>CM033793.1:9603958-10826758 GCA_019656835.1 Rhododendron ovatum | reverse complement strand
ATGTTGATATTAAACCATGAAGCTAAACTTTTAAGAATGATCAATCAAGCAACTCTTGTACTTCCAATAGTAGTGGAAATCGGGATTAAGTATCAACCCTAATCGATTGGGTTAACCAATTAAAAATCATGAAAACTGCCAATGACTCTTCCACTTCCTGATACTGGTAGGGATTGTGGGTAATAACTGCTTGAAAAATTGCTTGGAAAATTGAACCGTCATCTATTTTCCCTGATTATAAATTAGACCCTCATTAATTCGTTTTCATCAACCCTTCTACATCCCAAATTAGCTTTCTGTTATAATCTTCTTTTCACCATGGTAGCCAATAATCAAAACCTTGAAACTATGGAAATCGAGGCAAAAACATCCATGTCTACCTTTGAAGAAGGTAAATCCTCCGTCAATTGTCCACTTTCTCCAATCACTGCCATCTCTGGCTGGGATGACCCTTTGCCTTCCAATCCTCCTACTATTTGGGGCATTGAGTTACCCATAGAAAGGGTAATAGCAAAAATGGACACTCCACCATCAAGTCCAAGCCCCAGCATTCGACGTTCTCACGTCAAAGTTAATTATCAGTTTCCTTGGGTTAGAGAGGAGCCAAGGGCAATGCTACAGGATTCATTGCTTTCCTCAACCTATAGGCCAATGCCATTTCAACTAGTAGAAGCAGGTGGCAAACCAAACTTAGAAAGTCACGAATCTCTCTTTGAGAGGGCAAAACATCAACAACACTACTGGAAAGAAGTAGTCCGAATGCCCTGCTACCCTGCTAATTTTTCTGATGATGAGCCCAACATCATTCCTCTGCCTGAGAACCTTGATTGGTTCCAGGAATTAGAAAAATTGAGGCACGATCCCCCACTTTATCATGCTGCCCATGTAGGGTACACAGTTTTTGGGGATTCTGATGAGACAACAGCCAAAGAATTATTGGCTGCTTTTGCTTTTTTAGATATTCATATTTTGGAAGAACATGTCCCGTACCTAAACTTTCTATGGGCATGTGAAACTCTCCAGTTTTATGAAAGTACTCTCATCACCACCCACCTGCATGGGTTCAATATGCTCTGCCTCTTATAAGGCTTTAGATGAAAGCCAGTATTGCTGCTCATTATGACCCATTCTGGGTTGATTATGAAGTAAATCACGACAAAGTGGTTAAGCTCCATAACAAAGTGATGGAACTTGGTAACTCCACTTGGGTTCTACCTCCGAACCCTCCAAAAACCCTTCGGAAGAAACACCAAAGCTGGCTAAAGACCAAGATCTATAAAAGGGCAAAACTCTTAGCTAAAGCTGAGAAAAGGGTAAGGGCCATGAGACTGTTAGTGGAAAAGAAAATAAAAATGGATGCAGAAGAAATCGCCAGGGACAAGGAGCACGAATTCCTGACTTATGCTTGGGAGAAATTCCATGTTTTTGTGACTTGAAGCTTCCCTCTCTATTTTGAGATTATCAAGATCAACGCTGCTGGCAACCCTATTGCACCTATTGGAGCCTAGATTAGTAGACTCTGTCTATTTTTCATGTTTTTAGTTTTATTTCCTTTTGAGCAGGTAATGTAATATGTTTCTACTATGAATGAAAAGTAAGCCTCAATCTATAGGCTTTTATGCTACAATCACTTGTCTTTGAATCACTTTCAATTAGTAATTTCTTACGAATCGAGTGATTCCCATGGGGATGGAAAGTATGTTTTCAAGTATTTCCCATTTATTGTTCTCTCATGAGCAATCCCAAGTATTGATTCCAATTGATAAGGTCCACCTCTCAGGACTTTTAACACACGAAATGGTCCCTCCCAATTGGGAGACCATTTGCCAAATTTTCCTTTCTTTTTCTTGTCTAAAGGCAAAATTGCCTTCCAAACTAAATCACTTTATGCAAATGATTTCTCATGGACCATTTTATTATAAACTCTTTCTAATTTTTTCTTTTGTGCTTGTGTATTGTTTAAGGCATCAATTCTAGACTCTTCTAGTCCATCCAACTCTCTGTACGTTGCCTCTTCAAAATCAAAATTACCTGGATCATAATGTTTAGCAATTCTATGAGATGTAACATCAATTTCGACGGGTAAAACTGCAGCTTGACCATACACCAATTCATATGGTGTAGCTTTGGTACTGTCCCTTTTTGCTATTCTATAAGCCAATAACACCTTTGGCAATAAATCATACCATTCTCTGGGATTATCAGTAATCATTTTGGACAAGGTATTTTTAATAATTTTACTAGTAGATTCCACTTGCCCATTTGCTTGGGCATAATAAGGAGAAGAGTTTAAAATTTTAACTCCAAATGAACTAGCATAATCCATTACCTCCTGACCATTAAACACAGATGCTTGGTCAACTATAATTGTTTCAGGAATACCAAATCGATAGAAAATATATTTCTCTATGAAATCAATCACTTGCTTCTGAGCCACACTTTTTAAAGGAACAGCTTCTTTTCATTTTGTGAAACAACCAGTGGCCATCATTACATACTCATGTTGTAAAGAAGAATGGGGTATAATTTCACCAATCATATCAATCGCCCAACCTCTAAAAGGCCAAGGTTTAACGATTGATTGTAAGGGAAAAGCTGGGACCTTTTGAATTGGCCCATATTGCTAACATTTTTGACAACCCTTTGCATATGCAATGCAATCCTTTCTTATAGTTGGCCAATAATAGCCATACCTTTTGATTGACCATTTCATTTTTTCTCCAAATTGATGAGATCCACAAGTTCCCTCATGAACTTCTCCCATCACTGTCATTGTTTGAGGTTTTGCAATACATAGCAACAACACCTCATCTGATGATTTTCTAAATAAATCATCACCCAAAATAATGTAATTAATAGCCCTCTGTTTTATATTTCTGTTTGTCTTTTCATTTGGATTTTCCAAAAACTTCTTTATTGAAACTCTCCAATCATCAAATAGGTTTATTTCCATAACATCTAAATCATTCCTATCTCTTTCAACAAAGAAAGGTAAAATTCTCTTTTGCACTCTTATCAATTTTTCATCTTGCCCTTCTGGGATCCTAACTCCAGAAGCAATTTGTGCCATTTGATTGGCCTCACCATTTTCTAATCTATATACATGTTGTAATTGCAAACATCAAAATGAGATACAAGAATTTTAACTTTTTGTAGTTGTAATTCTAGTAATTGATGATTGCATTTATATTCACCTATTACCTGTCGAATCACCAATTGTGAATCTCCTGTAACATTTAAATGTCTTATATTTAACTCTTTTGCAATTTCTAAGCCAATAATCAAGGCTTCATACTCAGCCTGATTATTGGACAAAATGTTTTCATCTAGTTAGAAAGAAAACTGTAATAGTTCCCCTTTGGGAGATGTAAAAACTACACCTGCTGTAACTCCCCTATCCGTTTTTGAACCATCAAATGACAGTTTCAAAGGTTTTATTTCAACCATATGGATTTCAAACTCATCCTTCTCCATTAACATATTAGGATGATCTGTAAGGAAATCAGCCAATGCTTGATCTTTTACTTCCTTTTGAGACACATATTGTAAACAATATTCTACCAATGCTAACAACCATTTGTGTAACGCCCCCAAATTTCGGGTACGTTAAATAGACAATTTTATTGCAACTTCAAAATAGAGTCTGGCTCTTTATTACATCACAACCTCCGTAAGAGTACTTTCATTACACAAGGGAAGGGAAACTAAGGTTTCTAACTACAGTTCCACCTGTTCTTCCATCGTAGCCAGCTCTTTAGCTCTCAAAGCCTCCAAGGTGTACAGCTCACCCTGTTCATCTGCAAAGTCTGACACATTATACCGGCGTCGCCACCAATATAATATGTCAGGGTCACCAAAAGGTAACACCGTGAGCTACAAAAGCTCAATAGAGAACCCATACCCACTAACCCTTAACTTACAAATAGTAGACCATAATACTAACGATTTCCAAGTAATGCATGCATATTTAACAAAACAATTCACAATGACACATCCACATTCGCTAATCAATTATCGTTTGTGTCCATGGTTTTCTGAGCTTCTCCTACGCGACTCGTCATGGACCGTGTCACCATTTTCCATTTCTCATAAACCAAATCGTCATTTCCAAAATCGTTTTTACACACCCATCCTCGGTTCCACCGTTCCGGGTTCCCGAATATCCTCACAATGGTTCCGCCGCACCAGATTTCCATTGGCACACAAAACTTGCATTGGCTCCTCTCCGCGGATAACCAAGCCACATTACCAATGAGGCTACCACGTCTGGCCGCATTGGCAATCTTCACAATGGGCTACCAAGTCCGGCCACATTGTGGTTTTCACAATCCACGCAATGGGCTACCAAGTCCAGCCACATTACGAGTTTTCATACACGCAACGGGCTACCGAGTCCGGCCACGTTGCGGTTTTCACAATCCACACGATGGGCTACCAAGTCCAGCCACATCGTGGGTTTCCATACACACAATGGGCTACCAAGTTCGGCCACATTTCGGTTTCAAAACACATTTCATCATTATCCACACCCTAGATGTCATGTTTCTACTTTCTCGATTTTTGTGTCACGTTTTCATGCATAGACTCGGGATAGGACTTCACAGGTAATTATAAATCATTCATTTAAAACTTGGAACTAAACTAACAAGATCATCCAACTCAATATTATACCACAAGTAATGCAAGCAATTCACGTAAGCATGCACATAACGCTTTTAAAGATCAAATTCTGAATACTTCCATTCAAGCGATAACATTCCAATCTTTTAAAAAAAAATCCGTACTTTCGTCCTTTGTGAAAAATTCTAAACAACATATGTTTATTAATGTAAAGATCGATAATTCAACATGCTCATACTTCCATTCGCCAAAGCTAAGTTCATCATGCGTTCCAATCATTATAAACGATAGTAAACCTCATCTACTTTAAAGAAAATGATTAGGAAAGTTATGCTAGGGAGAATGAGTAGAGATTAATCTACATATACTTAGAAGTAGTACATAGGGAGAATGAGTAGAGATTAATCTACATGATCATACAATTTTTATACTTAGAATTAATGAGTAAAGGACAATCTACATATACTTAGGGGTAGTAGTTAGGGAGAATCTACATGATCATACAACTTTTATACTTAGAATTAATGAGTAAGGGAAAATCTACCTTTCTTCTTGGCGGTAGGTCGGTTTTGAGAATTAGTCGTCGGTTTGGTGGCGTAACAACTCCAAAGTGCTTCGAAAGGAAGAGAGATGGGTTTCCTCTTCCTAGAAACAACTTTGCTAACTAAACTAGACTACTTTAAAGATCTAGGGGTGGTTTTTGGAGGTGGTTTGGAGGTAGCTCTCAAGAACTTCAAGAAAACTCAAGAAAATTGAACTTTGGAACTTGGAAAGCTTAGAAATTCTAGAGAGAAGTTGGAGCAATGAGTGAAGGTGTGAGAAATGACTTGGGATGGCTTGCTATTTATAGGCCAAGGCTCCTCTCTCTCTCCCTCCCATCCGAATTCTCTCTCCCTCTCCATATCTATTCAACTTGTCATGCTATCTTCGAAAGATCAAGACCTAGTTCTAGGCTTGCATGGCTAGATTTGGTACTTTGAATAGGATTATGGAAAGATTGGTGGAGGGTTGTACAAAGATTTTATGAATAAAGGACATCAAAGGACATTGGAAGATAGATTTTGTTTGAAAGAAGTAAATAACCCAAGATTGAAAAGATGTAAGAAGATCATGGAGGATCAAGTCAAGGTACAATCAAATCTCCTTCTCTCTCTCTCCCTCCTCTCTCCTTCGGCCTTCTCTCTCTCTCTCTCTCTAGTACAATATATGTATATATACATATATATATATAGGCACATGCTCAATATGATTAGATCCTAGGAATATAATAAGAGATTATGAAGTACATATAACATATATATATATATATATATATATATATATATATATATATATACATGTACTTAAAGTACTATGAAATCTAATAGATTTCAAGTATTAAGATTTTCTTATTAAAATAATCAATTATGCACATGTTCTTATTATATAAATATGTTGCATTATAAAATTAGATTATGCACTTTAGGAAATCTTAGGGCAATATATTATTATCCCATGGGAAATAATAATTTAGAAAATCCTAGTATTTGATGGAAGATTGACCCTATTACCCAATGGATAACAAATTCCCTAGCGGTTATTGACCAATGGATAAAAGAATAAGGCAATACTTTAATAAGACTTTGAAAGACTGCATGTCCTTTTATGCATGTGGTTATATATATATATCTATATATAATTATATCTATGTACTTTAATAAATCTAGCAAAAGATCTTGGAGGAAAGATCTATTGTCCAATGGATAAAAAATTTCCTAACTTTTATCATCCAATGGGTAAAGGTTAAAGGTCCAAAGGGTTCCACTAGGGTTTGAAAGGTTCAAGGAGGTTCAAAAGGCTCATCTAGGATTAGGAGAAAGTAACTAGATGAATTGGTAGTTAGGTTCCTCTAACTTATTGGTTAGAATCTAACTATACTTGCTAAGTAGAATCTCTAGCCAAGAAATATAATTTTAAAAAGCTAAAATTATAATTATGACAAATTTTTAGAAATCAAAAGGAATTTTTGGAAGCAAATCTAAGTATTAAAATAAAATTTAAAATTTTTAACGAAATTTTAACTTACTAAAAATCAGGATTGTTACAATTTGCCTTGTTTACCTCTCAGTATAGGCCTTGTTAAAATATATTTGATAATGTCAGTTTGTGCAATCACATGCACCGTCAACGACAACATATAATACCTTAGTTTGATTGCAGAAAAATACAATGTAAGGCATAACTTCTCAATTGGTTTAAACTTGACTTCACACTTATTCAATCTTCTGCTAAGATAATATATGGCCTGCTCATGACCGTTTTCATTATCCTGAGCCAAAAGACTACCAATCGACTCATGATTGGCTGAAATGTATAATTTTAATGGTTTACCATATATTGGTGGCATAAGAATAGGATGCTTAATTAATGATTGTTTTAGAAATTCAAAGCCTTCTGGTGTTTTTCATCCTATCTAAAATCTTTTTGAGATTTCTTCTTTAATAGTGGAGAAAAGGCAAGAGTTTTTCCAGACAAATTGAAAATAAATCTTCTAAGGAAATTAACTTATCCTAAGAACTGTTGGAGTTCTTGCTTATTTGTTGGTGGTTGTGCTTCCATAATTAATTTGGCTTTATCTTTATCAATTTCAATTCCTTTCTTATGTACTAGGAATCCAAGGAAGTTTCCAGCAGTGACTCCAAAAGCACATTTTGTGGCATTCATTTTTAACTGATAATGTCTCATTCTTTGCAAAACCTATTTTAAGTGATCAATATGATCATCAAACGTATGTGATTTAACTACCACATCATCAATATAGACTTCCATGAATCTTCCAATCAAATCATGGAAGATTACATTAATAGTCCTTTGATAAGTTGCACCTGCATTTTTCAATCCAAATGCCATCACAACCCACTCGAATAATCCACTATAGCATGGACATTGAAATGCAGTCTTGTGTGTATCTTCTTCAGCAATGAATATTTGGTTATAACCAGAAAATCCATCCATGACGGAAAGAAATTAATGGCCTGCAGTTGCATCAACCAAATGATTTACAACAGGCATATGATACTCATCTTTAGGTGATGTTGTATTCAGATTTCTAAAATCGATGCAAATTCTAACTTTACCATTCTTTTTTATCACAAGAACAATGTTGGAAATCCATTCCACATATCTAACTGGCCTTATGAATTTGGCTTTAAATAATCATTCCATTTCTTTCTTAACCTTTCTTTGCACTTCAGGTGCCATTTGTCTTGGGGTTTGTTGATATGGAACAAAGTCCTCTTTAATAGGAATCCTATGTTCAACCAATGATCCATCCAAACCAAGCATGTCAGGATAATCCCAAGCAAAGCAATCTTTAAATTCAGATAACAAATACTTCAAACAATCCTTCATTTCATCAGGTAAAGAAGCACATACATGAAGAATTTTAGGATCTTCTTCTATTCCTACATTAAAATCCTCTAAAGGATCTTTAACTTCTGCCTTAAGATCATCAAGCTTAGTAGGAGTAGCTTTAAGATCTTCCATGGCTAATTCCTAAAGAGTTAAAGGACTATTATAGACACCTCCCTGAGTGGGGCATCACCATACAGATTGGTCAACATTGTTTGGTTGTTTGCTTTCCACTTCATAAACCAAGATCGTGGATATTCCCATGGCTAGGAACATCACCACACGATAGCGGTTATCATCAAAAATAGAGTCACCACCTAGTTTATAAAAACTAGGAAAAACAAATAGAGATTCCGGGTACGGGAGCCAAAAGTACAATAAGGAGAAGGTGTTAGGCACCCTTCTTTCCCCAATCGTGAGACTGGCCCATAATTGTTCGACATATGATTAACAAATACTTTATTTAATTCTAACACGTAGTCTATTTTTAGCCTTTAAACAGTTAAAGGTGAGTCGAGACAGTAATTAAAAGCTTGCATCAAAAAGCAGAATAAAACAAACATAGCCCAGGGAGATGGATCTCGCGGTCAGTGAATGGATGTCACGGCCAAGAGATCCTCCTGGTTTGATGTACAAGCCAACGGATCGAAGACCCAGCCGATGTTTTTCCTCACACAAGACTATACAATTAACAAATAATCAGAATGCTATAATTAAACGTAAAAACAAAAATTAAAATGAACTGAAGGCCCCTGGGCCTCACCACTTTGACCCCTCAGTGGGTTGATTGCTTCGGATTAAGTGTGATTGACTGATTTGCTTCTTGAAAACCCTAGGGTTAGGGTTTGAACTCTGGGGTTTAATTGTCGAATTAGCAGCTGCCTTCGGGAGGTTAGGATTTTTGTAAAGGGGATTTGAGAGTGTATTTCTGCAGAATATCATGGCTAGAGAGGGTGTACAATGATATAAATTTCATGTCTTTATTTCGGAACCCTAAGGGCCCTTTATATAGGCAATTGGTGACTCACTCCAACCAATCAAATGGCATGAATCAAAATGAAATTCTAGGGCTAGAAGATCTCTAGTCGAATTTGTTGCGTAGCCTGAACACATCGGAGAAAGGCTGCTAGGGTTTTGAGGATCGGATCAAATGTATGACAGAATATTCCAGAATTTGGAAAATAGACGATCTGGCAGCCGAAGGAACGATTGAGCGACCGAAGGATGGACCTGGCGGCTGAAGGATCAATCTCTCAGGGAGATTTTCAAGCAATGGGCTTCACGAGTGAAGAATGGATGTTTAGGCCGTGAGATCGATGTTACGGCCGATAGAAAAATTCTCCTATGATAATATATTTTTGTCTGAAAAGCTATTTGGCTCTGGATTGGGTCCTCTAAGTGGCTCAAAATTCTTACCATAAGTCCATGGGTTTACGAGAAGTCAATCAGCAATCACTGTATCCATATCATCATCGGGATGGTCTCCAATGTGGGACTTGAAATAATCGTTAGGCCAAATTGGGGTGTCTATAGATGCCCCTCTTTGATTGAACTTAGACGGATCGCGATACATGTTTAAGTAAAAGTCAAAGCTGTAAAAGCAACTCAATTTGGTCCAACCACTATTCCAAGGGGTTTTTGAAAAAAGGTTTTTGTTATGGTTGGGCCGAGAGGCTGCCTACGTATTCCATAAGAGAAATTCAGACCAATCATAGTTCAAGGGCAATAAAGAAAAATAAAAAGTTTAGAGGGTTAGAAACAGAAGATGTACCTTCGGGCTTTAAAAGCTGTAGTGCAATGTACCTTGGCAATACCAGGGTTTTGGCGGAGAATAGTTGAAGGAGCTCGGAGCTGTTGGGGAGTTTTTGCAGAGAGCATTTTCAAAATTTTGGGGTAGATCAATACACAGCGGGTGAGTTATTTGCTTTTCTTGATCATCCTTACTTTGGCTAAGGGGAGCTCGGTAGAGTAGCCTATCCTTGCGAATTAGCTTGACGGAATTGATGTAATTGGGGTGGAATCCAAGCCATCTACTGGGGATGATTTGGACGCTGATTTTAAGATATTAGGAGGGCGCAAGGCCAGTAACTCGAGCATGGAGCGTTGAGGTGAGGGAACCAAGGCACGAAGCCGGTTGCAATCTTGAGGCGAGAGCCTAAAGTGGGATGGAGCTTTGAACTTGATAGAATCGAAGCGCAGAGCTGGTATTTGATCATAAGGCGAGAGCCTGTAGAGTTTGAAGTTTAGAGCTTGATGTGGTTGAACCGAGGCGTAGAGCCGGTTGCATTCTGATGGTCTGTGCACGGAGCTTTCTAATCATAAATTTTGGTGTAGAGCCAAAGGAGTTGGATCTTAGAGCTTGAAGTGATTTGAGTCGAGGCGTAGAGCTTGTTGTATTCATAAGGCGAAAGCCTGAGGAACTGGAGCTTAGAGCTTGATGTGATTGAACCGAGGCGTAGAGCTGGTTGCGTTCTGAAGGTTTGTGCACGGAGCTTTCCCACCATAAATTTTGGCATAGAGCCAAAGGATCGAGGCACTGGACCGATCAATAAAACCGAGGTGTAGAGCCAGTTGATTGCAGGATTGACCTGTTTCATGAGTGAGTGAGATGCAAAACATAATATGCATATGATAATTATGATTAGACGTGAATAGATATGCTGATGATGATGGTTAGATGTAAGCAGATATGATGATGCAGACTCAATATGATTGAAGCAATATATGCATGGACTTGTGCGTGTGTGTTTGCTTTTAAACGTAAAGCTTCTTTTAAGTTCTAGACTTGAGCATTAAGAGTGTAGAGCTCGACCATTCGGAGGGTAGAATTCGAGCATTCAAAGTACAGGCTTTGAGCATCGAGTACGCAGTGGTTGGGCATTCAAGCATAGAGCTTGAGCATTCAAGTGTAGAACTTGAGCATCCAGTACACAGTGGTTGGGCATTCGAAGAGCTTTGAGCATTCAAAATGTTAGATTTTGAGCATTCAAGCGTAGAGCCTGAGAACAGATGATATCTTGTTTATTGGGGCAGCGTAGAGCCAGTTGAGATAATGGGCTTAGAGCCGTTGAGTAGTGTTATAGCGAGCATAGAGCTGCTGAGATAATGGGCACGGGCGTAGAACTGCTGAGATAGTGGGCTTGGAGCCATTGAGTAGCGTTACGGCATAGAGCCTAGTTGAGATGGTGGACGTAAAGCTACTGAGATAGTTGGCGCAGAGCCATTGAGCAGTGGGCTTAGAACCATTGAGTAGCGTTACGACGTAGAGCCAATTGAGATGATGACTAAGGGCATCGAGCCATTGTATGAATGGGCTTGGAGCCGTTGTGTTTGTGGGCGTAGAGCCACTGAGATAATGGGCGTAGAGCTGTTGAGTATCGTTATGGCATAGAGCCAGTTGAGATAGTGACTTAGGGCATCGAGCTGTTGTATGAATGGGCTTGGAGCCGCTGTGTTTGTGGGCATAGACCCGCTGAGATAGTGGGCGTAGAGCCGCTGAGCTCTGGGCTTAGAGCAGCTGAGTTTGTGATAGTAGACGAGAGCCGTTGGGTGATTGAGATGGTTGAGTAAAGGCATAGAGCCTACTGAGATGGAGCTATCTGATATAGAGCTGCTGAGTTAATATGCAAGAGAGCACGGAGCCACAAGATGAACGCAGGGTTGCTGAGTGACTTGATGGTAGTGACCAGGGAGCTTAAATCAAAGAGTATGGTGTTGCTAATGGTAAGCGTGAAGCTGCGAGGATAATGTGGACTAGTTCATAGGGCTGTGGGTATGGAGCTGTTGAGTGATAGAGCTGTTACTTAGCTGAGGTAGTGGATATGGAGCTATGGAGCTATAGAGTTGTCAAGATGGCAGGCATGGAGCTTGAAGTAGCGAGCCTTGATGAGCATGGAGCTATGGTGTTTGTTGAGCTTGAAATGATTTTGGAGTTGATGCTTGAGATTTCATATGCTCGGGGATGCCCCCAAGGTTGATCTGCTCACATTATGTTTGCTTGAGATTGGCCTTAAGGCTATTTCTATCATTCCTTGTTTTTTCCATTGCTTGAGGACCCAGAATCTTCATTGGTTGCTTGATTTGGTATACCGTGGAAAATTTACTGAGCTTGTGGGAAATGGATTAAAGGGCCAGCAGATTGATTTCAAGGCCGAAGAAACGATGTCTCAACCGAATAATCAATATCTCAGCCGTGAGAACGCCAAACGTCAGGAAATCGATTTAAGTTCAGTTTATCGATTTCACGGCTCATTTTTTCTTTTCTCCTCTTCCTCTCTTGTCTTCGTCCGAGATTTCTCCGTCTCCCCATTCCTCCGACCACCGTCGTCCGGCCGCTGTCGTTCCTCCGACCACCACTATTCACCATTGTTCTCGGTTGTAAGTTGTTTTGCTTCTGATGGCTACGCCATCTTCCTTGCCTTCGTCCTCTTCTACCGACGTTCCGTCATCTGCTGTGTTCCTCGCTATGAGTAATTGGTCGTTGATGACCTCATTGGTTGAAAGGTGGTTGGATACCACCAATACGTTCCACTTCCCTTTTGCTGGTGAGACCCCTCTTCGGATTTCTCCCTTCTAACTAGTTTGCGAATAGGTGGGACCCCTCTTTGGATTGACCCTCAACTTTGGAGCGAGAGGGAGCTTTGGGGTGGTTTTTGGGCAAGATGCCTCCCCTTCATTCACGAGGCCATCTTGATGTCTCTTACCTGAGCAAGACCTTAATGAAAGCCGATATTTTGACTCGGGTGAGTGTCGAGCAGTTGACACGGGCTTTCTTTCTCTATCTCCTTAGACAGACTTTGTTTGCCAACAAGGATAGTTCAGTACATACACAGCTCTTGGCCCCTTTGCAGCATTTGGAGGTCGTTAGAGAGTTTAATTGGGGATCGTCTGCTTTGGCCACCCTATATGGCAATCTTAGAGCCTATTCTCGGGACAAGAGTCCCATCCTCGGTGGTGATTACCGGGTACTTGACGTATATATCCTTCTCTTTTACCTCCTTTCCTGTTTCAGCTTTTCCTAGTTTTGAACTCGTTTTGCTAATTCATCTTTCAGCTCTGGGCTTTTGAGCACCTTCTCCAGTTTCCTAGTGATACTAGACATGAGGATGCGAACTGTGTTCCTTGCTATGAGCGATGGTTGGTGGGGTAACGGAAGCCGTTGTCACCTGTTCTGAACCTTCTTGAATGGAGACTAGTTTTGGACCGGTTGATAGTCGATCAGGTACTTATCTTCTCCCTTTGTATTTCTTGTTTTTAGATTTCCATATCCTTGTATCATGGCTGATTTGATTTCATTTTGTAGGTACGTTTTGACCCTTGGGGTGGTG
Organism: Rhododendron ovatum; assembly: GCA_019656835.1. Classification (NCBI taxonomy): domain Eukaryota; kingdom Viridiplantae; phylum Streptophyta; class Magnoliopsida; order Ericales; family Ericaceae; genus Rhododendron; species Rhododendron ovatum. The sequence continues at coordinate 10,813,421 of CM033793.1, read as the reverse complement.
TACCAGAGGATGCCCTTCTTGCGCGTTCCAGGATTCTGGATCGTACTCGTAGCTTGTTCGAGGGCCCATTTTGCTGAGCCTAGTACTTAGGTGATCGGGTGGCCAGTCAGTGGCGCCCGCGTGCTGAGGCACTTCAGTTTGTTCCTTCTCCTCCTCCAGCGTCGATGAGGTTTACTTCTTCGATGTCTAAGGAGGATTTGAAGAATTCTCAGATCAGAGATAGGGCAGGCTTGCACTTCCAGGCGGGTGACTATACGGAGTACTGTCGCCTTTCTTGGCTCCACCTGCTATTGCTTCTATTGCTACTATTTGGCCTCGGGTCCCTTCCTTCGTCTCCTTCCATTCTGATGATGGAGAGGAGGAGCGCTTGGCGCTAACTCCTTGTTTGACCCAGCTTTATAAGCTACCAGCCGAGGCTTCACAAGTATCTTTAGCTTTCCATTCTAGCTTTTGCTGCTTCGCTTCGTATCCAATGCTTAGATGCTTGCAATGTTTGTTTATCCCACAGATACCTATTGAGATAGTGTAAGAGTGGCGGCATGCTTATCAGAGTGCAAAGGCTTTGGTTCGGAGACAACGTCGCCGGATCCTCGAGGTATAATTTTTCCATGCATCTCCTTTTGCTTTGTATTCTTGGATTTGAATGCTTGTATCCTCTTTTGGTTACAGCTGGTGGCCGAGCGAGTACCAGTTGCTTATGGGGAGGATGCAAGAACCAGTGAGCAGTCCTTGTCCCAGAGATCGTCTCAGAGATGCCGTCACGACTAGCCTTAGGATTTTCTTTTTCCTGTTCATAGTTAGCGAAAGACAAGCAAAAATTGTATTTATATAGTGAAAGCAACCACAACGATGATTTTTGTAAGCAAGTTTTTGACTATGAAATGAGGAATGCTTTTTATACCCCTAGATGCCTTTGAATTTACACGCGATAGTCAAAACATGGCTTTTGAAATTATTTTGAATAAGCATTTACGGATAGACAGTAATGAAATGCTAGCCGAGGAATCGGTTACTTGGCTGAGGAATTGATATTACGGCTGGTGTATCAATTCTTCAGCCGTTATTTCTATTTTCCAAAGGAAGGTAGATTTTGTTTTGGCCAAGTGGCATCCTACTTTTCCTTCCTTGTTATGCTTGACCTTGATTTGATCCCTTTTGCTTTTGCCATGTTCCGTAGCCTGTTTGCCAAACTCGAGAGTTTTCGAGGTATCCTGCTCATTGTATTAACGACCTTCAGGTCGAAGGAGACGAACAATAATTCTTGTGTCTTTTGCTATTGTCGATTCTTAGAGAAAGAGATACTCATCTGTTGTGAGCTCAATACGCAGGGTTAGCTAAGCCTATCATTGAGTATAAACTTTTTGATGTTTTTCCTTATCTCCAAACGTTTGGGCCGTATCTCGAAGCTAGATTGCTTACGTATCCCAATCAGGGAATCAGGCCATAAACATATTTCCAAAATTACCACCTTTAAGGATGGGTTTCCACTCTTGGTTTTTCTTCTTACATGCTCTTGATTTTGCCTAGGTTACCTAATGGAAGTTGAATTCCTAGCGAGCTTTTCTTTGAATGCCTTAACTTTTGCCTAGGCTGGGTTTTTTTTTTTTTTTTTTTTTGCATTTTCTCGTCCTAACAGGCTTTGCTCTTACTTTTTTTGGGTGCTCAGGTTACCCAACAAGCATTTCTCTCAAGAGGATTTTCTATGTCTTGGAGAGGAGTTTGATGGAGACAATTTTCTGAATCTCCTTTGTGTTTGTACTTTCATGATGGGAAAGCTAACTCTAAGTGTTCTCACGGAGATAGCGTATTCCTTCTAGGTTTTGACAAAAATTTAGTTTCTTAAGCAACTAGAGTTTATCCTTTCTTTCCCTTTTGTCGGTGACACAAAGAACTTGATTCCTTGAAATTTCCCTTGTTTGGAAAAGAGACTATAGCGTATGGTAATTGCAATTTAGGAATTAAATCATTGAATAAGCATAGTCTAGAAGATGAAACAAGAATTCACCTAGCAAAAAAAAAAGGCCCAAACAGGGGCCTAAAATATGTCCTAGTTTGATTTAGAAAATAGAAGCAATGTTTAATATTTTTTGCCATGTTGTGACTTCTTAGCTACTGCGAGCATTTCAGGGCCATCTTCCTTTTCTTTACCCTTCATAGCTTTATACTCTTTTCCACCCTCTTCTTTGCCAAATAGAACCTTTGAATTGGATCCATCCTCAAAGCTTGTATGGCGGTTACCTCTTTGAGACATGAGTAGTCCCCAAATGGAAATGTCAACTTGAGTTTTCATCATTCCTTCCTCCCTCTTGTTGATCGTGTAGCCATATGAGAGATCAGCCATTTGGTTGAATAGTGATGCTAAGGAGATTTCATCGAGTGGATCATCGTATTCTCCTTCCATTTTGTCAAAGTCACTTTCCCCTGTTTGATACGGGTCCGTGTATGTGAAATCTAGATCATCTCTTTCTTCTATCCACTGGTTGTAATCACACTCTTCATAAGGTTTGATCCAATGTTGCATTTAGGACTCTTCCATTTTTCGATAAGGTTGATTATTTCCCAGACAACGGGAGGTATTGGGATTTTTGGACGATTGATGGGTACCACTATTTGGGCAAGCTCGAAGCGGGCATGCCTTCTCATCATAATGACCCTCTTCTTTTCCTTCTTCCTGTTTTCAAATCAGGTGCGCAGCCATTCATCATCTTCTACAAACGAAATGTCGAGATCCTCCAGATTGTGTTTTGCCCAGGAATGCTCTTTCCATTTTCTTAGCTTTTTTACTTTTGTTTGTTCTTCTTCGTCACTCTTGTCAGACATGTCGGGATTAATCACTTCCGATTGATCGGACTCGTTGTTTTCTTCTTCCTCCATCATGAAACATCCATCCTCCTCCGGGAAGGTTAAGGTTGGCTTGGCTTGCGTGCTTTGGACGTTGTATTGGCTAGGATTGGATATGAAATTGTGAGGCAGGGTTATAAGATTGATATTTTGGGGAGTTTCAGTATTGTGGGGTGTTTAGGTTTGTGCATCAGATTGTGGGGGTTTTATGGTGTGGGCACACGCCCCGAAAAATTTTATTTCTGGGTATAAAATCGGGTGCACCCTTTTTTGAAAAAGCGCGGCGAAACGCTTCAATTTAGAGTTGCCACTCAGGTTTTAGTGGTGAAACACCCAACGAATCAAACTTGAAACGTTTGCTACATTTTGATTTTGAAAAGGCGTGTAGGCTGGACCGTCGTCACCTTTGATATCTGAGATTCGGGAGTCAGGTTATGAGAGGGGAAGAGTTTTATGGCACCCCTCTCGCCCAATCTAGAGATTGGTCTCTACTCGGGCATTTTGTAAAACATTTATATTTTTCCCTCATTTATCATTTTTCAGCCAATTAAAGTGGAGGAACAGTTAAAGGGGATTAGAACTGTAACAAGTTGCATTTATGTGGCAAAATGGCATGTATGATTCACTTTATTGAAACAAGGAAAATAAATTGAGAACAAGCACCTGTGAGCGCCTTAAACAGACTGAAACACATTGGTCCGGAATGTTGTACGCAGGAAGAAACCTACATGCACTAACTGATCCACTACATGCAGAAATGACTTGCGTACACCACAATAGAATTGGCGTGCGCCAGTATGCCTAAACTCAAAACTCTTGTTTTCAACCCTCTCGGCTCTGGAAAGGACCAGTGCACACCCAGGATAAACCACACAGTTTATAAGGCAGATATTAAGCAGTTACGGACAGCAGAAATAGACTTAGAGACATACAATAAACAGAACACCCTGTAAATAGAGTGGGGAGAGTAAACAGAGGCCAAGGCCTAGCTGCCATACAAGGGCCAGCCACTGGGCTAGATCTAACTATCATACGCTAGTTACACCATTTTGTCCAGTGTTTGGCTTTGCACTTTCTTTGCTCTGGAACATGACCAGAAGAATCCCAGAGGCACTCCATAGCAGCAGAAACAAATATTAAGAAAGTAAGACTAGCAACTTTAACTATGGAAAGCAGCAAACTGGTTATTAGGCATGTTCTTAGTGATGAATGGAAAAGAAATAAAGCATAAAACAAAGATCCAGAACCCAGTTCACAGCTGGAGTACGCCAGTTCCAAAGGGCTCCGAACTGGAGGGCTCCGAACTGGAGTGCACCGGTTTTAGACAGATCAAGTTAAAAAAACTATATGTACTGCCATGGACCGGCGTACGCATGCTTATGACCGGCACACACCGATTCTAGTTAGAAACGGTTTTTGAAACCTTGCCAGCTTTAGAGTCAGGACCGGTATTGATTGTCAGTCTTGACCTTGCCAGCCCCCCTCAGGGGTATATATAAGAGTGGAGAGGGGTGTAATCAGCTAGGTTGAGGGCTAGTTGGGTTAGAGAGGGAGAGTCTCTCAAGCATTTAATGAAGATGAGAGGTGATAGGAGGTACGTGGGGGAAAGATGGAACATCCCCTGCACATATCCACCCACTAGACGAATGCACAGGATTCTGGAGGGCCCAAAAAGTCTTGTGCACGTGGTTAAATAGTGTCATTTGACTGGTTTTGACTGGCGTACGCCAGTAGATAACTGGTGTACGCCAGTCCAAGCCTGATCAACGATCAAAGTTGACCGATGACTGACACGTGGTAGCGAACCAGCGCATGCCAATGTAGTACCAGCGTATGCAAGTAGGGCTTTGTTTGAAACTTTTTGGTTCTGGTTTGAAGGATTTGAAATGGGGTTCGAAAGGGTTTAAATGAGGTTCGAAACACTCAAAGCTCAAACACGCCAGCAATCTCAGGATGTTCTTGACCTTAATCATCATTAAGGAATCAAATACCGTAAGTAAACTAATTTGAACAGTCCAGAATAGGGTGTCTACAGTAGCCCCCCTTTGACGGCACTTGGAGCACTATTTGGCTTGGTACAAGTAACGTTAAAGGTTTTCTAGACACCCTTCCATGCTATCCAGAACAAAACATAACTTGTGGGTTCCTATCTTATTTTGATAAGTTCTATGGCTTTCTAACACATGAAAGGCTTGGGTAGTCTCAAGGGTGCTCCGTTGTCAAAGGGCACCAGTCCTTTTGCCAGCCCATAATAGGCGGCAATTGGGTGATTTCTCTTTTGATATACCCCTAGGTACGAGTGACTGTGGAGCTTGCTTGAACCCCTAACACAGCCTGTTTCATGTCGAGATATTAGGTGAACTCAACGAGGTTTGCCCGCTTGATGCATATGATAAATGAATTAGATAAAGGATGTATTAGTCTTATGTTGAACTTTCTGGTTATGGCTCTCAAGTCCCCAGCAGAGTCGCCAAAAACCGTAGACACCTCCCTGAGTGGGGCATCACCATACAGATTGGTCAACGTTGTTTGTTTGTTTGCTTTCCACTTCATAAACCAAGATCGTGGATATTTCCATGGCTAGGAATATCGCCACACGATAGTAGTTATCATCAAAAATAGAGTCGCCCAAACTAAGAAAAACAAATAGAGATTCTAGGTACGGGAGCCAAGAGTATAATAAGGGGAAGGTGTTAGGCACCCCTCTTTACCCAGTCGTGAGACTGGCCCATAATTGTTCGACATATGATTAACAAATGCTTTATTTAATTCTAACATGTCTATTTTTAGCCTTTAAACAGTTAAAGGTGAGCCAAGACAGTAATTGAAAGTATGCATCAGAAAGCAGAATAAAACAAACATGTCCCAGAGAGATGGATCTCGCAGCCGGTTAATGGATGTCACGATTGAAAGATCCTCCTGGTTTGATGTACCGGCTGATGGATCGAAGACCCAGCCGATGTTCTTCCTCACACAAGACTATACGATTAACAGATAATTAGAATGATATAATTAAACGTAAAAACATAAATTAAAACTCACCGAAGGCACCTGTTCGGCATTGGCTTGTCAAAGCAAGTCTTTGATATGATCCACTTCTTTCTGATTTGATCCAAGGAGCAAAAGGTCCATTGTTGTGTGTCCACTTGAACATTTGTCAGGACTGATGATCGAGAAAATTGAGCAGTGAGAATTGCAGTAGAAGGCAGCGGGTTCATTTTAGAAAATAACTTACGGAAGATTTAAGGGTAAGTCATTTTCATCCAATTGATGGAAAATGTTTCACGTGTAAAATGTTTTCCTCATTTTTTACACTACCAACCATCGAAAAATAGGTAAAACATTTTACGTCTAAACAAACGGAGCCTAATTGTCAATTCTATGAATGTGACCACTGTGTTTAATTTTTATTTAGAAAAAAATTCTGAAAAATGAGGAAAGTGCTAACCTATTAAAAATATTGTTTACTTGCAGTCCAGACTCTAGCATAGATCAAAGGCTATAAAGTATAAACCATTATATATCCCGTAAATGTGTGTTAACGTGACTTAATCCACTTATTTAAAAACTTTTAATCGATATTGGAGTTGGTGCTTTGGCCATTGAACGATGATGACCTTGGAGCATCTCCACTAGTTGCTTGGCAAAATGCCTACCCAAAAGCCAAATACACTAGTATTTAGTTTGCCACAATATCCATCAACACCCCACCTGAAAATGGATTCTCCCAAACATGAAGGATTAACTACCCCGAACTCGTGCAAAGCACATGAGTTGTACAGAGACACCACGTGAAGGTAAACAGTAGAAACTACTGAGCATAAAAATTGGTTGGTGGCATCACATAAGGGTGCATGGTTGTTTTGCCAAGCAAATTGTTTGGACACAACTTCATACTCGAACATGGGGCAAACCCTAGTGGAACCACCTTAAGAGGTAAGGTGGTGAAGGCATTCCAAAAGGTTCTAGAAGCAAGATCTTACATGATAGGCAAGCATCCCATGAACTAAGGGATGAATATTGAGTTCTCATATGGAGTAGGATTCTATATGAGCTAGGTTTCCTAGCAAGAAAGCCCAAGAAGGGAAGAAACCTTGGAGAACGAGTTAGCCCTACTCTATAATTACAAGGCCACACATGTACGTGAAGGTATGCTGTAATTCACTATTATAGCATTGGTAGCTAGGGTTTTCATATGTACGAGATACTAACTTAGACATCAGAGGACCTTTGCTAACGGGAAACAAAGATGCGCTTGGTGGTTTCTTTTGTAGAGTTAGGGTTCGAGCAAATGTGATGCAGTGCAACCTCCTTTTACGAAATTAGTTGCAAGAAGAGATTACGAACTTGTTTATGTTAACGATTCTCTATTTGAAACATAAACACAAATATGTACTCCCTTCGTCCCTTTTTAAGTGTCCTGCTTCATAACTCCAACTTATTAAAAAGACATCATCATTACACCTTTCACATCAACTTTTTTCTCCACTTTCCCTACTTACCCATCATCATTACACTTGTACTCACTAACTTTTCAAAATAAAATCTACTTTTAGGGACAAAATAGACAATACACCAACTTTTACCCCCCTAACTTTACAAAATGGACACTTATTAAGGGACAGCCCAAAATAGAATATTGGACACAAAAAAAGGGACGGATGGAGTATGAACTAGAGGTACTCCCTCTTCGAACACACGATAATGAGAAAACTCTCAATTTTTCTTTAATTCAATAACAACTAACTTTTAATGTCACCCTACAACTTATTTTATACTAGAAAACTAAGACCGAAAAGGAATCAACAAAACAGGAAGCTGAATCCTGGTAAATCGCTTATTGACTCAATAATTACCAAAATCAAAATATTTGAGATATTCTCAAATCTAAATACTAGAAAATAAAAGAAAACTTGTCAAAACAAATGGCACTTAAAGTGGAATATTCAAAAATAATTTATTACCAAAATAATAAAACTAGATATATATTTCTTAAATAATAAGCTATTTTCATTCTACATCAAAAGGTACGTGCAATTTGGTCTTATCTCATTAGGCGTTGTTCAACACTCATTCAAAGAACAATGTGATTGATTAGCTTTATCAAAGACGTACACTGAACTTAACCAGAGATCGGTGTTTGAAAAATCCAACAAAATAAACTCACCATAAGGAAGGATGAAAAATCACGGCTGACCGATGTTGGAACCATCGATGGATAGTTACAGACAATTGCGATGGAACCCAGACAGGGCCGGAGCTAGTATGGGGGGCGTGCCACCCCCGTTTCGAAAATCCCCCCACACACGCAAAAAAAAAAAAATACACATAACAAGATTAAATAATATATATATGCATAATAGTTTGCCAAGATGATGCTTTGGCAAAGCAGGTAAACTGTCTTAAATTGAAGCTTGACAGTTGGGGTTCGAATGGCTTCAGTTTTTTAATTCATGTTTTTAATTGAATTCTAGCTATTGGATTCTACTACTATTTGAGTTTTGGCCTAAATTCCAACAAGATTTGTAATTTTTCTAGTAATTTCAAAGGACTGTTACGCATTTAGATACTAAAACTTTTACTTGACTCATTCGAACACATATTTTCTTTATAGACTAACGTGGTAGATGGTACGACTAGGTATTTATGAGTATGTGGGAAAAAAAAACTTTGTACTAATAATATAAAAATTGCAATTTAGAGAATGGTCTCTTCGGATCAAGGAAAGTTAGTATCGTAATATCTTGCATTTGGATAATTTGCATACCATTAGAGAGTTGAAGCAAGCCTTTAGGTTTTTTTTTTTTTTTTTAAAAAAGGTCCATGACAGAACCTAATTATATGACCCTACAATACTTAATTTTTTTTTCATATTTTTCCGCACAACATGTAGCTAGATTTTATTGAACGGTGCCACCCTAGCGTTCGAATCCTGGCTCCGCCCCTGAACCCAAAGAGAGAGAGCGCAAGCGCTCTGACTATTGCTATAGTAACTCACCAGACCTAGCGAATTCAAACCCTCAAACGTAGCGAGTCTGTGCCATGTCTACTGTTAGGGGTGCAGACAATCTTCAGCAGTGGCTTAGCCCGGAGGTGTGGGGTGCGACTTTAGGAGCACATCGAATTGCAGCAAAAATGATATTTCAAGAACTTGGGGTGTAATTTCTACATAGGACCCGACCTATTTTACACTGCACTTTGTATGTAATTAGGTTAACGTGTTTTTAAAGAAAACAGAGAGAGGCGAGAGAAAACGCAGGTCTCAGAGAGATTGCGATAAGACTTATACTCTTGATTCGATTTCATAGTGGACTGGTGTGGCTCCCGTGGTTTTTCCTCGCGTTGAGGTTTTCCACGTATATCTTGTGTTTTTTCTTTTCTTGTTTATTATGTACTATTTCTGTTTGCTTATGATTTCTGTAATCCTAGTTTTCAAGATCCGTAGGGCATTGTGAGTTGAACAAGGAGTTTAATTTCTAACAACTGCTGCATCTAGTATTTATTTAGCATTGCCAACTATTTACATTGTATTGAATTTAGTTTTTTTTCTTTTTCCTTTTGTTTTCAGAATTCTCTCTTATAATCTGATGCAATTAAGTACTCTTACAAACTGATGTAAGTTCCTAGGGATTGAGTGATGGGGCTTTGGACCTTGGTACTAGTTCTAAACTTGTAATATGGTAGTCGTAGTGATTTGGAAATGTCTTACTGGTTTCAATTTGGTAGTTGTGGTGATTTGTAATCTGGAAAATAGGGGAGGAGAGAGGTAGCTCTCTAGAAAACCGGAGAAATGTTATTTGTTTTTTTTGATATTTTTTGCTTGCTGGAAAATTGGAAATGGGCATTGGGCCCAAAATAATTATGAAAGCTTGTTTTATATGACCTGGTGGCTGGTGGAAGCCCGAAGCTCAAAGGTGGATATGGCCCAAAAATTAAATCCAGTCCAAAAATTAACAGGCTAACAGTCCAAAATAATTAAAAAAGTAAAAAGAAACGGCCCGGAAATTAAATCTAGCCCCAAAAAAATGGCGCAATCCGCCAACCAGACCAAACCCGACAAATCCTACCCGAAAAAAATCCAATCGTGGCCAACCCTAGCTTAGGCTGTTGGAGACGCTCCTAGGTCAACCCTCCAAACCACGCTCTTCAATTTCCTCTCCATCTTTACTCCCTACCCTTGGTTACACAAAACCTTGATAATTTTAATCGAGCTTACCACTAAAACAAACTACTCAAAATAAAAAAGAACTAATTACGCATCAACAGATTGCAAACATAATTATGGAACCATTAATTGCAAGACATACAATTATGTTATCAAAACAACCGCTAGAAATAATTAACCGTAATAGTATTGAAACCAATGGATGAAACATGATAAATTTATTGCATTCATAACTTTCGATAGTAGTAACGGGATAGAGATTTAGAGAACTTGAATGCAGCAACTCAAACTCATATAAGCCCCAAAAATTCAAAATTGAATCAATAAGAACATTACCCATAACATACCGTAATTGTGTGGGCAAGAAATCCACGTAGTCCATACAAATACGTGGAAAGAAATGTGGTTCTGTTTAAAAGTAGTATGTAGAAAGAATATTACCTAAACAGACCTTAAGTGGGATGTACAAAAATGTGTGGTTTGTCAACCAAATGATAGCACAAATTTTTGGAGTCTACAAAGGCTCAAGAACTTACCCTGTTTCTCTTGATAAATCAAAGATCAGCCTCTCCGTACAAGAAAAATGATAAAGAACAAACAAATGCTATAATTAGAAAAGCATTAAAGAAATTAATTTGTTCTACTACACAAAGTTCAAAAAATCGCTTAAAACATTATGAATTAAAAGATATATGCAATTCAATTGCTTGCCATATTTTGGCCAATTTGGACAATTATACCCTTTGATTGCTGGGCTTGTAGTGTTAGTTGGTTGCCCATTATGGTAATTTTGTCTTATTGCCTTATGGCTCAGGTTTGTGGATCATAGGCAATCACGTGTAATCCACCTATCCCTCACGTAATAGCTCCCTCTCCCTCTTTTCCTTTCTGCGATTTTTCCTCCGCCTCCCATGCACTCTCTCTCAGTCCACTCTCTCTCTCTCTCTCTCTCTCTCTCTCTCTCTCTCTCTCACCATATCTATGATTTCTCCCTCTCTAGCCTCCTTCTCTCCCCTCTTTCTGTCCACTCCCTCTCTGCTCCACCAAACCACTACCACTACACTACACCACTGCACAACCTCTCTTCTCCATCAGCGGAACCACCATTAGCTATCTCTCTCTCTCTCTCTCTCTCTCTCTCTCTCTCTCTCTCTCTTCAAGTGAAGATGGTGATCCCATCTGTCACTCTCCCTCAGACCCTGTCTCTTTCTTGCGATCCTCAATCGACTTCTATCCATACATCAAAACCCTAAATCGACCTCCATGCAGACCTCAAAACCCTAAATCGACTTCCACTGTAACTACTGATGTTCAAAACCCTAGCCTATTGATGACTAAAACTCTCTATCAACCCTAAATGTCGTATCTCAAATGGGCTTTGTTAAAATTCATGGGCCTTGTGCTTATTTTTCTGTAAATACAGTAAATTGGATGTATGAATATGCTTTATGAGTTGTTTCCTTGGTATTGGAAGAATTAAAGAGTTTTGGCATATTTTTGATGTTTCTGCAACCGTAAATAACCAAGCTTGGTAATCCTAAAAGTGGAAAAAAAAACACTTGATTTGCTCCCCCATATTCCCAGGTAAGTTGATGCTGTTTTTGATTTTCAAATTGCATTGTTTTTATTTGTGTAGATGAGTTACGACTTACCAGGTTTGAAATTAATTGATTTGTAGGACTCCAAAAGTCTTATTCATTTTATGTATTGTTTGGCTGGGTATCTTACTCATTGGTTTTTGATGAATGTTCTTATGTTGCATGTAGGTGGGTTATCTACCTAGATTCAAGTCTTCTGTTTACTACCAAGTAATATGAACTTTCAATAGAGAATATATGTGTGCAGGTACGATCTCTATCGGAGTGAAACTGAAGTATTGTTATGTTTGGGGAAATTTAAATGAAGGTTTTTTTTTTTATAAAACAAAATGAGCAAAAGTAGACATTAGAGTAGAAAATGCATGTAGTCCAATTTGGAAATGAGGAAAAAGAAATAGTAAGTCAAACAACCTTATGTGAAGTGGGTACTTTTTGTCACAAAGCCAGGAAAAGGAGTCACACAGAATCTTTTTTTTTCATTCGTCATCTTTTCTTATAGTATTGTTGCCATGGTAAGTTTTTTCGTCTTTTGTTCCTTTGAATGAATTATGGCGTTGGTCCCTCAAACATTCGATGTGAAGTGGGACAACATATTGTATCAGCCCATGTTGCTCTTAGTTGAAATGTTCTTCCTACTTCGACTTCATTTCAATCAACATGTGTTTGTAATTTCCTTAATTTTCCAGTCTAAAAATTCAAGGATTTAGTTGACTGTTTATGTGAATTTTCTGGAAAAACTTGCCTTATTTTATTAACCGTATTCCTCATTTAAAGTTTTCCCATGAGAGCATTTAAGTGTATGTAGAATCAGTTTTTTTCTCTCTCTTTTTAATTTCCCTCATTCCTGTCGTAGGTGTGTTCCATGTGTACTTTTTTGGACACACTATTTATTGAATATTTAGGCATTTGATATTTGATTCAACTTGAGTGCAAAGCAGTGCATTGTGACTTATCGAATGATCCCCTCTTCCTATAAGTTGATAAAACTTGGTCCGCATGCTCAATGTTTTACTCTCTAGGTCGATGTATCATCAGGTTCTATTGCTGATTGAATTCATGCCTCGTGACAATTACTAAACTTTGTGGAGCAAGTAACTGCTCAGATTAAACCACTGTGTGACAAGGCTAAAGAGATACTCATGGGAAAAAGTATTTTTTAGGTACAAGTTTATGTTGCTGTTCTGATATTAGAGAAAACGTATTGTAATCTGGTATCACAAAAGATAAATATTAACTTTTATAAATGTACCTTGATTGAAGGAGCATGATCTATACTGCCTTACTCTCCAAGTTTCCAACAAGGACCATTCTTTGGTTGTTAGGCTTCTTCCTTACGGATAACTTGGACAAAGCTTGCCTTTTCTGAGTTTTATTTTATGGTAGGGTTGATGATAGTGTTTTGTTATTCGTAGGAATATATAATTGTAAACTCAAATTTGGATATTGTCTGAGCATGTTTTGATTTGTTAAGTGGGTTTCAGCTTTATCTGATCAAGAGTTTTAGAGGGCCTTGTATTTCAGGTCTGATGTGCTTGTGTTTGTTAACGTTGTTATGCCATGTGGGCAATTGTTGAGAGAATCACAAGGAGCCGATGTTTCAAGGAGTGCTTCTGGTTTTTGATTTTACTAATTGTATGCTGAGCGTCTAGAAGATAACCATGCCTTGAGTCACAGAGCTCATCAACCAACTGATTTTGGTTTTCTCTGATTGTCATCAACTTTCTCTGAGGTGTTCATTTGTCCAAATTCATAGTGCGTTTCGTGGGAATGGGTAATTGACTATTTCTTCGATCTCAACAGCCACACAGCTTGAAAAAGCCTTGTGACCATTTGTGGTGACACTCATGGACAGTTTCATGATCTTGCAGTAGGAAGAAACTTTGGACAGCCCCAAAGACAACAAATAGTCAACTCTTTACAACAGCTTCAAACAAACTGCAACCACAAGTAAAGATGAAACCTTTTGCTATGTAAAGGCCTTTCGTTATCGAAGATGTTCAGCCTAATTTCACTAGGCCCTTTTGTAATAAGAAATATGGCATATTTATGTATATGAAACTTTGCACCCTATGCTTTTGGAAATATTCAACACCATTCAATTAAATGGGCATGACAGACGTGCAAGTGCCTTGCATGTCGCAATGCACCTAGTCAAGTAAAAAGAGAAAGTTGTGAAGGGGAATCCCCTAAATTTATCTTTTCCATCCACAAATGCCTTGATCCAAAATTACAAACACTACCTCGATGACAAGAACATTATATGTGGTTCTTTATTTGAGTTCATCATGAACAACCTGTTACTTGCCTATATTTTTTTTTTCGATCGGCCAAACATATTTTTATTAATCTTTGAAAATGATTACAAAAATTAAAAGGATCACAGGCACACCGGCATACACCACCTGAGAACCGGCCAAAACAAAAAGAAGGCAAGATGCCGACCAAATCACCACAAACAAACACTGAAAACCGAACAACCACTAAAAACAATCCAGCGACAGGCAACACCCAAACAAGCAAAAGCCAACAGAGACAAACAAACCGAGAGAACAAACCTGAAGACCGAGAGAAACAAGAGGCACCATCCTCGCGAAGACCTTGTCATCCTCCATGAAATCATCTTCATCAGCCACCTGCCCATTGTTGCCGAGAAAAAAACAAAAAAGAAACCCCTGCCGATCGTTTTTGTAGTTAATGGAAGTCCAGCTAGCACACTTGTTTACAATCTTCTCTCTCCGAAACGGTCCAATATCGGAGGATTATTATCCTTCAAAACAGTATAATACAGACCATGAACAAAAGTTCCAACATTGGAAAGCCTAATATTCAATCCTATGTATATCGTCTACGAACTGAGGGAAAGGGGAGGAGTCGCTCCTCAATCTTTGCCACCTAGGAAGTTGCGTAGAACGGGCTTACGATCGAGGAAACTCTACGCCGTCTCAGATGTCATAATCCTTTTCTTTGCCTGCATTTTGCTCCTTCTCTCTTTCGCAAAAAATGCCACCAACCCGATTGTGTGCTTCACTAGAAGAAGACCCATCACACTGGACCACACTATAACTCCAATTTTAATGATATTAGTGAGTGATGGTCTGTCCCTTTTAGGAGTAACCACAACGTTGGAAAACGAATATGTAATTGCCATTGATGTGATTGCCAACCACATGGTCACTATCAGGACCCACATCATAGCCTTGTTCCTGAATTTTAATCCGCTCATGAGCAACAAAATTGTGCTCAATGATGCAACGAACCCTATCGTGTTAAAGCGGAGGAAGTACGGATAGGAATCTTGATAATAATAAGCCATTACAGCTTCCCCAGCTCGATATTTATCAGTGTCCTGTTGCCAAACGCCTCCAGGAGGGCTCACCCCAGCTTGGAATGCCATTGTCGCAATAAGTGATGCCACAATCATTAAGGATTCCCTTTTATTCGTAAGCCAATCTCCACCTACGAGAAGTTTCGCCTGTTTAGCATTGTATTTTCGAAGTAAGTCTTCGATATGACTCTCTTCTACCTTATTTAATCCAATATGACTCTTTTCTTTGTTATCTGATCCAAGGATATCTGGTCCAAGGAACAAAATATCCATTGCTGTGTGTCCACTTGCATTTGTCGCATTCACATCTATTGTTAGCTTCTCTAGGACATAACACGCGATCTGAAATATTTACATTGCATCTCAAGGTTAGATATAAGAAATCAAAGAACATGTTTTTCAGTGATGATTTCCTACCGAGAAAAAAACCTAGAAACTGAGGCTGTTGTACATTGATTGTTCAATGGTCACATGAACACCCAATAATTTGTTTTTCTTAGAATACATGTTAAAATTATGAGTTAGCCTTTTTCTTGAACACCCAACTCAAATATTATTGAACACCTAAATCTAACCCAGTCTTGAACGTCGAACCCAAAAATAATTGAACACCTAACTCAATCAATTGAACACTCAATCACAATTCAATTACAGCCCGTCAATTCAAGTTATACATATGTGAACGCCTAACACATTACCTCAAATAAAGTTCACAAAAAATTGAAAAAAGAAACATAAAAAGAAAAATCAATTGGTTTAGTATTATGCTCTGCAATCTCTCTCCATCTCTATTGTCGATGGTCTAAATGTGTTATTTTTACATTTGTGACAATAACTTCTTCTCTCTCTTTTTTGTCTAGTTAGCTTATAGAATTACATACAAAGCTTTAAAAATATTCAACTTTATTGCAAAACCTCGTTAACTTGAATAACATTCCTTTGAATTTAAGATTACAATAAAAAATCTCATCATGTTATTCTATCGAACAACATATTTTCGAAAGATTGACCCCAACATATTCGCTATAATTTTTTTGGCTTATCTACTTTTTTGTTCCCTACAAATAGGCTCAGTTTTAATTTCGTCCTCGTAAAATTTTTGATCTCAATTTTACCCTTGTATTATCTAATGTTTCTCAATGTTATCCTTCCGTCACAAAATTGGACGGAAAATGCCTAAATGCCTAAGAGGCTAACGGCTTAGGCGACCTGGCAAAATTTTGGACAGCAGGGCACTAGGCCCCACCTCTCTTCCCCCAATTCGTTTTCCTTACTCTGTAAAACCCTTCGACCCTGCTGCAACTTCAACTGTTTTGGTTTGGGCAGCCATTTTTTACCAAAACTCACCTAGACTAGACTAGTCTCAACATCACCAGATTGAGAACCACTTCTAGTGGAGATGATTGCTCATCTTCCTCCACTCAATGGTGATCAGGGTTCGAGTCTTACAGGGGTGGGTCTTTGGGGGCCAAGATTGTAGATAGTTTCTGAAACACTCCTCTAACCCCCGCTGATGTATACAATGTTTAAAAAAAATTAAAAAATAAAAATAAAAATAAAAGCATCACCAGATTCACCACCTACTACCTAATTAGTTAAAGCCTACGCTTTATTATACTATTGATTCTTCCAGCATTATATCCCAGTGGGTTAGCCCTTGGGCAGATTTTTATTAATCAAAATATTCCTGAGTTTTTCCGCGCAAAATTAAGCCTCTTCAATTTCAAGCACATATTGGTGACTTGAAATTTTGATGACTTCCAAATCCATCCTCTCATAATCTTATTTCACTCCACCTTTGCTGGCATTAAAAAATCCTTCCATTGCAAGAAAACATATTTTCAAAATTTTGTTTTGAGAACACCCACAGAGTAGAAATCCAGAAAAGCAGAGGAAAACAGCAAGTTAGGCATGGAAGGATTGATCCCGATGCTATTTGACGCCCTCAAGAAACAGAGGCCCCATAACAGCTTCCGGTGCTTCTCCGAGGGCTCAAACCATAGCTACCACATGTTGATCGGGCCACAGGACTCAGTCGACGGCTCATCTCACCACCGTCGAACCCGGTCCGAGTTCCAGCCTTCCACCGTTGATCATTTCCCGAACCAGAGGTCTGGTAAGGAATTCTCTCACTCGACCGAATTAGGCTCGGGATTCGCACTGGGTATCACTGGGGATTTAGATGTTATTAGGTGGGTTTGGGCGGGGACAAATGATTTTGGGGATCTGGGGGGAAACGATTTTGGAAATTTAGGATTTAAGGTTTTTTATTGGGTGGAAAGATGGTCACATAATTCACATCACCAAGTCATTTGCCACATAGGCATTTTCCGTCCAATTTTGTGACGGAAAGGTAACATTGAAATACGTTAGATAATAAGAGGGGTACAATTGAAATAAAAAAAAAATTATGAGGACGAAATTGAAACCGAATCTATTTTGTAAGGACCAAAAAAATAGATAAACCAATTTTTTTCAAAAGCGTTTTAACAGATTAAAAAGCCGGTTAAACATTAGCACAAGTATATGAGAATTCGTCTGGGATAACTATAAAATTTAACACCCTCCATTCTTGGAACACTATCTACTACGCAAAACGACAATTTTCAAAATAAAAAAAAACCTTGAACTTTTGTTAAAAAATATAGTATATATTTTTAAGCAATTTAGTTATGGGTACATATGAGTTTGTATATATCATGTACATATAAGTTTAGTGGGACCCATCTTGAGTCTCACAAAGATTATTTGAACCGCCTATTATTTTTAAAAAAAAATTATGGAGCCTTGCAAAAAATCAGCTCAACTCAGTATCGGTAAGTATTTTTTCTAAATTTGTGAGGGCGAAACTACTTAACTACCAATTTTTTTCAAAAGCATTTTAACAGATTAATACGCCGGTTAAACATTAGCACAAATATATGAGAATTTGTCTAGGACAACTGTAAAATTTAACTCACTCCATTCTTGGAACACTGTAGCTACTACGCAGTGCGACAATTTTCCAAAAAAAAAAAAACTTGAAGGTTTGTGAAAAAATATAGTATATATGGCTACAAATGAGTTTGTACATAACATGTACATATGAGTTTAGTGGGGCTCATCTCGGGTCCCACAAAGAATATTTGAACTGCCTATTATTTTTTAAAATATTTTTTATAGAGCCTTGTAAAAAATCAGCTCAATTCGGTATCGGTAAAGATTTTTTTTAAATTTGTGGGAGCGAAACTACTTAACTGCTCAGTTTCGCTCCTACAAATTCAGAATATCTTTAGTGATATCAGGTTGAGCTGAGTTTTTCTAGGGCTCCATAAAAAATTATTTTAAAATAATGGACGGATCGAATCATCTTTGTGGAACTTAAGGTGGGGCCCACAAAATTCATATGCATGTGATATGTACATTGCATATGTACACATAACAATACTCATTTTTAAGTTCTCATTCGCCTCAAAGTTATTTTTTTTACAATAGAAAATATGTTTTTTGTATGCACTGTTTATACTAATATATGAGGTTTTGCACATATTTTATTGGTTAATACACCAGCTAGTAGTGTTAAGGTAATTTATGAATGTCCTACTACAAAATTTTGAAGCCGCCACTATCTAGAAATATTGAATAAAAGAATGCAATTTTGTTCATGGACCACAAAGTGGGTGAACATCTCACACTGATACTATATTTGATGCATATAGGGAGGCACCACTTCGGTCATCAAATTCATTTCTTTTTTAGGACTTGTGTTTTTAGGTTATCTTGTAGAAAAATCAGATCAATCCCATATAGAAAGCTACTGGATCCAAAGCATTTACTGATATGGTGTCAACATTTTTTCTTTATTTCATTTGGCAAGGGATAGACAGCCAGGCTCCACAAAATGTTTGGTTTTGACTGCTAAAGGGACATTCGATGTGAACTCATGCCTCGTTTGATAAAAGCATTAGAGGGGTGGAATTTGTAAGAAAAATAGATTATGATTAAGATTGGCAATGAAAAGATATTGATAATGATCGAGTGTGTTTATTTGAAATGTGATTAAATAATGGTATGATTAATATCATGTTTGTTTCACATAGGATAGTATTGGATTGATAGTAAAATTTTCATTTTTGCCCTCTATGCAAAACTGAAGAATAATATATGATTAAAAAAATTAAGTGCTCTATTTTTCAATCCGTTTTAACCGGTGCGAAGATATTATTTTGCTGATCATTTTATTCTAAATGGTCATAATTAAATTTTGTATGTAGGGCTCTCATAATTAAGTATTTGTTGTTTATTTGGTTTTATGACTATCTTAGGGCTCGTACATGAGAGCCTCAAAACCAAACATTAATTATGACTCTTTAGGATAAAATGATCAAAAAATAAAATCTTCGCACCGATTCAAACGGATTGATAATTGGAACAATTAATTTTTTAACCATGTTTTTAAATATATCAATAGTCTAAAAAAAAAGTACTCTAATTTTCAATCTTGTTCAACCGGTACAAAATTTTATTTTTTTAACTATTTTATTTTAAATGTTTATAATTAATTTTTGGCTCTAAAACCCTCATGTATGAGCCCTAAGATAGTCGTAGAACCAAACAAAGAATAATTCGTTGAGAAAGCCATGGGTACTTTTGTCATTGTATTGGAGGAGCCTTCGAACTGGATTGATAATACCATGTGCTAGTAGGTATTATTAATCCACTTTAATCCCAGGACTCACAATCCCATGGGTATATTAGTCCGACTATTGAGAATGGAAGCAAACAAGGAATTGGTAGTCCAATCCCATGGCTAGAGCAGATTATCAAACGGGGCATCAGTATACTGCGAGTATATTCACCCATTTTTTGTGCAAAAATGATATGAGTATAGTAAAAGCTATACAAACAACTTGCGCAGGTCAATTTTGGACTCATCTCGGGTCCCACAAAATTTGTTTTTTAGGATCTCTAAAAAATCTCAATCCGTTATCGGTAAAAACAATTACGAATCATCTAATTTTGTTTCAAAATTGAACAAAATGGACGACTCGTATCATTTTTTAAGAATCCGAGACCGATCCAAAATTGATCTGTGCAAGCTATTTGTATAGCACCTCTCCTTTCGGTGGGCGACAGAACAAAATTACATTGTGTACGTAGTGAGTAGTGAAAAGAATAAGGACATACCTCGAAGCGCTCATATAAAATAGCTAGATGCAAAATGGTGTTTCCATCACTATCCTTAGCATTGACAAAATCCCGACCTTTTATCTTCTTCAACAGTTTCTTCAAGCTCTTCAACTGGTTGTGCTTGACACACAAGTGCAAGATCGTCTCATTTTGATCCACCCTGACTCGAGCCGCTTCCGGGCGGGCTTGAACCAACTCTTTCAAGGCATTGGTCTTGCCTTCCATGGCAGCCACATGGACGGGGTTTTTACCGTCTCGATCGCGAACCAAGCACATCTTTGGGTTGGCATTCAATAATACCTTAACAATCTGGTGGTGCCCCATGGCCGATGCCAAGTGAAGGGCAGACCGTAGTTGCGAATCTAAGACTTCTGTGAGTCTCAATTTGAGCTCCGGTTTGAGATTCAGTAGTTCTTCGACAAAGTGTGTTTGGTTGTTTGATGTAGCCACGTGGAGAGGACTTGCGGCGCCATTGAAACATCCGTCTGCAAATTTATGTAGAATCAGTGGATCTTTTTGGATTATGGCGTCCAGTGAATAGGTGTCACCTGTAATTGCAGCTTCACAGAGGTCGTGCTCCATTTGGTTGCTCTCTTCAGTCTAGCTAATTATTTGGGTGTGTGTTTTAGTAGACGAGTATGCGGAATCTGCAGACTCGCCTCTATTTATAGCTGCATTTTGCATGTTGGTGGTGTATGTAACAAGGATGGGATGATATCATTGATATGGGATGGGGTATTGTGAACACCGTAAAGCTATAGGGACCGATCGGTCCCCTATCAAAATCGTACCGACGGCCGCGCTAGACCGTTTCTGTCAATCGGACAACCGATTTGAGCCGTCCAAAAATTCTATAAAAAAAATGAGGGAACCCACACGTGAATTAAACACCTTACACTCATCAAATGCTGTTGATTCACGTGTGGACCCCCTATTTTTTTAATTTTTTCGGCAACATTTGATGGATTGTTGTGGAGAGCATCTTTTCTACAATTCATACTTCTAGCTACTTTCTGGCGCCATGTCATTTTACAGAATTGATAGAAATTGAATGAAAGGTGCCAAAAAGCTGGTGACACAAAAGAATAGGAGTGTTGCTATATGTACCGACCACGGGGAGGGAAAACGTACCGACGGCCGCCGGCGGGCCGTCTCCGGCCACCGGACGGCCGATCCGAGCCGTTCAATAATTCTAAAAAAAAAACCGATGGAGCCTACGTGGGAATCAATTCACATATATACACGAAAAAAGGGTGCTTTGATCAAGCATCCTACACACCTCGGATGCCATTGATTCCCGTGCCGGCCCCATCGGTTTTTTGTTTTAGAATTATTGAACGGCTCGGATCGGCCGTCCGGTGGCCGGAGACGGCCCACCGGCGGCCGTCGGTACGTTTTCCCTCCCCGTGTGGTCGGTACTCATAGATTTTTCGAAAGAATAGTCCTCCCCTCATCCACACTAGGGATGGCAATTTCATCTGAGGCATTCGTTTCCTATCCGATCCTCGTTTCAAACGGTCGGTAATTTGGAGATCTGATCGGGGAGATTAGATAGGATATGGGGATTTTTTTTTTAAAAAAAATCGGGGATCGGGTAAGAGGCGGGAACATACATATCTCCGATCCAAATCCATTTCCCCTTGCCCACCCCGTCCAGCCCCTGATTCCCCGAAATATTTTTTTCCATTAGTTTGAGGAGATAAGCTTCAAAGCCAACTATAAAATGCAAAATTCACACACACACACACACACACACACAAAAACTCTAAAATGCAAGCCGACCAAAAATTACGTTCAAAACTTCCGTGCTCTGACTGACAAGGTGGGTTTCATAGATCTTCAGCTCTTGATTTCCTGCATTGGAGGTGGCCGTTATTCTTCAAGATTGTAATCTGGATTCTGGAATCCAATACAAGTATACAACATATTTCCAAATCCTTCTTTTCAAAATTTATGAAGTTTCATTTTATTAATATTTTAGATTTACAGTACTGCAGTTTAGTTTCTTAGTTTTCCCCACATAGCAAGTATTAAGTATCAAACTGCAACGCTCTTTTCTTCCAAACCCATAGATCAATATTTATCCCCGCCTATAATTTGTTGTCTTTGTAAAAATTTTGGATCCCCAAATCTCTGCGAAAATCCCCGTTATCTAATTGGGGCGGGGATGGAGAAAATAAAAAATCTTCGTTGGGGATCGAGTCGGGTACAAGAAAAGGGTTCAAGGATTGAAAACGAGAATAGTACCTTCCGGTCCCGACTCTCCATTGCCAACCCTACCCACAGGCCACAGGTTGAGAGAGTAAATTAACAAACCCCAGAGAGATATCCTTTCTAGAACCATCATGTGCTCACATGTTCACATATGTTGACTTGACCCACGTGCTTTAAAATTAACTACTCCGTATTTTTCTATGAGATACCCAATGTGGTATTAGGGTATGGATGACTCGTAAATCTCAGTCATTAGATTGAAAATGGGTGAATCAAGGAAGATCGAGATAGAGAGGCTAAATTTTGGATTGTTTTATCCTGGAAGTGGTGGCCGACGTGGCAATCATTGCTTGCGCAGAGAGTGCGAAGCCACGAAACGTCTAATAAAAAGCAACCTAGTCCACGACACAAGTCCAAACACCAGCTAATCCGCGACTAAATTCTCAGCCATTATACTGAAAATGGGTGAATGAAGGAAGATCAAGACAAAGAGACTGAATTATGAATTGTTTTATCCTGGAAGCGGCATGGCTATCACTGCTTGCGCAGAAAGTGCGAAGCTGCGAAACGTCTTAAAGAAAGCGATCCAGTCCGAGACTCAATCGAAACACCAACAAATCCAATTTTGAGTATTCTGTTCTATTAAACAGATTGTGAGGTAAACGGCTCCATATTCTCTATCCTCATTAACTATTTCCAACTACCATCCATAAACATTAAGGCTGGAATTTGTGATGACATCGCTTGGCGATGCAGGGGGGTTGACATAAGCCCATTGCTTACGTCTTTGTAGGGGCTTATCTATAGTAGTACGATCTTCAGACCAGAAAACAAAAACAATAATGATTACAGTTGTCTGTGTGTATGAGTCACGTGACTGCCAGTAGTGACAGTCGCCCCCTGCAAAAAAAAGAAAAAACACTACTATTATATATAAAAAAAATTTCTATGAAAATATATATAAGCTCGCCTCTGTGTAGAATTTTAAAAAAAATATATAATAGTAACCTTTGAAATACGAGGATACCAACATTAATTACTAAAGGTTAAAGGTTAAAATATAACAAAAAAAAACTATAGGATTAATAATGTGAATATTCAAGTCATAAACTTCCACCTTTCGTTAGATGAGTTTTAGTAATTTACAGTTTTATTTCTTTTTGTCCTAAAATTTTAATGGCACGCCAAATCTCCTCTCTATCTTTCTTGGCACAAACATCCCCAATTGTTAAGACTTCAAAGGCAATTTTGAGAAAATAGTGACGGTGGAGAAGAGATTTTGAAAATCCTAAGTAATTTTGGTGAAATTTAAGTTGTAAGCATGTCTTTCCCCAATTGTTGTTCTAGACTTCTACTAACTCTTTGTTTTTTGACTGGTAAAATCAAGTAACATGAAAGCCCATGTATCGAATTCGTCCAATTGTAATAAATGAAAAAAAACAAGATGAACAATAAAGAAAAATAAGACACATACATTAAGATCGATTCTATTAGTTAAACTGATTTATGTATTTACGTTATTTTGAGTTTTAATGTATTTATATGATTATGCATGTGTATTTATATTTTTCTTTGCATGATGAAATTCCAGGCTCCGTCCCTGAACCTACTATAGGGAGTATGAAACGGCTGGCATTGGCAAATAATATTTGCAGATTCTCATCTCCAAGTTGATCGACCACTTATGTGTGAAAGTATCCAAATTTGTGAATTTTGTTGATGTCTCTTAGGCTGCGTTTTTTAAAACTTTTTAATTTAAATTTAACTTAAAATGAGTTGATTTTTCGTTATTTGAATTTTTTTCACATTTGTTAGTTTTGCGTCAATTTTTTATAGATTATTGAGAAATTTTTATAGATTATTGAGTCGTCTCGACGAGAGAAATCGGAAAAGTAAAAACATATATATTTACTTTTATCCAAATATTTTGAAAAATAACTACTTATTTATCAAAATAATTCAACTTTTTTACTTTTTCTGCTAAAAACGATTATTTCTCAAAATACTTGTATAAAAGTATTATTTTTTTATTTTTTGATTCCTCTCGTCGAGACAAATCAATAATTTACAAAAGTTCAACGCAAATTTAACAAATGCGAAAAAAATTCAAATAATGACAAACCAACTCATTTTAAGTTAAGTGCAAAAGAACGCAGCCTTAAGATGGAGTTTTTAATGATGGATCAATGTAAAAAGTGTGACTTATTAATCCACTTGTTTTAAAACTTCAATAAAACTAAGGATACACAATTTTGTGTACAAATATATACCTCCATTTGTGAAATTCACTGAGGAATTTCATACAAATGATTGGAACCGTTTAAATTTTTCACAATATTTTTTTAATCAACCCTGTAAAAATCAGGTTCGTCGGATATCGATACGCTTGGTGTACATCAATGATGTACCCATAGCAAGGCTCACTCAAGTAACTAATGCCCACACGATATGTTTGTACCTTCATCTATTCTAGAAAGCAATGTCGTGGATCGAATATGTCTAGCATTGAACTTGTTCAATGCATGGAGAATAAAAAAAATCAACATGAACTCTTTTTTCTATCATCTCGTGGATCTGACGAGTGTACGCTAGACATATTCATGCACATATCTGTTTTCTCTCACCATTTTATAAAAATTTGGCTTCCACACGCATTGTATGTGCCCGGCCTATAGTTAGGATTAAGTCAATTTATCAAACAGCAATAAAACAACATCTTCAGTCCTCACCTAACCGAAGTATGAAAAATGCTACTCCACTTTAAAGGATAGCTTTTCCGTTAAAACCTGGTGTAAAACCAAAGGGGTAAATATGAGACCTATATGTGAAGATTACACAGATTCTACAAAAGCAATGGTAAAGTAGTTCTGATGAAGGTACAAACCTATTAATTACACGTTTGGTAGACTTCTTCACAAAATTGGTCCCTCTCTGAGCTCTCTCTTTCTCACGTCGTGATCGGTCATCTTTTTCTGTGAAACTAACCATTGGTAAAGATGAAGGTATGGAGCAGTTGAAGGGGCAAAGGGGTATATTCAAACATTGGAATGGCGGTTGGTGATGCGATTTAACTCTTTCGCCCCTACTGTGTTTACCCGCTGGAGTTGAATGCTTTGTAAAAATTAATTTTTAATAGAGGAGTTTCGGCATTAGAGGAAGTCCATACAACTTCATTTGATGGGTGATACCAAAAGTTGCTCTCTCTTTACATATCAGAATAGATATTGACTTCCGTCGATAAAAAAAAATTAGTAATAAAATCAACATGAACTCTTTTTTCTGTTATCTCGTGGATCTAACGAGTGTATGCTAGACATATTCATGCATGTATCCATTTTCTCTCACTATTTTATCAAAATTTGACTTCCACACACATTGTCTGTGCCTGGCCTATAGTTAGGATTAAGCCAATTTATCAAACGGCAACAAAACAACATCCTCAGTCCTCACCTAACCAAAGTATGGAAATTAAATGCTATTTAAAAAATAAAAAGGATAGCTTTTCCGTTAAAACCTGGTGTAAAACCAAAGGGGTGAATGCGAGACCTATGTGAAGATTACATGGATTCTACAAAGCAAAGGTAAATTCGCATAGATGAAGGTAAAAACCTATTAATTACATGTTTGGCAGATTTCTTCACAAAAATGGTCCCTCTCTCTAAGCTCTCTTTCTTATGCCGTGACCGGTCATCTTTTTCTGTGAAACTAACCATTGATAAAGATGAAGGGGCGGAGCAATTCTGGTGTATTCAAACGTGGGAATGGCAGTTGGTGATGCAATTTTACTCTTTCGCCCCATGGTGTTTAACTACTGGAGTTGAATGCTTTGTAAAAATTAATTTTTAATAGGGGAGTTTCAGTATTAGAGGAAGTCCATACAACTTCATTTGATGGGTGACTCCAAAAATTGCTCTCCCTTTATATATTAAAATAGATATTAACTTCTGCTGGTAAAAAATAAAGCAATAAAACTTATCTTGTTGATTGCCAATATTCTTGTTCGTTAATGCGCTGAGATTCTTTTGTAAGCTCTTCACTAAATTTTTTCCTATAACTATTTTCTATGCTCTCACCACACATTCAACAAAAATGTTCCAATTTCTTTTCATTGGGATTGAGATACAAAAATGCAACTCCTTTCGTTTCTAAATGAGAGTGCTTCTTAGAAATTTTAATTTTTTTAAGAAATATGTAATCATTACACCTACTTACCATCATTATCCCTATATTCTACATATATTACACTATTTTTATTCACATAGGAGGGACACTTTAATTTGGAATTTTATCAAATTTCTACTTCTATTTTTAGAAAGGGACAATGATTTTGAAACATTCCAATATGAAATAACGGACTCTCAATTAGGAACGGATGGAATATTAGCAAAGAACAAGGGTAGAATGGAAATTTGTATATCCTCCCTTATCCTACAGTTAATTATAAGAACGAGCCTTTCGCTTGCCATTTGTGGTTATATATCTAAGGTAGTCCTTATAGAGTCCCCTTCTTATAAGGACTACCTTATTTTAATAAAATGCGGATCTCTCTTTTTCGATCGAATTTCGATGATCCGAGCCGCTCAATGTGTTCAGAACGTGATTTTAAGGGTACTCGCGAGAAATCAGCCAAAAAAAAGACTGGGAAGGGCTTCATCCAAGCAGTTTTTATTTGTTTTTTATCGAACGGTTCAAATAAAAATTGCTCAAATTAAGTCCTTCCTGGTTATTTTTTTTTGCTGATTTCTTGTGGGTACCCTAAAGTTACGTTCTGAACACATTGAGTGGCTCGGATCATCGAAATTCGATCGGAAAATGCGAGAAATGGGAGGTCCGCATATAAGGTCCTTATTTTAAGGTTCTTACCTGAAGATTTCTGTATATGTATGTGTGTGTGTGTGTGTGTGTATATATATATATATATATATATATATATAGACACACACACATGCACTAGGTGAATTGCAACATGCAATGCACGTTTGTCATGTCCTTTTGAAGAGAACAATTTTGAATATTTCTGAAATCGTAGCAATAGTTGGGGATGACTTGAATCTGCTCCTTATCGGTGGTCAGGAGGTCTCAATTGGAGCAATTCCCTTTATTGCCTTGTCACCTACTTTCCAACTTCTACGCAGAATCTTCTGCTTGCAAGTTCATATCTACAAAATGCAAATATATATAAACAAGTATATATGCAGATCAATGTTAGTGTGTGGGGGTTGTCCAAAGTTCCTTTAACGGCCAGGATACAAGAAAAACAATCCTATGAACTTGTTACTCAAATCGTACGGGAAGCTGTCTAACTACTTTACTTAATATATTGAACGGAAAAGGTAATGAATTTTTATAAGAATTCATGAAGCCAATCATCAAACTGAAATGTTATTGCCCTCTAATGTCTAATGCAATATATATATATATATATATATATATATATATATATATATATATATCTCATCAGGACACCCTAAAACTGTAGAGCATGATTTTTTTTTTTGGGTCTTCTAGACATAATTTTAGACATCTAAACAACTATTATGACATGGAAAGAAAAAATGTATTAATTAAGGTAGAACACAGAAACCTGTTAATTCATGAAGCAATTGATCGATCTTAGGTTGTTATACGACATATAGAAATTAACGCAATGTGATGAGCCCAACCACTCTTTTATACTACTCTGTATTGTTCTACGATACCCATTGTGGTATTATAGGGTATGAATGACTCGTAAATCTCAGCTATTAGATTGAAAATGGGTGAATCAAGGAAGATTGAGACAAAGAGGCTGAATAATGGATTATTTTATCCTGGAAGTGGTGTGGCTATCACTGCTTGTGCAGAGAGTGCAGAGCCGCGAAACGTCTTAAAGAAAGCGACCTAATTCGAGACTCAATCCAAAAACCAGTTAATCTGATTTTGGGTATTCTGTTCTACTAAACAGATTGTGAGGTAAACGGCTTCATATTTTCTGTCCTCATCAACTGTTTCCAACTACCATCCATAAATGTAAGGCTGGAATTTGTGATGAAATTGCTTGGTGATGCACGGGGGTTGAATAAGCCCACTGCTTACGTCTTTGTATGGGTTATAATAGTAATAGTACGATCGTCAGACCAAAAAAAAAACAAGGCAAATGATTATCGCTTTATTTGGTCGTCAGTTTAGTTTAGTTTAGTTTTAATAGTGGATTGAGAGAGAAATACAATAATAACTGAAGATATGAGTAATGATTAGAAAGAAATAAAGAGAGATGAGAAAGTAATAATTGGATAAATAAGATACTAATGATTGGAGCAAGAAATAAAGTAATTAATGAAAACTAAACTAAAACTAAAAATAAAAAGTTAACCGAACAAAACCTTTGGCACTTTAATTTTTAATGATAACACTCCAAAATTTATTTTTTAATGTAAAAATTATACATAACAAACACACTAGAAGAAAAATTTTGAAATGCCATAAAAAAAAATTAAAGTGTCAAAATCATTTTCCATAAACAAAACAATAATGATTACAGTTGTCTATGTGTGTGTGTATGAGTCACGTGACTCGGTTAACCAGAGAAGGATCTATCATAGTACTATGAAACAGCTGGCATTGGCAAACAATAATTGCAGATTCTCATCTCCATGTTGATCCAGCACATCTGTGTGAAAGTATCCACCACAGGAATACTGGATGGTACTGTCAATTCCATGAAGAAAAAGACCAAATTTGTGAATTTTGTCAATGTATCTAAGGCTGCGTTCTTTTAAATTTAATTTAAATTTAACTTAAAATGAGTTAATTTGTGATTATTTAAATTTTTTATACATTTGTTAATTTTATATTAAATTTTTATAGATTATTGATTCGTCTCAATGCGATGAATTGGAAAAAAAAAATTGTACTTTAACCCAAATATTTTGGAAAATGATTACTTATTTCTCAAAATAATTCAACTTTTTTCACTTTTTAACAAATAATTTAACTTTTTTCACTTTTTCTGCTAAAAAGTGGATATTTTTCAAAATACTTGGATAAAAGTACAATTTTTTTACTTTTTCGATTCTACATGTCAAGACGAATTAATAATCTACAAAAGTTTGGAGCAAAATTAACAAATGCGAAAATAATTCAAATAGTGACAAACCAACTCATTTTAAGTCAAGTGCAAAAGAACGCGGCCTTAAGATGGAGTTTTTAATGATGGATCAATGTAAAAAGTGTGACTTATTATTCCACTTGTTTTAAAACTTCAATAAAATTATGGATACACCACTTGGTGTACACCAAATACACACCACCATCTGCGAAATCCACTTAGGAATTTTCGTACAAATGATTGGAGCTGCTTAAAATTTTCACAATATTTTTTAATCAACTTTGTAAAAATAAGCTATGTCGGATATTGATACGCTTGGTGTACATCAAATGGCATACCCATAGCAAGGCTCACTCAAGTAATCAAAGCCCACGCGATAGGTTTGTACCTTCATCTATTCTACAAAGCAATGTCATGGATCGAATATGTCTAGCATTGAACTTGTTCGATGCACGGAGAATGAAAAAAATCAAATTGAACTCTTTTTTCAATCATCTCATGGATCTAACGAGTGTACACTCGACATATTCATGCATGTATCCATTTTCTCTCACCATTTTATAAAAATTTGACTTCCACACACATTTTCTGTGCCCGGCCTATAGTTAGGATTAAGCCAATTCATCAAACAGCAACAAAACGTACAACATCCACAGTTCTCACCTAACCAAAGTACGAAAATTAAATGCTACTTAAAAAAAAAAGATAGCTTTTCCGTTAAAACCTGGTGTAAAACCAAAGGGGTGAGTATGAGACCTATATGTGAAGATTCTCCAAAAACCTATAGGGACCGACGGGTCCGACACCGAAATCGTAACAGTGGCTGCGACCGGCCGTCTCTGGCCACCAGATGGCCGATCCAAGCCGTTCAAAAATTCTAAAAAAAAAATCGAGGGGGCCCATGCGAGAATCAACGGCATTCGATGCATGTAGGGTACTTGATCCAAACACCTTATTTTTGGTGTATATAAGAAAAACTGGGGTGTTTGGATTGAGCACCTATGCACGTCGGATGCCATTGATTCCCGCGTAGGGCCACTCGATTATTTTTATTTTTATTTTTATTTTTAGATGGTTCGAATCGGCCGTCCGGTGGCCGAAGACGACCTAAAGCGGCCGTCGGTATGATTTCGGTGCCGAATTCGTCGGTCCCTATAGCAGCACTCGTGAAGATTACACAAATTCTACAAAGCAAAGGTAAATTAGCATAGATGAAGATACAAACCTATTAATTACACGTTTGGCAGACTGTCCCTCTCTGAGGTCTCTCTTTCTCATGTTATGACCGATCATCTTTTTCTGTGAAACAAACCATTGGTAAAGATGAAGGAACGGAGTCTCTCTCTCTGAGTTCTCTCTTTCCCATGTCTTTTTCTGTGAAACTAACCATTGGTAAAGATGCAGGGACGGAGCAGTTGAAGGGACAAAGGGGTGTATTCAGATGTGAGAATGACAGTTGGTGATGCGATTTGACTCTTTCGCCTCTACTGTGTTTACGCGCTAGAGTTGAACGCTTTGTAAAAATTAATATTTAATAGGGGAGTTCAGTAGTAGAGGAAGTCCATACAATTTCATTTGATGGGTGATATTAAAAGTTGAATCGTTTGGAAGCTCTTCACTGAATTTTTTCCTAACTACTATTTTCTATGCTCTCACCGCACGTTCGAGAAAATGTTCCAATTTCTTTTCATTCGGATTGAGATATTGACATGGTCGGGAATGCGTAGTTCGTACAATCATCTATGACAATTTGTTTTGGATTATTCAAAGTATTAGAAATTTGTCGTTATATCGCAATTATTGAGCCTAATGACTTGGAAGTTTAAAAGTAAGTGAGACTTATCATTAGTTTCAGAACTTCACATTTTTTCTCATTATATATACAAGGGTAGTATCTAATTTCTAATGTTTTAGTGAACTTAATTAAATATGAACAAAAGTCTATTTAAAAGGATGAATGAGCATTGACGAGGTCGAGGCTAGGGCTAGGAGTTAGATTTATTTTAAGGGAGGATGCTTGCACTCGTCGTCACCAAACACCTTAACGAGGTCGAGGCTAGGGCTAGGAGTCAGGATGGGCCTGCCGTGTTCTATGATTTGGTCTGTGTTAGTTTGATTTTGATTTGGGCTTTGCACCCAAAATTCCTAAAATATTAGGGAAAATGACGGTATAGGATATGTTTTAATAATTAATACCCGCCAAAGACATTTTCAGTATTAACAAATGTCTCAGCATTTCTTTGGCAAGTATTAATTATCAAAACACGTCGTTGGCCTTCATTTTCCCAAAATATTAATTTTTGTTGTTGGTTGGGCCTACGCATGTTGGGCACAAAATTGAATTGTTGTTAGGATTGGGCTGTCTAGGTTGGGCCTGTAAACCCAATTGCATTGTACGCCGACCCGCTTGATTTCAATCAGTTAGATGCAAGAAAACTTCACATGGTTATCCTACAAGCAACAACCGAAATTTGACCACTCATGTAGACCACTCTTATTCGATTTCCTTTTACATTTCCACTTGTAAATAGCATGTTATATGATGAAGTTAGATGTCATGGATGAAACTTATGTGGGTGCTAGATTAGAGTATTACTATTTGATTTATTCAATTTTTAAGTTCTTTTTGTAGTACTTCCTTAGAAGTTAAGAAGATTCCGAATACAAGGGTGTAGTGTGTAATTTCAGTAGTCAATTCTAGAACCAATGATCCAAATTTCATAAGGTTTCCTACAAGTGGACGATACGTTTAGCATATGTAGACCATTGAAAATGCTTTGGGACACATTGTAGGCATGTAAAATTTACAGCCAATCACAAATTGCCACGTGTTGCGGGACCTGATAAATAGGGCACAATAAATGGCCAATCAAATGCTGCCAAGTGTCTTTAGGTCAAAAGTCAAGATGATGCGTATAAGCCAATCAAATGGTGCCACGTGTCAACATAATGCAGTTATTATTTTTATTAAGCTCGGCCAATCAAATTAAGCCACTTGGTAAAATAATAATTGTTTTTCTTTTGACAAATAATTGTCTTTCTTAAAATAAAAGAAAGAAAGATAATTATTGAATTTTAATTATTTCTTTTACATTAAATAAAGAAATAATTAAAGGGAGATAAATATGAAGGAAGTAGAGATTGATCATAACTCTCCATCCTACATCTCTATAAGTAGAGGTGCTCCTTCTCATATTTTTCCCATCTGCACATTGAAGCAAAAAGCTCCAGAGCTCTGAAGATCGAAGCCTTCAAGTCCTTCAGAATTCTTTAAGTGTGCATCCAACAAGAAGGTTCTTTGAATCGAAGCTTCAAAGCCTCGAAGAACATTCAACCCAAGTCATCAACTTCTTCGCAAATCACGGAGAAGATTCCGCCGTTTGATTCGAGATCAAGCATAAAGCCCTCGTTTCAACATCCGAAGAGAAGAATCAGAAGAATTATTTTCTTTGATTAGAAATTATATCAGAGATTGTAAATCCTAATTTTCTCAATCAATAAAATTGACTTTTGTTCAACATTTTTCCGTCTTTTTCGTAGACTCGAAATTTGTGTTCAACAGATTTTGGCACGCCCGATGGGACAATCTCTGCCTCTCATCTCTTCTCTTCAACAAATCAACAAACTCTCAATGGCTCCTAGGACTGCCCATTCAAAAGCTCCTCAAGCTCCGATTGCACGCTCCAAGTCTTCAACCGCTGCAAAAACTGGCTCTGGATCTCATGCTAAAGGCGTTGGTGCAACACTTCGAAGCAAGGTGAAGGTTGCAGCTACCAAATCTGGCTCTGGATCTCACATCAAAAGTGCTGGTCCAACAACTCGAAGCAAGGTGAAGGTTGTCGCTACGAATACTGCCCAGGCCTCACTTTCGTTTAAATCAAATCCCACATTTGAGGCTGATCTACCAAAAGCACCGCCAAGCTCACCAAGATTAAATCCAGAGTCTGAGGCTGATCTACCGAAAGCACCGCCAAGCTCACCAGAAGGAAGGGATGTCGTTTCTACCATAGAAGCAATGAAGGATGTGACAACCGACATTGAAAATCCTTCTATGCCTCAAAAGTCTGGTTCAGAAATTCAGAAGAATCTGGAAGATGGCTATTTAAGCGGTTGGAGTTCTGACTCTGACTCTTCTAAAAGCACTCCTCAGTCAAAATTTAATGCTCCCACCAAGACTACCAGTTCTTCAGTCATGGATGTTATGACGACAAATGCAGTCAGCCTAGAAGAACAAGTCGCTAGCCTGGCCAAAGTGGTTGAGGGAATGTCCAAAACCCTAGAAGAACGTGATGTTGAAATCGCCTACCTCAAGAGCAAAGTAGAAAGTAAAGGGGATTCAAGTCGAGTTGAGTCCTCGCGTAAACAAAAGGAGGTACCTGAAGCGTTCGCACTTTCTAGTGAAGGTTCGATTCCCATGGACCAACTGAAGGATTTCATTTTAGGCACCATCAAGCAGAAGTACGAGGAGGCGCCAAAATCTTCTTCTACTTATGCTAAGCCTTATACTAGAAGGATTGACCTTTTGAAGATGCCTACTGGTTATCAACCACCCAAGTTTCAGCAATTTGATGGCAAGGGCAATCCAAAACAACACATTGCCCATTTTGTTGAAACGTGTAGCAATGCTGGAACAGATGGTGATCTTCTCATCAAGCAGTTTGTTCGAACGCTCAAAGGCAATGCTTTCGACTGGTATTGCAACCTTGAGCCTGGCACGATTGAAAGTTGGGAGCAGCTGGAACAAGAATTTCTTAACCGCTTTTACAGCACTCGCCGTATTGTCAGTATGTTCGAGCTTACAAATGCTCGCCAATGGAAGGATGAACCTGTCATTGATTACATCAATAGATGGCGGCACGTGAGTCTAAACTGCAAGGATAGACTGTCTGAAACTTCTGGAATTGAGATGTGTATCAAAGGCATGCAATGGGATTTACAATACATTCTTCAAGGAATCCTGCCTAAAACCTTTGAAGAGTTAGCTTCTCGAGCTCATGACATGGAACTCACCATTGCAGCAAATGGAAGGCAAGGGCTACCCGTGCAAGACTCTCGCAGAGGACAAGATTCTCGCACCATAGGAAGCAAGCCAGATATTCGCAAAGGGGGCAAATTTCTAGTCAAAGAAGGAAAGAAGGAATCCATGGCTGTGAATGCTGCACCATTCAAGATCTCTACTAAACCCAAAGAAAAGCAAGTAGAGAGGTCCACTCTGCCGCAAATGAAGGAGAGGAAAAGACTCACGTTGAAGGAGATGCAAGAAAAGGTATATCCTTTCCCCGATTCAGAGGTCCCTTCAATGTTTGACCAACTGTTAGATTTGAAACTCATTGAGCTCCCGGAGATGAAGCGACCCGAGGAAGCCAACAAAGTTAATGATCCAAACTACTGCAAATACCATCGCTTGGTTAGTCACCCAACCCAACGATGCTTCGTCTTCAAAGAGAAGGTGGTAGAGCTTGCTAGCCAAGGAAAGATCGTCTTGGAGGAAGAAAAAGAAACTGTAGCTACAAATCAAATTGTGGCTATTCTACAAGATGAAACTCAACAGCATGAAGCGCCAGAAAGTGTGAAGATTCAATTTGGCTCGTTCGATCCAATTGAGGTAGTGCGCTGTCTTTCTGTTCAACAGCTTGGGGGCAACATCTGTGCCAAGGCAAAAGTAGATGACAAGGATGGCGAAGGATGGACCCTTGTTACTCGCAGAAAGAAGAAGCGCGAGCCAAGTGCAAAGCATCCTCAATCTGTGGCCCCAAAGCCTAGTCCTAGAAAGAGGGATACAAGAAGGCAACAAAGAAGGAAGAAACTGAAGAAAATAGCTTCAAACTTGCCAGAAGACATCCCTGTCCAAAGACTACGCACTCCATTTACTTTATGGGACTTCTTACCCGAGTCAATTCGCAACACCAGTCTTTTTGAAGCTTCATGCAATACTGTGAGTTGTGAAGAAACTGAAGAGACGGAACTAGAGTCGCCTCTTGCATATAAGCACTCTCCAATCCATCTTGGCTCTACCATTTGCACCAAAGATTGCTCTGCTTGCGTTGGAGCCATTACACTCTCTGACGAAGATTTATTGCTTGGCGCAACTCCACATAATCGTCCTCTTTTTGTCTCTGGATACATATGCGAACAAAGAGTCAATAGGATGCTACTCGATGGTGGATCTGCGGTCAACATCTTGCCACTTCGTACCCTGAAGGAACTCGATATCTCTATGGAAGATCTAGCACCAAGCCGTCTCATGATCCAAGGATTCAATCAAGGGGGGCAAAGAGCTGTTGGTGTCATTCGTCTGGACCTAGTTATCGATGATATGATTTCAAGCGCACTGCTCCATGTCATTGATGCCAAAACCTCTTACAATGTATTGCTAGGGCGGCCGTGGCTCCATGAGAATGGCGTTGTCCCATCAACCCTCCATCAATGCTTCAAGTACTGCAAAGATGGTGTGACAAAGAAGGTGGTAGCCGATGACAAACCCTTTAGCGAGGCTGAATCCCATTTTGCTGATGCTAAATTCTATTTGGCAAATATGGTGTTGACAGAATTAGTGCCAGCTGCCTCCTCATCAAGTTACAAACCCTCTGAAGCTAATGACCTTCAAATTGGTAAAACCAACATTCTTACTAAGGCAAAGAAGGAAAATGGTCAAGGTGGCAAGCATTACGTGGAAGATCCGTCAAAGAAGAAAGGCACACCAACACTTCGTTATGTACCAAAGTTGCAAAAAAACGAAGAGTCGGCCTTGAAAGGATTAACACTCCCAGTCACTGACCTTAACGAAGCAAAGGTTGCTCCACCCCTGAAAGGATTCATTCGTGCCACACATGGCCCTCAAGTGGAGCATGAATACCTGCCTTCACAAAGGACAAATGGCTTCGATCCCAATGCCTACAAGTTGTTTGCAAAAGCTGGACATAATCTAAAAGATTCAACCACTCTAGGGAGACTTTTGCCTGAAGTGACTGGCGAAAAGATACATGGCTTGAACCCGACTCAGAAAATGCTCAAGCAAAAAGGATATTCTATCAAAGAGTCCCAATCAGGCCTTGGATACACTGCACCTGCTCCTGCTCGCATCTTTATAAAGAAGTCAAGCAACAACCACATTACAGCGGAAGAATGTGCTTCATCACCAAAGGCATCGATCTTCGATCGCTTGAGTGCTCTGAAATCAAAAAGGTCAGTCTTTGATAGATTGACTCCTCAAGAAGAAATTGTCTCACCAACCCCCACTAGAGGATCCATTCAAGACAGATTAGGGCCACAAAGTAAGAGCTCCACACATTCTGTCTCGTGCAAGTCTATCCAAAGTAGATTGGGTTTACCAAATGAGATAGCTTCAACAAATGCTCCACGAAAGTCTGCCCAAAGTCAATTGGGTGTTTCAAGCAGTGCCATTGAGAAGGCTTCAAAACGGAGGACTGCTCTTTTGTCAGAAGATGACAAGAAATTGAAGAGTAAAATACCCTCTCGCATGAAGCGCCAAACTACTCTCGTTGTGGCAACTAATGATGCATTATTAAGAGTAAGGCGGCAAACTGTGGTACTGACCAGAGTACCTTCTAAGGAATTGGATCGTTGTCTTGATGAAAAGTCTGTCATTTCCTCCTTCCATATCACGGCAACTTGTAATGAAATTCAAGTAGAAGAAGATGCTGAAGATGCTCCACCAGAGTTAGAAGAAGGAGTGAGGTCCACTATCGACGATCTAAAGGAGATCAATTTAGGTACTGAAGATGACCCTCGACGAACTTACATCAGCGCTTTGCTCACCCTTGAAGAAGAAATTGCCTACACCGAGCTTCTACGTGCGTATAGGGACGTCTTCGCTTGGAGTTATAAGGAGATGCCTGGATTAGACCCAAGAGTTGCAGTCCATCATCTAGCGGTAAAGCATGGCGTCCGACCTATCAAGCAATCTCAAAGACGCTTCCGACCGGATTTGGTCCCTAAAATCGAAGCAGAGATCAATAAACTCATCGAAGCTGGTTTCATTCGAGAAGTCAAATACCCTACTTGGATTTCAAGCATCGTCCCAGTGAAGAAGAAGAATGGGCAAATCCGAGTATGTGTGGACTTTCGTGATTTGAACAACGCATGTCCGAAAGATGACTTTCCACTCCCTATACCAGAGCTCATGGTTGATGCCACTACTGGACATGAGGTCTTATCATTCATGGATGGTTCATCTGGATATAATCAAATTCGCATGGCTCCGCAAGATGAAGAGCTCACAGCTTTTCGTACACCAAAAGGCATCTACTGTTACAAAGTTATGCCCTTTGGCTTGAAGAACGCAGGTGCCACATACCAAAGAGCAATGCAAAAGATCTTCGATGACGTGCTTCACAAAAATGTGGAGTGTTATGTCGATGATTTAGTCGTGAAGACCAAGAAACGAGCCGACCATCTTCATGATCTGAGGCAAGTGTTTGAGCGGCTGCGAAGGTACCAACTTAGGATGAATCCCTTGAAGTGTGCTTTTGGGGTTACGTCTGGAAAATTTCTTGGTTTCATTGTGCGCCATCGTGGCATAGAGATTGAACAAGCTAAAATTGACGCTATCTTGAAAATGCCTGAACCTCGAAATATTCACGAGTTGAAGAGTCTTCAAGGACGATTGGCTTACCTTCGTCGCTTCATATCAAATTTGGCTGGGCGATGTCAACCATTCAGCCGCCTCATGAAGAAAGGGACTCCTTTTGATTGGGATGAAGCATGCGATAATGCCTTCAAGAGCATTAAATCATATTTGACGAGACCACCTGTTCTCACCGCTCCTAAACCTGGACGACCCTTAATCTTGTATGTTGCAGCCCAAGAGCGTTCAGTGGGGGCCTTGCTTGCTCAAGAGAATGATGAAGGGAAAGAAGGCGCCTTGTACTACTTGAGTAGAATGATGCTGCCTCATGAATTGAACTATTCTACAATTGAGAAGATGTGTTTAGCTCTAGTGTTCGCAATTGAAAAGATGCGACACTATTTTCAAGCTCACACTGTGCATCTCATCTCCAAGGCTAACCCAATCAAATATGTCATGACAAAGCCAGTCCTCACTGATCGATTGGCAAGATGGTCTCTTCTCTTTCAACAATACGAGATCATCTATGTACCTCAAAAAGCTGTTAAGGGGCAGGCTCTAGCTGATTTCTTGGCAGATCA
The DNA here is from genome assembly GCA_019656835.1 of Rhododendron ovatum. Taxonomy (NCBI): domain Eukaryota; kingdom Viridiplantae; phylum Streptophyta; class Magnoliopsida; order Ericales; family Ericaceae; genus Rhododendron; species Rhododendron ovatum. The sequence continues at coordinate 10,774,854 of CM033793.1, read as the reverse complement.
TCCTATACCAGCCGAGTGGGAGTTGTCTGAAGAATTGCCTGATGAAGACGTCATGGTGGTAGAAGTTCGTCCCCCATGGATAATGTACTTTGATGGTGCGTCACATCGAAGTGGCGCAGGCGCTGGCGTAGTATTTGTTTCCCCAGAAGGAGATGTATTGCCTTATGCTTTCACCCTCACACAAAACTGTTCAAACAATGAAGCTGAATACCAAGCTCTCATTCTTGGACTGGAGATGGCGGTTGAAGCAAAGCATCTCCAACTCAAGGTATATGGAGACTCAATGTTGATCATCAACCAACTCCTTGACATCTATGAAGTGAGGAAGCCTGAACTCATGCCTTTTAATAACTATGCACATCGCTTGATTGCATGGCTTGGTGGTGTCACTCTGGAACATGTTCCACGAGGCGAAAATAGGCAGGCAGACGCACTTGCAAAGCTTGCTTCTACACTTGCTTTCCCTGACCAAGAGACGCACATTCCAATATGCCGAAGTTGGGTCATACCTCCAATCTTTGACGATGAAGACAATAGTAAAAGGGAAGTGAACGTCGTCTCAGTTTTGGAAATTGAAACTGAAGATTGGCGTCAACCCCTTATCGATTATCTGCAACATGGGAAACTTCCTGATGATCCACATAGGAGAGCGGATGTGAAGCGTCGAGCCCCTCGATTCATTTACTATAAAGACACGCTTTACCGCCGATCTTTTGAAGGGTTATTCCTCCGTTGCCTTGAAGAAAATGAAGCCAAAAAAGCTCTGGAAGAAGCTCATTCTGGCATATGTGGCGCTCATCAATCTGGCCCAAAACTTCATTTTCGCATCAAAAGAATGGGCTACTATTGGCTAACCATGGTCAAGGATTGCATGGAGTACGCTAAGAGATGTCATGCTTGCCAAGTCCACGCCAATTTTATACATCAACCGCCAGAACTGCTCCATCCAACTATCACTTCTTGGCCGTTTGATACATGGGGGATGGATGTCGTGGGGCCCTTGCCGAAGTCTTCTGATGGTCACTTGTACATCTTGGCTGCGACTGACTATTTCTCCAAATGGGCGGAGGCAATCGCACTGAAAGAGGTAAAGAAGGACAATGTCGTCAACTTCATCCGTACTCACCTCATCTTTAGATATGGTGTACCGCGTTGCATCATCACAGACAACGGAAAGAATTTCTACAACAGTGCCATGACCAGACTTTGTCAGAAATTTGGCTTCAAGCAGCATACCTCTACTATGTACAACCCGCCTGCAAATGGTCTTGCGGAAGCATTCAACAAGACTCTTGGGAACTTATTGAAGAAAGTGGTTGCCAAAGCAAATAGAGATTGGCCTGAGAGAATGGAAGAAGCTCTTTGGGCGTATCGAACTACATATCGAACACCTACTCAAGCCACTCCATATGCGCTAGTGTACGGTGTGGAAGCTGTTTTGCCACTCGAACGCCAAATCCCATCTTTAAGGATGGCCGTTCAAGAAGGCCTCACTCATGAAGACAATGCTCGCTTGCGCCTTGAAGAACTAGAGGCACTTGATGAAAAGAGGCTCGAGGCACAACAACGTCTTGAATGCTATCAAGCTCGCATGTCAAAGTCATTCAACAAGAAGGTTCGTCTTCGTTCTTTTCAGAAAGGAGACTTGGTTCTTGCTGTAAGAAGGCCCATTAATACCACTCATAAAATTGGTGGTAAATTCATTTCCAAGTGGGATGGACCATATGTGGTGCAAGAAGTTTACTCAAGTGGCGCCTACAAAGTGGTTGCTGAAGATGGCTTAAGAGTTGGCCCCATAAACGGCAAATTCTTGAAACGCTACCACCCTTGAAGAGCAAGCGTTACTCCATGACGCATGAGCCTAAACTGCATGTTGCTCCTGGCCCGCATGAGCTAAAACTGTGCACGGCAAACCAAAAAACAAAAAGAATCCAAAATATGAACTACGTTTGACTTGATCCTATTTTGTGGGTACGTAGGCAGCTTGAATTTTGAGCTCAGTCATTCAAAAAAATTTTCTTACTTTTGAACTACGTGTTTGACTTGATCCCTTACAAGGGTACGTAGGCAACTTAAGAATTTTTCTTAAGTTCAGTCAATTCATCAAAAAACAAAAAAAAACAAAAAACATTCAACCACAACTACGCTACTCATGGCTCGCAAGAGATTTAACTATGAATGGCTAAAAGTATGAGAAAAACTTTATTTAAAAAAAAATAAATAAAGTGATTGTCTTATGCTAAAATATCATAAATGCAAAGGCATAGTTTGCGAAAAATGGAACATCCATTTAGTAAACTAAACAAGTCTAAATAAAAATACGACGAAGGAAAGCGGAATAAGCATTAGTCCAGCCAAGCCAAATTTTGGATCTCTTCTAGCTCGGACTTCAGAAGTTGCTCCAAATTGTTAGCCACTTCCATGTCCGCCGGCTCCATCAACTCAGTCGCTTCTATATCGGCTCGCTCTGCTTGTAAAGTTGAGACAATATGTTGCTTTTGAGCTCTTTGTGCATCAATCCCTTCGAGCGATACTCTGAGCCTTTTCGCCTCCAAGTCCAACTGCTCTAACTCCTCTATCAGTTGACCTCTCTTGGTATCAACATCTGCCAATCGTCGCTCCTTCGCCTCTGAAGTCATCCCGCTAGCAAAATTCGATCTCATGGAAACATAGTTGGTGGTATTCTGTATATATTTCTCTACCTGAGTTTGGAGCGGGGAATAATCCAATTCAAGCTTCGAAAATTCAGCATAAATCACTTGCAATTTTGGTCTTAAAGATGCTAGCTTCTCAAAAGGAGTTTTTCCCAAGATACTCTTAATACTGCTATCATAAATCTTCGCGGCCAAAAGACGACCGCAATGGATGGTACTCCCTGTATCAAATAAGGTAACAGTTGACGGCGCCGCACGACCCAACATAGGAGGCTTGGAGGTAGAAGGCTTGGAAGTAGATGGAAGATGGATTGTCCCAGATACAAAATTATGTTTTGATCGCAATGCAAGATCAAAAGAATCTGGACCATCAACAGAACCTTCACGCTCATCTGATGCAAACTGGTTTCCCAACTGTAGAAGGAAATGGCTCATTAAGAAATTTGATGAAAAAGTCCAAACCTCTTTAAAGAGTAAATAAAGTGAAGAACAAAAGAAGGCGGTGGTTAAAGCTTACTCGTTTGCTCAATACCTCAAGGTGGTCTGAAGTGTCTGGCAAATCATCAAGGACACCATCCAAATTAAAGTCCAATTTTGCCAAATCAGAAACCGTCACTTTCTCTTTGGGCCGCGAATCAGAATTTGTTGCTTTCTTTTTCAAACGCTTCCAATGGCGCTCACCTTGGTAAGAACTACTACCCTCCGAAAGAACTACGGTAGCCCTCTTCCTTCCACTCGTTGGTTCTGAAGTCTTGGTAACAGCAGGCTTTGGCTTGGAAGATGGAATACTCAAAGGAGTTTTTGGCTTGACTGCCATAACAACTGCTGCTTCCTTGGTCACTGCTTGGGTTACTTCCTTCTCCTTAGGTTTTAAAAGAGGCTGAGTAACTGCTGAAGCCAATTTTGACTTCGTAGTGGATATTTTAATAAGGTTCTTCCCTTTTGGAGCAACGGGAGATGGATCTGGCTTCGCACATGCAAGCTTATATTTGCAGAAGCCGCTCGAAGATTTTTCCCACCACTCAGCATACTCTTTAGTGGCAAGGCCTTCAGATGAATGCGACGGAATCATAAAATCAGCCCTCGTGTTTAATCTTGTGCAAGACTCCCAAAGTTGGTATATTGTCTCCAAAGTTCCGGTTGAGAACTCTTCTCTTAACTTTCCAGGAATATCTTGACAAAATCGAAATTGTCTAGCAAATCGGTTAGGGCTATATGGCTCAACAATATGCTCATTACCACGACGAAGAGTTAAGTAGCTTGATCTGAGACTGATGACGTAATCATTCCAAGAGTCCGAATGCCTTCCATGGTCGGTGACAATTCCTTGTTGTGGTTTACCCAAGGCTAAGAGCGATAGAGTCGATGGCATGATACTCTTCAAAAGATCACAAGCTTCTTGAAAGCTAAAATGTTTAGCCTTCTTTTCCCCGGCAAGTCTCACCATCCGGGCACCAGAATCAAATTTTGTGGAAGCAGACAAGAAGTAACTATCATAATAACGACCGAGCCACCCATAAACGTAATGGATAGGAAATGCTGCACCACATTTGCTTGGATTAGGTGAAGATGTGATCTCTCTCAAACCATGGTATATGCTTGCAAGGGCAGGTACTGCCAAAGAAAACCTCTTTCCTTGAGCCATCATACTTGCTACTTTGAAGACGCCTGGACGAATTTGATCAACTTCCTTGTTAGGTAGCACAAAAACACATAGCCAACAAGATAGAAGAGCAGCCAAATTGGTTTCTTCTCTCACGTCCTTCTCAATACCCAAGTCGTCAAAGACCTTTTGTGTATCTTGGGAGCGCGGCTTTTTCTCTCCAATAAAGCCAGTTGGATTGTTGGATGTCCTGGGCTCGCCCAACCTTTTCTTTTGAACTCTAGCGGGCGGCTGTTTGTAACGAGATTCCTCTTTAAACCAGAACTTTACCCAGTCATGGATAGTAACATTTGAAGTCTCGCTCGCACAATAAATTTTGCGGTATGCCAAAAATAAGTACTTGCAACTTGGAGGAAGAAGTGGCACACCCTTTTTGTCAACACCAATGAGTTCTCTAGCAGAAGGCACGACCTCGTCATAGAAGATTCCATCAATTGAAAGTCCCCCAGTCAGGCGTAGGTCCCATAGGGAAATAGACACTTCTCCGATTGGTACGTGTAAACTATTTGTTGAGGGACACCAAAGCTCACAAAATGAGCGAATAAGGTTTGTGTTGCGAACATAAGTAAATAAGGATGCAAAGACAGCATCATAGATCTTCGCACTATTTAGCATATCTTTATTCCGTGCGAGTACATCTTCTAACCACTCCCAATATCCGTCGATGAAAGAAATTTCCCCAAATTGAGGAGTCAAGTTACTCCATTTAGCAGCTCCGTTGATGATTCGATCGCCTAACAAGAGGAAGCACTCAGAATCATTGTACTTCTTATGTAGAGATGATCGCAGTAATAGTGTATTGCCGGAGACAAAAGTAGACTTCCCATGATCATATACTTCTCGAGATGATTCAATATACCATCTTGAGAGGTGGTGTGAATCAGGAGAAAGATCCCAGTCTTGCGCAAGAGCTCCAATGGCTGGATCATGAACCCAGAGGTCAACTTGAGTGGCTGGAGCAGCACCTTCGTAACTAATGGACAGAATTTGATGATCTTCTACCGAACGATCGTTGAACAAGGCCATCTCTTCGCGGAGCAAAGCTCGAAAAAGCGGCAGAGCAGAGCTCGAAGAAGCTGCGGAGCAGAGCTCGAAGAAGCTGCGGAGCAGAGCTCGAAGAAGCAGCAGAGCCTTAAAGCTCGAAGAAACGGCGGAGCAGAGCTCGAAGAAGCTGCGGAGCGAAGCTCGAAGAAATAAATAGCAGCGGAGCCTTAAAGCTTGAAGAAGTGGGGGAGCCTTAAAGCTCAAAGAGACTGCGAAGCCTTAAAGCTCGAAGAAACGGCGGAGCAGAGCTCGAAGAAGCTGTGGAGCAAAGCTCGAAGAAATAAATAGCAGCGGAGCCTTAAGTTCGAAGAGACTGCGGAGCCTTAAAGCTCAAAGAAACAACGGAGCAGAGCTCGAAGAAGTTGCGGAGCAAAGCTCGAAGATGCTACGGAGCAGAGCTCGAAGAAATGACAGAAGGGGAGCTTTAAAGCTCGAAGAGGCAGAAGCTGCGGAGCTAAAAGCTTGAAGAAATGCCCACGAAGCTTGAAGAGATGCCCACAGAGCCTTAAAGCTCGAAGATACGGCAATGGAGCTTAAGGTTCCAAGAAGCTGCTATAAAGATCCAAATCTACAATCTGCAAAAGAAAATAATGACAAGGCATTATTAAAAACCTCAGAGCACTGACGTGTAAAAGAAAGGTCAAGCAAGTCGTGGTAAACCCAAACTCTCTGTTCACTGGTTGAGACTTGAGGATTTTTTTTTTTTTTTGCACCTGTCAAGACAAAAAAAATAGTTTGATGTTCACTCAAGTACGTCAAAAAAAAAAAAAAAAAAAAAAGATACTCACTGTCCAAGTATTTGATGACACCAATATGCATAGGTGTTTGAAAAAGAAACTTCAGAAGGGTGTACGTGGCCGTAAAAGTCAATCCATGCAAATACAAAGTTAAAGGACAGAATAGTTGGAAGCAATTCCACTGGCATTGAAAATTACACAAGCACAAGCCTAGTGTTTCTGTCTAAAGAGGTTAGATTCAAAAGGACACCCAGTGTTTCTGTCAAAGAGTGTTTCTTTTTTTTGTACAAAATATACAGATTTCACTCTGTATTGCAAAGAGGGAGTCGGGTTCGTTGGCTTCGGATAGCAACAAAAGGCGTTCATGGGGTATTCAAAGCAAGAACATCCAGAATCAAGCGCCGGAATAATTCAAAAAAAAAAAAAAAAAAAAAAACCTTTGCAAGTACAAAACAGCGGTATGCAATTCACACCGTGGATGATACTTCTTTGACCCCAAGGAAAAAAAAAAAAAAAAAGCCTAAAGGAGAAGCCATGCTGTTTGCTAGAAGCTATGCTTGGGAAAAGGATTCAGTACATGGCAAGCTTGGTGCAGTGAAGAAAAACAAAAGAAAAGCCAAGAACAGAGAGAGGACAAAAGAGAAATTGAAAGAATAAAGAAATAGTTCACCTGTAATGGTCTGCCAATACGATGGGTTATTGCCGACTTCGGAAACCATAAGAAGAGCACAAGCTATTGCTCTAAATTTATAGATGTCGTGCATAAGAACTCCTGTTTTAGTCAGGAAAGGAGATTTTGTCCTTACCTAAATTCATGAGTTCCCTAATTCAAGTTAAATTCTCTCCGAGCAAAGGAAGATGGGCGGTGCAAAGCAAGCTGATGGGTCGGCTAGCACACGCAAGAACGGGCCAATGGATTAAATCTAGGCTTCACATGGGTCTTAGTTATTTGGGCCATCAAATTTTATTGCATCAGGAGATTTAAATGTAAAATTTTTGACTTTCTATGAGTTGAAATTTTACAAAGTTAAATTGATGTCAAAAAATCATTGGGCCAAAATCACGGTTGTTCACCAGGAGGGAAATTGCATTGGATTCTATATTCACGTTGTCTGGATTCCAATTGCTGGGCCATCAATTTTCATTCCTTCAGCAAATTCAAGGGGTGCAAATCTCAGAATTTAAGCTCGTCGTATGAGTTAAAAAAAAAAAAGGGGTCAATCAGGTCAACATCAAGTTGCAAGACAAAACCATTGCCAAATACACAAATTTTTTGCATCAAATTAAATCAAGTCAACATTTTCGAGACATACTCACTTTCGTGCATGAGCAAGTCTCGAGGGGGCATCTGTAGGCATGTAAAATTTACAGCCAATCACAAATTGCCACGTGTTGCGGGACCTGATAAATAGGGCACAATAAATGGCCAATCAAATGCTGCCAAGTGTCTTTAGGTCAAAAGTCAAGATGATGCGTATAAGCCAATCAAATGGTGCCACGTGTCAACATAATGCAGTTATTATTTTTATTAAGCTCGGCCAATCAAATTAAGCCACTTGGTAAAATAATAATTGTTTTTCTTTTGACAAATAATTGTCTTTCTTAAAATAAAAGAAAGAAAGATAATTATTGAATTTTAATTATTTCTTTTACATTAAATAAAGAAATAATTAAAGGGAGATAAATATGAAGGAAGTAGAGATTGATCATAACTCTCCATCCTACATCTCTATAAGTAGAGGTGCTCCTTCTCATATTTTTCCCATCTGCACATTGAAGCAAAAAGCTCCAGAGCTCTGAAGATCGAAGCCTTCAAGTCCTTCAGAATTCTTTAAGTGTGCATCCAACAAGAAGGTTCTTTGAATCGAAGCTTCAAAGCCTCGAAGAACATTCAACCCAAGTCATCAACTTCTTCGCAAATCACGGAGAAGATTCCGCCGTTTGATTCGAGATCAAGCATAAAGCCCTCGTTTCAACATCCGAAGAGAAGAATCAGAAGAATTATTTTCTTTGATTAGAAATTATATCAGAGATTGTAAATCCTAATTTTCTCAATCAATAAAATTGACTTTTGTTCAACATTTTTCCGTCTTTTTCGTAGACTCGAAATTTGTGTTCAACACACATCTCTTAGTGCACGTAACCTTACACTACAAGTTCTATGGTTCCGAAACATTACTATCTTGACTGATATGATAATGTATTTCCTATTGATCTTATTTTATTTTTAAGGACAAACAAAATACAAATAATATAATGACGTAAGCACAGATACAACTTACATGGCCCCGTATGCCTAACAAAGAGAGAAAACAAAACATCTAAAAACAAATCTAGCAATAAAAGGAATTTTTCCAAAACTTTGTTGCTGAAGCCATCAGAATGCTAGAACTTCGCCATAAACTTGTCAAAGAACCACTAGTCTCCTTGATGAGAAACCACTCACAACAATATCGCGAACGAAACTTTTGTGGAAGTAGTGAGCCCAAAAATTTATGAAGGATACACAAGAGAAAGCATGTTCTCCTTCAAAGTGGGAGAAAAGCTCTCAAACCCTTGTCCCTATGCATAAAGTAGGAGTGTTTTTGGAGCTTGCCAAAAAAGACAACAAAGAACACCAGAGGAGTACTGCTGGAAATCTTAAGCGAGAAAAGCTCTCAACCTCCCACGTATCAATCTTATTTTTGGGGTGATCCTGCATCAACCCATACCAGACTCGGCCCTGCGCATAAGCCCACTAGGCAACCTCCTTGGGCCTCTAGCTAATAAGCATCCAAATATCCAAAGACAATAGTTAATATTATAATGCTACACACACAGCAAAAATGCACAGATTTGTTGTGAGGCCCACTACGGGTCCTACACAAATGATCCGATCCGTTTATTAAATCTAAAATATTTTTTCAGGGACCTTCGCAAAAAATCAGCTCAATCCTATACTTATAAGTGGTCGATTTAATCATCTAACTTTTTATTCAGATTTTAGGACAATGAAAAGTTAGATGATTGAATCGAGCACCTATAGATACCGGATTGATCTTATTTTTTGTAGGAATCCTTGAAAAAATATTTTACATTTAATGAACAACTCGAATCATTTTTGTGGAACCCGAACTGGGTCCCACCGCAGATCTGATCTTTATGGGAGAAGTTTGTGTGAACAAACTTACTGTACACAATATTATTTATGTCAATAATACTTTATATAGAATAGAGTAGCTCAATTGTAAGAATAGAACCTTCCAGGCTTCCAGCTACAAGGTTGCGTGTTCGACTTTTAATACCTAACTTTTTAACGTGAAAGTATTTTGAACTTCTAAAAAAACTGGTATTAATTGATAGAGGTCAGATTCGAACTTCACAACATAAAAAACCTAGAGGGGTTACATGAACTCAGTCACCGCATCACAAGCCTATCTTGTGTGTTACAGACTAAAATCTCATTGTAGGACGCATTGGACCATGGCTAGTGGCAACCCCATCCGACTATTTGATCTTAATACTATTTACATGAGCACCCACAATTTTCCGTAAAAAGTAGCAATTGGGAAAATAATAGAATTGAATCACAATTAAATTGTTTGGAAATTAAGGAGATTCTAGCACGGTAGAAGAGTGGGAAATCAAACATTGGAAAGCCTAGCTAATCAATCCTATAGTCTTTTTTTTCTTGGATGAGAAGAAATGATTCACATTCAATAAAGCCCAACAGTACTTACAAAAGATTTTATCCAAAATACAATGACAAAAATACAGGACAACAGCAAACAAAGTAATGGATAAATAACAAAAGCACCAAAGTAAGAGAGCTATCTCTTTCATCTATACATCAACCTCGCTCTCTAACACATTCCATGCCATCTCAGTGAGGGAAGGGGGAGGAGTCGCTCTTCTAGCTATCTCTCGCACGTAGGAGATTGCATACAATTGGCAAACCACCAAGCAGACTCTGCGGGTTGAATCCCATAATCCTTCTAATGGCCTTCATTTTACTCCTCTTCTCTTTCACAAAAATTGTTACCAAATTAAATGTGTGATTCAGTAGGAGAATTGACATCAACCCCGACCACACTATAACTCCAATCTTGATTGTATATCCGAGTGATCGATGGTCCGTTTTAGGAGTAACCACAAAGGTTGCAAACGCATATGTGGTTGCAATTGCTGTAATTGCCAACCACATGGTCACCATTAGGAACCACACTGCAACCTTCTTCTTGAAACCTAATCCACTGATGAGCAACAAAATTGTGCTCAAGGATGCGACAAATCCGATCGTGTTAAACCAAAGGAAGTACGGATAGGAGCTTTTATGATGATAAGCCATTACGGATTCCCCGGCTACATGCCCATCATCGTCTTGCCAGACACCACCAGGAGGGTTCACCCCAGCTTCGAATGCCATTGTCGCAATAAGTGATGCCATGATCATTAAAGAATCCCTTTTCTTTGTGAGCCAATCGCCACCGGCGAGATCCTTCACCTGTTTGGCATTGGTTTGTCGAAGTAAGTCTTTGATATGATCCACTTCTTTCTGATCATTTGATCCAAGGAACAAAAGGTCCATTGCTGTGTGTCCACTTGCATTTGTCGCATTCACATCTATTATTTTCTTCTGATCTAAGGCAAGACTTGTGATCTCAAAAATATTTACATTGCATCTCGTGGTTAGATATGAGAAATCAAAGAACTTGTTTTTTAGGGGGTGTTTCCGCTGATTTTGTCCCTATTTAAATTTCTTTTGACATTTGTTAATTTTACACCAAACATTTATGTATTATTAGTTCATCTCAACAAGAAGAACTGGAAAATAACTAAAAAACAATTTTACACAAGTTTTTTTTGAAATATCCAAGAAAAATAAAAATAAAAAAGCATAATTTTTGAATGTTTAAATTCCTCTCGTCGAGATGAAACAATTGCACATAAAAATTTTGCGCAAAATTAACAAGCATGAAAAAGTTTTGAATGTGGACAAAATAAAAAAGTTAGCGGAAATGCCCCCTCAGTGATAATTTCCTACCGAGAAAAAACCTATAGACATAGAATATATAAAAGAGTGCAATTTTGTTCACCACCAATATGTGGGTGAACATATGACATAGACACTTATTTCTTGCATATAGCTAGGAAGGCACCACTTCGGTCATCAAATTCGTTTGCATTTTTAGGACTTGCTTATTTAGGCAATACTGCAAAAAAAAAACCCAGATCAATCCCATATAAAGAGGTATTAGATCCAAAAAAAAAATTGAACCAAAACATTTTATTTTATTTTGTTATCAAGCATTTACTGATATGCGGTTGAACAGTATATATATATATATATATATTGGACAAGGGCTAAACAGCCAAGCTCTACAAAATATATGGTTTTGACTACTAAAGTGATATTTAATATGAACTCAAGATATAGCAAGTATATTCACCCATTTTAGGTGGGAAACAAAACAAAACTACAAGAAATTACACAATTGCTGACTAAAATTCCCGACTAAAATTATTTTAGTCGCCAATTATTGAACAATTGCCGACTAAAATTATTTAGTCGCGAAATAATAATTTTTGCCGACTAAAACAAAATTTAGTCGGGAAATAATAATGTTTGCCGACTAATAAATAAATTTGGACGGTGAATATCAATTTCACACCTAATTTAAAAATGAATAAATGAAAAACATTTTCCGACTAAATTATTTAGTGGGGAATAGTAATATTTGCCGACTAAATTTAGTCGGCAAATATCAAATTTTTCCCAAATTTAAAAAGTTAATAAATATGAAAAACATTTCCCGACTAAATTATTTAGTAGGGAATATTAATATTTTCCGACTAATATTACATTTAGTCGGCGAATATCAATTTTTTTCCAAATTTAACAAATTAATAAATGGAAAACATTTCCTGACAAAATAATTTATTAGGGAATAGTAAATATTTGCCGACTAAATTTACATTTGGTTGGCAAATATCAATTTTTCCTTTCTTTTAAACAAGATTTCAAAAAAGGAAATATTTGTTCCAACGACATTGATCACATGATGAAACCTTTCCGATCAAAATAGTTCAATTTTTTTCCCTTCTTAATCATAAGATTTTCGTAAATTTTTGGCTCGATCGGGTTAAGGAAAGCCGTTTATCGGCACGCAAATTCTTAAATTAAAAGAATTTTGTTGTTTGATCAAGTATCTATCCAAATAATGTTACAGAAGCCACACCATCAAGAGAAAATTATTACGATTGAGACTGTTCATTTTGCTACACTTGGTGAATAATTCGTTCTCGTAAATTTGCAGCTCAATCAGATTTGGAAAAACCCCTTTATAGAAAGAAAAAAAAAACCCCCCTTTATTGAGACATAAACTCATTAGAATAAATAGTATTTTTTGTGCAATCAATTGTCTAATAAAAAACAATCAACTACAATCTCGGTAAGAATGATCTTTTAAATCATATTAATAAAAACAAAGATAAGATAGTTCTAACCGGGAAAAAAAGACCAAAAAAATTTGCAACTCGATCAAATAATGTTCTAATTTGCACATTGGAGAAATAGGTTCTGTCTGTAAACGTGTGATTGAAATATTTCTTTTTTAGCTTGTGTAAATCCTAAAAAAATATTAAGAACTGATGTAAGGAGTTTTTTTTTTTTTAAAAAAAGTAAATTTAAAAGCTTATCAAAGAAAAAAATTTAAAAGTTAAAGGTAAAATAGACGAAACAGAAGACTATAAGTATTTTTATTACCAAAAGTATGCAGAAAAGTAAGCAGAATTACAGCTGTCGTGGAGTGGATGGTTGTGAATGGATTGAAGGCCGAAGGTCTCCGGTTTGAGACTCGGAGGAGCCATGTTGTATCAAAAGAATTGACTAAGGCAAATACACTTCAGAAATGGAAATTACATTTTCATCTCTGGTGACACCTCTTGATTTTTTCGTAATTACAATTGACACCGCAATGTAATTACTATTGCCGACTAAATATTTAGTCGGCAAAAGTTAACTTTACCGACTAAAATAGAAACCACGACTAAGTTTTTTAGTCGCCCATTTAGTCGCTAAAACCATACATTAGCCGACTAAACCTTATTTAGTCGGCAAAAACCTTTCCCGACTTTCATTCCCCGACTAAGTTGCCGACTAAAAATTTTAGTCGGAAAAACCATTTGCCGACTAAACAGTTAGTCGGGAATAGTATTTTTTCTTCTTGCAAATTGCAGTATGCAATTAAGAGAACAAAGACATACCTGGAAGTGTTTATACAAAATAGCTAGGTGCAAAATGGTGTTTCCATCACTATCCTTAGCATTGACAAAATCCCGATCTTGTATCATCGCCAATAGTTTCATCAAGTTCTCCAACTAGTTGTGCTTGACACACAAGTGCAAGATCATCTCGTTTTGATTCACCCTGACTCGAGCCGCTTGTGGGCTGGCTTGAACCAACTCTTCCAAGGCACTGGTCTTGCCTTCCATGGCAGCCACATGGACGGGGTTCTTACCGTCTCAATCGCGAACCAGACACATCCTGGGGTTGGCATTCGATAATACCTTCACAATCTAGTGGTGCCCCTTGGCCGATGCCAAGTGAAGGGCAGACCGTAGTTGCGAATCTAAGACTTCTGTGATTGTCAACGTGAGCTCCGGTTTGAGAATCGGTAGTGCTTCCACAAAGTCTGTTTGCTCACTTAATGTAGCCACGTGGAGAGGGCTTGCGGCGCCATTGAAACATCCGGCCACAACTTTGTGTAGAATCAATGGATCTTTTCGGATTATGGCGTGCAGCGAAGCAATGTTCCCTGTAATTGCAGCTTCAAAAAGGTTGTGCTCCATTTGGTTGCTCTTTTCAGTCGAGCTAGTTATTTGGGTGTGTACTTCTAGTGGACAAGTATGCGGAACCAGACACCTATTTACAGAAGCATTTTGCATGTTGGTGGAGTATGCAAGGATGGGATGATATGGGATGGGCGTATGTGAACTTGTGAAGAGCCCAGCTGGATGGTTCTAGGAAGGATCTCTCTCTCTCTCTCTCTCCGGGGTTGTTTCAGCATCTTGGATATCAATTGTATGTAATAGGTTGGTACGGGGTTTTAAAACTGAAATCCCCCTAGTATTCAAGCATTTCCTTCTTTTTTTAGTTCCACGGTAAGAGATATCGGGACTGGCTTACGAGCACTCGATTATTTTTTTCCTTGTTTCGGTTAAAGACAAATTATTCACGCTAAGATTAAAAAATTCACAAAAGATTTCAAAATGTCAGAATTTACAGCTCATTCATGTTATTACTTGAGCTATCCTTGGGGTGGTTTATAATAATTAAATTCATCTTATTATTTTTGTATATATCATCAATGCATGTAGCAGTTAGACATTTCCTCGACCTTTCATGCATCTTTCGACAAAGTTCCTTGCATTTTTGGCTCTTGGGAAGAACAATTGTCCTTTTTTTCCCTTTCCTTTCGTGGAAATAGACATTTAATTATGGGCAAATTTTCGTAGTCATCCCTCTAATTTTACGGTTGTCTCAATTTTGTCTCTGTAGTTTGTTTTACGTTCCAAATTGGTAAAATCGTTAACACCGTTAACGAAACTAACAAAAAAAATATGATTAAAAAATTAAGTGCTCTAATTTTCAATCCGGTTGAACCGGTGCGAAAATCTTATTTTTTTGATCATTTTATCCAAGAAGGTTGTAATGAATTTTTGGCCTTAAAGCAGTTCAACAAACACCCAAAGACTCTTTATTTAGTTTCAGGGCTCTCTTAAGGTGCTCATTGAAAGGCCTAATCTATTATGACTATTAAGATAAAATGATTAGAAAAATAAGATCTTCGCACCAGTTCAATCGGATTGAAAATTGGAGCACTAAATTTTTTAATCATATTTTTTCCGTTAGTTTCATTAACGGTGTTAACGATTTTATCAATTTGGAACGTAAAACAAACTACAGGGACAGAATTGAGACAATTGAAACTAGAGAAACAAAATTGAGACAGCCGCAAAAATAGAAGGACGACTACGAAAATTTACCCTTTAATTATCTATTCTTTCCCCTTCCTTTCGTGGAAATAGACATTAATTCTCTAATTTTTTTTCTTGTTTTACGTGTTCTTAGTTTAGTATAGGGAAATGCTCCTCAATCTTAAATCCTTTACCTCAAACCAGTTTTGAAATTTTTTCCCTACCCTCATTGAGTTCATTAGAAATTAAAATGGGTTTTGTTAACATGTGCCCCAAGAGCATATGTTAGTTCTTATTAAATGTCAAACTAAACCCACAAGTATAGGAATTTGTAGAAGTAATAAATTGGGTTTCTAGAAAGATTATACTTTATTATTTTTAGACAAAAATGCCCTTAACTTTAATATTTGCGTGCAGACAAATGTTTAAGATTAAGAAGTACCCAACCAAAAGCTTTCCTCTTGGCTCACCAATATTCGCAAAACTATTTATTACTTCTACAACTTCCTATACTAGTGGGTGTAGTTTGACACATTTAATGAGAACTAAACATATGCTCTCGGGGCACATACAAAACCCAAATAAACTAATTAATAGAGCTATCCAAAATTTCTTCAGTTTTTTTGTAACCTAAAAATATATAGTACTTTATGTTTTCTGAGATAACATATTACTAATGTCACCTTTCATCCCTCCTGTTAAGAGAATAATTTCACCATAGCCGCGTCAACCGCGTCGTAGAGCTGGTCACCAAGAAGTTTAATACAGCCTGCGGTCCTTATCAACTCTTTATTTATGAGTTCAAATTAGAATCTTTCAAGTCAGACAAGGACTAAGTCCAGCATCTGACCCTTAATTTCTGGGTTAGTACTAATATTGTAAGCACTTTTACATTGAAACAGTAAGTTGTGAATCTAATCATAACACGGCTACATAGCATCCCCATTTGGTAATAAAATTTAATCCTATGAGGATCTAGCTAGATAACTCAATTCAGACAAAACTTGAAATCTGAAGAACTAACAGGGACAATCAATGATAGAAAAGAACCCTCCAAACAACATTAATCTAACTCCCAGATTGTTAATGAACTCGATCTTGAGTAAATTATGCAAAGATGTATTCACATTTGACTTGGTTGTTTACATCAGAGCTGGCTTACATTGGGAAGTGCATGGCTAACCCAATAACGAAAGTTTCGAAAGGGGACTGGAGCTGGCCACCACGAGTCCATGTGTAAAACCCTGATTTTAGGACACGGTATTTAAAATACTTTTCAAATTAAGTTCTTAAAACAAATGACAATATTTTAAATAACAGTGGAATCATAGTTCGATTACATCAACCTCTTGTTCTTCAAAAGAACTTGCCCTCGAGTTCTCATTAGATAATTGTCATCTTCAATTCCAAAAAAAATTGATATTTGCAATACTTCAACCTCTCGCTCCTCTTTCAAAAGAAATTTAGAAAGAAGTACTCACCAAGGTAGTTTTTCTGCACACTTCAATTGATTGACAATGTAGAGGCTTCGGTCATAGCCTCGGTAAACATACTGGACCGTCTTCGATTGTCGCTTTATGTCGATCCGGTCTACGGGATTGTCCAAATTGGGCACGACCTACATCTTTCTATCTTCTCGTCTCCGTATCATGTCTCCTGTTATCACTTCGGTTAAGTACCGAGGAAGACATTCCGTTAGGCCCTCCTGAAAGAATGTAGCGTGGCAAGAGGGGACCAGGAGCAGCACGTGGCAGATAGGGTCCTCTAGGTCAAGTCTAGACATATGCTCCGTAACCGCCTTATCTGGAGCATCATCTGTGACGTCACCCGAGGCGGTTACCCAAGCATATCCTTCACGCGCTACCTTGGAGGACAAGTAAACCTAGGTCTATAAATACAAGGGGACTCTAACCTAAAAAGGTATGCCATCTATCCCTAACCCTAGATCTATATCCCCTTTTGAGATCTAACTTGATCGTCGGAGGGTCACTGGGCTATCCTAGTCCTAGTGACTTGTTGCAGGTTCAGAGACGGATGAACGGAACAGCGGAAGAGAAGTACTAATTCAGGCAAAGGTCCCTCCAAATCAAACCCCGACAGACAATATCCACTATACAAGAATTGGATGCAAACTCAAGCTGCTCCAACCCAAAAAAAAAAAAAATTCAGCAATTTGAATTTTATTCTCAAATTCCAGTTTCTCTCGACTTTGATTCGTCTTAAAATTGGTTGACGTGTTAATCTACATAAATCCTTGTTTATCATATTCTGGACTTTGCTTTGTCATTAGAACCTTCCTTAAGCAGTATGGATAAATTTTCTACCTGATTTAAAATTTTATGGTCCACTTAAATTTTATATTCCACTTCAATTAAACTTTAAGTATCCTTTCAAATTCAAAGGATAATTATAGTCTCCATAGCATATAAGATTGATTCACTTTATTTGAAAAGTGTCCTATGGGGCGTAGTTATTTGATAACTATCAAACACCCAAGTTTGTGAAAACTTTTAATATTCCAAATCTTTTCATGCCAAATCAAATATAGCTAGTGACCCAATCAGCTAGGTAAACTAAATTTCAAATAATCCAATACATTACGGCTCCTTTTGTTTCGAAGTAAAATATTTTTCTCATAAATATTTTACTCACTTTACGGTGTTTGGCTGGACACACATCAAATAAAACATTTTTGGCGTAAAATATTTTACCCTATCCAGTGTAAAACGTTTTACTCCCCAAATCCCCGTAACTCCGTAAGTCATTTTTTAAAATTTGGTCACGGCTCTTCACGCTATTCTGTAAACGCCGTCCTGAAGTGCGGGAGTAGTCCAGCACTTCCATGTTTAATGTTTTTGACCGACGTGGCCCAATAGGTGACTTTTTGAAAAGTCCTAGAACGTGCAACTTGTTCACCAAAGATGATGCCTCTTGGTTCGACGGCAACGATGGCACCCCGTGTGTATATATATATATATATAGTTCTTATCCAGTGAGAGATCCCGTACGATTTTACCGTGCGGACCTCACTTTTCCGATCAAATTTCGATGATCCGAGCCGCTCAAAGTGATCAGAACGTGATTTTAAGGGTACCCGCGAAAAATCAGCAAAAAAAATAACCGGAAAGGGTTTGATCGAAACAGTTTTCATTGAACGGTTCAGTAAAAACCTGCTCAAATCAAGCCTTTCCCGGTCTTTTTTTTTTTTTGCAGATTTCCCGCAGGTACCATTAAAATCACGTTCTGCACACTTTGAGTGGCTCGGGTCATCGAAATTTGCTTGGGAAATGGAAGGTCCGCACGGTAAACTAGTAAAGGATCTCTCATTGGATCCGTGATTATATATATATGCAAACAACCTAGGACTTCATTGCATCACATTCCAATCATGCCGTCAACGATGCGGGAAATCAAACACAAGAATTTAATTCCATTTGACAATGAAGACGATGAGGACTCTTTCTGCTGGGTCTTGCTTGGAAGGTACACAGTATTTCTGTTTGGTGAACTGAATCATTGAGGGAATGTTGAAGGGTTGTTGGACTCTCTCTCTCTCTCTCTCTCTCTCTCTCTCTCTCTCTCTATTCGGGGATTACTAGTAGTATTTTTGAATCTGTCTTGTGATTGTTGGCAAAATTATTTACTTTTTGTGATGAAAATCAATAACGTGAGTGCAATATATAATTAGAACACAAAATCTGAAAGTCGATGAAAATAAATTAGTGATCAAGCCAAATGTGACACTATGTACTTAAAACAGATTCATTTCCGCTACGGTGCTTACGATTTACACAAACGTCTATCTCCCAACAATACTTGATTGAACTTCCAACAAAATTAGTACTTCAATTATCGGTGGGTCTGTTGGACCAACCTTGTGTTTGTTCTCTCTTATATGAATGAACATGAATGGATAAAAAAAATCCACAGCTCAAAGTGATTGAAAATAATGACATTTATAAACTAGCCGGTGACTCTACAAAAGGTCACCAAAAGAAGAGATACCTTTGTTCACAAAAAACGTGTCCGTCTATGATGAACAGATCCCATTCAAAAATACAATTCCAAATCAAATCAATATACATTCACATTCAAAATAAAATATTATACCCAATAATATATTCCAATGCAAAGCAGCAAAGTAAGAGAGCTCTCTCTTTCCTCTATACATGATCCTCACGCTGCGTGACACGTGGCCGCCGAGTGAGGGAAAGCAGACTCTGTGGCTTGAATCCCATAATCCTTTTGATGGCCTTCATTCTACTCCTTTTCTCTTTCACAAAAATTCTCACCAAGTTAACTGTGTGTATCAGCAGCAGAAGTGACATCACCCCCGACCACACTATAACTCCAATTTTAATGGTATAACTGAGTGATCGCCGGTCCTTTATAGGAGTAACCACAACGTTGGCAAACGCATATGTAATTGCAATTGAGGTAATTGCCAACCACATGGTCACCATGAGGATCCACATTGTAGCCTTGTTCTTGAATTTTAATCCGCTGATGAGCAACAGAATTGTGCTCAAAGACGCAACGAATCCGATCGTGTTGAAGCGGAGGAAGTACGGATAAGAATCTTGGTAATTGTAAGCCATTACAGCTTCCCCGGCTCGATATGTATTAGAATCAGAGTCCTGTTGCCAAACACCACCCGGAGGGTTCACTGCAGCTTGGAATGCCATTGTCGCAATAAGTGACGCCACAACCATTAAAGAATCCCTTTTCTTCGTGAGCCAATCGCCACCTACGAGATCCTTCGCTCGTTCAGCATTGGCTTGTCGAAGTACGTCTTCGAAAGGTTCCACTTCTTTTTTATTTGGTTCAAGAAACAAAAGGTCCATTGCTGTGTGTCCACTTG
The DNA here is from genome assembly GCA_019656835.1 of Rhododendron ovatum. Taxonomy (NCBI): domain Eukaryota; kingdom Viridiplantae; phylum Streptophyta; class Magnoliopsida; order Ericales; family Ericaceae; genus Rhododendron; species Rhododendron ovatum. The sequence continues at coordinate 10,754,937 of CM033793.1, read as the reverse complement.
CATTTGTCGCATTCACATCTATTGTTTTCTTCTCTAGGACATGACTCGCAATCTGAAATATTTACATTGCATCTCATGGTTAGATATGAGAAATCAAAGAACATGTCTTTCAGTGATGATTTCCTAAAAAGAAAAAACCGAGAAACATTGAAAAAAAAGAATGCAATTTTGTTCACCCACCAAAACCGTGAGTGAATTTAGGTGAGATCCAGTGTGAAGTCTAGATATAACGAGTAATGTTACCCATTTTAGGTGGGTGATCAAAATCGGTAATTAAAATCTTAAGGACATACCTTGAATCGTTTATACAAAATAGCTAGATGCAAAATGGTGTTTCCATCATTGTCCTTGGCGTTGACAAAGTCCTGGCCTTGTATTATGTCCAAAAGTTTCTCCAAGCTCTCCAACTGGTTGTGCTTGACACATAAGTGCAAGATTGTGTCATTCCGATCCACCTTGACTCGAGCCGCTTCCGGGCAGTTTCTAACCAACTCTTTCAAGGCACTGATCTTGCCTTTCACGGCAGCAATATGGAGTGGGTTTTTACCGTCCCGATCGCAAACCAAGCACATCTCGGAGTTGGCCTTCACTAATACTTTCACAATCTCGTCGTGCCCCTTGGCTGATGCCAGGTGAAGGGCTGACCGTAGTTGCAAATCTAAGACTTCTGTGAGCTCCGGTTGGCGGTGCAGTAGTTCTTCGACAAAGTGTGTTCGGTTGTTTGATGTAGCCACGTGGAGAGGACTTGTGGCGCCATTGAAACATCCGTCTGCAAATTTGTGTAGAATCAGTGGATCTTTTTGGATTATGGCGTCCAGTGAATCGGTGTCCCCTTTAATTGCAGCTTCACCGAGTTCGTGCTCCATTTGGTTGCTCTCTTCAGTCTAGCTAGTTATTTGGGTGTGTGTTTTAGTAGACAAGTATGCGGAATCAGACTTACACGTATATTTATAGGGGGTGAGTATTGTGAACATGAGCAGAGACTCTCTCTCTCTCTCTCTCTCTCTCTCTCTCTCTCTCCGGGGTTTCTTCATCTATAACCTTGTGGGCGAGGGCTATATTTTCGTTCACAATTCTAGGCACCTTCCATTCAATTTCAGTTCTGTCACCGCGTAAGAAAGTTGAGATGGAAATCGATCAATTGTGTGTAAATGTAATAGGGTTGGTATGGGGAGGAAGACGCGTTTGTAAGAGGTGTCTAGTGGGCTCGCATACGTGCACTTCGATTATTCTTTTTTCCGATCCAATAAAAAAAAGGTTATCCATATCGAAATTAAGAAATTCACAAAATAATCTCAAACTGTCGAAATTCATAGTTCATTCATGTTGTCACTTGAGCTGTGCGTGGAGTTGTAATTAAATTCACCTACATGATACTCCCTCTGTTCTCAAATGAATGACTTTTTTAGGACTCCGTGTCATTTTTAAATTCTTATATCTTTCGATTTATGAAATTTTATGTGATTTTAAAATTTTTATTTAATAGAACTAATTATAATATATCAAATGAGATTCATATTGCATATTTTTTGACATTCATATTGAAATATATAAATAATTAAAAATGACACGATTTTTCAAAAAAGTACATTTTGAGACGGAGGAAGTAATACATTTTCTCTATCATCAGTGCATATAATACTCCTACATGACATTTCCTCGACCTTTCTTGCAGCTTTCGACGAAGTTTCCTTGTCTTTTTTGCTCTTGGGAAGAACACTTGTTCTTTTCCCCCCTTCCGTGGACATAAAACATTAATGAATACAAAAAAAAAAAAATTTAAATAAGGACAAAATAATTTAATTTTTTTTAAGTTTAAGAGAACTCATCCTAAGTGAGAGTAATGAATTACTAGTCTAATCAACTTGATTTTTCACAAAATCATGCTACGCGTCGAGCTCTACAAAATGAATTATTCGAATTGCATAAACTCATTCTCTGGACGAGGCTCATTTAGAGATCACTAACGCACCCCGGCCGTTCCTACAGTACATAGCGATAACCCCACATATGAACGAAGTATCAACCACAAGAATACTGAAAATTTCATTCTCATCGAAGACCTACTGAAACAGCTGGGAAACATGAAAAAAGGAAGGGGAAATAGGATCCGAAACAGCTGGGAAACATGAAAAAAGGAAGGGGAAATAGGATCCGAAACAGCTGGGAAACATGAAAAAAGGAAGGGGAATTAGGATTGGGTTTACTAGCTGTAAAATCAAATTCTATGAAGGTGTCATTATTGTTTATTTATACGTTATATAGACACAAAAAAAATGGTTAACGATACTAGGCAAGTAAGAGAAATTAGTCTTTCACAAAACCAATTTTTGAGTCATATTTTTCTCCTATGAGTATAGGATAACATAGAAATATATTGATTCTAACTTCGGGAGAAGGAGTCCCCCCAATACTCAGATACGACTTATTTGTCATCTTTGAAATTAACAATTTATAAAAAGAATTTTTTATGGGGTCTTCCACGTATCATATAGTTACTTATCGTATCCTAAAAAGGAATGGGATCCTCTCCAGTCATTCATATGAACTGGACCAGTCAAATTCACAAGCACTTTTGGGCCTTCTCTGGTGTCATTTGATGATCCAAATCGTTCAAATTGTAGACCTCATCGAGAACTATAACATCGACGAACATAAAGTTGATTGGAATCATTGGATATCATTTGATATGGTCATTGAAACACATTTATATTGGAACTTATAAATATTGTAACATTAAATCTAAATCCATTTAGCTCAATGTAAATGTGTTTCATAATCATATCAAACGACATCCGATTAACTTGGATTTCATCGGGGCTATAGTTCTCGATGAGGTCTTAAATATTAACAATTCAGATCACTAAACTGAGGCCGAAAAAGACCCCAAAAAGGCTGAACTAGGCTGGTCCTGTCTATTTGCATGACTCGAGAAGATCTCATTCCTTCCGAAAAAATTAACGAGGAAAGTAGAGAATCTTTTGCTACAAATTGTTTACTAATTGCAGTCCAAAAGCATAGATCTAAGCTATATAAACCTTTGAATTACGTCAAAGCGTGTCAACGTTGGAGTCGTGTTCTTTCTTGATAAAATGTGAAAACGTGACTTTTTTATCCACTTGTTTCAATTGGTATTGGAGCTGGAGTGTTTGACCACACACTTACACAAATATTTTACACATATATATTCACATGTTTTGATGGTCTCGTACATACTTGAGGTGTAGTATGTATGGGCCCTAATGTAAATATAAATGAATTTGTATAAATATTTATGGTTGTAGAATGTTTGCCACTGAAAATATTTGCGAAAAGGGTCCATTTTGGGGACAGAGTACGTATTTTCCAAGAATTTTGAGTCCTGGCTTAACAGTATACTAAAGGACGAGTGCCGTTTGCCAATAGTGTCATGTCGTGCCATGCCATTTTCAATCGTGTCGTGTCGTGCTGACCCGTTTTCTTAAATCGTGTCGTGTCGTGCCGACCCATTTTTTAAAATCGTGTCGGGTCGTGCCATTTGCAATCATGTCGACGTGCCAACTTAATTGTGTCGGGTCGGGCCGGGCCTGTGCCGGCACATCGACAACCAATTTTCATCCGGAATAATGGAATATTATTGCATTGGTATGATGAATTGTATTTGTATTGAAATATTATTTGTAATAAAGTTGTATTTGTATAGAGTTGAATCCAAAATGAAAGTTATAATAAAATTGCACTTTTTACTTTGCATAAAACTGTATTTAATTTTAATTCCTCCTATCATTCTTGAATTCTTCTTGATAAAATTTAGTAGTGCGGTACACGATTTTTCTTTTTGCCATTTTTCATTTTTTGCTGAATTTAAATGTTTTCCATGTGTTTGGTAGAAGTACGGAAAGGTAACAAATATGAAATATAGATGAAGATTTGGACAAGGAATTAACTCATTCCTTTTCTTCTTGGATTGGACAAGGAACTAACAAATATAAAACCATTCAAGAAATTCATAGAAATCCATTCGATGAAAAAAATTTATATGCAAAATGAAGTAAAATTTAACAATTAAAAAAAATAACATATTACAAAATAGAAATGGTCCTAAGTCCTAACTGCCTCTAATTAAAAAGAAATTCTTGGTCTTCCATCCATGGCTACTTCTTCCATTGGGACTCAATTGCACCGTGTCAGAGTGCTTAGATAGTTAAACACGTGTCAAACACTTGTAAACATTTGGAATTGGCTCAGACAATTTGTAAGTTCACTGAAGGACAGGCTGCAACATTAGTTGCCAATTTGACCTTCAAATATTGCCTCCCCTAAGTCCAACGCATTTTATAAAACTTTATCATCATAGCCAAATAAATCTGGAAAGGGCCCGATTGGAACACACATACACACACCCGCTATATTTTTAACACACACACACCCTACCCTACTGGAACAAACACACACTTGCACTTTTTTGAACAAAAAACCTGGCAAAACCTCCAATTTTTGAACCAACAACCAACTAAAAGCTGCACATTTTGAAACTAGCTTAAAATTGCCCCCAAAAACACAAGCCAAACGTGCGAAAGTAGTTGAAAACTGCCTAAAACACAACCAAAATTGGAAAGGGCCCGATTGGAACGCACACACCCACCCACCCACCCACCCACCCACCCACCCACCTGGTAAAAACTACAGTTTTAAAGCATAAAATTGAAATTCTGCACATACCCAACAACAGGCAACAACGCCAGAAGAAGCAGCAGACACACACACACACACACACACACACACACACACACCTGCACTTCACACACGCATGTGCACTTCACAGTAAAAGTGCAAATTTCTCTCTTTCACACACACATGCACCTTTGGTCTTGTAATAGAATAGGTAAAGTACTCATAGCATAAGAATTCCCTGTATATCACTGGATACAAACACACACACCTGCTGGAACACAAACACACACACACACACACACACCCCCCCCTGTTGGAACACACACACACGAGCACACACCCCCTCTACTGGAACACACACACACACATGCACTTTTCTGAACCAAAAATCATCAATCTTTGAACTAACTAAAAACTGAACATTTTGAAACCAACTAAAAATTACCCCCAAAACACAAACCAAACCTGCAAAACTAGTTGAAAATTGTCCAAAACACAACTAGGAAAAGGCCCGATTGGAACACACACACACACTTGTTAAATTGTGTCCAAACTATGACAAGTTTTGCTTTGCACACACCTGCAGCTGCACACACTCACAGCAGCAACAGCAACAACAGTTTCACACATACATGCCAGTGCACACACTCACTCATTCACCTATTATTCCCAACTCCAAATGACAGTGAAAAACTGCAAGTAAAATCTGCTACACACGTGACAGTCCTTTTAACACATAAGGCAACCCTAAATATATGCCTTTTGGCTAAGATATTTAAGCATCATAGCCAGAGAACATATTAGGCTCAGATTATATCATCATAGCCATACCAAACACCAATTAGGCTCAGATTATATCATCATAGCCACACCAAACACCAATTAGGCTCAGATTATATCATCAAACACCAATTAGGCTCAGATTATATCATCATAGCCACACCAAACACCAATTAGGCTCAGATTATATCATCAAACACCAATTAGGCTCAGATTATATCATCATAGCCGCACCAAACACCAATTAGGCTCAGATTATATCATCATAGCCACACCAAACACCAATAAGACTCAGATTATATCATCATAGCCACACCAAACACCAATTAGGCTCAGATTATCTCAGATTATATCATCATAGCCACACCAAATACCAATTAGGCTCAGATTATGTCATCATAGCACACACTAAACACCAAATTAGGCTCAGATTATATCATCATAGCCACACAACCCACACTAAACACCAATTAGGCTCAGATTATATCATCATAGCACACACTTAGATATATATAGAAAAGTACCTGAATGCGGCAACATTAAGTTACCAGCATCAGCACCCCTAATCAGTATCTATATCTGAGTCCGAAAAATAATCTCTGAATTCATCTCTAGGATGGCATTTTTGAATTCCAATACGCGCATCCTCCCAATCTTTTAAGCATATAAGACAGTCCAAAATGTCGGGAGCTAATCTACTCCTCCTCTCATCCAACACTCTATTACCTGCACTAAAAGCAGATTCGGAAGCCACTGAAGACACATGTGGTGTTAATAAATCACGTGCCATGATAGAAAGAATGGAAAATGTCCTTTCATTTTTTCCACCAAGCTAAGATATCAAATGATTATAACTCGTCTTTGGAAAGTAAATTTATCTCTAAATATTGACTAAGTTCAGATTGTGAAGAAGTTTCACTTCTACCTAACCCTGAAATCAGAAACCAAGATGGGTCATTGTTACTTGTAGAAGATGGGTCATTGATACTCGAAGAAGATGAAGCAGGAGTAGTAGTGCATGCAAATTTAGACTCATATGAAGCATATATAGAAGTCAATAATACAGTCACGATAGAAAAAGAAGGTAATATAATCCCTAAATTCTCATCAATCCCTCGCAAGAGCAATTGAACACCCTTTATCTTAATCCTTGGGTCCATTACAGAAGCTACAATAAATATTGTTGGCATGACCTCAAAATATTTTTTGAATTTATCTTCCATAGACTTACAAGCAGCTACAAAATTTGTTTTCGTTCTATAACTTTTAAGAGTGTGACTCATATTATACAAGTGATTAAGCACAAGACAAGTAGTAGGATAACGAACACCTAAGCAAGTTAAGGTAGCAGCATAAAATATTTTCAAAAAATTCATAAACTCAAAAGTAATATTCCAATCAGCTCGATTTAAACCACCATCAGTACACGTATACTTGGAATTAACATAAGCAGATATTACAACAGTGTGATTTCTATAAGATTTTAACATTAGAAATGTTGAATTCCAACGAGTTTTCACATCAATTTTGATTTGTTTTGGTTTAATGTTATAACTTAAACACAATCCTTCAAATTCTTGTTGCCTAACTGGGAAAGTAGCAATAAAAAGAATAACATCTCTAATTTTTTTTATTTGTGGTCCTATATGTTTCAAATCATCTTGCACAACTAAGTTAATGATATGGCATACACATCGCACATGAAAAAATTGTCCAACATGAGAAGTAGTCAAATTCTGTTTGAATAAATCAATTGAACTGGTATTAGCAGAATGGCTATCAAAAGTAATACTGAAAACTTTATCAACAATTTCAAATTCCCTAAAAACACCCATTATACATTGAAAAATATTCATAGCATTATAAAAATACTCCATTAAACGGAAAGCAATAATTTTTTTGTTCAAAAGTCAATTGGAGTCTATATAATGAGCTGTCACAGAAATGTAGCCAATATTATTTCGACCACTCCATAAATCAGAAGTAAAAGAGATTAAACTACCAAGTTCCGCAATTTCACTTATCAAATTTTTTCTAACTTCAATAAAAACTTTCAAGAAATCACTTCTGGTTGTATTTCTAGAAACTTTTGAAAAAAGAGAATTAAGATGATGTTTGACAAAATATTCAAATCTAATATCATCACCAAAAGTAAATGGTTGTTCTGCTGCAACTACGTAACGGGCTAATCTCTCTCTCATACTAGATTGAGAATAAACGAAATTTGACGTACCACCTATGGTATTAATACCACCAGATTCACCACTGACTTGGCCAACTACGGTATGTTTAATTTTTTCATGTTTCTTCTCTAAATGTCGTTGAAGATGCCCTACGCCGCCACCACTTGAGCAGGTATAATTTTTTGGACAATAATTACATACAACTCTAGGTCCTATAACCGTTCCATGTGCATCTTTAAACTTCCTAACAATGGTTAAATGATTCCATACCCAAAAGTGACGCCTTTTATCACCTGACTCGGCCGATTGGCTACCGCCTGTTATGCCTGTAGGAGTAGAAGTTGCTGCAATGTTTGAAGCAGCTTCACCTACAAACTCCCTTCCCGATGGTAGAATTGATCCATCATCATCCGAGTCATGGTGTAAACGCTCATTGTCAAAATGAACATTTTCAAGATTCATCTCCTACAAAAAATAGAAAACAAAATAGAAAATTAGTACACTAGAATTAGTTAATAATATCTAAATAAGTTTATAACCTACATGTACAGAAAACCTAGAATGTACAAATAGAGTAAAATAAACTATATTCAAAATTTGACCAACTACCAATTTTAAACTATAGTAAGTAGCAACTATACCAAAATAAATTGTATTCAAAACTATAGTAAGTAGCAACTACCAATTTAACCACTATATTGACTATAGCAAGTAGCAACTACCAACAGTACATATCTATAACAAAATCATCAGATTTGGCCCTTTCTAGAATATATGAAATATCAACAGTGCAAGCGCGTACTAAAATACGAAATTAGTGCAAGTGTGCGTGTACAAAATCATCAAAAGTCATTTCGTAACCCTAAATTCAGAAATTAGTAACAAAAGTGAAAAGCCCTAATTTCTTGTTTCTAACTTCAGAAATTAGTAGCAAAAGCCCTAATTTCTTAACCCTAATTTCTAAAATTAGTAATAATTAACAAAAGCCCTAATTTCATAACCCTAATTTCAAAAACCAGGTGTTAAAACCTTAATTTCAGAAACCCTAATTACAGTAGTCAGTAGATAACGATAAGTGGAGACTGGAGAGGGAAGTGATAGAGGTACCTATGAGAGAGAAAGAGATACAGTGACTGGTGAGTGAGTCGGTGAGCTGAGGACCTAAGGTGATGAGAGAGTTGGATTATTGGAGATACAGAGACGTTGAGAGAGTGAGATGATGATGGTCACTTAGTGCAGATCTGATCTTTTCACTTGTGATGGTCACCGTCGCTCCGACTCACCATTTGAGAGTAGAAAGAGAGAGAGAGTAGAGCAGCAAGACAGAGAGAGGTGTGACCAGTGAGTCAAAGAGAGGGAGAGTGAGAGAGGTGAATGAATCGGTGAGAGAGGTTATTCAGGTGAATGAATCGATATATAGTTCAAAATCCGAACGTTGGGCTCATCAGAGGACCAGAGGTGAGACTGTGAGAGACTGAGAGGACAGAGAGACGTTGAGAGAGGGAGAGAGAGTCTAAGACAGTGAGACTTCGAGAGAGATCGGAGAAATGGAGAATGAGATGACTACTAGGGCAGCATCTCATTCATTTTATATGATCTGTGTAATCATGTGCATGCGAAACACCATAATCCATATGTACCAACTTATCGAAAATTCTCATAGAGTCCTATAATGCATCACTCGAGGGCCGCCCGAGCTGTTTTTTGAAAATCGAAACCGTCTATCTTTTATGTCGGAGAGATTATATCATTCCTGCCAAAAATGAAGTAAATTGGCTATCGTTATATACTTGATTGTTTATAACGTTCATTTTTCTATTAATGAATCTATGTGTCGATGAAAGAGCTTTAAAAACCTGTTAGACCCAATTGGTGAGAGTCATTAAAACATAGAGAATAACAAAATGAACGGTATGGATTGTCATATTTCTTTTGTGATCGTGTGGCTAACATACATTATATTATAGCAGAATACCTTGGTTCATAACTAACCAAGTTCAATGTATAGATTTGAAAGGTAGTTACAAACTTTTTTTTTCGAATATTCGATCTAAACCGTTACAATTTAACGTCTTATCAAATTTATCATTCTCACCTAAATAGGTGATAATCGAATATCGGAAACCACACATTGGAACACATTCGGTGCTTCTAGAGGCATTAAAGTCCTATAATGCATTACTTGAGGGCCGCCCAAGCTATTTTTTAAAAATCGGAACCATCTAACTTTTATGTGGGAGGGATTAGATCATTCACGCCAAAAATCAAGTAAAATGCTTATCACTACATACTTGATCGGACGTAAACAAAATTCAATTAAACAATGAATTAGCGTGCTGATAAAAAAGCTTTCAAAATTTGATGCACGAAAAAATAGGATCCCATGATTAAAACACTAAGCACAACAAAATGAACGCATTGAATGGTATTGATCATCGTGATTGCGTTGCGATTGTGTGGCTACTGTTTGATGGCCTCATTTTTATATAATAGAGCTACATATGGCATAGTGGTTTGTTTGTGTATAAAAGAACCTAAGGACTTGGGTTCAAGTCCCAGTCCAGCCAACTTTTATTTATTTATTTTTTTCCCTTATTTCTATTATATAATTTTTTCTTTTTTGTTTAACACTTTTTTTCTTATTTTTCGTTAGATTTGGGGCAGATAATATATTAATAAATGACTCTTGCACATTTTCTTTCGTATTAAATTACTCTTGCACCATAAATATTTTGAGAAGTTTTTCTTTTAATTTTACTTGTTATCTTTTGTAATGTTAAATTTACAAACCAAAAGTCCAAAGCCTATTTTACTAATAAAAACAAAACAAATATTTTTTACTGAATAAATATTGATAATTTTTTAAACGTAAAAAAATGATTTTTTAAGAACATGATTTTTTAAAGAATTTTTTTTTTAAAATTAAATATCTTTGTTGTTTTATTGTTTATCTTAAAAAAAAGGTAAACAAATATTTTTTTCCGAATAGAAATTGTTTAATTTTTTTTAAATTAAAAAAAAGCCATTTGGGTTTTTTTCTTTTTTTCCCGTGCCTCGTGCCGTGCCTTTTTGTGCCCATGTCGTGCCCGTGCCCGTGCCTTGCTAGAACCGTGCCGTGCCTTTCCTGTCCACTTTCCATGTCCATGCCCGTCTACGACCGTGTCGTGCCGTGCCTTGCCAGGCCAATTTTCATGCTGTGTCCGTGCTGTGCCACCCACTTCCGTGCTCATGCCGTGCCTCATGTCCACTAAAACAGTGCCAGGCCAAGGCCGTACCTGTGACGTGCCGTGTCGCCCCGTACCCGTGCCAACACGGCCCATTCGACACCTCTAATCCTAAGTTGTGTTTTTCATTACTAATAAACAAGGAGAATAAATTAACACCAAGCTATTGCTTCCGCCAAATATATTATACATCCCCCACCAAAATCAACGAACCCTTCTATCAGTTCTATGGGCACCAACAGCGCACCTTGGTTGTTGCCTTTAGCATTTTCAACAATCCCTTGCGTTTTTTTTTTTTTATTTTAAGATATCCCTTAACATCGCGATCACATAATTTCCTTGGCTTTTTTTTTTTTTCATGATGGAAATTGAAGGCCATACTATACTACACAGTACACACAAATATGAACTCATCACTTGTGCCATCAATAATACAAACCTGTACGTCCAAACAAATCCGAAACAGAAAAAGGAAGGGTAAAAAAAAGAAAAGAAAAGAAGAGAAAAACATGATTCTTCATAGCCCAATCTTCAAGAGTGGAAAACCCGACTCTCCTTTCCATCCGGCCCGTTTACTTGCAATTCTTCCCCACCCGGCACCACCATACCCGGGTAACCATTTCTCATCCCATAATACATCGCCTGATTCAACCCCTCGGGAATTACTCTGGTTGCCATGACATAGGGATTCACTGCTGCCATTGGCCTCGCTCCGCCTCCGTAGGCCTGACCCATACCCGAATAATTATGGTGTAACGCAATTGGGATTTGACGTGATGGAATAGGGTAAGATTGAACATACGAAGCAGGAACATTATTCTGTGGGACAGAATTGGGCACATAATAAACCGGTACTTGTTTTAAACCTTGGGTTGGGTAATGAGGATCCGAAACATGATGCCAAGTCGGGTTCCCTGAATATCCAGTTAATGGCTTATTCGTTCGCATAAAAGTTTCACCCGTATCCATGAATGTCTCAACTAGGTCCTCCTTAGGATCCACGACATGGATGGGCTGGTCAGATTTGGTTTTAACAGGTGGAAGTTCCGGAATCGATGGCAAGCCAGGTGGTGCCAAGGACGACGAGGTCGAGCAAAACGGAGAGGAAGCAACCGGGTTGGGAGAACCCGGATCCGAATCAGGGATATTATCAGGACGGATCTTGGGTTTTGGGTCACGGGTTTGGTCGTCGGAGCTATCCAGCCCAAAAAGATAGTCGGGCATTTCGGACATAATTGAAGAAACCTCAGACCGCCCACGTTCTAAACCCGACCCGCCATTTAGAGCGTCAAGAAACCAGTGTTCTCTATTGGTGGACCCGTCAAGGAGGGAACTAATACTGCTAGTCCTCGAAACGCTGTCGTTTTCGAAGAGAAAAAGTCGGAGCCGAGGAGAGGACTTGGACTGGGACTGGGAAGTGTTCAGGTGGAACCGGTCGTACTCGTCTATCATGTTCTCGACGTCTTCGTCGGTCGTGACGGTGATCAGGGCGTCGAGATCCTCGTTGGGGAGCTGGTACTTGACGGTTAGATTGGTTGTGTTGGCGATTCTGGAGAGTTTGTTGAGGAGGGAGGAGAAGGTGGTGGTGTTGCGGTGGACGGCAACGACGCGGGTGTCGCCGCCCACGTAGCGGAGCTGGTTGTCGTGTGGCCTGGGGAGGATTTTCCCGCCGAAGCTGCACATGAAGCGGACTCGTGGATGCTGGGTTTCGAGGTCGTTGGTTAGACGGTGGTGGTCGGATCGTGGTGATGAGGTGGTGGAGTCGAGGTCGGTAGGGTGGTGGTGGTAGGTTGTCATCGCTGTCTGGAAACTGCAAGTGGGCCAGATCACAATTTACAAAGCAGATCATAAATTGCGCATGAGCTGGTATGAATAATTGATTATTAAAAACATGATTCGGAGTGTTAAATTATTTATACTGTCGATGTAAACATTTATTTTTTTCAAATCAATTACATTGTATCACGTCGTCATGTTCTATTAAATTGGACTACTATTTTGATGACGTGGGACAATGCAATTAATTTGAAGGAAATAAATATTTACAGCGCCGATGTATATAATTTATTCTCTAAAAAAATATCGAAGGTAAACCAATAATAATTGAGAGTTAGGGTGCATTCTTTTTAATTTAATTTTCTTTTACGTTTTGTGTGTTTTGTTCATATTTTTTTAAATTTTTGTTAGATTCGTGTGATATTTTTTGGATTAATCATCCACATCGAAGACGAAAGTCTAAAAGTAACAAATTATGACCGAAAGCAATATTAAAAAACACTAAAGACGAATAAAATATCAAATATCTGTCTTATTTGTCTAAAGTGTCATCTTATTTGAATTCGTTCAATATCGATCCATACTTTTATATTTATCTAATTCGTCTCGCCGAAATGAACGATTAATCTTAAAAATTACAATGAAAAGTTAAAAAATAAATTCCAGACTTATAAATTAAAAAGGACGCAGCCTTAGTGGAGGAGACAATCAGACAATAGTCACCACAGAAAGGCTATGAGAATAGACATGTATGCATATATTGTGCACAAATCGTGGCGCTCACTTTGTGGGCCCATACTCCCACACAAATGATCTAGACCTTCCATTAATTTAAAAATAGTTATTCAAGTCACCATGTAAAATTAAAATAATACATAGAAATACATGTAGAAATAATTTTAATATATTTTGAGTTTGATGAGCTAAGTTCACCTAGGTTTGAGTCGAGATTGAGGTTCTTCGTGAACCTTAATGGGTTCAAAATATCATACATTTATGCTCGGCCGCAAATAAAATTTTCATTATGGAGAGAAGGTTTCAATGTGAAGACGACAATTGAGAATTCAATTTGGGGCAAAAACTTTGGGCAACCCTATCTCAATTAGTCTCTTGAATATACTGGGGCAAAAAAAATGTATACTCTTTATTTGAGAGTCTAATCAAACTGAATATTATTAAACTCGAGTTTAGTTTATTTATTAAACAAACCTAAAATTGAGACACAAATTTGAACAATTCACGAGTGGCTCTTATTGAGCCTAAATTTGAATAGTTCAAGAGCGACTCCGTTTAATTATAACCATAGAGGGAATGGTCACACGCTTGGTGTTATGGAGCTCTTATTATTTACCAACAAATTAACAGGCGAGGCAGATCAATGACTGACTATATGAGGCCCACATGATTTTCATGGTGATTAAGAATTGTTAAATAATCTATAACGAGTGTGGAATCAGCTGGTTTGAATTACCTCTCGCGAACTTTAATCAAATTGGACCTTGGTAGATGGATCACGTGCTAGAACATCAACAATATATCTCCTGCAATGACTACGTGGATCAAGTATTTTTTTTTTTTTGATCCTTTAAATAAAAAGAGAGAGAATCCTAGATATCTCAGAAGTCCTATAATCGTAAGAGATTAGGACTCTCTAATAATTGGATCAGCACGTCATGTCCGCATGGGAGACCCGATTTGGTAGCAGCCCCGGCTCCAAATTCCAACAAGAATATTACGGTGCCACATGATTCCCATGATCCACTTAATAATTAATGCTAATTTGGTTTCCAGAAATGATTCGTGCACAGCAGCTGTGCACAGCGGCCTTTTTCTCCCACCTCGGGTCGCGCAAAGATGATCGGAGCTGCTCATTTTATTCAAAATTTGTCGTTTAAGGTCTCTGTAAAAAATGAGCTTCGTTCGATATCGTTAAAGGCATTAACAAAACACCCAAAATCACTTCAGAACTTAGGCTAAATTCTGAAGTGATTTTGGGTGTTTTGTTAACGCCTCTAACGATATCGAACGAAGCTCATTTTTTACAGAGACCTTAAACGACAAATTTTGAACAAAATGAGCGGCTCCGATCATCTTTGCGCGATCCGAGGGGAGAGAAAAAATCCGCTGTGCACAGCCTGCTGTGCACGTAGCACTGCTCTTTGGTTTCTAATCTGTATTCTGGAGTCTCGACTTCTAAATTTGTTGCGGGTGAAGAAAATTACGTTTATACGCATTCCGTTCATGAAAGGGAAACCGATGTGACTACATACTTTTATGCAAAACTGTCAACCGACCATGACGCAGGAATGATTTTCTAAATCAGTTTGAAAACCCTCACTCCATTGCGTGATAAGGACATAATTAGGAAAGATACAATCTATTTAGGTCTCCTTCCTTTAAAGTTTTTATTTTTTAAATATTTATTTTTCACTTTACGAAATAAATTATTCTCTCATAATATATTACATTTAATTTAAAAA
Organism: Rhododendron ovatum; assembly: GCA_019656835.1. Taxonomy (NCBI): domain Eukaryota; kingdom Viridiplantae; phylum Streptophyta; class Magnoliopsida; order Ericales; family Ericaceae; genus Rhododendron; species Rhododendron ovatum. Next base: position 10,739,841 of record CM033793.1, on the reverse strand, counting down.
ATAAGTATCTATTTAATTTAATTAATGGAACACACCCTTATTAATTTAGTATTAGAATACATACTTATGTTGTCGCATATACGGTGGATGGAATAGGACGTCACTAAAGATATTTAGACAGAATCTCGTGCAAATATCTTCTTGGTCGGTAAAAGAATTTTATTAATCAACGTAATTGGAACAAGTATAATGATTAAGAGGATTATGATTGTAGAAATATCACTACTGACGCCAAACGTTTCAACTATGTTGGCAACTTGGCGGCTAAGGCACGACCGCCCATATGAATCCCATATGCCTCTGTTTGGATGACAGGAATATTGAGAAGGAATAAGAATGTGACACTATATTTCCATGATTCCGATGTTTGAAAGGAACATGAATATGAATGTGATGTCACACTCTTAAGATTCTCATATTTGGGAGAGATAAGAATAAGATTGTGATTTCTGACGATACATTCGACTAGGAATCACATTACTAGATTGAGTGGGAATCCAATCCCTCCCTTTTTTAGATACCTGGCTCAATCAATAAAAAAAATGAAATATTGATTTTGATAAATTCCAAAATAATTGAAATCCAAACATTGGAATGAAATTACTTATGGTATTATATTTCTAGGAATTTCATTTCTAATGATCATATTTCTACACCCACTCAATAAAATTTCTAGAAATTTGATTCCTAATAATCACATTTTTATTCCAACTAGAAATTCCGGTCATCTAAATTGAACCTAAGTATAACCCCAAAAGAAAGCTAGCAAGGAATTAGCTAATTAATGATTCCGGCGTTGATGGTAATTAACTCGATCCGTTGAAGTTGTACTTTATTTATAATTAAATTAAATTAAAGATAATTGAGAGCCTAGCTAGCTGTGTTCTACGTTTTAGTAATTTTTTTTGTTCCACGTTGTTAATTGTTAATTCCAATCATGACCTGTTGGTGAGCTGCTTAGGCACGTGGGATGAGAACCATATGAAATAGGAAGAAAAACTAGCTATTTAATCATGCAAATAAATTAAGATCACTTTACTCTGGCTATTTGATCTCCCTAATTACAAATCTTAGATTCGATCCACTCTACTCTGCAGCAAAACTTAATTTGTTAACTGGGTCTCTCAAGGAACTAGGAATACTAAAGTCTAGATAAAGTAAAACTGATCTCTAGAAATTACTCAAAGAGATTAAATTCTTTACGCCGCCGGTGTAAACATTTATTTCCTTTAAATCAACTGTATTGCGCCACGTCGTCATATTTTATTAATTGGGACCACTGTTTTGACACGTGTCGCGATGCAATTGATTTAGAGGAAATAAATATTTATACCGACGGTGTAAAGAATTTATTCTCTTAGTCAAATTGCTCGTAAATTGACCTAATTGTTACTCTCAGGTACCAAAAGAACGTCGAAATGAGACAGTACTGCATTATAGTCTACCCTTCAAGTACGGGAAACAATGCAAATGTGATTGTACTATATGCCGGCCACCGTCTATCGAATTATCTTTTGTTTTTTCTTGATTTCAATTCTGGTTTACATCAAACATAGCCTAGGGGTCCGTTTGTTTGGGCGTAAAATGTTTTTCAGTTTTTAGTTGTGTAAACAATGAGAAAAACATTTTACATGTAAAACATTTGTCATTAATTTGATGAAATTGACTTATCCTTAAATATTCCGTAAATTATTTTTTGAAATGAACCCGTTGCCTTCTACAGCAATTCTCATTACTCAATTTTTTCCATCATCAGTCCTGACTCACGTTCATTCCAATATTCTCAGATTTCTCTACCGTTTAAGCCCCTCTAGATCTCTCTTTACACTATTTTGTTAATTTTTAAAAATATTTCAAGTGTCAATCAAACACAGAAAAATAAAAGTTTAAAATTTATTTTTTGAAAAAATATTTACATGAAAAACATTTTACATTGAAACAAACAGGGCCTAAGTTCAAACCAATATGAGGTAAATGAAGCCGAATCCATTAGTTGGAAATCCTACCATAAGTACAAAAGAAGCGTTAATGATATACCCACCGAACAACCATCCACCGCATGTGTGTGGGCTCGACTCCGGGCCTCGCACGGATGATCCAAGCCGTTCAATAATTAAAAAAAAAATCAAGTGAGCCCACGCGGAAATCGTCTCAATCCAATATGTGAAGGTGCTCGATCCAAACTTCCAAAAATTAGATGATCCGAGCCGTTCACAAATGGAAGATTGAAACGAACACCTACACATATCAAATTGAGATGATTTTCACGTAGGCCTACTCAGTTTTTTTTTAAATTATTGAATAGCTCAGATCATCCGTGTAGAATCCGGAGTGGGCCTCACACACGTGAGGTAGGCGTGCAGTGGATGGGGTGTTCGGTGGGTGTATCATCTCTCCAGAAGAAGGTATGTTTGTAGTTTCTACCATAAAAATGGAATTTTGGACCGCCCAATTCAATAAATATACACATTTAGCAGACCAATTCATATACGAATATATTCATATTTGTATTTCTAAAAAAATAGCATAAGCACCAAGAAATTAACAAAATAACTCACCTGTTGATGGGAATTGTGTCAATGACTGCTTATTTTGAAGTTTCCGCAAGGTTTCTGTTGCCTAACTTCTCCTTGCAGAGAGAGAGAGAGAGAGAGAGAGAGAGAGAGAGAGATGTTGCGTAATTAGATAGGATGGGGCGGGGAAGGCAGGCTGGAGGAGAAAGGCAAGGCTTTTGAAGATGGCCAGCTGAGATGGGTCCCAAGTGTCCCAATCTCACTAGTAAACTATGACGTGGCTGCCAATTATTGTTTGTCTTTGTGCAAAAAGAGGCAATTAGTTAAAGCTATTTTTTGGGTTTAAAAATTGAGAAAATCTTCTTTACAGTTGTTTCGTAAATAAGAAAATATGGAGCTTAATCGCAGCTATCTAAAGTATTTTTGGAAGATTTGGATTGAGAATCAATTATGACCGGTAATAATTGATTTTGATTAACTTTTTATCGGAAAAGTTTCATTAAAATCTAAACCGTCGAAAATCAAAATGGACGCGCGAGATTGAACAGCTCCGTGAACAAGATGTTCACGTAGGCTATGTGAAAAAGACACTCTCTTAAAAATTAATTAAAACTTTTAAAACTAGGTCCACTCCCCATGTTGCCAGGGGATGACTAACTCTACGTGCCTTGTACCTCTATAATCTTCCAATCTTCAAAAATTGAGAAATGTTAGGTGTAAAGAAAATGGACAAAAAAAATACTCTTATGTACATGAACGGTTCAAATGCACTGCACAGTGAATCTGAGCCGTTCATGTACACTTTAAGGATATTTTCTTTGCTAATTTTCTTTGTCTCTAGCACTTCTCTCAAAAAATTCATTTGCTAAATATACGCAAAAGTTCATATGAATGATCTGAATTGTTGTAGATTTTGCAAAAGATATATATCTTCACGAAAAATAATTTGATTGCACAATTTGATAAGCAAGTGACTGGGTTTTTTCACCCTGAAAAAATGGGCTCTAAAGTTTAAGGACTTTTAAACAAGCTATTTTCGCTAAATGGACTTTTATTTGATCAGTTAATATATGTGAAGAGAATAACCTCTTTCGGATTTCGTATTTTTACCGGCTTTAGCCCATTTATTTTGTTTAGGTAATAGGGAGACCAATCTCAAACCAGTTAGAAGTAATTGAAGACCAAACCAAGCGAATTTTAGTTGAAGATGTTAAAAAGTGAGGGTGTCAAACTAACGAAAATAAGTACATATATAAGTACTTATTTTTTGAGTTAAATGTGGTGCATGTATTGTGAAATAATCACTTGTCTGGTGAAGAGATAAATAAGTACTTAAAAATAAGAATCTTAGCGAAACGGGGCTACCCCGTCCACTAACAATTTTTTTCACTCTTTTCGTAGTCCTGATTTGAATTTTTTTTGCGTCTATTCGATTTGCACCAAACTTTTTTGACTTTTTGATTCGTTTCGTTGAGACCAATCGGGAAAAGTAAAAAAAAAAATTACTTCTCCTCAAATATTTTGAACAATGACCAATTTTAAGTATTATTTTATGTTCTTGGACTTTCTGTACAGTATGGTAGTAATAGTTTTTTGAACTCATTTTGCACTGTCCAAATTCTGTTGAGAGTAACGTACCTTCACGTTATCCGCGACTGCCCCTACGCCCGCTCCGTTAGGTATTTTCTCCTTCCCCATCTTCCAGTCCTCACTTCTAGCTATTCTGGGCCTTTTCCTTGGTGGCTCCAATTAATCCAATTGTCGTTCACGGCTTGTTCACTCTTCGGGCGTCCCTTGGGCGATTATCTTTTCGCCCGCTTGTTGGTGCGTTTGGAACTATCGAAATAGGTTCCTTTTTCGGTCCTTAACGACTAATGATCCACTGGAACAAAAATTCTTTAATCATGTCGATGTTTTGGCCCGGGCTTCAGAATGGTTCTTTACAGCTCACGTTGCTAACCGGGATACCTGAACTACCACCATTTCGGTTGTGTGGGAACCCCCCTTAAATGGTGTGTTGATGATTAACACGGACAGCGCAGTGGATGCACATGGAAGTGAAGCTTCCGGGGGTCTAATTCGAGATCACAATGGTGCTTTTATTCTGGGTTTCCAAAGAAAATTGGGAGTTGTTCGGTTTTGGTTGTGGATTTATGGGGTCTAAGAGCATCTGCATAAGGTTTTCTACATTTTGGACCAATTTACACATTAAAAAGTTGCTTTATTACTTTAGTTATTCACTTTTAAAATTTCTACTACATCAGACTCTCTAAATTAACACTATTCTATTATTATTTCTTTATTCCAAAAAAAACATCAAACTATCCCATTCTGAGCACATGTTCACTTGTTATTTAGTATTTTTTATTATATAAAACAGTCTAAAAAATTAAGTGCTCTAATTTTCAAATTGTTTGACCCAATGTAAAGATTTTATTTTTCTGATCATTTTATCCTAAATGGTCATAATTAATATTTATCCCTAAGGCTTTTATATAAAACCCTTAAGTGAGTCATAGAACCAAATAAAATATAAAAAAATATCAAGAAGAGCCACTGTTGTAGCCGTGTAGCCATGAACAGAAGAATGAAAAGTGAACAGTTGCTCGGAAAATCGAACGAGGAACTGTAGCGAAACCAAATTTTTAGCAAGTGATCCCCCCACTAACGAGACTGATGTGAGGCCTTTTTTTTTATCTTTGGCTCGTTACTTTAGCTTCAAATGGGAAGAAGCGACAAGCGAGACACATGCAATGCTCTAAGGGATGGCCTCAAGTTAGCTAAGGATTTTAATTGTTCCAATATTGTTGTTTATACTAATGCTATTGCAGTGATCAATGTCATCTAGGACCGGAATCAAACAAGTGCCCATCCTCTAAGCAATTTGATATATCTGATTGCAGGTTCCAGCCGGAGGAATTCACGATGGCGCATCTCAAGCATGACTATCGGGAGGCCAATCGTTGTGCCAACATTTTAGCAAGGAATTGATTTCTACACTTCCGTTTTTATAGTCAAACTCCTCCTTTTTTTGCTTTTTTTTTTTTTTTTGTCTTTTAGCAAAAAAATACATACACTTTTAATATTAAAATCCAAAAAAAGAAGTGTGGTTATCAAAAAAGGGAGTGTAGAAATCAATTCATTTCTTTAATGTTCTATCTTTATCGTTATTTCAATTAATGCAAATTTTGCAGGTGTAAAATGCTCTAAACTTATTTTTAATTCGTAATTTACTCTTCATCCTTTACAAAAAAAAAAAAGGCGCTGCTATTCGCAGTCCTTTATTTTTTCCTATAGCCCACTATATTTCGGTAAATGGTTGTTGAAAATCATACATAACATTTCGGTAAATAGCTGTTGAAAACAAGATTATATTTTGGTAACTACATGTTGAAAATATGTTCAACTTTTGGGAAATAACTGCCGAACATACATTTTCGGTAAATAGCTGTTGAAAAAAAATATTATATTTCGATAATTGGATGCTGAAAATATATCTCAATTTCTGTAACTAACTGTCGAGTATAATTAAAAAATTTTAACGGGTTATGGGAGAAAATAAAGGGCTGTAAATAGTAACGCCCAAAAAAAATGTAATATTTTTAAAGGCAAATTATCAGAACCTCCCCTGAGATTTTTAAAAATTATATAGATTCTTCCTTCATGTTTAAAAATTACAAAATACCCCATGTTGCATAACAAATTACTTTCTTGTCGTGATTTAGCAGCCATAAAATTTGGCGGAATCTATCTGATATCATCAAATTCTAATTACAATGGACCACACTGGCGTTTTGTAATTTGTGTAAAGCTGCATAAGTGTAAAAATAGCCTTTCACAAGCTACAAAAAGACAATTTGGTCTATTGTAATTAGAATTTGATGATGTTAGCCAAATTCTATCAACATTCCTAACGACTATATCACAATAAGGGAGTAATTTGTTAGCGATAGGTGTATTTGTAATTTTTCAAACAAGTACTGCCTAGTTTTCTAAAAGTCGATACAATTTTTTGTGGTTATAAGTTTGTCTTGAGGAGAGGAATAAAAAAAGTAAAAAATTATGACTTTTGTCCAATTTATTGTTAAAATATCTAATAAAAGGTAAAATTACAAAAAGTTGGACTTTTTGGAGTAAATTTTTTGGATATTTTAAAAAACATTTGGCTAAGAATCACAATTTTTTACTTTTTCATTTCTCCTGTCAAGATGAACCCATAATCCGTAAAATCTTGACATAAAACTAACAAATGCAAAAATAAAAAATTTAACAAAGACAAAACAAAAGGTCAAGTTCTTTTTTTGGAAACTAAATAGGAGCAATTAATAGATTTGTGGCGAGATAAACAAATACCGAATAGTTCAGGGAGTTCGAAAATGAAATAAACTTCCCAATTCTGCACCACCCGGTCCAGTGCGTGTCTCCGCCGGCCTCAAAACCTCTCTCCGCCGTTGAAAACTCACCTCCGCCATGGATATCCTACACTCAGCCACTCAATTCCCCACAATACTCCTCCACCCTCACCGTCCATCCGCATCCGTTCGCCACCTCCGTCGATGCCTCGGCTTCACCGTCAGGTTCCTTCCCCACGATTCTTCTCGCTCCTCAAAATTCTTGGGTTTCGATACATTCCTCACTTCCTTTGTCCTTTCTGTGCTGGATTTTTTCAGGTCGAGCCTACCGTTTCCTGATCAAAATGCAAAGTACCACAGAGAGCTCCGAGCAGCCGTGGATGCCGTCGAGCGAGCTTGTCGTCTCTGTGTCGACGTAATTTCGCAACTAAAAATTTTCTTTTCCAGAGACCGTTATTCGGAAAATTAGGTCAAATAAAAGCTACATTATGATCGCAGAGGAATTGGCATCTTCTAGTTACTTACATAATTCATATGTGGCTTAAATTTCATGGAAACTGAATCTAGTAGTAGCATGTCATCTATGCGCGTCCTATTTTTTAGAACAACTGTTTTTTGCACTATAACGACGATAATAAGATTCTCAAAGCTGGATCATTTTCAGTGGAAATAAGTTGTTGTCTATGACAATGCTTGCTCATATAAAAAAGGAAGACTTTGTTGTACATACGTATCGGAAATATGACAGCAGTTTTCCACCAGAGGCATTCTTTGGCACCTGAGATGCTTCTGAGATTACCTAAGGGAGCATGTGGTGGATATTGTTTGTGTTCCTAGGAATTAGTTAGATACTTAGATCATAACAAGTGCTGATGTTATGTTTGTCAATGATGGACCAGGTGAAGCAGTCTTTGTTCTCCAGTGATGGAAGGATTCTTGAAAAGAATGACCAAACTTCAGTCACTGTGGCAGATTTTGGGGTTCAGGCTCTCATCAGTTTGGTTAATTCATTTCCCTTCTGTTATGGTTTTGAATGGTAATTACATCATGAATGCCTAACCAATTTGATGTATGATGATGCTCGATGACAATAGGTTACCCAGTTAGAAAGGGTGATTGTAATGTTAATAGGCAAGTGAGAGTCGAGACTGAAGTTGATTTTGTGTTTAGAAAGCACAGAAAGATATGTTTGCTTCTTTTATTGAGTTTATGGGCCTTTTCTCATTTAGCAAGGATTCATGTAGCCGACCTCAAGCTATTGGGCAAAAAAGGCTTGCCTAAGTTGGTATGAGTTGAGTTATGATCTATGAGACATGGATACTCCAAAGTCCAAACATGTTGTCGAGTATTGGTATGGTATAGATACGGCTTCGGTACAGTAATTACATACCTGGCATGACAAAATGAGATCAGGTACATTCGGTATTTGGGTATGGCATTGGTACGCCAGTTGGACAAGGATGGGTTGTTCTGTGGGCATGACTCTAGTATGCCTATTTTTTTCGTTTTTCTTTTCGATTTCGTGATGAGCTGAATACTTGATATCAACATTTGATTGTTTTTCCCTTTCAATTCTTGGTTCTTATTTTTCTCTTTGTCCTTACTATAGTTTCTTATTTGCTAAAGAGCTAATTTGAAGTACCCACACACAGAAGAAACATCGAGTACAGAAAGTTTTAAATATAACAATTGGAGGTGTGGCATCCGTAAATGAAGAAGACCAGGCTTCTCTTTGGAGTTATGTTATGAAGTATGAACTATAAAAAAAAAAAATGGAAAGAGTATTAGTTACGAACATTACAATAAAACCTAGAAAGAGGGATTACCGAAATACCAAATTTAAGTAGAGGATTTAGTTTTACTTTAATTAGGCATGTTTGTTTAAACGTCTAAGGGAACATATCATACCGTGTCTAAGAGGGTAGATTAATGCTCGAGGTTTGACGCTAAGGGGTTAAAGAGGAAGTACTCTTTAATTTGTCGCTAATTGTTATTTTTGAGATATGTATGAATTACAATGGAGTTATTATCTAAAACTCTTGTTGAATTAAAGGCATACATCAAGCAATACCCCTTAATGTGTTTTTGAAAGTTTTGCCATACCCCCTTACCCGTATCTGTGCCAAGTACCTGTACTACTACTTCATAGGTTATGATGTTTATCTTCCAATTTTGTTACACTTTCTTACGGATGCAATTTTTCAGAAACTGATGGATGTACTCAACTGCAGAGTTGTGGAACCACGTATACTTTTCTGTCTCTAGTTTCGTGTTATTTTTGTTGATTGTTCTTCGCGTGTTGCGCATGTTGTGGTTTGGCTGATTTCTCAGTAGATCTCTCGTGGCAAGCTTTAGAGGTGGCACCAAGAGTGAGCAGACACATTCACATCTGGTGTCTTAAGGTTAAAGTATGCAATATGTTAAACTTGCCAAACAATTGCGGGCGCTAGGCGAGGAAGCCCCAAGCACGTTCAACTTTCCTTGGATAAGTCAAACCAGTTCTGCACTCAAGTGTGGACATCCGACATCCACTTGTGATATGTGTCCTATCCCACTTTTGGCTTCGGCTTAGGGTTCAACACGCTATGCTTCCTATTGTCTTACACTCAAATCTCAATAGCCTGATGCTCCTAAAGCAGCAGTAAGTCAAGAGCAGGGCCTAGGAAACCTCCTGTTGGGGTAGTCCCACAGTTATGGGACACTTGGTGACTCCTGATCGTTGTGTATGATAGCTGGGGTGACGGTTCTTGTGAACAAATGAAAGCAAAGCTGCGCAAGCAATTTTTACCAGCCGATTATACGATGGAGTTATTGTTGGGATTTTTCCATCCCTCGCTGCAACGGAAGCACTCCACAAAATTAAACAAGTACTAGAAAAATAAAGAACACAAGATTTCCGTGGTTCGGTCTCAATACCTATTCCACAAACAAAAGAGAAATTCCACTATATTGGTCGAGTACAATGAGATAGAAAAATATTAATCCCCAAGCCCACACTCACTAATATTTTTTTTATCTCTCCCTCACTCTCACAATATATTTTTCTCTCTTGCTCTCACCAATTGTGTATATCTCACACACAATGCCCTAAAACCCGAATACGCCTCGGTATTTATAGAGTATTAATTTCTGCCATTGTTTGCTCGGAGAAAAAACCCAGCCTTGACGCCCAAGGCTGCCTTGTGATTCCTTTTCTGTAAGAACTTCAATTAGGAAAGGAGTCCTATTCCATAATGAATTCTTCTTTAGTAGGATTCTGCCAAATAATATCTCTAATGCAAATAAGGCCCAAAATCACGTGAATAATATTCCAAACCATAGGAAAATTGTCCAACGTAGGTGAAGCACAACAATCACCCCCTCACCAAGGTGCACCGCACCCCCTCATCGGGGCGCCCCACAAAGCTCACTTTGCGAATTGACGTGGCCCCACCTCTCCTTCCTCTTGTGCACAATGGAGAGATCACCACGACTAACCAAATTTAAAGCAAAAGAGAACCTTTTTTTTAAAAGGCACACCTTTGACCTCATCAAGCGATTTTGTCTCTTTGCTTGGAGCTTCCATGCGAACACCAACTCGTTGCACCTCTTTTCGGCCAGAATTTCACACGACTTTCACACCGCTCACATGCTCGCCCACGAGCCCAAGCATGCCTTTTTGCAACTTGTTGCCACCTTGTTCACCCCCACTCATCACATGCGCATTATCACATCCCATACTACTTGCTCGATGTTTGATTGTTGCTCCCCTAATCAAAACATCCCCTTCAAGCCTGTATAGGGTACCCATTAGCTTCCCATGCAATACCACCTTTTCTCCCTCGAGAATCTCAAGGACTCTACCACTTGACTGGAACTTGCAATCTCTTGAAACAAGCGTTCCCAACGAAATCAAATTTGTTTTGAGACCTGGCACGTGTCTAACCCCAGTTAATGTCACCTCGTGTCCATCAACCATGCGAAACCTCATTGTCCCAACGCCCACAACTTTATTGGTTGTGTTGTTAGCCGTCCTCACAGTATTTCCACCACAAGCTTCATATGTATCAAAAAACATATTCTTTGAGCACATGTGAAAAGAACACCCAGAGTCCAAAACCCAATCTAATTTTCCAGTACCTGAAGTGACTGTGAACGCGTCACTTTCATCATAAGAATCCTCCTCGGTTGCTGCATTCGCTGAACTTTCCTTAGCTTTGTCCTCTTTACGCTTTCGACAGTCTTTGATTACATGTCCCTCTTTGTCGCACCAATAGCACCTCCTCTTATCACCCCTTGACTGCGAACTTCCTCTTGACTTGGAACCATTCCCTCTCTCAACCTCTCTACCTCTGAAACTGCCACCTCTGATGCAACCAAAGCTCCACCAATGGAGTCTTTCTCACTATCCTTCTTTCGCACTGACTCATGCGAAATAAGGGTAGCCACCACAACATCAATCTCAATGGTTTCCTTGCTGTATATCAGAGTAGTTTTGAGATGCTCATATGAAGAAGGCAAGGAGACCAACAAGATGATAGCTTTATCTTCCTCCTCAATCTTCGCACCAATGGCTTCCAACTCAATCACCAACCTGTTAAACTCATCCATATGGTTTATGAAATTCACGCCCTCTGACATCTAAAGTGCATACAGTTGCTTCTTCAAAGACAACAGATTTGTCAATGATTTGGACTTGTACCTACTCTCCAACTTTGCCCCAGGTTCTGCCGGATCCGTTTCATTGATGACTTCTCGGAGAGTGCTGTTACCAAGATACAATTGAATTGTACTATTTGCTAACTCTCTCATCTCCTCACATTTATCATCCTTCCGGCTTCTCCGATTTTTTCTTGAGAGCTTTCTCCAAACCCTCTCTTGTCAAAATATTTCACTCTTTGTTGCCAAAGAGTAAAATCATTGTGCCCGTTGAAAAGCTCAACCGCAAAACCTGTGCCTTTCCCAGCCATCTCTTGCATATGCTAATTTTGTGCTTTAACCTTTCGCTCTGATACCAGTTGTTGGGATTTTTCAATCCCTCGCTGCAACGGAAGCACGCCACAAAATTAAACAAATACTAGAAAAATAAAGAACACAAGATTTCCGTGGTTCGGTCTCAATATCTATTCCACAAACAAAAGAGAAATTCCACTATATTGATCGAGTACAATGAGATAGAAAAATATTAATCCCCAAGCCCATGCTCACTAATATTTTTTTTATCTCTCCCTCACTCTCACAATATATTTTTCTCTCTTGCTCTCACCAATTGTGTATATCTCACACACAATGCCCTAAAACCCGAATACGCCTCGGTATTTATAGAGTATTAATTTCTGCCTTTGTTTGCTTGGAGAAAAAACCCAGCCTTGACGCCCAAGGCTGCCTTGTGATTCCTTTCCGTAAGAACTTCAATTAGGAAAGGAGTCCTATTCCATAATGAATTCTTCTTTAGTAGGATTCTGCCAATTAATATCTCTAATGCAAATAAGGCCCAAAATCACGTGAATGAATTATCCAACGTAGGTGAAGCACAACAGTTATACGAGAAGTTTCACTCATTGAAGCAAAGAGGGATGACGGTGGAGGAGTACACATCTGAGTTCAATAACCTCTCTATTCGGGTTGGTTTGAATGAGACTAATGAACAGATGACTTCGCGGTATCTCTCAGGCTTGAACCAAAACGTTAGAGATGAGATGGGAGTTGTTCGTTTGTTTAACCTTGAAGATGCTCGACAATATGCCTTAATGGCCGAAAAGAAGGTTGGGCGTTGTGGTGCAAGAAGGTTGTTGCCTGGACGCTTCGACAGCACAATACAACGAAATACAGCTCCTGTCCAAGGTTTTCGGAGCCAGCAAATATCCTCGAAAGCTCCCGTAGCTAGCCAAACAGGTGGCAGAAGTGTTCGGGTGGCTGATGGGGATGAGAAAGGAAAAGGAACAGTCAAGTATGGTGCACAGAATGCTGGAACAAGCAATTCAAAGACTGGAAACAACTCACGGATTCGTTGTTTCATGTGTGGAGAAAGAGGGCACACTTCGTATGCGTGTCCACAAAGGTGGGTAAACCTGGCTTTGATACCAAATTTGATGCAGCAAGATGCCCAGATCTGATGTTTTTTAAATTTCAAACAGCGAACTCCCCTCTTGCAGGGTTTCCCTCAGCAAGAACAAAGAGATTAGAGAAAAATAAAAGTAAGATTCGAAGATGGAACAAGGATAATGGGTTTCTAGGGCAAAGATACCGAAGAACCACAACTTTATATTTTCTGGAAAAGATCAACAAAAACTGCAAATAGGGGCTCATACAAGAGTATTTATATTAGGGTTATAGTAGCCCTAGCATCCTAGCCCTTGATTACAAAACAAACCCTTCAATCCTAGCCTTCCAAAATAATTAAAAGTCACATGCTAGTCACATGACTTTTAAATAGACTATGACCTTAACTTGTTTATAGGACTAACATAAGACGTAGAACATCTCAAAAAAGATAAACTGAAAATAAATCTAATCAAGACCTAAATAAAGGGAACTTGTGGGCCCACTTGGCCTTGGTAAGCATGACTGACGTATGCTCCTGCATCAAAGGTGTTTTCGTCGTTGGCTCAAAGGTGTTTTCTAAAATAGATATGAGAAGAGGGTATCACCAAATTCGGATGCGAAATGGCGATGAGTGGAAGACTGCCCTCGAGACACCTGATGGCCTCTATGAGTGGCTAGTGATGCCTTTTGGACTCTCAAACACCCCCAGCACATTTATGCGCGTGATGACAGAGGTACTCTTCAATCCCTTTTGGGACTATTTGCTGTTGTTTATTTTGATAATATCTTAATCAATAGCCGGACTAGAGAAGAGCATTTATTCCATTTGCGCCAAGTCATGGAGGTTCTTCGCTAGGAGAAGTTGTATGTGAACTTAAAGAAGTGCTCATTTTTGTGCGACAAAGTTGTGTTCCTTGGCTTTGTTGTTTCAGCAGAGGGCTTGCAACCTGATCCTGAGAAAGTACGGGCTATCAAAGAATGGCCAACACCCCAATCTATGCGGGATATTCTCTGTTTCCATGGTTTGGCTTCCATTTACAGGAGGTTTATTAGGAACTTCAGCTCTAATGAGTCCAATCACAGAATGCTTGAAAGGAATTGTTTTTAAGTGGTCAAAATCTGCGGAGCGGGCCTTTGGACAAATTAAAGAGATGATGACAACAGCTCTAGTGCTCGTTCTACCAGATTTTGAGAAGCTTTTCACAGTGGAGTGTGATGCGTCGCATGTGGGAATAGGGGCTGTTCTTTGTCAAGATGGAAGGCCAGTGGAAATTTTCAGTGAGAAATTGACGGAAGCTAAGCGTCGTTATTCCACCTATGACCTAGAGTTCTATGCGTTGGTTAAAGCAATTCATCATTGGGAACACTACCTAGCGTACCGAGAGTTCGTAGTTTATTCTGATCATCAAGCTTTGAGGTACCTGAATTCCCAGAACAAGTTGAATTCCAAACGTGTGAAGTGGAGTTCCTACCTTCAGGGGTTCAATTTCTCCATCAAATACAAGGCCGGTGAGTCTAATAAAGTTGCAGATGCATTGAGCAGACAGTCTCTTTTATTGACAGTAATGAATACACAAGTGACAGGCTTTGAAGAGCTGAAAAATCAGTACGAAGTAGTACTCCAAACACTCCCTTCTTCTCGCTTTAAACCCTTTTTCCCATCTCCAAACCGAACCCTCTAGAACCCCCAGACCTCACTCTCTCTCTCACCATATAAACCCCTCTCTTCCCTCCCCCTCTCCATCCGCAACGAACTACCATCGCATTCAGTCGCTGCTTCTCTATCTCTCTCTCTCTCTCTCTCTCTCTCTCCAAGCTACATGGCAATGGCTTGGGAGGACATTTTGGCAGGGACAAAAACTATGGCAGTGGTTGCTGATCGATATTTTTGGCCAATGATGTATAAAGATGTGGAAAAGATGGTTTGAAGGTATCAAATTTGCCAAATTGGCAAAGGAAGTTCACAAAACACGGGATTGTATACTCCATTGCCAACACCAGAAGTTCCTTGGGTTCATATTAGCATGGATTTTGTATTGGCCTTCCCAAGACAGCAAAGGGTCACGATTCTATCTTTGTTGTGGTTGATCGATTCTCCAAGATGGCTCATTTTCTTCCATGTTCTAAGACAGCTGATGCCACAAATATTGCCAATTTGTTCTTTCATGAAATAGAAAGGTTGCATGGCTTACCTACATCAATTGTTTCTGACAGAGATGTGAAGTTCATGGGGCACTTTTGGAGGACTTTATGGAGAAAGCTTGGGACTGAAGTTAAATATTCCAGCACTTGTCATCCGAAAAAACAGATGGCCAAACGGAGTTCATCAACCGAAGTTTGGGAAACTTGTTGAGATACCTTGTTGGGAGCTATGTGAAGACTTGGGATGCTATCATACCTCAAGCTGAGTTTGCTTACAACAATTCAGTGAATAAAAGTTAGAACAAGGAGGAAGACGCCATATGAAGCTGCTTATGGGCTTAAACCACAGCATGTTGTTGATCTAGTCCCTCTACCTCTAGAGACGAGGGTGAGCGAAGATGGTGAGGTTTTTGCAGATCATATTAAAAGAGTTCACGAGGAAGTGAGAGCAGCAATCATGTCTAGTAATGAATCCTATGCCGCAGCAGCAAATCAACATCGACGAGCCAAAGAATTTGAAGAAGGTGATATGGAGGCAAGGCAGATTTCCCAAGGGAACGTATCATAAGCTGAAGTCAAGAAAGTTTGGGCCTTGTAAAGTGCTCAAGAAAATCAGCTCAAATGCCTATATGTTTGAGCTACCACCAGATTTGCAGATTAGTCCCATCTTCAATGTGTCTGACATATATGAGTTTGAGGGGTTTGAAGGAGAATCAATTTCAACAGAGGCTCAAGTTGAACAACTCCCAAAAGCTTTGAACAACTTCCAAAAGCACAACCAGATGTCATTGAAGATGTGTTGGACATGAAGGAGGTAAAATCGCGAAGGGGCATCCCATACCGATGGTTCTTAGTGAAGTGGTTGGGAAAACCAGCTAGTGAAAGCACCTGGATCGCTGAAGATGAAGTGAAAAAGATTGATCCAAAGATATACGCTGAAATGGTGGAAGCTTTCTCGCCAGAGCCGAGTTTTTCCCGATCCGCAGGAGTTGATGCTGGAGCATACACCATGCTTACCAAGGCCAAGTGGGCTCACTAGTTCCCTTTATTTGAGTCTTGATTAGATTTATTTTCAGTTTATCTTTTTTGAGTTGTTTTATGTCTTATGTTAGTCCTATAGACATAAGTTAAGCTCATAGTCTATTTAAAAAGTCATGTGACTGGCATGTGACTTTTAATTATTTGAAAGGCTAGGATTGAAGTGTTTGTTTTGTAATCAAGGGCTAGGATGCTAGGGCTACTATAACCCTAGTGTAAATACTCTTGTATGAGCCCCAATCTGTAGTTTTTGTTGATATTTTCTAGAAAATATGAAGTTGTGGTTCTTCTTGGGTATCTTTTCCCTAGAAACCCATCTATCCTTGTTCCATCTTCGAATCTTACTGTTATATTTCTTTAATCTCTTTGTTCTTGCTGCTGCCCTCCAAGAGGGGAGTTACTGGCTGAAATTTAACAACCATCAGATCTGGGCATCTTGCTGCATCACTTGGCGCCTAGAGTTAATGATTTGCCAAGTTGCTTTGTCACATTCTCTTGAGGAACTGTGTCATCACCAAATTTAGAATGAGGGGTGATACGTAGCGTCTTTCGGTCATGTGATCAGGTGAGCATAGATGTTTGTCCTCATTATGATGCGCCTGTCTTTTGACCTACGTCATCAAGCAACTCAAACTCTATTCGTCATCATTCCCTTGGCTTCTCAATCTTACCATTGCAAAGAAAGAGGCTACTACTAGATATCATATTTGGCCTAACAAATGCTTTTTCAATTTATTTCCTTATATTCCACAAAATCTTAGGTAGGAACTTTATGTTTCTTTATTTGGTTCTACCTTGTCTCATATTATTTTGTTTGTGTTTTGGTGATAGAGGTGGGCAAATTGTTTCCTTCTATTCCATTGGTGGCTGAAGAGGATTCAGCATTCTTGCGTTCAAGCAATCTGGTAAATTCTGTTGTAGATGAGGTTACTGATAAGGCAAGTTTCGGAGATAAACAATTGATGGAAGCTGATGTGTTGGAAGCCATTGATAGAGGGGGAAAGGATGCCTTTTCATTCGGACGTAAGCCTGCCACTTATTGGGTATACTAATAAAGAGCTTTACCTTTTACCCGTTGGATTGGTGTAGGTGAAACATTTAGAAACCCACCTGTAGTTTCTTTAAAGATTTTCAAGAGTTTGTCACTTGTATTGCCCAATCATATGCATTTTTTTACTGTTACAGTGCTTTGGACTTTATAATTTACATACCGTCTGCTGTTGTGCTGCTTGTGCATGTGAACAGATTATACTCTGTTCATCTTTTATGCCCCAGGAGTATCTATTTGATATTATAAATTTACTTCCCTACTGACGAAAAAGAGGGGTTTTTGCTTTCTCAATTGTCTTATGCTTTGTCTATGGAATGAGTTTGGATTTATTCAGTTGATAGACTTTGTACAGGTTCTTGATCCAATTGATGGCACACGAGGGTTTGTCAGAGGGATTGATGCCTTGTATGTGGTATGTTCTCTAGTCACGTTGAACTACCTTTCTCTGTTGTTCATTTATAATGGTTGCTTCAGTTTAAATGGTGGCAAAAAAGATCACGGCGGTGTTTGTTGTGGCTTAGCACACTTGTGACATTTTTGGGTGTGGGGGATGTGTAATAACATTTGCACTGGGATTTTGGGAATTACATGTTGCACAGGGGGGGAATATTATCTGCGGACCCCAACCACATCCAGAGTCTTGTGCCGACACAAACGTGGGATTAGGGGACTGCCAAAACATGTAGGGGTCACTGGATATGTTATACAGCCCCCCTCCTATATGCCCCCTTATTCCGTAAACAAACTAGGCATCAAATACCCCTTGCTTCAGATAATTTATCAATAGCTGGCGGCATTCTTTTCATAGCTGTTTGTTGGAGATAGACGTGGTTCTTGAAAGCATGTGTAATTGCCAATTGGGGCCAATGGTTAATAAAGAACAAAAAAAGGATTTGGATTCCTATTGTTTAGGAACAGTCTAACTGAGTCCCCGTCATAATTTCAGGTCACATTCAATCATCTTGCATTTGGCTTCAATTATAATGGTTGCTTTAGTTTACGAATCTCAAGCGCATTTTGTTTTCTTATGGGGGTGTTTGTTGTAGCTTAAGTTCTGCAGCTTATGATTTTTTAAAATTTTTTTTTGACGGTGGGGGATACGTAATACCATTTGCACTAGTTTTTGTGGAATTACATATTGCACATAATACCATTTGCACTAGTTTTTGGGGAATTACATATAGCACAATAAAGGGGTTGTAATTTCTGGACCCTGACCGCATCCAGAGTCTTTGTTACCAAATATCGAAAATAATTTAATAAATGTTTTTACTATTCTATTAGAAAGTCAATTCTTTCTTCTTCTTCTTCTTCTTCTTCTTCTACTTCTTCTTTATATATATATACAAAATATGGTAGATTCCTCAATTTGTTAGACCACATGTGCTTATCAAAATATGAAAGGACCATATTTGCTTTTGTTTCAGTCCTTTGCTAGAAAGATTCACTTTTATTGGTCTCCTTATTTTTCTTTTTTTGGCGTATCTGGTTCTGCGTTTCACCATATTATTATCCTCTTCAGCTAAGAGTGAACCAAACTTTTCAGGTCGGTTTGGCCCTTGTAGTTGAAGGAGAGGTGGTATTAGGAGTTATGGGATGTCCTAATTGGCAGAAAGATAAACCCGGCAACTCTGCAACAGAAACCCTAAACTCTCCAAAAACTTTGTCAGGAATCATTATGGTTGGGCATGTTGGCTGTGGAACATGGACAAAACAGTTATCTTTCATGCTGAGTAGCACCATCGAAATTTCTAACAGTTGGACCAGATGCTCTGTTGATAGGTGTTGGTTGGTTCGTGAGGCACGCTTTTGTAGTTCAGATAGTCAAACATGGGAGTCATTGCCGTTATCTACTTTCTTTGATGCAACTACCGATGCTGAGAATATTAATGATAAACAGATTCTCCTTCTGTCTGCATGTTGTGGAAGGTATGATTTTCCTCCATTTGTACAAGCACTGTTGCTGACTATTGGTATTTACTTGAAAATTGGGCTGTTAAGTGCCATAAACTATAATATGTTCCTCTGATTACTTGGACTGGGGCTTTGAAGTAATATACGTTCCCCCTACAAATTTTTTTTTTTTGAGTAGCAATATTTTCATATCGCAAAGCAAAGATGTGCATTTACAGTAGAAAATGCTATTTAATTTTCTAACAAAGCTAATTTTAGAGTTCATCATGTGTAATCCTCCATATGTAAATAAAGTGGTAAGATCGTCCATTAGATAAGCAAAAGTATCTACCAGTCAAATAAACATTGTATCTAATTATTAGGACAAAATAGAACAGAATTGGGGTTCCCCCTTTCCTGGTTCTCTTCATATGGGCAATAAGCTAGCTCCTTTGTTGTTGGGGCGAGTGTTCACTTTCTTTTGTTCCCATCTTCACAAGGTAATGGGCACTGGTTGCTCTCTTGTTGACCAAGTTGACTGCACTGATGCATCTTTGCATGGGAAATCTGGCATCCTCCAGAATTCAATGCAAAGAATTTTTAGTTGCTGCTTGGTATAGCATCTGAACAGCAATTTGAGAGTCTGATTCTATCTCGATCCTATGTATCCCTTCTGGGAAAGGGTTGTGATTCCCCAAAGTTGTGCTTCTAAACTGCTGCATATCTCCATTTTGCCGTTGAACAAAAAGCCCAGGTTCTTCTCTCATCTAGCCGGTCCATTTGGTGAAGGTACGAAAAGAGAGGCATTAGAACCCTCGGTACACAAAAGCCTACGTGGCAGTTCCAATGCTGCGCCTTGACCCAAAAACTTAGTGAATTAATAGTGAGTCAGTCCTATTAGGTTATTGGATATATATGGCTAATCAATTCGAACTATAAAGGAAGTTCTCATCAAATACACCTTGCCCCTCGCACTTCTATCATTGTTCATTCTCTGCTTAGGTGCAAGTAAACAGCATTTGGTTTGGGTCATCACCACATTAGCATCTCGATGGACCTGGGCAATACAAGAGCAAGACAAGCAAGTGATAAATGGTAGAACCCAAATGTTGTGGTTGTATAGGCAAATACCATCAGGCAAAATCCTAATTAGGTCAAAGACTAAACTACTACCAATATAGAAGTTTAATGACAATTATCCAAAGTAGTACGTTCACATTCAGACCCACATGTTTGTCCCGCTAGGTGATGCAAAAGCTATATCCCTTATCCCCATATGCTTTCTTGGTGCTCCCTCTCCCACTTGTGATGAGCTGGTCTGTTCCAATTACTCCAAAAGACCTAAGACTCTACAGTTTCATAGGTTGCAAACGAGGCTTAGGGACCCCTACTGGAGAGCATATTAGAGCTTTACCACTTTCTTTGTCTTGGTCCTTCATGATGGTTGTTAACTTCTTCTCTAAATAACTAGAAGGTTATTTTATGGTCTTCATTCACATAATCTGATATAGTAGCCCTTTCTATGTGTAGTTTGTGCAAGTACTTGATGGTGGCCTCTGGCTGGGCATCTGTTTTCATTCTTCGAGCGCGGGCTCAAACAATTATAAAGGTCTCCTATTAATCTCTAGTTATCACTGGATAGTGAAATTACCCTGGAATGGCTGATTTTTCATTCCATTAAACTACAGGTATGGGATCATGCTGCTGGGATGATATGCGTTCATGAAGCAGGTGGAAAGGTATGCATCTCCCACCACTGTTCTTTGATATGCCAATGGTTGGGTGTTGAGTACTTAAAGTTTTGAGCACCCATTATCTAGTAGTATTTGTCACGAAAACAAAAGAGATCAACTTTTTGAATGAAGTGGAGCACCATGTTTGCAGTAAATAAAAATATAAAATATCGTAAATACAGACATGCTGGCACATAGGCAAGCTGGGTATTCATTTTGGGGGAAAAAAAATAGTTTGCTTTGATTTCTATAGCTATTGCCCAGCCTTTCTTCTGTTTGTTCTTGTATTTACGCAACGTGTCACATGAAGGAGAAAATAAACCCAACATGATCTTTTTCTCACTTCTTGAGAAGTCTCAAGTCTGTTTATGGTTATTATTGTCTCTTTTGCATTTGTTTATTTCTTGTAAAGTTTGCCTACGGGATTAATTTGTTATTAGGTGACTGACTGGAGAGGGAATGAACTTGATCTCTCAGTAGATCAAGTGGAGCGGAGGTTCATATGTCCTACCGGTGGCGTGCTTGTGACAAACAGCAGCGTACATACCAATCTACTAGAGTTGATCTCATCTGGTTAATTGGTGCATCGGGTACTCAATCCAATTACTCATTTATTGCTATGTTTATTTAATTAAGGATGTCGCTCCTACCATTCTTGACTGGCATCCCATATGTCAGTTCTTGTATGCTCCTCAAATTTTGCAAGTGTTGTACAAAACCATTCATGTAAACTGCAGTTCAACCAATTAAATTCTATGCACAGTACATATTTTACTGATGCCAGGACTTCTTTTGTGTTTTTGCGGGAGATATGCTAGTTAACAAAAATAAAACACCGCAAATTCATGGTTAGCGCTATAATGAAAAAGAAACTCATCCGATAATGGGCACCCATAATTGTAATTGCTAGATGCTTCTACGTTGAGGATTGAGAATTTATAAGTTTGGAGAAGAGGGGTGGGCTTGAAAGATTTTCATACACAAGTTCACGGTTAACTTGATGAAAGATGACTCTGAAATCATAGTTAACTTGTTTAGGCAATTATTGGCTGCTTATAATCCGGCATTGGCCATATTATTTTGTGCAGTGTCATGCTTGTCATCACAATAGCACCACATAGCTCTAGGCTTAAGGAGCATATGTTTTCGAGGCTTTGAACTGAATCCTATGGTAAGAAATAACAGTAGCCATTGAACCCCCAATCAGTGTGGGGTATGGGTGGGCAAGATTGGAGACGGACGTAACCTTTGTTAATATATGCCTATGCCTAAAGTGACTGCTCTCAAAAAGTTTTACCAATGGCCCCTATACCTCTGAAATTTGATGCCATGGAACTAATTGCTTAGCCGATTCTCACCAATTATTTTAACTTATACCATTCGGCTTTGATTTGGGGGCATGGTTCTGCAAGAAAACAAGTATAGGGGGGCCACTGTTTCAGTGGTATTTTGAGAGTAGCCACTTTGTGCATATTGCCGAAGGTTAGATCTGTCTCTAATCCTCCCCCGCCCATACCTCCAACGATTGGGGACTACATGGGTTCTGTTGTTGTTGTTGTTGTTGTATTATGTACCAAATACTAGTTGCTAGACATTTGAACTGCATTAACCAGATGCAATTAGTATTTGAGAGTTGCAGGTCAATATTGGTTGTCCTGGTTAACAAATGCATCCGCCCAAAGGCTTCATATCTCATTGGTGATATGTAATTCACTAATTTGTAGTTACTTGGAGCCTGTTTGGAAGAACATTGCCCCTTCATGGACTTCATATGTAGTTTGAGCGATCAGTTAGATTTCTCAGTTTTTTGGGATTGTTGAATTTTTGCGGCTTATAAACGTGCCAAACGAGCTGAACGGTAGATTATTCAAGCCTGGCTTTAAAGTTCAACAAGATTCAAAAATATGTTAAAGCTTGGTTGGTTTACTAGGTGAGTCTATCCCAAATGAGCTTTAGTTGAGCTGATCACAAGCCGATCTCAAATGGGTTGAATTTTTAAATATCATAAGTTGAACAAATTGAGTAGTAGCTTGTTCAAGCCTTTTATATTTTGAGAACTTAACGAATTTCAACAAATGTTCAAGCTTTGTTCGTTTATGTATCTCACTGATCTCTAGGGTTGATCAATCTTATATCTACATCTAGCTCGAAGCCCCAAAGGAGCCACATCTAAAGGGTACCACCCCATCCATGAGCTCCTACCTATTAAAGCAGAAGCGGAGCTCTATCTCTCTTTTGAGGCACGGCTCTAGCCCTCTATGTGGTTGGCATGAGAAAATTTCCCACTCCGCCCAGATATATTAGTAAATTCAGGCATAAAAGGTGGTGTAATTAGCTCAAGAAAACAGCAAAAGGGGAAAAAAAAATGGTAACTGTTAACAAGTCAAACATGGGTTGGAACTCAAGTAGCTTGGTTCGTTTATCACCCGTGGGAACTTTCCATGTCTACCAGCTTCTGCATAGATCGTTTTTGCAGGAACATTCCGGTGCAATTTCTTTTTCAAGGTTGCCAATCAACATGACCTTAGACTGTGTTTCAACTTCCAACCATATATTTGAGGAAGTCTTTTCCAAATCCCTCCAAATACTTGATACAAACGCAACCACCCGAGAGTTTGGATTAACCTCAACAATCTGTTGTATAGATCCCATCGTCATGATACATAGATATTGGGAAATTATTCGTTTGTGATTGATTATTTTGCCGATTTAGATTCTCGCAGGCATCCCTGCTCATGTTTGAAGCTTGCAATTCTGTTTTCACGTATCTATTTCTTCCTTTTGATCAAACATATGAGCAACATTATTGGAACAAATTAATCATGAGAACTAAAAACAATTGTTTAGTATATTGTACTTTCAGTTTTTGAATTGCCCTTGGGCATTAAGCCAACGGATCAAAAACGAAACCCAACTGCTGCATCTTCGCCATCTTCAAGGCACGTGTCCAACGCATACACTTAGAGGATCTTAGTTTATTGGAAAGTTCTCGACTCCCAAAACAAACCAGGTATCTTCTTCTTTCTCTAGCATGCTCTTCTCATTTCAAATAAACTATATTAGTTTTCATTTTGGACTTTTACGTTATTCTACATGGTACTAATAAACAACTATGCATGGTGGCTGTTTATATTAATGTATAGATTATGAGGGCATGTATCAGAGCATAGAAACCACACAAGGGTCAAAAAATATGCACGGGATTGCTTAGATTAGTAATTGCTTCGGATCTCGTATCCAGAAAATAGCACTAAACTATTTGCACTCTGTTAAAGAAATGGCCTGGAAACAATAAACAAGGCCTCTGTCAATATTCAAACCTTGCTTTGATGACTCGGTATCCTACATCTGGGTTGACTGATCCGGAGCACCGATCCCACCGTTCATTAGGGGAGGGGCAATAAAAGCCAGGGAAAAGCTCCGTTTGGACTGGCCAACTCAAAACTTGAAAGCACGCAGCTGGGAGTCGAACCAGACCAAAAGCTCTCTTGTTGGTAGGTGACTAACATTGTGCATACCCCTGGGTTATATTCAATGTTTGTCGGAGCAATCTAACAGCTCACAACAGAAACTAACAAAATTTAAACATAAAATCTACCTAAACCTAGAATATGTTTACTCACACACGTTTGCTGGTCAACTTTGAAGCGTATGCAACTTATTCTGGTAACTCTGCACAGGCAAACCATAGATTTTGGCCATGTAATTACCGCATTGGATATAATACGTAAGCGTTCTCTAATTTGCATGTTAGCATATATGTTATGATTAATTATGTGCCAGAGGTGCTTGCATGACACCAATTACGGGGACATTGTAAGACTCTAAGATTATGGTCACCGTAAACCTTAACATTTTGGTATTAGGATATGGTTGTTTAGATAATCTACTAGTTCTTTGCTAATTAGGTAAGTTTTCTAATAAGAAATGTTAGCGGAAGGTGCTAGTTCGTAGGAGTATTATAGTGTAAAAGAACAGCTTGTAAGCAAGTACGAGTGTACAGTTTTCAGATTAAAATTTCGCAGGACATTTTTTATTTTCTATCCCTGTTGAAACCATTCACCGATTTCATGTGTCGTGCACTAGTCCATGAAATCATATTTTCCAGTGTTTTCCCAGGAATGAGTTTTCTTTGCCTAAACGGTTCCCAGAGGCAGAAATAAAATTTTGGAAATATGACACAGCTAAACAAATGTTTAAAAACTGTTTTTCAAGTCCTTAATCCCCTTTCTTCCTCTGGGGAGTCTCTTTGATTCTAATTACGTGGTAAATAAAGGTTTAAACTTA
This sequence comes from Rhododendron ovatum, assembly GCA_019656835.1. Lineage (NCBI taxonomy): Eukaryota > Viridiplantae > Streptophyta > Magnoliopsida > Ericales > Ericaceae > Rhododendron > Rhododendron ovatum. Next base: position 10,714,808 of record CM033793.1, on the reverse strand, counting down.
TTACAAGGACTCGAGTATGTGTATCGACTGCGGGTGTTGCAAGTGTTCGCTTCATTCATTTTCATCTCAAGAACTCAAGGATCTATCCAAATATTCAAAATTCTTTTATCTTCTTGGATACATAGTGCTTCAAGGCATTTCTCGAGCTCGAGCTCAGTTTGTTTACTAAACGAGCCAAGTCCTAACTAACGAGTCGAGCCTTGGGTTGCTCACGAGCAGCTCGGTTGGTTTGTAGCCCTTCCTATGGGTGGAAGGAGTTCCACCCACGGTTGATGGTAAATACCGAGTACGCTTACTAGGAGTATGTTCGAGTAAATGTGTCAGACATGGATCTCTGAATGTCGAGTGTCTGATACGGCCATACGGATACTTAATACATCTAGGAAGATCCACGGGTCTGGACAAAGAATAGCTAGGATGCATCCACTCCACTTGGAAGAGTTTAGTCGGGTTTGGGATAGCAAAGTGAAATTGGTATTAAAACAGTATCACCTAGGGAAGATCTGAGTAAAATATCATTTGACCTTTGGCCGTAACACGTACCAACAGATAAACTTGATGACATTCGAGACCTTCACATGTAGTATTTTACTTTCCCATTCAAAGTAAAATAGTGTTCGCCTAATTGCTTGTGATGTAAGTCAAACTCCAAATGGTGGCAATGGTATTGGACACCTGTCCAGGTCCCTTTATTTACCACGGTTCCCCGAAATACTGAATTACTACAAAATATCAGATGGGTTGAGCTGCTTTCTAGTCCATGAAAATGGATTGGACCGTTTAGTTTGTCCGTTTCTGAATCTTTTTCGGGTCCACTTTGATGATCCAAACTGTTTCATCACATCTTAAAGCTTGTCGAGAACATCAACCCCGTCAAAAAATCAAGTTGATTAGATATCGGGTGATATGATTTAGGAATATATTTGTCTTATTACCTAACAAGAATAATATGATTTAGGAATATATTTGTCTTATTACCTAACAAGAATACAACACCGATCGAATTGGGTGCTGAGCTACGAGCTACTATTGGTATAGTTTCCTGTCCCAAAAATGAGTACTCATCATGCACGCAAATAGATGCCGCCTATTTAATCCATTTTTTCTGAAGACAAATGCATTCCGAAGTTACATTAAACAGTATCCGATCAACTTAATTTTTGGTGTGACAATTGTCCTTGACGAGCTATAAAATATGAACAGTTTGGATCATCAAAATGAGCCCACTAAAGGCCCAAAAATGAAAAATTGGATGGGCCAGTCCATTTTCATGGACAGGAGAGGATGCTCCTCCTTATCAAATACTCTTGGACGTGAGGGTTTTTTCTTAGAAGAGAAGACAAGTTGAGAGGTGGCACATTGCTTATTGGCTGATAATTTCTTGGGTTTTCTTTGGGTGTGGTCCCAGGCATTGGATAGCTACTGACTTGAATGAAGACACGTATCAAGTGATGTCAATTCCCCAAAAAATAATCACACGTTTAGTAGATTATTATTACTCGACAAGACTTTAATGTAAGTGAGATTTGGCTTTAAACTTGAGATTTATTGACTTCGATGTAAGTAGTGTCCTAGAATGCGCTTTGTTTAGTTTGGTTTTAGGGGAGACTTAAACCCTAGTGAGCTATTGAGCCTTATCTTAGCTACTGACCCTTCGATTGGGAATATATTTGGGTTCAAAGCCAATGGGTGTGACCGGCGTGAATCCGATGCAATCATGTATTCCTGTTGCTAATCATTGATTAGTATTGTTATTCTGTTTATAAAAAAAAAAAATGAAATTTGGAATCATAAAACTATTGTGGGGCTATGTTCAGTTGGCAAATTATGATTGATGAAAGCCAAAATTTAGCCCTATTCAGTTGCCATAATAGTGGGCAGGTTAGTGACTGAGTGGGGACCGTTACTTAGCGAAGATGTTCTGGTTCTAGTTTATAGAATATGGAATAGGTAAGAGAATAGGTAAGAGGATGTTCTACCTTTAATTGGACTATAGGGGATTAATCGAGGTGCGCGTAAGCTGGTCTGGTCACCCTGACCGACTGTACAACTCATTGCTGTTTATGTCTAAGGTAAGCATATTGCTGTTTTATGTCTAGGATTGAACCGAAGCATATACTAGTAGTAATTTCTAAGAGTGTATACCGGGGATGACGGTGTAGGTGAGTTGTTGCTGGCAAATCGTTCGATTGTATCTGTCGAGAAAATTATTTATGAAGAAATTGGGTTGATTGAAGAGTTACAATTATATGGTAAAGTAAGACGGATGAAGCCAAACGTATGATCTTAAGTAATAGACCATCCCCGAAATTGTATCACTCTTTCTTGTCTTGTAAGATGAATGGTTCTGATTGCCGAGATGAATTCATTGTAGTCCCACAAGCCACGACAAATCAACTATATAGACCATACAATCCTGGTACTTTAATTAGTTGTGTTTCAACTCAAAGCTTCAAGGGCAAAATTGGAAGTTTGCCCATTTGTGCATGGTTGCCAATTTCGAAAAGAAAGCAAACAAATTCGGATGGCCCAAAAAGGAAGTATGAGCAAACAAAATGACACCAAGGGAGTAATTTGAAAAGCAAAAGCCAATAAGATTTCAATAGGTTGGAAAAAAAGTTGTCCGAACATGGCCAAAAATCAAAGATCAATTCTTACCTTCTAACATCCTGTTTGGCTAGCGGGGAAGGGAGGGAGATAAGGGGCTTGGGGGTACATGCTAATCAGGCCCGGTGTTTTGGTTAGCCGTTTAGTTCTTTGGACAGCTTGCTTATCTGGCAGATAAGCTAAGCCTCCTGCAGGGCCTTGGCGAAACCACCCAAACCCCCGTGATTAGTTTATCTAAGCGTAGTTATCCACGTGCTCCTCAAACCTTTCCAAACAGTGGCGCGGAGCCATAATTATTACATCACAAAAATTTTGATTTTCAATACATTATATTTGTATATTGAAATGATTCTAGCCTAATGCAATTAAAGTATACCAATTATTTTGGTTTTTTCTTTAGGCTACTTCAACTGTCACTTGTTTATTTTTTATTTATAAAAGAAATTAAGAATGTAAAATAATCGATTTTTTTTATCAAATCAAACCAAAATTATTAAGATAAGTAGCTATACATGAATAATTATCAATAATGTTCAAAATCAGGTATATATAAAATAAAAATTTTAGAACTCGGGAGCTCGGGGAGCCGGGGCTGGGGCGATTATAATGTTCAAACCATTTTTGTATTTTCATTGCAAGGGGTGATTAAGTAGTAAACACTCACATTATTTCTCTGTCCAATCCCTCCATTTCAGCTACCAAACAGACCTCATCTTAGTTAATCTCTTCTTTTTAAATAAGGAAAATGATATTGACACTCTAAAAATTGATACATGCACTTTAAAAAACAAAGGATATGAGGAGTTATCACATATCCTCCTTTTTTCCACCATTCTTTTTTTTTTCTTGAAAACTTTATCCACCCGCCAAATGAGAGAGAGAGAGAGAGAGAGAGAGAGAGAGAGAGTGTGTGTGTGTGGGAACTAAAGAGAAATTATCTCAACGAAAGCCCTCGAGGAAACCTTATCTGGAGTAGTTAATTTTGGAACCTTTGTGCCAAATAACAGCTATACTCAGCTAGTAATAATAAATGCCTCCCATATTTCGGCAAACAACCCAACTCTATTATTGCTGCCAGCGACTTAAATGATCATCCTCCTCCTCAAGGCATTACATATGCTTACACATCATATACATATATATATATATACCGTGTAAAGTAAAGTGATCATATATTCCAAATAAAAAGCAGAATATATATATATATATATATATATATATATATGCATATATCTGATGCTATACCGAAATAGCCCATCTAGCATGGAACCTTAGATTGTGTATATGACGGTAGTATCCGACTCCAAGGGGGGGTTTCATAGTCTTTTTGCACGTTTTACGTGGGTTACATGGCTAGCACAAACCGGCTCGGAAGCCAGAGCCATGCAAGAGACGCCGTGAATGCATGCCCTGTTACGGAAGAAATCAGAAAGGGGGGTTACGTGGCATTAAAAAGTCGATGACAGCTAATATGAAATCCAGAAAGTTAAGGAGTGGCACTCCGCCGGAAAATGATGTATGTGATGTGAGATATATATAAAACATGAGAGAGAGAGAGAGAGAGAGAGAGAGAGAGAGATGAGACGACATTCAACTTTTGCGTGTGGACATTTCGAAGTACTCATTTTTTGCGGTAATTTATCTTTACATGGAGAGAGAGAGAGAGAGAGAGAGAGAGAGAGAGAGAGAGTTTACACATTTTTTAGAGAGAGAGAGAGAGAGAGAGAGAGAGAGTTTAGAGAGAGAGAGAGAGAGAGAGAGAGAGAGAGAGAGTTTACACATTTTTTCTCGAAAGAAAGGGGACACGTCGGCTTAGTGATAAACAGTGGACGGCACCGAATCCCTTTGACTTTCTCTTAGCCCTTCTCTTACTTTTCTAAATACTATATATATACAACACGTTCTTCACATACAGGACCTACATCCTCCTCTCTCTCTTGTGGAAAATCTCTCTCTCTCTCTCTCTCTCTCTCTCCAGACGTAGTAAGTGTGTACGGACGACTAAATTATTGAAAAAAACTAGTGACTCCATGGGAAGAGCACCTTGTTGTGAGAAAAATGGGCTCAAGAAGGGGCCATGGACTCCAGAAGAAGATCAAAAGCTCATCGATTATATTCACCAAAATGGGTATGGAAACTGGAGAACACTCCCGAAGAATGCCGGTGCGTGATCCTCTTTTATTTACTTAATTCACGACTTCTTAATTCTATACTACTGTATATTTCAATGGTGATTATTTCTAACTGATCAAAGCCGTATTTTAATCTGAATTATTATCATGCAAACATATATAGGACTCCAAAGATGTGGAAAGAGTTGTCGGCTTCGCTGGACCAACTATCTGAGGCCTGATATCAAAAGAGGTCGATTCGCTTTCGAAGAGGAAGAGGCTATTATCCAACTTCATAGCATTTTGGGAAACAAGTACGTTCCATTTTCTTATTTAATAGAAATAATTTTTTTTTTTTTTTGGTACTTCGGAAAATTATATAAATTTCATTTGGTTGTATGTGTGAATAAAAGCTTAATTACTTTCTTCATAGAATGATGTGACAAAAAAAAGAGAGAGTATATATACAATTTGGCTTGTGCTACCTAACCCTAGACTTTGATTTTGTATTGCCTCGTTAATTTTCATCCTTTTGACTTATAGGTGGTCCGCCATTGCTGCTCGTTTACCAGGAAGAACCGACAACGAAATCAAGAATTACTGGAATACCCACATAAGGAAAAGGCTTCTTCGGATGGGAATCGATCCAGTGACTCACAGTCCTCGGCTCGATCTCCTCGACCTCTCCTCAATTCTCAGCTCATCTCTCTACAACTCGTCTCAAGTGAACCTCTCAAGGTTGCTAGGCGTTCAACCCCTCGTTAACCCTGAGATACTAAGGCTGGCCTCTTCGCTTCTCTCTTCTAACCACGAAAACCCTAATTTTCTTGCGCAAAATGTTCAAGAAAATCAGATGTCTCGTGACGTGCTTCAAAGCACTGAATTGCCACCATTGGTGCAACCCAGTAACCAATTTGATCAAACCTCAGTTCAAGAAATTCCAAATTGTGCTATGTTGAGTACACCTTGTGTTCCAATTTCTAGTGACGCCCAGCTCATGGGACCAAACATGGAGCAATTCTCGTCAGATTTTACCAATTTTAGCCCCCAAAATTGCCAATTGAATGAGTGGCAAAGCAATGGAATGGCTGCAAATTTAACACAAGACTACGGACCTGTATCAGATTACGGCTATTTCGAGTCGGACCAAAGCATCATGGATCCTCCACCATCCGAAAACTCGAATTTCCAATCCCACGATAGCAATAGCTTCAGCTTTGCATCCGTTTTCTCGAATCTATCAACGCCGTCGTCAAGCCCGACACCATTGAATTCGAGTTCGACGTACATCAACAGCAGCAGCATTGCTACTGAAGATGAGAGAGAAAGCTACTGCAGCAACATGATGTTGAAGTTCGAAATGCCAGAAATGTTTGGTGTTAGTGAATTCATGTAAATGAGTTGGAAAAATCAAACTAATGTTTCTTTTATAATTTCTTAGTAATATTTTGTCCCGGTTGTTTTTGTGCCCATCCTTAATTTGTTTTTTTTTTTTCTCACATATGAACTTTCCATTATTGATGTAGTAGGAGTAACATTTTAAATCATCCTCCATTTGGTACCTAATTAATACGTATTGAATTTCAATTGACGTCAAATGGATAGACCAATAAAATATTTGAAAGACAGTACTAATAATGCTACACAGTTTGTGGAAAATAAAATAAACATGCATGGCTACACCCACAGAACCATATATATCAAGAACTTTAGTTCGAGTTATATCAACTCTTGGGATTGGCCTCGTGATCAAGTTCTGAACTTTGAGGTTTGCTCTTGATTTTAAATATTGGCTTCCTCTTAGTAGATAATGAACTTGATATCCGAAGTAGTAGTTGAGGTACGAATAAATTGGTCTGAATGCACTAAGTTATAAAAAAAAACACAACATTCAAATAATATATATTTTGTTCAATTGCCTCATGCTTCTAACCCATAAATAATCATACTCTAAATTACCCTACTTCTTCGGTATAAAATTGCTTTCTCATAAAGTAATCTTCGCTTTTTGATGACTTGCTTCAATGGGTAATAACCATCTATATGAGGAAAGATAAAATCTAAGTTTTAAGGTAACAACTACGGTTTCGTAGATCCCAACAGTCCGGTGACAGCGCCGGCGACTGTTGCCGGAGATAAGGAAGCTGGCACGTGATCCCGCCACCTGTATGGTTAATGTCTTTTCATATATAAGTTAGGTCAGTTATTTAATCATATATCATGCATAGAGTTTATAAATAGTTTATTAACACTGTGCATGGTTGTTAATGAGCTTTTTTTTTAAATATAAATTATACAGACCAAGATATCGGTTCAGGAAACTGTCAAGGAAATTCAATCAACAGTTCAGATTTAAAAAAATCCTTCCTTAGAAGAGTTGTAGTCTTCCAAAAAGAGTTCTTTTAAACCCTTCCTTAAAAGAGTTTTGGTCTTCCAAAAAGAGTTCTGGACCGTTAATTGAGTTTTCTGGAGGATTTCCTTGCTTTTTTCATATAAGTTAGGTCAGTTATTTAATCATATATCATGCATAGAGTTTATAAATAGTTTATTAACACTGTGCATGGTTATTAATGAGGTTTTTTTTTAACATAAATTATACGGACCAAGATACCCCGTCCAGGAAACTGTCTAGGAAATTCAATCAACAGTTCAGATTTAAAAAAACTCTTCCCTAAAAGAGTTTTGGTCTTCCAAAAAGAGTTCTGAACTATTAATTGAGTTTTCTGAAGGGTTTTCATGTGTTCTCTTTCGTGGACTATATCAGCCTATCAAGTCTGTTTTTTTAATCAAGAAGGACTAGACTAATTATTCATTGGTCTTCTAAAACCGCCACATGGTACATACCCCAACGTACATTTTATTCACCACACAATTCTCTAAGGTCTACACACTTAGTAAAGACCAAAGATCCATACAAGAATTAATGTATTGTTGGAAAAAATGTTGGGGCACTCGATACTGTACTAGGACAACGTACAACCCAATAATTTTTCCAAGGGCTTTTAAGGCTTTGACTAAGAGGAGCACGTGTCGATGTATCACCGGTGGACAAGGTTGTTGTGGGGACCACCATAAAAGGGGTTGCTTTATGGAGTAGAAAAAATCATGGCAAGGCTCTTGTGCCAAGTTTGTCTTTCTTTTTTCATCTCTCACTCACACAACCTTCAACAAAAGTCTGTGGGCCGGGGGCAGCCTTAAATGGGTTGCGTCATCTTCCTAGACACGTGTAATCAAATTATCCATAGGTGGGTCCCGCTGGGTGACCAATTGACCGGGTGACAAAAGGGTGACGTACCCAATTAGGAGATTTTGAGTCTCGTCAAACAATGCTCGTGGGAGCGTAAACGTAAGCATAAATATGAGCACGGGAGTGGAAAAATTCATGAAAGCAAGCGTAAGCGTGAATACATCTTTCGCAAACATCATAAAGTTATTAAGATTCATAAGAGTATGAAAGTAGGACAAGAATCAAGAGAATATTCACCAATTTATTATTGGAAAAAATGCAATCGACAAATTCTAGAATACAATTATATTACAAACGTTAAACTGAATACATATTACAAAAACATAAATAGTGCAATTTTCCACGGTCTTCTTAAAACAAATTCACCCCGCGCCTACCGAGATGGTGTTGAGATTGTACTGGCGTCTATCTCTTGAGATAAATTGGCTCAAATCACAACCCACAAAACATCATTATATATGAGCAACCTTGACGAACTAAACTCCGTCTGTCAAGATCTCTTATGCAAAAACAATATCATAATGTAGGTACGAGGAATACGTGGAACTGGGGTGAAGAACTCATTCTGAATGTGATTGATCAGTATGTAACCAAAGGGGTGATTCTAGAGCTGCACGGTCCAAATACAATAAACCTATAAGGACCTATCGGTCTCCTCGAGAGTCGCTCTGAATTTTCCAAATTCATTCACCAAAATTTCCAACATTTTTGTACTTTCTACATTGGAAAATTTTAGTCAATTACAAAAAAAAAAAAATTGAATTTTTTAGATTGAAAAACAAATTATTTTTGTGCATTTTTGTTTTTAATTTCTTTGTATCGAATTAAAATTAGTGTGAGATTCAAAAAGTTATGCATAGAAGTAATTTATTTATTTTATTTGAAAATTGCACGATTTTTTTGTGATAGGCTAAAATTTTGATATTACATATGTACCCTCTCAACCAAAAACCAAATTAATATTGCAAGGTGCTCATGAAAGCCAAATAGCACCAAATAATTCTTACACGATGAGCGTACAAGTGGAACAGAGAGAAGTTCATTTTTCATTTGCCACAGAAAAAATATATCGACGCTGCTCCATTAACTCGGACTCGCAACCTTGCGTACCCTTCCAAACCAATCATAGAAACATAGGGGAATAGACATGAGGGACTAGGACCAATATGAGATGATTAAGTTCATGTGGGCGATTAATTGACGTGCAAGATATGTGGTTCTTCTTTGTTCTCTTACTTGTACAAAGTTGACTATGCATTGTACACTTGTACACTCATCTCTCATGCGCATGATTTTAAATTGAGGTCATATTTTGATGAGAATAAATTATATACACCGGTAGTATAAATATTTGTTTCCTTCAAATTAATTACATTGCACCATACATGTCGTCAAAATAGTGGTCCAATTAATAGAACATTGCGATGTGGCGCTATGTATTAATTTGGAGAAAACAAATATTTATACCAGCGGTGTAAACAATTTAATCTCTATTTTGATAAAAATAAAATAAAATAAAATAAATATGGCAGAATAGGGCCTCCCATTTGGTGAGTTTAGAGTCACCAAATTGAGCTGTCAACATTTGTGTGGCTTTGGAATTTTCTATTTTAAATATTTCTGCATTTTTGTATTGCTGTGAATGGGCAATTCCTATATTTTCATATCATATCTTGGTTCAATTATTAGTATCACTCTAATCATTTGTGTTTTATCTTCTTTCTTAGAACTTCTTCCTCAACTACTGTTTCTTGTCCTCTTCAATTGTTTGTTTGTTTTTTTTCCTCAGCGAAAATAAAAATTCATTAACTTATAAAATGAAGTTACAAAAAAATAGGATCAAGAATACACCGGTCTGATCATTCAAGACCCTCATTTCCAACCACACGAAGGAACTGATTTAGGCCCAACAGGCTAAGTACAAACCAGGAAAAAAAAAAACCCCAAACGCCAAAAAAGGGCCAAACCTCTTCACTTGTTTGTTGTCGGAGACAAACAACATTTTTTCTCAATGTGGCTGTGAAGGCTTCTTACGTTACGTTGCTGATTAGGTAATAACGTGGGAAAAAATTAAGCTTAAATACTGTGCCCCAGATGTTAATCAAAGTACCTCTGCTAATAACTTTTAATTAATTATATTTATCTAATAGTAATTAGCAGACCAAAATATCTACGGGATTCGTTTCAAAAAATATATATCTACGGGATGAATTATATATATCTTCTAGACGGATAAACCACACACAAATATATACTTTGTCTATTTATAGATTCAGGAATTAACACTAATGGGGAAAAAAATTAATAAACCTTCAATATAAAAGTTTCACAATAAATAACAGCGATGGATTCTCCACTCTATGTACATTTGTCAATTACTACTACCATTTATGTCCTTGTTAAACATATATTGAGACCAGAGACTAGACACCGCTCGTTGGGTGATGGTTAGCCAGAAGACGTAAGTCGACCTTTTGAGATGACGAATTTTACATATATGACAAATTATTAATTAAGGATAGAATGGACACGAAAATAACACAGAATTTCCTAGCTGATCACTCGAATATATATTATATGTAGTCTTCTGCTTGTGTAGTCCTGCCTTTTTTTTCCTAATGTCCTTTTAAGTCATTGTTTTTTCCTAATAAAGTTTATCGGAACAATAAATATGTTGGTCATCTTTTTTCCTTTGTTGATCATGATCAGAAAATGCAATAATATTCATCATTTTGTTAGCTATAGTCGTCATTTTTCCTAATATTCGTCATTTTTCTTTTTTCCTAATAACACCGCTCGTGCGACCATGTTTTTCCGAAATGAATTGTGGACCGATATTGACTGTCGAGACTAACAGCTCGGATGGCGCACTACATTTTTTAGTGCAGTACCCCTGCAGCATGGTGTCCCGATTTTAGATTTTAGCCTGCTAATCACATGCATGTAAGCAATGCGTCATATAAACGTACATGTACATATATGCTTGTGTCTATTTTTTGTATATTATAAATTAATCCCATATCTTTCCCTCTCAATGTGTTGGATATATGCATTAAGTGTCTGGCCACCTTTGACTCTCAGCCGACCATAGCCATCTCTCTCTCTCTCTCTCTCTCTCTCTCTCTCTCTCTCTCTCCCTCCGACCGCCCAAGGAAAAAGCTCGTCAGAGTTTTGAATAAGGCAACTCCAAAAGTGGTCTTATGCCAATTTCTATCGCTTGTATTTTCATTGTTTCAACTCTCTTTTCACTTTATGATCCGATGTTCAGGCTAGCTTGTACATCTTGACTAATTTTGAAACCCTGAAGTTAATGATTGAAAAAATCCTTCCGCGGCCCTAAGGCTTGGAAATGTTTAAACTTTAAATTTCGTGCAATTCGAACTTGCGACCGGCCTCTTGAGAGGTAAGATCTTTAGTTGGTTTTTCATGTCCACCTGGCGAAACCTTCGGGATTATTTTCAACCCTCTTATGACACATGCATCTATTTCGTTGTAATCTTTTGTCTATGTTTGTTACTTTCTTAGCAATAGATCTTGAAAAACACCGCAGAGTCTATGGAAATTGTGCTACAAATCAAAAAGTGGGTCGTCGTGACAATTTTGCATAGTCGTTTTTCAATGATTGGGTTTATATTCGCCCCTATTGACTTTCTCTCTTATGGAAATTATGGGGAGCTAGCTAGGCTTCTTTGGGTTATGATGTTCAGATGGAACATTTCCTTATTGGTTCTCTTTCGTTTCCATTTTTAAGCAAAAAAAATTGTTTGCAATTCGTTGTCATTGTTCCCAAATTGGGACTGTAAAATGTAGGCAAGACCTAAAAGTGGAACCTCAATCTTTTTGGAAAAATGGAAAAGATTCAACCTCGATTAAAATGGTTAATTTGCTTAGACGAGAATAAATTATATACACCGGCGGTGTAAATATCTATTTATTTCTAAATCAATTATATTGCGGCACATCGTCAAAACAATGGTCTCGATTAATAGAACATGACAACGTGGAGCAATGTAATTGATTCGGAAGAAATAAATGTTTATGGCAGCTGATGTAAATAATTTAATCTCTTGCTTAGATACTAAACATTTCTTTTTTATTTTAAGCGGCATAGATCTAGGCCTATTTATTCGATCAATCACCAAAGGCGAGGGGGAACCACTATGAATGAGAAACATACCCCCGGTCTTGATTCTTTTACACAGTCCAGTGCCCGACCGCAGCAGAGCAACGGGGCATAGCGGCGCCCTCGTCTTGGGCCATTCCCGGACCTAGAAGCAAACGGGCAAATTGACTGTTAGGGAATCTTCTAATTAAGTAGGGTTTTGAACCGTCCTCACTAAGTTCCGTGCAATATGTCGAAAATTTTCTTGGGAACTTCAATTAAGATTTGAAAGTCACTTAGCCGTCTACAAAGAGAGTAGGTTAAATAAAAAAGAAGAAGCGACTATCTGTAGCTGTAATATCCGCCAAACCATCAACTAATGAGAAAGGCACTAAAATTACGATCCAGAAAAATACCCAACCAACTCAGCATTTGTCCCATCCGCGCGTCAAACCATCTTTAGTGTAGTCAACAACTTTGCGAAGAACAAAGTGAAGTTCGGATCATTGTGGTTTTCTTCTCTCAAGAAAAATACACGGTGGTCCCACGAGAGAGAGAGAGAGAGAGAGAGAGAGATGTTAATTTGAGTGGTGGGTCTCCCAATCTTGTTTCTTTCTGCATCAAATCATGTTTTGGCTATAGCTGGAGATGTAACAATTGTAATTGCCTTGTAGAAAGGGAATACATTTCTTGTTGAATAAAGGTTATAGTCATAGAAAGCTGTACCAATGACATTTCGAAATGATCCAATTTTTTCCCCCTTCATGAAACCCTCCGAATCAAGCGCACCGACTAAATCCTATTACGCTAACGTTCTTATTTTTTAAGTAGTTATTCTTCATTTTACGAGATAGTTCACTCTTTCACAATACTTCATCTTTAATTTAAAAAATAAATACTTATTTTAGTTAGTGGAACATACACTAAAGGTGTAATTTGTTCCCATTCACAACGCAGATTCCACAACACTAATCGCCTGTTAATTGCGCTCGTTTTATTTGCTTGTGGTTAAGTTTACTTAACAAAAAGGTCTCCTTATTGAATGGTGCGTCAAATGCCTTAGTCATGTCACAATCTTAATTAACCTCGAGTCAAATAATGGGCCTACTGAAATGACTTAATATTTTGAAGCTCAAAGTCACTAGTAGCAGTTCACTTGATTTTTATAGGAGTATCATATAGTAAGAGCATCCGTAGTAGAATAATTAAAAGTTGTCACATCATTTTTTGGTTATTCATTTAAGTAGTTGCTAAGGTTAGCAATGTAGAAGTCCACAATGGTACAATTACAATTGAATAACCAAATTTATTACATCACATTTTCAACTTAATTATAAAAATCTAAAAATTGTGACATAGAAATTTTTTTTTATCCCACGTCATATATATGTTGGTTTAGCGTGCTTAGAATGGCAATGCAGACATGTGCTGTTTTAATCAGCGCAATACATAAATGGTTACGTGGAGGATTTAGCACATCAAATGACAATGCCATTTTTAGCATTTCTGGCAAATTTAAGGCTTGTGGAATGAATTTCAATTCAAGCACCAAGGTAAACGTGAGTTTGTGAGGCACGTACCATATGCATATATAGATAATTTCCTAAGATTTCAATGTTAGGCTCCGTTTGTTTTCAAGGAAAAAACATTTTCAGTCATATGAAGTAAAATGTTTTATCTGGTAAAATATTTTTTTTATTTTTTGTACAACTAAACACCCAAAAATAAGTAGAATATTTTGCAGGAAAATATTTTTCGCCCAAACAAACGGAGCCTTAATAATGACTCACATGTGACATGCATGTTAGTTTTTTTTTGTTTTTTTGGTAATTAAACCATTTTATAAAGCAAACCAACCAAGAACAAAGGAAAATCCTAACATACAATGGGAAACCCAGGCAAAAACTAACACATTCTTAGCTGCATAGGAAATCCAGAAAAACAAAACCAACAAAGAATAGATTCACCGAGAAAATATATGAGAGCTTAGACTTCAAAACCGAGCTAATTAACAACTCAAGCCATAGTGAACTTTCTTGTTTTTTGGATCACAGTGAACTCTCTCATTGAAGAGTTGAAAATCCAGCCATTTTGTTGCAGGAAAGTGGGCCCCACGGATCCACACAACGGCCTACAGGGGCCACGTTCCCTGCATGGTTTCGAATTTTTATAATTATTTAAGTTTTTTATTTAACTATTAAAATTATACATAGTGGCCTCTCAGTAAATAAAAATAGTGGATAGAAAGGACATTTTCAACTAGAAATATTGTCAGAACACATGCTTCAGATGGAGGATGAGTTTCTCACAAATGCTTTGGTTATATTAATGAGAAGGAAATTACTGCAACAATTAGTTCCAACTCAATCATACATAACTTTCGAATCTAAGGTATCGTTAAATTCCATTTTGATACATGCTTGGGGTATAACTGATTGGAAGACTTCTATTTTTTCACCTTTAATTTAGTTGTTTTTGGTTTGCAAAGATCACCTGTTTTTGGTTTGTAAAGATCACTTAGATATTGTACTTTGTAATAGGTATTATTTTGTCATTCAGATATTATATCCTTGAACATTGAAATTTCAAAATTTTGTTGTTCATATTGTGGTCGGCCCCTCGTATAGAAAATTCTGATTCCGTCCATGGAATAGGGTGTGTTTTCTTTTGTGTTATTATTATTAGAGTACTAAAAATTCAATGTTTCGTTGGACGTTATTTTCTTTCCTTTTCGGGTTGTCTTTATTGCACATGTCATGTGCAAGTTGGGATGTACTACCAGCAAGGGGGGATGGTTAGGATTTCTTTTTCTTTTCCTCTGTATTTTAGGCGCTGGGTTTGGCCCAATAAGTGTTATGGATTAATTCTAATGGGTGTATTCTTGGTTGGCTTTTTGTCAATCTCGGTCTTGGCTCTCGGATTCTTGTTCCGTTAGACTTTGTAACAACTTCAAAGATTATAAAAAAAATTCGCCAAGCAAAAAAAAAAAAAAAAATCCCTTTTGCCGAGGAAAGGAAAAAAGGGTTGAAATGTCTTGTACGCCATTTAATTGTTTCAATTTAGATTACAGCGACATATAGGGCACCCGCAAGAGTTAAAGCACAGAAAAACTGATCAGTTATCTTTTTGTTCGTCGATGGACAGAAATGATCATTTACATCATATGAAATACAACGTACAAACCACGAGATACTACATCACAATTGTGTAAGAGTCTACGAGAACCAAGTCCAAGAACTTAACCAACACAAGAAACAAACCCATCATAAGAAAGAAATAACACTCAGACACAGGTGGAAAGATTCGAACTCACTAATCTCCTTATGTGATGCAAGAGTTTTGACGGACTGAGTTAGTCTCATTTGGTTTAATCTGTCATCTTTCACCTGCCTCCCAAAGTGTCATCCCATCTGATTCGTGGGATGTTTGTCTCCAAATTTGATTGTCAGTTGATTACGCACTACTTAAGTACTATGTATGGTTATTATTCTTTTTTTTTTTTTTTTGCCACAACGATAACAAGTAATATTATAGATCAAGAGAACAGAACATCAGGATAAAACTCAATCCCTAAACAGGGATCAAGAAATCAAAAGGTGGGGACTCTATCCAAAGACTACACCCAACTCTAACTAAACCCTCAACTCCAAACAGGCGAAGCATAGCAGAAAGTAACAAAACCACCTACGCAGGGGTGAGAGAAGCCCCACAAACGGGGAGAAATATGGGGACACCAAAGAAAAGAACCAAAAGACCAATAACAAAAACCAACCCAAACCCAACCCTAACATAAAACAAGACACCACTCCACATAACGTGCCTTGCACCTTGCTAACACCAGATCGAGCTCCAAACAGAACTAGAGAACCCAAAAACATCTGCCTCTATCCCAACCAAAGATCGCCACAGCCTCACCACCATAGCCACCACCGAATCCATCCACCACCACACGTGTAGCAGAAACTTCGGATCTGGGAAAAAAGTGGAAAGAACGAACTTTGAATAACCAAAACAGATGAGGTAAGAAGAATCTATGCACAAAAACACCCAAAGCTCTAACTCAAAAGATTGGAAGAGAAAAACCCCATAGGGGAGAAATCTCTTCCCTCCTGCTACCAAAAATGAGTGTAAAACCCTTTGGGGAGGATGGGTAGGAGGGGCTGCCCTGGCTTTTGGGATAACCTAGCAGAGAGAAAAGTTTCATGGTCATTATTCATTAATTACCACAAATCCACCACAATTAGCATAGAGGGATAGGATAGAAAAAGATTGTCAATGGATTAGGAACTAATTAAGTACTACGTATGGTCATTAATTACCACAAATCCACCACAATTAGCATAGAGAGATAGGATAGAAAAAGATTGTCAATGGATTAGGCACTAATTAAGTAGGAGTACTACGTATGGTCATTAATTACCACAAATCCACCACAATTAGCATAGAGGGATAGGATAGGAAAAGAGCTTGGATCTCAAAATCAAGTGTCATAATCATCAAATAGACATTAATTTGACTTTGGAGTTTGATAAATTTTTGACTCCAGCTTTTTGATTAGTTTTAAGTCTTTGGCTTCTTTGATTTCTGGGAAGCCGTAATTTCATGTAGCACTGAGTGCCGTCAAAAAGTTTAAGCTGATGAATAATGCTATGCTCATTGGTTTTCTTTTTGTAAAGCATTATGTTTTGCTTAATTAGCTTGTTTAATAATGCACGCTGAATATGTCTTTTTTACTACAATAACGGATGATTTGAATCTCGTACCATACCTATATGTTTGAGCTATATGCTAGAACTATAATACCGTTTTGGCTCAAATTCTAATTGGCATCGGCCGCCGACTAGATATACTGGCCAACACCACCAGACGGTTCCGAACAAAATATTTTTAATTCTATTTTTCCTTTAAAAAAAACTCCATTTCCTTTTAAAAAAACTACATTTTATGGTTTTTCTTTCTGACGTGAGAGAATACAACTAATAACGATAAATTTGAAACAATACCCGATATGTCAATGGTACCGGTATATACCGTGCTAGGAGAAAAATATGTACTCCAGCCCTGTACGATATTCAAAACCTTGTACACCAATCAAGTATGTATTTTTTATAAAGAAAAATGGTTAAAAATTGGCCATAACAACACATTCATTAATTAGGAGTGAAGCCTTTGAGTTTAGCATCTAGAAGGTCGAATTATGAAAAATGAAACTAGTATAAAGGGTAGATAAACAGACCCATCAACAAAATTTAATTGGGCCTCTGATGTTTTAAAATGGATGTCTGTCTCGTGCATATAAAGACCCAACCATACAGTCGGTCCAACCTTTCTAGAGTTCGAAAGCTCATTTTTTACCTTTACACACGGAATAAAAGATTGTCAATGGATTAGCTAGGCACTAATTAAGTACTACGTATGGTCATTAATTACCACAAATTCACCACAATTAGCATAGAGGGATAGGATAGGAAAAGAGCTTGGATCTCAAAATCAAATGTCATAATCATCAAATAGACATTAATTTTACTTTGGAGTTTGATGAACTTTTTACTCCAGCTTTTTGATTAGTTTTAAGTCTTTGGCTTCTTTGATTTCTGGGAAGCCGTAATTTCATGTAGCACTGAGTGCTGTCAAAAAGTGTAAGCTGATGAATAATGCTATGCTCGTTGGTTTTCTTTTTGTAAAGCATTATGTTTTGCTTAATTAGCTTGCTTAATAATAATGCACGCTGAGTATGTCTTTTCTACTACAATTACGGATTATTTGAATCTCGTACCGTACCTATATATTTGAGCAATACGCTAGAACTGTAGTAGTACCGTTTTGGCTTTAATTCCGGTTGGTATCGGCCGCCGACCAGATATACTAGCCAACACCACCGGACGGTTCCGAACAGAATATTTTTAATTCTATTTTTCCTTTAAAAACAACTACATTTTATGTTTTTTCTTTCTGACTTGAGAATACAACTAATAGCAATAAATTTGAAACAATACCCAGTATGTCAACGGTACTGGTATGCACCGTACTAGGAGAAAAATATGTACTCCAGCCCGTACGGTATTCAAAACCTTGGACACCAATCAAGTATGTATTTTTTATAAAGAAAAATGGTTAAAAATTGGCCATAACAACACATTCATTAATTAGGAGTGAAACCTTTGAGTTTAGGATCTAGAAGGTCGAATTATGAAAAATGAAACTAGTCTAAAGGGGTGATAAACTGACCCATCAACAAAATTTAATTGGGCCTCTGATGTTTTAAAATGGATGTCTGTCTGGTGCATATAAAGACCCAATCATACAAGTCGGTCCAACCTTTCTAGAGTTCGACAGCCCATTTTTTACCTTTACACACAGAGTAACATTGGGCCTATTTGTAGGTATGAAAGCTTTGAATTTTTGGGTTCTTCCGAACCGGTCCTGCGTCGGTGGATTATACCCCATCAGGTTCTTGCTCACTCACGAATGAGCACACAAGAATTGGATAGCTCATCGCTAGGCATGCTTCTTTTGTCTTAGATTCCGTTGTGTGGTTTTGAAGTGGCTCCCGATACCATTATACCCTTCCTTTTAGTGTATACTTCTTAGATTAATAAATATACCACTTCCTTATTTTTTTTAAAATGGTCTATTTTATTACTACTCGAGTGGTAGCCCAATTGTAGGTACTCCCTCCGTCCCTAAATAAGTGTTCGGCGCGCAAAATTAGACTTTACAAAACATGCATATTTTTTATTA
The DNA here is from genome assembly GCA_019656835.1 of Rhododendron ovatum. NCBI lineage: Eukaryota > Viridiplantae > Streptophyta > Magnoliopsida > Ericales > Ericaceae > Rhododendron > Rhododendron ovatum. Next base: position 10,696,000 of record CM033793.1, on the reverse strand, counting down.
AAAAATTTAATTTTTTTTTCACAATCTAATAGAACTCATTACTATCTATTGATTTGTGAAAAAAAATTAATTTTTTAATAAAACAAATGCATCTTTTTGAAGGCCTAATTTTGCGCGCCGGACACTTATTTAGGGACGGAGGGAGTACTTTGTACTCCCATGCACAAAATTTATATTCAATGCCCACTAACACTTCTTGCCCTTCTAAAGAATAAAATAGGTTACATTATTATTCTTTTTCTAATGCAACATCATTGTAAAGTTCTTACAATCAAGCTTTTTTCCATCACTATTTCACTGCCTTTTTTTTTTTTGTGTGTTCTTTGTTAATAAGATTCATAACCAAGCAATACAGCCTCAGAAGGGCATCTCCCAGAACAGAAACACAGCAAAACATAGCCTATGCGACTAACCAAATTCAACAAAACTAGCACTAAGAAATACCCAAAAGCAAAACCAAACTACCCAACAGCAGATTTCCACAGACATGTCACATGCTATCACTAACAGTCCCTGGTGAAATACTCACACCACTCAGAGATCTGATGGTTACAACTTGAAGCGTTTAAACACATCCAAGACATAATATGATTCTAAAATCGTTCTCAACTTTAGACCACATTGCTCGGGTTCATGGTGTTTCCAGCATTCCTTTTCCCCAACATATAGCTTGTGGATGGCAGCAACAAAATATAGATTGAACACTGCATCCTTGAAGGTACTACTAGAGAAATGCAGTAAAGTCCGTTCCACACCAATGGAAAAACCTCCATGCCTGCTTTGAAAACTGGCACTCACAGAAGAGATGGTGATGAGTCTCAGCTGCAGCTTTCCACTTGGACGAGAACGCCATAGGATGAAAAACCCATTGAGGCACATTTGCACTCAGCCAGTCCAATGATCCAAATGCGTGGGAAGTGAGAGGGGTGCCAATGATCTAACCATAGAAAAGTAGAACACCATAGGATGAAAAACCTATGGCGTTCTCTGCTTGGAAGAGAACGCCATAGGATGAAAAACCCATTGAGGCACCTTTGCACTCAACCAGTCCAATGACCCAAATGCGTGGGAAGTGGGAGGGGCGCCAATGATCTAACCATAGAAAAGTAGAAGTCCAATCACCAATAAAATGATTAATCAAAGCCTGCCCCATAACCCTCAACTTAAAATCTTTCCACTGGTCAATGATTTATCAGCAGGTAAAATCAAATTCCCCAAACAATGATCCTTCAGACTCATTTAACCCAGAAAGTATCAGGCTTTCTACGCAGTCAATAAACTTCTTCAGATAGAAGCTTTATTCCAGGGTTTCCAGCTTGCCCTGCTCTTTGGCGTGGCAAACAGGCCATTGTGAGAGTTTAGCTTTTTGTGCTTTATGTTACGATAATATCTCTCTTATCGGTGAAGGAGCTTGGCCTTGTGTATATGAGCTCTTCGAAACCCTCCCCTTGCAAGCCGGGTTTCAAGGGTGAGTTGTACCGAAGGGATTGTATCACTTTACTTTGCCCCAGACCATGGGAAAGATCTAAAAAACAAATCCTTTGACATTTTCTGCAGCAAACTGAAAACGAACACATCCATTCATTCGACAATATAGCGGATATTAACCAAAATTTTCATCTTTCTTGCAACAGAATCAACCTTGGATAGGATTTTCTCCGTTTTGACCTTAAACATCCTTCTGCTGAAGCACCAGTCACATGTATTTCCTAGGATCTTGTCTTTTTAATACAACTCTGTATGTCAATTGCCCTGTTCTCCTTTTCTCTTGTTTTGCTCTTAATACAGTTCAACTGCCAAGCCTTTTAGGCTGCCTCGTGGGGAGTTACGCTGGAGGGGGGGTTGAAGATGATAGAACGAGGGCCACCCTCTAAATCATAAGCATACAGAGCAGAATATTTATTTTGTCCAGTCGACTGCAACTATTTTGCCCTAACCTCTCCATACACATAGTCCAAGTTCCAATGACATCAACACGCAACATGTATAAAATGGCAACGAGAACAAAACACAGACTGCCAAAGATTAGGCTATTCACATTATAAATTGGATTAAAGAATGTGACAAATGGGTGGCCCGGCACATGGGCTTCAATGAAGTTATATTTCATTGTTCAAGAGGGCTACTTACAGTGCACCATTGAGATTACTCATTTCTTTGACTGCTGCAGATAAACTACCAAGGGTCATTTTCTTCACCTGTCAAAGGCATTTTCTTGTTATTGACCTGCTTCATAACAGCAACGTCTGAGGATAGCAGTCACTGAGATCAGCAAAAAGTTACCTCCAACATATTTTTCCTGGCTTTATGATGTACAGGAAGTAGACGAAGTTTGTCAATCAAGTTGATGCACTCTGTAGCATTTTCGGGTGAGATGAAGTCCAAAATGACATTAACGCAGGACTGCAGGCCACAAAGAACCAATTTAAAAAAATAAATAAATCAGTGATTATCATAGTTCTTGTGATTTAAGAGATACAGTTACAAATGTTCATGCATACTAAATCCAATGAACCAAGGATCAAAATTGACAAACACAGTCATCACAAGTTCAATAAATCAAAGTGTTTTCCAATGTAACTAGGCTTCGAAAATTGGATCGATTCCACTACATTACAAATTTAAAGTTTTGTATGCATGCACATACGCAAATTAACATGCACATACATGAACCCGAAAAGAAAAGTACAGAGTTGCCATTAAGTGTTAGCACCTTCAGTTTTCTTATTTGATACGGACATCCAGCGGGAATCATAACAGCTTCTCCAAGGTTTTGCTTGAATGTCCATGGTTCAATATCTGGAAACAATGTAGGCAAATTTAACCAGCCTATTATGGACCCAAACAATGCATGAGATGCCAGAACATGTAACTTACTAAATTCCTCCTTAAGCCTGGTTTTGTGAGTTACATCGAGGTAAAACCTCTGGTCAAGAATTGGATGAATAACCTGTGACAATGCACGAGTCAATCAGCATAGGACTCTCATATATGCCTTGCTTGGGAAAAAAAGTAATTCTAGACCTATCTTACACTTTGTGGAAAGGAATATGTATGGCTGAACTCATTAGAGTGTCTGGAAAGATATTCTAGTAGTTTGGGGACATCTTGTCTGCGAAAAATGTCCCATTGAGCCCCACAAGAATCAGCACCTTGTTGCTCTGCACAAAAATTAGAGCTCTTACTTTGATCTCGGAAGAAATTCTGATCATCTGAGTCTTCGGAGCTCTGGGTGATTCCAGAGCAAAGTATTGAGGCCTCGGATTCAGATTCAGAATCATGTCCTTCGACATCAGACATATTTGTGTTATGTGCTCCATTAGGTAAGCGTAACCCTTCTTCCATAATATCATGCATACTGGACTCCTCAGTGTTTCCACTGAGCACTGATGATTTTTCTTCCCCTCCCGTTTTCTCTCTTGTATTACTCCCGGTATTGTTGTCTTGACTGCGACAACACTTCATCAAATTTTTTATTTTAGTCAGCTGTTCTGATGAAATTGGGACATCTGTTGTATGTACCAGAATGTTAACCTGTGGTAGCAAAACAGAAGAAGGCAAATATCAGCCAATTCTTCCAATAACCCTGCTTTACTTTTGTCACATTTTTGCCATACTTGGATTGCATGGGAGGATGGCGAGGATCATTGTAGCATTTCTCAAAAATATGTACGTGCATGGTTGGGTGTAGAAATTCTCGAGTTTAAGATTCATACTTCAAGTTCAACAAGCAACAGGAGAAACTGAGATGATTTCTATTTAATATGATGCTGGTTTGAGTCAAGCTCGTAGCAGAGCTAAAACTGAGTATCTTTGGATAGTCTAATGAGTAAAAAAACAGCAAAATAAATCAGTAGAGGTTACAAAGAAACGATGTCGTTGAAGATCTTCTCTGCCCTTTGCTCAATGATGCATGATTGAGGGTCAAAATGAAGCTCCATAGATTACTTAAGAGTAGAGAAACCATAGCCACCATTCCAACTATAGAAAGGGCAAATCTTAGAATCAAGCAGTATATAGAATCAAAGCTCAGAAGCACATGTTCGATGAATTAAACTGTATATCTAACAAAAATAGGAAGTATCATAATTTAGTCAAGCAAAGAATTTGTGTAATATTATTTAGTGCCGGTATTCAACTGAGGGAATTCAGGGAAGTGAACTAACCACATCATGTGAGTCATAAGATAATTTTGTCAAAAAATCAGGCTGCATTAAGTCGTCAGGACAACCAAATGAGATATATAAACCAGGGCCCAGGCTTGGGTTTGCTGTATCCTTTGGCAGATTTGCTACTAAATTTAGAAGACCAGACACCGGGTTCAAATAGTCTTGAAGTGGTAGAGCACGGATGATCTCAGCATAATGATCCGGAAACTGTTCTTGAAGCAAATAAGAAGAAAGCCAGACTTTCAATTTCAACAGCTCATAACGCATATTTGCGTGCGACCTGCCCTCCAGAGACCCCATAAAGAGCTGCTTTCTACAAATTTCTATCTGCAATATATTCGAAGAAAAATTCAAAATCATAGAACACATGAAGCTGTGGATCAAATTTAGGATATTAACAGAATATAGACACTAATTTAGAATGAAATCACAAAATAACACATTTCGAATTTCCCAAAACTTAATTCCTTCTGCGAGAAGGGCTGTGGGAGAATTATGGAGAACTAACATCACAGAAGGCAAAATAGAACTATAAACTATGTATCATCGATGAAGAGAAAGGCCATTGTCCTGAAATCTCTACTTACATAACTAACTCATCCTACTGTCAGTGGGGAAAGGGGATTTGGGGCAACAGGGAAGAACAATTAATAACTGCAAATATACTACAACATGAGTTCATTTGTAGCTGCATCCTTCAACTGTGTCTGGAGCACGGATTTGTGAGGTGATTTACCATGGGAGAGGAAAATGATTGGAAAACAAGAGACAAGTTAGCTTTATTTCCACCCTTATCTCCATATGTTTTCTCTTCTCTCCGTTAATCTCTCCACAAATCCATGGTCCAAATACAGCACAAGACTACTGCAAATGGGATAGAAAAGTTTGTTTGTAGATTGACAGGAAAGAGCCAAATAAATTTGGTGTGAAATGAAATAAGGTCAACCCTAGAAGATCAACTTCGAGCCCGAAAGAGTCAAGCTATCTTCTGTCAAAATATACGTGCTCACTGACAGTCATGGGCCATCAAGTTCGGTGGCTCCCTTGAGAGCCTACATATTTAGCATTAATGGAAATAACAGTAATATGGACTGTATGAAACCTTTAGAGCTAAGGTAACCTGATTTCATGGTCATCATACAAATTTCTCTAGAACAAGGAGCGGTGTATATCTTTGTACATTCATCCAAAGTCCCTATACTTTTCGCAGGCTTCCACTATTTGTACATAGATTCAATATTAGTGTCAACCATAAATGGTTTCACGTTGTTTGTATTCTCCTTAGTGTAACTATTAAGTCTTGATGTTAATTGATGCAGATAATAAATTCTTATGTTTATAACCTTTAAATTAGCCAAATAACAAATGAAACACACCCGTGAGAGACCGAAAGAGATTGGGGGTGGGGTGGGGTGGGGTGGTAGGCACAAGCTTCACTGCAATACGACAGTAGCAAGTAAACTGCATAAAGGAGGCCAAATACTGATGGTTAAACACTGACCTCGCACCAGTCCAAGCAATTTGTAGCTTTACCAGCTTCCTTATCATTTTGTGATCTATTACTAGATTTCTCAAGGTAAGTGCAGAACATGACAACCGGATCCCAACTTAGATCGGGTCTACTCTTGACCACTCTACGAACTATAACAGGTTGACCTTCACCCCAGTGCTTCTGAAAGTGCCCAAGGTTCTCATCACAAAGATTCTTTGCAGAGGGGCAGTAAAGAAACTTATCCAAATCTTCTCTCAAAGCCCCACCTTGCAACACCTTTCTTTTACAGCCTTTATTGTCCTTACATAGTGAGCAACACGAAGAAGCATCTTGAGCTTCTGGAGAGCAATAGCTGCAAATTAATTCTTTTGCACTTAATTCCAGTTCTTTGGTCCAACTGAAAGGCAATACACAACTTAAATCAAGGATGCCATCACCACAACCACCAAAAGCAAGAGGTGGGCAAATTATTCCGCCGTTGTCGTTACAAGCTTTCCACTTGGGTGATGTTGTAGGAGAAGCACGGAATCTTCTGGCACTCTCTTGCCTAGAGGAACTTATCTTTTTTGCCTTTGACTGTAACTTGTCACCAGATTTACAAGGTTTACTTCTATTAGAGCATTTTGAGATAAATGCTTTCATAACTCTGGATGAGGACCCTCTGAAAATCTCTGAACAACTTAAACAAAGTATGTATGAACAATTTCTGCAGCTTCTATGGAAATCCACCACTGATGTTTGGCAGTTATTGCTGCTCCACAAGTCAGATCATGCACCAAAGAGAAACACAAGGAAATTATACAAACTTTCTCATTCAAAAAGTTAATGACTTAAGCTGTTGACCCGTATAAACATACCAGCAGCGTAGCTTATTGCAACTAAATTCATCCTGCTGAATCTGAACTTGAGATATTGCGCACCCTGTAGTGAATTCGAACACGTTAGAAGACAAACAGAGACCTGGAGAGGAATGCTTGACCACAGACATAATGAGCAGAAATTAACAAGAACAGTCATTGTTTGAATATTTTGAAGCAAACCATCGTCTGTACCTTTGAGTTTCGCTTCTAACTCCAGCTCAATGTTTTGCTCTCGATTTATTTGCTCCAACACAGGCAAGAGCATATATATCAGATACTGCAAATGCTGAATTTTGCTGACCCTCTTTTCATTCTTACACTGATCCTGAAATATTATTAGATTGAGAAGCATACAAATGTAAAACCTCAATAAGAAACGTAAATAAGCATTTCAGTATCGTGAAATTGCCAACTCGGATATCAAACCTTCTGTTCATCGTCTTTAGATTGATTCGTCAAGCAGGCTCTACAGCTGCAAGTTCCAAGACAAACCGGACATGCCAATTTTACTTCTTGAATGACATATAACCTATATCCATTGGATGTCAAAGTCAATATAGCTGTGAGCAATTTATCGAAACCAAGTTACTCAGTGTGAAAAGGATAAGATGAATTAACGAGGGTTCATTGAACCTCAGTACCAGAGAACAAGAAGCTGATTAGCAATGATGCTTCCTGCAGTATCATTGATCTAAAGTCACTCCGCTTGGTTCACCATTTTAAGAGTAACTTTTACTCTCGACACAATTTTCAATAAATTTCTCTTTCTATCTCTCTCTACTCATTACCACTCAACTCTCAAAAATAACTTTGTATCTTCTAACCTAATCCCATCATCAGTGACATAGGTTAAAATCTGTATGTCCAAGTTGCGAGATTAGGGGTTTCAGCCGCAGACTTTGAGACTTATCCAATATTTTCCATAAAATAATCAATGGTTTTTAACCTCTTACATTTCACTTTGGTGTATATTCACCAAGTAATTGATCTAAAAGCCATAGAAAAGTCCTCATTTGTATCTAGAAAGCTCATCAAGTATGGTTCTGGATCACATATAAGATTACCCTTAATCAAATGTCCCAACTTTGGATTAAGTTATTTACGTTAAGATTACATTTAAAATGGGATGGCAATTAGAAAATGCTGCAATAGCATTAACATTGAAATGCTAACGTACATGTTTATCCAACTGAAAAAATCACTAAAAAAATTAAAACTAACCTTGCGTCGATACAATCAGTGCAAAAGTGTTCTTTCTTGCAGCTCAAGCACTTAACAATAGTCCGGAAGCCACTTTTCCGGCACCAATGGCATTTCTTCTTCTTCACTTTCCTCAGCTTAGTGACATTGCTTGCAAACGGTACGATCTGAGCAATAAAACAAACAGTTGATCAAATACATATACAAAACAAACAGCAGATTCAATCAACCAAACAAAAACAGTACAGACATTTCTACACGTTGCAAGAAAACAACCTGCATTGTGCTAATAGGAATCGGCTCGATGTTTTTCGATCGGAAGCACCTCCGCGGGGACGAATTCAAGTCAATCCCCAATTTGACATCACAAGAAGGACTGGCATTGTTCATAATCTGCTCAGAAAAACCCGGCGAAAATGCGGGCGAAATCTCCATCAACCCATAAGGCAACTCTCTAGTAAACTCCCTCTCACACCCACCATTCTTTTCCAACTCCCTCTCCTTCCTCTTCTCCACCTGCCTTTTCAAGAAAACCCTAATCAGCTCCAACTGCAAGTCCCCTCTCCTCAACCTCATCTTCCTCAGAGCCCCATCCAACGCCTCCGAAACCCCAACAGTCTTCCGCCTCCGCTTCGCCGCCCCCGGCCTCAATTTCCCCTCCTTCCTCTCTCTCTTAAAACCCCTAATTATTCCTTCTCTCTCATCAACCCCAAAGTCTTGATCCTTACCCTTGTTTCTCTCTCTCTTGAGCTTGAGCGATTCGGGGACTTTTTCCTTGTTCTGGCGGTGGCGCCCCTGGATGTGATGAACCTCGCACAGCTTCTTGCCCTCCGTTACCCGCCGCTTGCAACGCCATTGACGGCCGTCGGTTCTCTTGCATCGGAGGTGGTCGGGCAAGGCCTCATTTTCCTCCATTGGGTTTGTATTTTCTTGGAAAAAAGAATCTTTTTTTCTTCCCTGGGAAAATTGGTGGCAACTGGGAAAGTGAGGTGGGTTTGGTGATGGGTGGCAGATTTAGGGTTTTGGGTTTGTGTTTTTATTAGGGGTTACAGTGGGAGCGTGGGTAGACTGTGGTACTATATGTTTTTGATAACCTAGTTTTCGGACCAACTGACGCAAACCTAGGCTAATCCGGTGGTATATATGTTGTATGTGTAGGTATAGGGGAGAGTGGTTGTAGTCCAATCTTGTCTCGGATTCTTCAAAAAAATTTGGTTCACAAGTGGCATCTGATTGTGTTGTCAAATTCTAAAGGTTCATTCACATGCATCTCTCTGTCTGTATTTTTCAATGAATTTGTGAATAATGCAGTAATGTGATAAAAGATTTCTCCTGTTGTAATATATAGCAGATTATATATGTAGACAATCAGCATTTTGCAGATTGTGGGTTTTGATTTGTGATCATGGATTTATGAGATGTGAGGATTTTGGTGGGGAGTTAGCAGAGGATTACTGCCATTGGCTGTGGTTTTCTAGTTGGGTTTTGTTTGCAGATTTGATAGAAATCAGATTGGTTGACGCTCTTGTAATTGTGACAGAAAAAGCAAATAAAAGTGTTTGAGTTGGCATTGAGAAATGGCAGCAGCTAAATGTGCCTTAAAGACTGCAATTTGGTTGCATTTTTGAAGCACAATGTCTATTCTCTTGCCAACCCAATTGATCATGCTTCAAAAGTGATTTTGGTGAGGTGAGCGAAATGATTCAGACTTTTGTAAATCCGTGTCGTCGAAATATTGTTTGTTTCTTCGTAATTTTCTCCACTTTTCTTCATCCAATCCTGTGATCGTTGAATAGTCATTTCACAAGCATGACGCCGCATGAATAAGCGTGATCGAAAAGGCAGCATACTATTGCCTTATGGTGGTGAAACGCAATATGTCTCTTTTTGTGTGTGTATGGACAATTTGTTTTGCCAAGCTTGATAGAGAACTAAGCGCAGGCTCTTATCATCATCATAAATTCTCTACCAATTGGTTGGACTGTAGATGCGACGGTTTACTTCATGAATTCATTAATGTAGCTTCATTAAGAAAGAAAAGGACGTATCAAAGCACTGAAATGTTGCTGATTGGTAAAACAATGTAGGATATGGAACTTCTTTTATACTACTTGCCTAGGAGTACTTGTAACTCAATGACTCGGCTAGGAACTGCTTACTGTGCAACCATTCACGATTTCATGGCTCAATTTCTCTATTTGTATTCAAGAAATTCTGAGACAGAGTGGAAAACGCAATAAGTTGGTTAAGGCTGTCGCGAACTTTGCTAGAAACAATTTGTAAGAGGAAAGGTGAATTTTGTGATTTTATTCAAGAACTGGGAAAAGTGTCACAGAAGTGGTTGATGAATTCACAATCCTATTTCCTTTTATCTGTAGCTCAGGGAAAGCCGAAATTTGGATAGGACAAAAGGAAAGATTATGGGTTGTATTGTGAAACTGATTGAGGTGAAAACCCAGCTACAAGGTTTCATATTCTTAGCAAGTGTTCTAAAAGTCGCTAGGCATTAATAGAACGGAGGAGGGGCCTCTAGCACCTATCAGCTAACTAGGCGGATTTTAATCTAGGCATTGGACGCCAGCCTAGGACCTAGGCTTTTAGAACACTGATCCCAGCCCAAGTTGAATTTCCTATTATCAGCCCATCTAGCATGTATATTGTATACTACTCCAATAACAGCAAAAAAACATAGACGTCCATGATTGTTTTAGGCTTCTGGCAAGTTCATGATTAAAAGACTAGACGACATGGACTAATTTTGATTGTATACATCTGTTGTTCTAACTAGAGTTGGAAGATTGATATTCGCAAAATAGACCAGTTTTTATATCTGCTTTGGATATTAATCTTTGGACACAGATATAATTATAAATGTGTTCAGAGTCCGACGCACGTGAATTTCATAGTACGTGCTTGCCTGAGACCCACATGTATCGAACATCGGATACGTCTGTATATGATTCTGTGTCGGGACGTTTGTGTCCTTTCAGTATTTGCTACTGTTTTAAGGAGCCCTGCCACAAGACATATGAAGAACTACTTTCACAAAGGCTTGAAGAAATTTTCCAATAGAGCACGTAAGATTCGGTGAAACTGCAGTACAATTGATAGGATTTATAGCCTTGCAAATATGTACATCAAGGAAAGATAACCCATAACATCAAAAGCATCATATATTACAGAACAAGCTACGCCTCGATCAACGAAACAACATTTTTATTTACGGAAAAAAAAAAAAGGCTACAACATTTTTTTGTTGAATCTAAGAATTTGGTTTGTTTTTTTTTTTTTCCAGTGGGTTGGACTTTATCGTTTGCGAAGAAAAATCTTACCCTCCGCGTCATCATGCATAATGCGCAGGACTTGATGCGGCGGATTGTGTCTCCAAACTTGAGGCTTCTTCATTTGATGTCCCATTTGGGCAAATTTATCAGCAGCTTGATTGCCTTCCCTATAAACATGGCTCAACATGCAGTTATTCAGTTCTGGCATCATCAAATTTATATGACTGATATGCCCTTGTGCCTCTGCACACTTGACTCGTTTCCTTCGTGCAATTATCTCAACTAATGTCTTGGAATCTCCTTCCAGCCATACATCCTCCCATCCATTTTCGAGCACCAACTCTAGGCCTCGTCGAAGCGCTGCCAATTCTGCGATGGTGCTTGTAGTCCTGCCTATGGCCTCTGCATAGCCAAGCAAAAACTCGGCCTTGTGGTTCCTGAATACCCCTCCGATGCTTGCTTTTCCTGTTTTGCCCTTGCTCGAACCATCAAAGTTTAGCTTGGTCCAGCCAATTTCGGGTTTTTCCCATGCCACTTGAATAGGTTCCTTGTGCCAGTTCCTAATAATTGCTAGTCTAAATGGGCTTTGTGTTAGTTTTTGGCATCTCATAATGTTAGGAATGGTCAGCATGATGGCCTCCTTTATTTTATTTTTCTTTGTAATCTAAATTGGAATATTTCTAATCGATGAATTCTTTCTGTGAATAAATTTATTTACACGATGTGTTTCTAGTAGTCACAAGTTTAAAATAAGTTAACAAAAACTTTTTGTAAAACGGTAGCTATAAGCTTAACAAATGCATGCCAAATGTTGCATTTGGGGAGCTGGGCTGAAGAAAACGAGGCTCCTAGCGGCTAGCTGTCTTTCCTCCGAGTGGGGAAAGAGTTGATCACAAGATAGCTAGCAAACGGGTACTTCATGCGTGAAAATCTGACAAACAATTCATTCTAAAACCAAAAGAAAGCAAAAAAAAAAAAAAATTTGTTTTCTTACAAGAAAAAGATTCTCGTACGAACAGAAAATGTTTGATTGATCAAAGAATGATTTTATAGTTACAGATTAAATGAAAAATGGGGAATCGAACGATCGATTTAAGAAGAGGAGATATCTATATATTGATAGAGAAAACAAGGAGAATTTAAACCTTCAAAAGAAATGCCAACCCCTTTGTAAGCAAAAGATCAAGACCACCCTCTCTTCGAATGATGCATTTTCCTATGTATCCTTTTGTACACAAATGTTGGAGTAAGACGAAGGCAAGATAGATTCTGAATTTCACACCAACAAGACAGCATTTTGGTATCCCAGAAAAATAGAAAATGGTTAAATTTGAGAATATTCTGTTCAAGAACTGCCTTGAGGGTTTCTTGACGTAAGAGTTCTCCTGAGGAACATGAGAACTGCATGAAATATATATGTAGAGATTTTAAAGGGGGGGTTGGGTTGCTTGACAAGAGAGTACTCTACTTATTCTTGTCAAATGTTATTGAACCATTGGACTCCCTTTTTAATTAACTGTTAAAAATAACCGTTGTTTTTACATTTTCAAGAAATCCGGTGAACACAAGTTTTTATTTGGAAAACTTGCTTCCTTTTTGGCCACAGAAATGACAGTTTAACCAGGAATATAGGGAATGATCATTTTAGAGGTTGAGTTTGAAGATTGTCCTGATTCAAAGCTAGGTTTGGGTGGTAGGGGGGGGCGGCGGCAGGAATTTAGCTAAGGGGTTATAAATATGAATTTAAAAAAAAATTATATACGAATTTTTTTATAAAATAGGATATTTACTATAATTGAAACCTTATTGGACCTAGCTTGCCCAATTCATTTTGATGAGATATATGATCTATGTACTTAGTACTAACAAATTTACATGAATTTCACTTACTTTGACTCTGTATGAATGATATAGTGTAGACATTCTTAAAGAAAAATCATATTAGCATTCCAAAAATTGATGAAGGAGTTCTAAAACGACGTCGTTTTGTGTTTTAACACATTTCAATTTTGGAGCCCTTCCATCAATTTTTGGAGTGCCAAAATCACAATCACAATCACAATCCTAATCATATTATATGGAAAAAAATATAAAATTTAATTTTGTACATTTTTGAACCTTGGAGGTTCACTTAAACCCCTGACACCCTGCTATAGGGTTTCAGCCGCCCCTGGTGATTGAGGATAAAGATATGTAGTGGCGAACTCAGAAATTTGACATAGTGGGGCACCAATTTTCTTTGTAACCATAATATACTAGTTACAGTTAAGCACATTCACTCTAAAATAATTTTAGCATTCATGATAAATTAACAATTTTAAAGTACATATTTATTTTATTAACCAACTACTTGGGCAAACTTGTGCATTTCGACTATATGTGTTAAAATAATATTACCACATGTTCATCATCTATTTTTCTATTATTAACCCTATGAGTACAAGTTTCAGAAACCAAAAGTATACAAATGTAATGTGCGAGTTTATATTTTGTATTACACAAATGATCGAGATGTTGGAGGAGTGAGGGAAAACCTTGGTTCAACCTTTTAAAGCGTGAGATACGTGCATGCTGTAAGAACAAAAGGGAGAGGCTCCTCCCTATAAAGATGATGATTTGATCAGTCCAGTTTTGAAATTTTAGGACTCATTTTGAATTCAATTAGATGACCGAAACCCTTCATTTTGTAAAAATCATCGGAAAGTCCAACCGTGCTTAATAGCTTCGACTGGATATCAATCACTATAATAATATGGTGAAAAATATACGCATATAATGGATTTGAACCAATTTATTTATCTAGATAAATATATTTTGAACTTTTACTTTCTTATGGATTAATTTCATGCATATCTGGAGGAATGACAGCCTGCTGACCCTGTTGTCCGTCCAAACAACACTGCACAAACAGATGCCTACTTAGCATGTATTCAACAAATAATATATATATATATACACACACACACATAAAATCGAGAAAAAAAATTTAAGGGCGTGGGGACACGTGACCCCACATGCCTTAAAGTGGGTCTGCCCTTGAAGATATGTGCAGACATGGATTGCTTTTTATTTTTTTAATGACTCAAATGTCTTGATGAGCCTACGTACAACTTGACCACCCCTTAGGAGACCAAATCTTCGTATTTTTAATAACTCAAATGTCTAAGTGAGCCTACATACAACTTGACTACTACAAGAAAATTCAAACTTGAGACCTATAAATGAGTAACTCCTAAAGCCTTCACACCGCTAGCTGACCGCCTATTTGCCTAACCCCCTGAGGTTAACATGGTTTGCTTATTAAGCTCCCAGTAATATCATTCTAAAAAGGTTCAATTTGGATGATCGGAATCTTCAGTAGGAATATAAATGTGATTACTAAGAATTAAATTCTTAGAAATTTTATTAAGTGGGAATAAAAAATTGATTACTAGAAATTTCATTCCTAAGAATATAATATCTCAAGTAATTTCATTCTAGTGTTTGGATTAATTCAATAATCTTATGCAAAAATCAATTTTTTTGGAAATTTATCAAAGTCAATATTTCTTTTTTTAATTGATAGCCAGGAATCAAAGATTCTCTTGGTCAGATGTGTCGTCAGGAATCACAATCTTATTCATGTCTCTCCCAAACATAGGAATCCTGAGAGTGTGACATTACATTCTTACCCAAATGTCGGAATCATGGAATTATGGTGTCACATTCTCATTCCTCCTCAAAATTCCTGCCATCCAAACTGAGTAATATGGTTATGGAGATGGAAAATAAAAATCAATCTTGAATATTTATTTTGCCCAAATAATATTTATCCACATTGTACAATGCAAGCAAGGAGTTGGGTATTCGTAAAAGCGACATGTTGCGTTTGCCTTTGTATATGAGTTTCGCAATATGGGACATGTGCCTTTGCAAAAGTCGTCAGGCTCTTTGGTCAATCCCATCAATTCATCTCTCTTGTGAAAAATTCTCTAAGATTGGGTATTGTTGTTTTAAATAAACCAAATTCTGTTATTACATAGAAAAAATATGAATTTCCGGTATGGCTTTTGGTATGATTTTTTTATCTCAAGATTTTTGGCTCCGGCCCGTGTTCTAGCAAGTGAGGATAGCAGTATGGTGAAATGAACAATATGAATTACAACGTCGATATAAGGAGTAAAAGTAGGAAATTTCAAAATTTAGATGAGACTGGATTATGTGTGTATAGCAGTGCGAATCAAAAAAATAAATTTGTTGGGGCAATTTTATGATTTCTATTGGGCAACATTAGCCATATTCACAAAACCAAAGTGAGTTCGGAGTCAATGTCACGTGTCCTAATGTACCTCCTCCTTGTGAAGTTGCAAAACAGAAGAAAGCAAAATGGTTTGACTATTCATCCATTGAAGCACAAACTGTCCACATAGAGGATGCAAATTAAAAGCAACATGTAGCTTATAAGAATGTGTTGCTATATTCCGGATGTATTCATCATTCCAAATAGATTTGGTCAATACATCTAGTAATAGGGTGATATATGATTTTCCAAAATACGTCGCTATGAGTGTTGGTGGAACCATGAATTTTTTCACGATAGATAAAACACAACATCATTAGACACAACTGATAATGAAAGACAATTGACAACACCGGCCGGTGACAAAATTGTGGGTGATGGAATAATCTCCTTTCCATGCTAGCTAGCTAGTCGCTAAACGATTTTGAATATGTTTCCTTTCCGTCTATAATGATCATTTGAATTTTAAAGCAAGTTGGCAAGAAGTTGTTGGCTCCTTAAAATTCGCCATAGCAAACTAAGAAAGCCACCACCAGTTAGAGCAACAACTGATATCTATAGCTTCTCGAAGGCATAACAAAAGCAAATCACCATCTCACTATAAACTCAAATATTTCAAGATAACAACTTTTATAACACCGTGTTTATGCAAACTTACATTCCAATGCATAACAGAGTTGGAGATAAAACGTCCGACTGTGAGAAAGTTTGATCACCAATTTAACCGTGGATGACGAATTCTAGATAAGAATGCATCGAGATGGTCCATGGCTTGTCTTCCGATATACAAGTTCGAAAATTCAGTAATCTACAGTGTAAATTAGGTATAGTGAACGTGTCTTTCTTCATCGAGGTCAACAGGCAGTTTGTCAGATTAAAGCTTTCAAAACTGCTCATGACTACCAATAAGCCACAACCAATCAAGAGCAACTCCTGAAAATATGCCGCCTAGGAGAAACAACACCATCAAATTACCCAAAGCGTTTTGCTCCGGACCCTGCAAAGATTAGGAAAACAGAATAATTATTTACGAGGAGAGACCAATCGAACTCTCTGATAACAACTGATTTTAGCAGACCTTGTAGCCTTTTGGAGCTTCTGTGAGGACACACACGGTGAGATAACCATTTGTTAGGCCCAGAAAGGATACGAGTGCTATCATCCATCCTTGGCTACCGTACTTAGCAGTGAAGTAGAATGCAGGGATGAGCAAGAAACGAGACAGTACGGCTAACATAAGTCCTTTTCGACATTTTATCTTGAGGCATTCTACGACAGGAATGTATCTCGATATCAGATCCCAAACGTTGTACATCGCTATCAGAACAAGTGCGTACCTGAAAGATCACGGCGGCATTGTAAACATGTCCAATGATATTTAGATATATGATAGACAATGACTCAATTAGCTCCTTTGTGGTCATGTGGCTTCACATCTAGTCAAGATATTTGATGGACTATATTGGCCTTATTCTTTTTTTTTTCAATTGAAGATCACAATAGCAGTTATAAATACACGCAAAAAACAGAAACCATTAGACAAGAAAAGAACAAGAATCCAAGCAACTTTATCGTGTTGTGATGTTACATACTCTAGGAACGTGGAACTAAACGAAATGCTAGTCATACAGAAAGTGCCCATGAGAAGAGTACAATTAACGTACAAAGTTGTGGGAGGTTTTTCAGATGAAACAGTGCCATTTCGGTAACATCGTTCAATAAGAACAATTGGAACATACAAAGAATAGGACAGAAGAAAATAATTTGCAGTGGAAAAATGAATAAGCGAAGTAGTCTCACGAACATTATGCATAATAATTTTACCTTACATTTTCTTTTACCTCTAAAATACTGAACATGGCATAATTAGATATCTTTGGAAAGCTATGAAACTAGCATGCTCATGCCCAATACTCGTACAAAAATTGCAGAGAATGCTTCTTAAGTAGGAGTAATTGAATAGTTGGTTGACAAGTCACGAAATTACCACTTACCATGAGCCTAACTGGTGCTTTCCAGTGTTTTCGTATAAGAAGCCCGGAAAAATGGATAAAGTCAGGACGTATATTAAATACAAGTCCAATGCATAGTCTATGTTCTGAAATAACAATTGCTTCTTGCTCAATATCTGTTGTTGTTTATCATCACCTTCACCCTGCACAGATCCACAAAGTACGTATCCTGAAATTTGATTTTGCCCTTTTTTTTTTGTTCAAACTTATTGAATTACATGAGATCTGTGAATCTAAAGGAAGTTTCCATACTCCTTTGCTTACTTTTGTTTGGATGCCAGCAGCAGCAAGATCTGCTGAAACAGTTTTTGATCCTTCCGAGGCTGCCTTTGTGCGGTAGTACTTCACAATTGGTAGTTTAGGAAAGATGTATGCATATAGGAAAATGCATAGAAACTCAAAGAATGTGGAGATTGCTAGGAATAACACTGCAAGAATACATCAGTTGAAAAAATAATTAACAAGGATATAAAATATTATTAGAATACTGTAAATGCACTCATGTTTTGAGAACAAACCTAAACTTCCAACAAAACATCATCAACCAGGTTATTAGATCTTACTTATTTTGAACTTTGTTTTGAGATGAGAGCAACTTTATGGAAAGGAACAGATCAAATACGTATTGCTGAAAATTGTTTGCACCATTCACCACCATGGGATGTTCGATTTCAGTAGACTTGTAGAAGTGAGACTAACTCAACAAGAATTTCGGAGAAAACAACAGTCAAAATTGTCTAAGTTAGTTTATCAGTGAGAGAGAATAACATACTGACTCCTTTGCGAAGACCATTGGCAGATTTTTCGAAGGCAGCTTTAGTGATGAGTCTCAAAGCAGAAGTGAGAGCCCCAGATGCAGCCAAACCAGCTAGAAAGGACTGCAGAATTCATGAAAAGAATATCCACAAAGCTATAAAAGCTACTCAGTTAATTGGAATGAGAGCAAAAGTAGTCAAAGAAATGAAGAAACGTTACTCTTGACTACCAAGGCTTACTTGCATGAAGTCGGGGCACATTAAGGATAGATCTCCAACCATTCCACCTTCAACATGGGCATCCGCAACTCCAAAGGCAGCAACGATGACACATATACCAATATAGTTTCCGATTCCGCCTTTGCCTGATGTAGCTAAATCCAGCTGCAAAAGCCAAAGTCAAATACATCGGAATAGAGGTGAGTCATAAGGACCGGCACAAGAACTAAGATGAAGTCAAGAATCTGGAGTAGTTCATAACCATAAGATGGGCCTTTGCAGTACTTACAACTAAGAGAGCCAAAGTACTTAAGAAGAACAGGATGTATCCGGTCATGTTACGTTGCCTTGTATCGCTCTTTGCCTCAGTATGTGCAAGTATTGCAATTGTTCCAAGTGCAAATGGTTGATAAACGAGGGTAAGTACCCTTGCTGGGTGGTATTTCTTCAAAAGGAAAACAAGTAACATCATCAATGGAACTGCTATTGGAATCAATTCATCAAACAAAAAGGAGTTCCTCTTTTCCATTTTTGCAATACTAGATCTATACAATACAATTTTTTTTTTTATGGGTTTTTTATTATCCATTTAGTTCGTATGCTTAAGCCAATGCTAGAGTATCAATGATATTCAACTATATGTTGGAAAGATATGAAATTCTATAGACCCCAACATATCAGCTTGACAACTTGGACTGTCCAAACAATGAGCCCAAAATTCTTGTAAATCTCCTTCCAACTCAATTTCCAAAATCATTTAAGACCCTGATCCCCCATCAGATACAATGCTGTCATAAGATCCAAGAGACGAAATTTGACCAAAAACACATTGAACTATAACTAACTTTGTACTTAATTAGCAGCCACAGAAGCGATGTTTCGCGTCTCGAAAAGGGATGAAAATTGGAAATCAAGAAAGGGGATGCTTACCGGGAAAAGGTTATAGTAGTAATCTGAAATTGTCAACATGCTGTTCCAGGCAACAAGGGACCCAAGTCCTAGAACAAAGCATACCACCATTGCAAAAAGTTTTCCCTGTTATACGTACATAAAAACCACAAATTCAGTATACGAGACTCCCAATCAATTGGGGGTCAGCAAATCTGCTCGAGGGCATCGTGTTCCGTAGTATCAAAAAAAAATAAAAGCGTACATCGTTTCAAAGATATAAGACCAAGATCTAAGTACAAAAAACAGAGATTTTTTATCCACAAACCTGAAGCCTAGTTGGTGATCCAATTGAATCAGCGGTCGTCATGGCTGCTTCTTCTGTCAAATGATGATAATTCCTACTATTACTGAATACACTGCGCATGTCTATACATCTATATATCTTCTATATATACATATATGTATGTCCTTGTCGGTAGAATGTGAATACTGGGAAACGGTGAAGCAGATGAAGTTGAATATATCTTCTATATATACATATATGTATGTCCTTGTCGGTAGAATGTGAATACTGGGAAACGGTGAAGCAGATGAAGTTGAATGCTTTTTCTTTGAAAAAAAACGTACCCAATATTTCAAAACTCTTGACTTGCTTAAAAAAAGTGGGTGTTTTTTTTTCTAAGAAAAAATTGAACATGAAGTTTAAAGAATCAAAAAGCTGAAACGTGGAGGTGGAGGAATTTATCAAATCAAATAGGAACATACCTGATTTTCCGGCTGGAAATAATTCTATAGGATGAAGACCTTATACCAAGAGGGTAACTAGCTATATCTATAGTTTATTGGGTTGGGGTATGTAACTGCATATATTAAAGCATGTATTCGATGGGCCCGAGATCCTCTATGCAGAAAAATCTCAAGTGATTTTTTGACTGTTGAATCATCCAAAAATTTTAGAACATAAATAAAATTCATACAATCTAACGGTCCAAAATCTCTCAGCATAGACGATCTCGTGCGGCATTAAAATGCTCGGTTGTTGGCGTGTTCGATAAAGACCATCAGCGGGGATGAGCTTGCAATTTGCAGAGGTGCGTGTGGAAGTGATGAATGCAAAAAGTCTGCGAAAAAAAAGGAGGAATAAAAGATTCCCTTTTTGTTGTATCATTGCATCTGACTTTTTCTTTATTTGCAAAAAGATTGATTGCGAGTTAAAGATAGATTCCGATTATGTGCGGGTAGAGTACGGAGTGCCGATAATATATCGACGGCGTGAGGAATTAATTTTTGGGTCTCCCACGGATAAAATTCAAACCATTAAATAATTTTAAAATAATTTCTTTTGGTAGTCTAAAAAAACAATCAGCTCAATTAAATATGAACATAGTTTTCATATCAAAACATTGTTTTTGGATCAATCACTTAGCCATATTCAATTGAACTGATGTTTTGAAAAGCTACTCAAAAATGTATTTTAAAATTAATGAACGATTTGAATTTTTCGTATAGAACTCAAACATGGACTCCATATGCTGTCGGTACATTATCGTTACTCTTATCGTCGGTACCTTAGCATTTTTGTTAAAGATAGTCCCATGAGGATAAAGAATATCAAATTATTGCTAGGGAAGGGGATCTTGAAAAGCGTTCCAAAAGGATTCTCCATTTGATTGGTGCATGTGAGGTAAAAAAATAAAAAATAGAGTGCAGCTCCTCTCCAATGGCTAGAGAGAACACTCTCTCCAATTTTGGTCCGTAAATTTTTTTACGATCTCATGTCAATGATCGAAACAATTCAGTTTATGTTGCTCGTTGAAAACATGAAGTATACCAAAAATCAAGTTTATTGAACATCATTAGATATGATTTTGAAACACATTATCTTGCAAAATATAATATTGCAACACTGGACTAAAACCCATTTCTATATTTTCTGCAATATAAATCTGTTTTGAAATCATATCAAACGGTAATTGATCAAACTGATTTTTGGCATGCTTAATGCTCTCAATGAATTAAAAATTATGAACAATCCTAATCATTGAAGTATGATTGAAAAAAAAAAAAAAGGAGCCGAAATTGGAAAGAGTGTTCTCCAATCATTGAAGAGAAGCCGGACACCAAAAAATATATCATTTACCGATAAAAAAAGGAAAAGTAATGAAAGTGAATCTTTTGTTTTTGGTTAAGTTGAAAATTTTGACGTATGAATCCTGCGAGTAAATAGTCATAGTTATGACCTTATATGAATCGGGTTTAGATTCTAATTTTGTGTGCTGCAGTATAAGCTAATACTGTTTACTGCGATATTTTTGTTAAACTTAAAGCATAAAATCTGGAAAGTTCCAAAAGCTACTCAACTCATCTTTGATATTTTTCAGAATTTCATTCATTTCTTAGTTTTTCAAAATCTATAAAATTTGAAAATTCCTTATCTAGAATATTTGGTAAACACTTCAAAATCCAAATTGGTTCGAAAAAATAAAATCTCAAAATCTGCAAAAGAAAATATTTTTTTGTAAACGGACTGTGTGGATAATAGGGGTATGCTTTAATGAGAAAATAATTTTTTTTCTTGTATTTTTAGCAAAGAAAATTAAAGCTATGCAACCATGTTTCGATGGGTTATTCAAAAAAATCAACTCTTTATCACTTTAAACTACTTTCATGTTAATCAAAACACTAGAAAAATGTCATTTGTGTTCACTTTCCTGTATTTTTCTGACCGTTTTATTCTAATCGGTCCTTAACTATGATTATGGATAAGAAAAAAAAATGTTTGACAACATAAAATCCTTCATGGACCGGGCCCAATCACAGGAAAAATACTGTCAATGACGTGTTTTGATAATTAATATCCGCCAAGAACATTTTCAGTATTAACAAATGTTCTCAGCATGTTCTTGGCAGGTATCAATTATCAAAATACGTCATTGACTATCATTTTCCTTTATCAAAACATGTCCTGAAGTGTCAATTTTTCAAAAAAAAAATTGATGAAATTACTTAATAACCGGGCCTACCTTTTTGGGGTAGTCCACTGATTAGCCCTTTCTGGCTCAGACCCAAATGGCCCAACTAATGCCTCGGAAGAGAAGTTTTTGGGTGCCGAGCAGGTACCACATGCATGGTACTCATCGGCGATTCGGACCATCCAAACATATTTTGGACGGCCCAAATTTGTTTTCTCTCTCTCCCCTACCCCACCACGCCACTCTCTTTCTCCTTTTTCTCTCTCTAAAGTCCGACCCGTCCAAAACACGTTTGGACGGTCCGAATCGAGACTATTGGCACCCAAAAATTTCTCCCTCTAAAGACCTTTGATACATGAAAAAGGCCCAAGTTCGGGTGTTTTTACAGACTTTGAGTTTAAGCCCAGTACTTTGTTTCAGAAGCCATGAAAACTTATATCCCACAAACAAAAGTCTGGTCATTTGCCATTTTATAGCTTCAAGTTTACAGGCCCAGCCAGTCCAAAAAAAAAAAAGTTTACAGGCCCAGAAATGTCTTTTGGTTGCCTCTCTGGGCTCCAGAACCTTTTTTTTTAAATGTCCGAAAAATCAGTGATACAGCCAAGGCCTTGTAAGGGCTTTGGAGGTGTTTTTTTTTTTTTTTCTCCTTCTGTAAACCTTTACTGGTTCCCAAATCTATATATATTGAAAGGATAATAATTTTTTACACTCCACTTTTATTCGTTCGCGCTTCTTTTTTCTACCTTGTGAACGTGAAGTTACCGGTTTGTCCTTTCATGTGTGGAAAATACTTTCTAATTCCCTGAGAGAAGATGCAGCCCAACAAATTTGCAATTCTAAAGGTTCAATGGTCATCCCCCTAGCCCAAAGAAGAGGTCCTCAAGGCCCAACCCCTCGCCTTTAAATATTGACAACCTTAAATATTGACAACCCAAACATAGTGTTATTTCGGTTTTTCCATGAAAAGAGAAAAAGAAAAAAAAAATTGAGATTATTTTTGGGGCCTCTCGTCACAACTTTCAAAAAATAAGCTGAACATACATTACTAATGCACAAGCACCACGTGAGGTCGCATATTCGAATCCCAAGGAGTTAAACATTTCAAATCTTGGAGCTACTGGAGGGTTTTTCCAGTCATTAATTTCAAATCGCTCGAATTAGTTGAGATGTGTGCAAGCTGGTCTAGTCATCTAGTGATCAAAATAAAAAAAAAAAAATAAGGTAGATTTCTGAAAATATTCAACCTTCTCTTCATTGGTTCACCTGCATTCTTTTCTACTATAATAAGATAACATAAGAAATAATAGTTCTATTTTTTTTGTCAATTGACAGAAGCGATTAATCTACATTAGATGTGAAGTATAGTTTACAAGCCAGCGACACTAAGGAAAAACCCTCTAAGGGAAGAACATCCACACGCATGTGGGGAGACTCAAACTCCTGACTTCCTAGATGCAGGAGTCATGGCCAACTGAACTAGCCCCAGTTGGTATAATAGTACTAATTGAGCCATGAGGATTTGGTAAATTTTCTGATAAATGATAATCATCAAGGTACTGATTTGTTTGTCTCAATGATTTTGAAAAGAAATGGAGTAGAATGGTGATCATATTTTGACCTCCAATAGGGCGGCCACTCCTCAAAATTGGCGAACACCAATCCCATTTGTAATGTACATTTTCTTATTCTTTACAGAACTCAACGTCTAAATAACAATTCAAAACGGGTAACTATTTCTTTGTAGCTTCATCTATTAATCTATTACTCCATATATAAAGGGAGAATTCCAATTTGGGCTCGTTCTTATTTTCAAGTGTACGGACTTTTTCCACGGCCAAAAGAGCCCTCGAAAAGTAAGTTTGCGACACTTGAAATGTTCCGAAGCTGTATACTATAAAACTACTCCCCACTCAGGGCCGATTTATGAGATTTTGGAGGTCTAAGACGATCTTCAAAAGTGAGGTCCTTAATAATTGTAAACGAAAATCAAATAAAAAGCTGAAACTTTTCAAAACCACATACATGTATTCAAGGCAGAAAACCCCACAAAAAATACAATATACCACACCACACTGTATAATTCAGGGCTCGGTCTTATTCCTCTTTCTTCATTGTATTTGTTTGTAATGGGAAAAAAAGATCCATCGATGCACCTACCACACTGAATAATTTTGAAAGGCCCAGAGATCTTTGGCGATCCCGCGACCTTTTATTCTTCCTTTTTGTTTTTTTTTTCTTGTTTTTTCTTGCGTTCCATGTTCCATTTTTTTGGCTCATTGGGCCTTAAGTGTAAAATGTCTTATTGGGTTTAATTGGACCCTAAAACAACACATACATACTAGGTCCTAAATACAAGTAGGGGCCCTAATTTTTTTGACATTTTTTGAGGGCTTAAGGCCTACGCCTCTTGGGCCTTAGTCCAGAGCCGACAGTGTCCCCACTATTTATGGTTGGTGTCCAGACACGTAGTGTGCATACCAATATCCTTCTACTAGTTCCGATAGAATAAGTAGTAGCTCCTTTTAAGTGTGTGTAAGAAATACGAACAAGTAAACAAACTAAAACTCATCCATCTATTCTTATCCAAAATCATATCCACAAAGAATGCTAAGTTGGCTTCAAATTGAATTAAAGTGAGGTGAATCATATGATACCCCCCTCTTTCCTTTTGCCTTTAATCATTTGCAAATCCGTGACCTGAAATTTCTATCCCATTTCCTACTTTGTTAGATGCGAAAAAAAGAAGAAGGTGATCCTATTGAATTTGCAAAATTGTGGTGTTTGATGCCTTGGTGTCCTCCTTTGCTTCTTTTTCAAGACCGTGACCGTATTGATTACTCACCCCTTTCTTCATGAAAGTTCCAGGTTAATTTGGATAAACGGGGTCCCTATAGTGTGCTAATGCACCACGGGGTGTAGTGGGTTTAATTCACCGAGATCTTATGACCGTAATTTGAATCGTTCAGTTTGTAGAGAACTTGTTGAAAACTAAAGTCATTCACAAAATGAAGTTAATTGGACATTGATAACCATATAATAATGACAGATTTGTGTTACACTTCTTTTTAGAATGAGACGATATGGACCATCCATTTTTTCATTAAAAAAAATTATTTGACTAAGAGACTAATTATATCGAATTCACTTAATTTTTTTCACGGATGATCTAATCAGCAAACTCTACATCCTTGACGATTCAGATCATGGCGATAGAATTTCCGCGGACCCCACCGAGACGCGCTACACCATAGGAACTCGTCGTCCGCTTAACTAAATGGTTATGGTTTTTATCCGAAAGTCGTTCTGATCTCATTGTTTCAGACAGCAAAAAGTAGGGATTCTTAAATGGAAAAGCATGTGAATTCGATTCCCCACTTGAATAGTTGTGGATTTTTTGGAGCCGCTTTGTTTGATGAGTTAGCTTTCTCGGACAATCTTCTTGCCTTTCAATGTTTTGACATTATCCTTTTGACGAGATCTTTCTAACCATTAAACTATTTTTTAAAACAGAATAACTACTGTTGATGGGCTTACAGTCCAACGGCACTTCCTCACCTCTTTCATATGGAAGGTGGAGAGCTTGATCTCGCCAAGAGCGCAAGTGTTTATTGTGGTTGATACCTTTTGGGCTTGCTCGACCCGTATGCCGCTTAGCAGTACTCTTTTCTCATCCTATTAAGAATAGGTTAGATAGCTATTGAGTGATGAAAGAAACGAAATTAATTTTAGCTTTACGTTAAACTTAAGTTTCGAAACTAGTATACACTAGTTCGAATCGGAGAATTGGACTATCTATAACAGCGGGATTTGGTCTAACTTTATATTTTGTTATGGAATTTTTGTCGCACATGAACTTTTGTTTGTTTTGTGTCGATCTTTTTTAAAATTATTTATCCGTGTCATGTGTCAAGATGAAAGAAAATAAACAAAATGTTGAATCAAAATTGAAACAATTCTTAAAGGACAAAACTAATTCAAAAAGATCTGCCTGGTTTGGATTACTTTAATTTATGTCTTTAGTGAACTTTTTAAAATTTTGATCATAATTTTTTTTTTCCTTTTAAGATTCTTTCGTAGAGATGAATAAATAGTATTTTTTTAAATAGCACAAAACGATACGAACGTTCATGTAAGATGAAAATTTAGACCAAAAAAATTATACAAAAAAACAGTTAGCTTGGAACCTATGCCTTTGATTTTGGAATCTGTTCCAGTTTAACTTCAAATTAGTAACAGTTTTCTTTTGCCGTAATGTGTTTGATTTTGGTTTTGGTTTTGGTTTTGTTATGCTTTAGGCCTTTTCCTGTGTTGTTTTCCCTTTGTTTTGATGCTTGTTGGGTTCCTTTCTTGTTTTGCAGGGGTATTTCCCGTAAATAAATTCCCGGAATGGGGATATTGCCAAGCACCCCCTTGCAAAGCGGGTGCAGAGCGGCCGACTCAGATTTCTGCAGTACAATGTTTGCATTCCCCATACATAACTCAGATTTGTATGTGCTCATATTCAATCAAAGTCATCCGTACCGAGATGAACGGCCGGATCGATCGCTTTTGACACCACTTTGCAGGGATGCCACTTGGCAGCCCCCTTGGAATTATACCAATAAAAAAAATTTGGTCATCTTGCTCTAAAAATGAGTAGATGAGTAGTAGTTACTGTCTTATTGTCTGTTTGTTGCTTGAAAACAAAATCTTGTATTGCGTTCCCCATACATAACGATGTGTAATCCACCTAACATGGAAGAAAACCAATCCTAAATGCTTGTCCGAAGTCGCAAGTTGAAATTTCACAGATGTCAAACATTTCAAATCTTGGGTTACTGGAGGGTTTGCCCAATCGTTAACTTCAAGACTCGGAATTAGGGCTCCTATTAAAAATCAGCTCAATTTAATATTAGTAAAGGCGTTTATAATACATCCAGCTTTGCTTTAAAATTCAGGCACGAATTCTGGCTTGGATGTTTCCTAAACGCCCTTACCCATATGCGATTGAGCTAATTTTTTTCAAAGACCCTACAAACAAAACATATTAAACAAAATGAGTGGCTTCAATTATTTTTCTGAGACCCAAAATTGCGTCCAAATCGGATATGTACTTGCAGGTATAGATTTCACAGGTGTGTGAATAGCAACGCTATTAAAATTGGTGGAAGGTTGTAGTGCAAATATGTGATTTTTTTGGCAGGAGAGTAGAACCTAGGATGGACCGTACCACTCTGCCCCTTCTATTGAGTTTACTAACTTCATAGATAATCAAGGTATTGAGTTGCGATCAATCCTATTGATCAGGTGGCACGACTCAGCCACGTGGCAGTTTCCGGCTTGATGGTGGGAGATCATCAATGGATTCAATGCCACAGTTTGCAAAATGTAGATTTGGGGTGGCTAAAAGGTTGTCAACACAGTACATTATATATACATCTTTCCTATTTTTCACCCTTAACGAACGCTCTTTACTTGCAAGAGTACATCTTGGATCTTTGAATCATGTTATGGCCAGAGTGCTACTCATGGTCATGGTGGAAAAACCGTTTATTTTATTCTTCACGTCTTAGATATACACCTTACGTGTTAGCTTTTTCGTACATGTTCTTTTTTTTCTCCTATTATCTTTCATTGTTAATGTTGTCATGGTGGTTGTAAAGTCACATGTGAACCCTAGAGGTATTTCTTGCGAGTTGTGACCACAATTGAACCCCAAAATGGACCATCCCCTCTTCGGTCCAATCAAAGACAGATCACCCACGTTGGGCTAAAAGATACACAAGAGATTCTCTTTTGCTATTCTGACTTCAAGAAATTGTCAAGTTTCGAATTCAAAATGTTTGGATTTACAGTGCACCCCTATTGCTACCTAAAGCTAGTTAGCCTATTGACTGACATAGGGTTGATGTGGAAATGTACCCCAATTATTTCTACGTCTCTAGGTGGTGTCCGACTGTCCATAATTGCTAAAATTCAACAATATAATTATTGCCTACGATTCAGAGTGTTTGCTACTTTTGGATCCAACTATCAGAATATGCCCCTCATTTTTCTTCAAACAAAAACAATTGCAGTGATAATGGATATACGAAAATACCCCAAGCTGAATCCCTAATGGCCTCACATAGCACTTGGGACAAATAACACACTTTCAATGGAGAAACAAAACACATCATAGTGAAATGGATCACAAATAATCCTCTCTTTTCAGAAATGACAATAAACTCATACAATATAGGTTAGAATGTTAATAAGTAGACGTCAAGTATAAACTCGAGACGTTGGTGAAGTTGGAATAATTACTCAAACCAACTGGGTCAGCTTGCAAGTTTGACTAAAAATGTTTTTTAGCATGAGAGCAATTATCATCCTTTCTTTATTTATTTTTTGTCTCTATTTATGTAAATTTACAAAATCCCGTCCAGAGCGTAAGGGGTTGCACATAGGTGGTAGGAGTAAGAAGGTCAAGAGTTAACCTCCTTTAAGAGCTAATCTAACAACATTAACGATCACCGAGAATTTTCCTTTTTTCCGAATTTCCTTTTTGGCCGAATTGTGCATAACACCGTGCTGTGCACCCTAGTGCACAACAGGGCCCGGGGTTCGATGAGGGATTGCTCTATCAATGGCAGTTTTCAGTTTTTCAAATAAGAACAAATCTGGTGTGTGTTTACAGAGAACTAGAGTGTGAGGTGTAATACTCTCTCTTTAGGTCAAGTTCCATGTTTGTATTTTCAGTTCTTGTGAGAAAATCTGTTTACTTCGTTGAAACTTGAAACTAAATAAATAGCTAATGCGTACTATTTATCAAATCACACTACAGTCCTTGTATTTAGGACCATAAGCTGTATTTTGAACAAAAATTCAGCACAACATCCACCATTTCATAATTCTTTGACACTGAAACCAAATATCATGTACTACTAGACAAGTTGTAGTAAAACACAAGAACAGATCCATCTATAAGATAAATGAAGCCACCAAAGAGTCATTTCGAAAATCAACAGAACAAACACGGGCGACTTCGAATTAATCCCCCTCCCCTTAGCAAATCCTGTAAGTACCCCAACTCTATAAACCCGCGGTAAAATATCAAACGCTTTTAGGCCCATGGCGGCCGTTTCCCATCTCGACGGCTCCATGACCCGGATAATCGACATCAACCATGTACCGGGACCAGAACCAGTGTTCCTTCCAGATAATCACCATTTCCTCGATCGGAATGTTCTTGGTCTCTGGCAAGAAGAAGAAGATGAAAATGGTCATTATCACCACCCAGAATGCGAAGAAGAGGAAGAGACCGAACTTGAGGCGGCAGAGCATGGTCAGGAAGATTTGAGCAATAATGAACGTGAAGATCATGTTGACCGACACGTTAATACTCTGAGCAGCAGATCGGATTTCCAGAGGGAAGATCTCACTAGGGACTAACCAGCCTAGGGGTCCCCATGACCAGGCAAATCCCGCTACATATATGCAGATGAAGAGTACCACTACAATGGCGTACCACTTCGGTAGGTTTCCGGGATCCCCTTGGATTCCGAATTTGGCACCAATGCAGGCTGCTACTACAATCTGAAAACAAAAAAGAAACAAAAATCACAAACCATGATTCAATAGAAACATACCAACATCTACAACCAAACACAAAAAGTGCATAAATGTGTATTGTCTGCCTTATGGAGTAATCGGTACCTGGCAAATAAGCATCTGAGTGCCACCCTGAAGGAACAAAAACCTTCTCCCCCACTTATCAACACCATAAATCGAAACAACCGTCGCACCCACATTGACAACACCGGTGATCACCGCAGACATAAGGGAAGCATCGCTTCCGAACCCAATCGTTTTGAACAAGACGGGCGCGTAAAACATGATCACGTTAATGCCGGTCAATTGCTGGAAGCAGGGAATCAAGATAGCCATGGTGAGCTGTGGCCTATACTTCTTTTGCAACAGATTGGCCCACGGGTGCTCCACCATCTTGGACGCCTCGCTCGCCGCCACAAGATCGCTGAACTCCTCGTCCACGTCGTCAACCCCGCGGATTTGTTTGAGCTTTGACTTGGCTTCCTCGCCCTTGCCGCGTTCGATCAACGAGTTGGGTGTTTCCGGGAGGACCAACGACCCGATGGTGATGATTAGGGCAGGGACCATGGCTCCGCCCAAGCTCAAACGCCATCCCCAACCACCTTTGATCTTGGCAAAGAAGTAGTTGAGCACATTGGCTACTAGTATGCCGATTGTGATCGAGAGTTGAAAGCCTATGTTGAGTGCTCCTCTGTACTTGTACGGGGCCATTTCTGAGAGGTATAGGGGCACAGACTGAAATAATACCGACATTCAAAACAATATTAGCGCCTCATTGAAATTGGCAAAAAAAATAATAATAATAATGTTTGTACCCGGAATATTTTGTGATTATCATTGTCATTACGAAAAATAATTGTAACACTTCAATTTTCGTTATATGTTATCTTCGTCTCTATTCAGATAAAATTGCAAAATCACCTTTTCATTTTTCAATCAAGTAGGAGTACGACTAAGGCCAATATCATGAAGGACCATTAAAGTCGATATCACGAAGGACCAAGGTGAAAAGATCATGGAATAAAATGTTGTTTGTGAGGACCACATGTTCTTGTCATGAGGCAAAGTGCCAGAGAAAATTTGAAAAAAAAACAAAACAAAAAAACGTTGTCATTAGCTCAAGTCAAACTAAACACAAAACAAGAGGGGCAAATAGTTTTTCCGTTAGCTCGGAAAACTATTCAGTCCTCTTAGGCTAGTACGTGACAGTTTTCTGAGGACACTAAATAATCTTTTATTCAATCCTCTTGGGCTACTACGTGACAGTAAATAATCTCTCTTTTTATAGTTTTCTATTTTTTTTTTTTATCAACAGCATGAGCCTCTCCACGAAGTTTAACACAGAATATATGAAAATGATTTACTTCCATAATTTTAGGGTAAAATATTTTTATTATTATTCAAAATAAAATAAGTCAGTCTTCAGGGACCACATGTTCTGGCCTTGTTTCGGGGGTTTGAAAATAATAGATTGGGACAATTATTATTAGTCTAATAACAAGCCGTTGTTGTCGAATCAATTTTCAAAATCTTAATTCAACGATAGCAGGAAGAATGGACAAACGTAGATGTCATGTGCAAAGAAAAAGAAGGCATGTACGAACTCGAAATATCCCTAAAAAATATAAAAATATTATTCAGCATCCTTGCACCTGGACACTGAATAATAGTAGTAATGTCTTAAAAAAGAGGGATTAGTTACGCCTAATCATTGATCATTATTATTCATCTTCAGGGTCGCGAAAAGGATAACATACTTACATATTTAAGGAGATTCAATGTGTGCATAACTAGCATGTACAATATATTCAATATTGTCATGAAAAAAATATAATCATGATGAGCATACATTGTAGAACAATATATCTCCACTTATTCACACCAGCAGAGTTTCTCCATTAATTATTAGTAGTAGGAGTATAACACAGATAGACAAAAACAAAAAACCAAACTTTGGTCAATATTGAGCTAAGCCCTGTTTGGGTTGATGTTTTGGTTAATTGAATGGCATTTACCAAATCAGATCTGAAGAAAAGGGTACATATATTTCAAGCATTCAAAAACTTGTTTAGAATCAGAACCCGTGTTATATTTGCTTCCCACCACAAATTAAAAGAAGATAAAATCAGATTGTTCATGGACATTGATGGTTGTTATTAGCCACAAAAAACACTGTCCTGATTTCAGAAAACACCATTTTTTTCTGTTCAATTTAGTTCTTACGCCTCACCAATATCTCAATAAATTTTACTATATTAACATGTAACTACGCATAAAATTTTGTAGTATGTTTTTGCGACAAGGTTCAGAAAACAGATCAACAAAAATCCAAGAGAGAGTAGGGGTGTTCCGGATTGTAAAAAAAATATTTTTTGAAAAAAAATGTAATTTAAAGCTCAAAAATTATGTTTTTACGTAAATAATTTTTCTACCAATATGAATCTTGTTTGATAGATCTCATTGAGATATTTTATACGGTGCAAAAAATTAAAAAATTACTTTTCATTTTCATTATATTTGAGTTCAAATATTGAAAAAAAAAACTTTTACAAAAAATAAGTAAACTAGAATGGAGCCTTAATACAGAGTATTTCTACTCCTAGAGAGTGAAAGCAATATTGAAGCAGATTCAAACACATCATAATCAAAAATGAAAAAACATACATATTCCATGCTAGTCCAAAAGTATTAATCACCTATCACTGAAACCCAGAAGTCAGAGAGAGAGAGAGAGAGAGAGATCTGCCGACGAATACATAGCTGGATCAGAATATCAGGCTTGAGAGAGAGAGATTTATACCTGATTGGCAAACCCAATGCCGAAACCGAGCAATATACGGCCGAGAATAAGCATCCACACAGCCTGAGCGAGCCCATTGATTAGAGCTCCGGCTAAAAACAGGACTCCGCCAAAGAGCATCGACAGTTTCCGGCCAAAAATCCTCGTCACCGCCGACGCGACAATGGACGAGAGCAGAGCAGCCAAGTACAGAGACGACGTGAACATGGTCAGCGTCTGGCTGTCGAACTTGCAGTACTGGTTCGTCGAACTGTCCGCCTTTTCCTTCCTGTACACCGCCGGAAAGAATTTCTTCAGAAACGGGTCCATCGATGTCACTCCACCTATAACACCCACCGTAAAAAAAATATTAGCGTGAGACATTTTAAAGAACCCGGCTTCTCTGTCATCTGTGTTTCGACTGCAGAAAGCAGTCGCATCTCGGTCGCCCATGATCAATAATTCAGATTTACGAACGAAAGCAAGAAATTTAAACCATAAAAATGTTTTCTAACAGTCCAAAAAACAGATAGGAGGTTTTAGTGGTGGGTATTTTTTGTATACCTGAGATTCCGATATCGTAACCGAAGATCAGGCCGCCCATGGCCGCAACCATACACGTGACAGTGACATACAGAGTGAGATTGCCAGGATATGCTTTTCCGGTACCCTGACCGGGTCCAAAACCACCAGCCATGTTTGGTTCTCTGTTCTTGTGATTTCACTAGTTTCGGGAGAGGGAGAGGGAGAGGGAGGGAGAGAGAGAGAGAGGGGTTGTGAAAAGTCAAGGTGAAGGAGCAAACAGACTAGAAACAGGGAAGGAGTTGTGTATAGAACTTGCTATACATGTGGAGAGAGAGAGAGAGAGAGAGAGAGAGGTGTTGACTAGAATATAGAGGGGTGGATGGGTATGGGAAGTAGAAGTCGTATATATAGAGCGAGGAGATAGATGGGAAAGAAATACGCAGTACTTGGAATGGGGAGATTTCTTAGCTGTCAAAAGAGGATAATTATTTATGGCATTTTGATTTGGGTATTAATTAGGAGTACTACGTATCTTTTTCTGTTTCCAAGTTAGTAGAATATACTAATATTAATTAGGGCTTAATTTCTGGATAAGTAGATAAGATTGACTACTGTGCGCTAAAGTAAGACACAGCACAGAAAAATTGAATTCAGGAACCATTTGGAGTTTTTCTTTTCAATCGATAGGAGAGATCATTACATTATGCATGAAGTACACAGTACAAGACACTACATTCATTGTCTGAGAGGTCCACGAGATAATCAAACCCAACAACTGAACCAACAGAATAAATAAGTTTATCAAAGGAATCACAATCAGTATAACCCCATTAAGGAGATAAATAACTCTAACAAATACAAAAAAAAAAAAAACACTCATACGAAGGTGGGAAGATTCAAATTCCTGACCTCTTAATGGGATACAAGAGTATTGACCAACTGAGTTAGGAAAGAGGAACTAAAATGGGAAAAGGGATAATTTCTTCAACATCCCTTCAACAATTAGTCAGTTACGTAACTTAACCCCTTTCATTTAAAAACAATGCAGTCAGACCCCTTTTAGGTCCAATTAAAGTTGGAATTTACTTCCACCCCTTCCGCTAAATTGCTCTCGAATAGATTAATGAGACGTACTCTATTGTGGTGTGTTCAACTAACAAGAGTAAGTACTTATTTTTTGAATTAGAGGTGATGTATTATAAGAGAATGACTTACCTCGTAAAGTGAAGAATAAGAACTTAAAAATAATAATCTTAGCGGAACGGGACCTGATATTTATTAGGGATCATTTCACCTGTGAAGATTCTAGTGGGTAAGCGCTCAATATCTTAATCTCGAAAAAAAATTTAGTGTCGAGCGGGTAACACGTAGTGCCGCTCGGTGCATCCAAGCCGTTCATTGGGTTTTTGGACGGCTCGGATTTAGAGAAAGAAAGTGTTGGGGTGAGAGGAGAGAGAGGGTTTCAATCCAAACCGTCCAAAAGTGTATTAAACGGCCCGAATGTACCAAGCGGGTACCACATTGGATATACCCACTGGGCACTGAAAAATCTCCCCTCGATCTCTATCTCTTTGAATTTTATATCCCCCATCCCATCAACATGATCAAGGTAATATTTACCCCCATCAAGACGTCTTCAAGGGGGCCGACTCATCCTAGGATGTTAATTCTTGTTTTGAAAAGTTAAGTTACTGGGGTACCAAAAAAAAAATTGAATCGTAATATGAGGACAATTAGGGGTTATTTGGTTATCAATGACTTTCTTTTTGGCGAAATACTTATGTTGTAACAGGTTATATTGCCTATCAAAATAAATACACGTTCTATAAATAAACACACGTTTTATCAAGGTTTTCAATGGTTATGTCGTTTTGGTGGATTGAAACCTGGGTGTTATGGTTTTTAGTTTGAGTACGGACTTGATCGTTTTTGGTTGAACTGCTTCTATTAGGATTATGAATAGGGAGGAAACAAGAGTAATTGCTTTGAGACTTTGGTATTATGGATAATGTATAATGGCTTTTAATTTGAATATGCACACATTCTTCACTTTCTTTTTTGGTTGATAATTTGATAGGGAAGACTTTGGATGCTGTTTGTTTGAACATCAATAACTATGTGAATTACTAAATGAATTTTATATCGTATTTATATTTTAAATTTTTCCTTGCACAAATCAGTTTTGTTCACATAGCTATCGATATTTGATCAATCTAATTTTTTTCGTGTATTCCTACTCGACGAGGTTTGCAAAATGAACTATTTCGATCATTGTTGTGGGCCAAGTATGGGCTTACAACGTCTCAAACCGGACCAGATTGTACACAATAAAAACTGAACATGAGCTTGATCCAATGGGGGAGGAACTTGGTGCCATTGGCAACACATCCCGTTATAAAGATTGGATAAGTGATACGACTGTTAAAAAAGACTAGCAATTTGGGACGGAAGTGGTATCATTAAGCATTTCTGCTAACCGATGAAGCCAACTTTCTATTTTAAATAGTTGAAGGGGTCTACTTTGTATGCTAGTATATCTTACCACAATAAGCTGTATTTCAAAAGGAAAAAAAAAAACACAAAAAATCTACCAATTCATAAATTGTTGACACTGAAACCAAAGTAGCATTTACTAGAGGAGAAGTAAAACCCATGAAGAGTTCCCACTAGAAGATAAATGTAGCCACCAACCAGTACATTCTTCAAAAAAAAACCCAGAACAAACAAAGACGAATTCGAGTTTATCCCCCTCCCTCCAAAATCCTTTTAAGTACACAAATACAAAAACCCAAAATAAAATCACACATTTTTGGGCTCATGGAGACCGTTTCCCCCATCTAGAAGTCTCCTTTACCGGCTACTTTGCCGGCCGGATAATCAACATCAACCATGTACTTGGACCAGAACCAGTGTTCCTTCCAAACAATCACCATCTCTTCGATTGGGATGTTCTTGGTCTCGGGCAGGAAGAAGAAGATGAAAATGGTCATCACCACCACCCAGAAAGCGAAGAAGAGGAAGAGGCCGAATTTGAAGTGGCAGAGCATGTCTAGGAAGATCTGAGCAATGATGAACGTGAAGATCATGTTGACCGAGACGTTGATGCTCTGAGCGGCTGATCGGATTTCCAGAGGGAAGATTTCGCTAGGGACTAACCACCCTAGGGGTCCCCAAGACCATGCAAATCCTGCGACGTAGATGCATATGAAGAGTACCACTACAATGGCATACCACTTCGGTAGGTCTCCGGGTTCCCCGTGAATTCCGAATTTGGATGCGATGCAAGCTGCTACTACAACCTGTTGAAACACAAAAATATAAAAAAACAAATGATCCAATGGAAACATATAAAGATGCAAAACCATTCGAGAAATAATTGAAATATACCTGGCAAATGAACATCTGAGTGCCACCCTGAATGAATAAAAACCTTCTCCCCCACTTATCCACACCGTAAATCGAAACAAGCGTCGCACCAACATTCACAATACCTGTGATTACAGCAGACATAAGGGAAGCGTCGCTTCCGAACCCGATCGTTTTGAACAAAACCGGCGCGTAAAACATGATCACATTAATCCCAGTCAATTGCTGGAAACACGGAATCATGATAGCCATTGTAAGGTGCGGCCTGTACTTCTTTTGCAACAGATTGGCCCACGGATCCTCCACCTTCTTTGACTCCTCGCTGGCCGCCACAAGATCGAAGAACTCCTCCTCCACATCGTCAGTGCCCCGGATCTGTATGAGCTTCGCCTTGGCTTCCGCGGCCTTGCCACGCTCAATCATCGAGTTGGGTGTTTCCGGGAGGACCAAGGCTCCGATGGTGATTATGAGGGCAGGGACTACGGCTCCGCCCAAACTCAACCGCCATCCCCAACCGCCTTTGATTTTGGCGAAGAAGTAGTTGAGAACATTGGCTACTAGTATGCCTATACAAATTGAAAGTTGGAAGCCAATGTTGAGTGCTCCTCTTGACTTGTATGGGGCCATTTCTGAGAGGTATAGTGGCACAGACTGTAATTACAAATTTAAAACAACATTTAGCACTCCATTCAACATAACATTAACGAAAAGAGATAGACTTATTCACTATTAGATTGTTAACTACCAACTCATTTAAAAGTTTAAGCTTATAGAAAGAGGAATAATTTTATTATCGATCTTGCTATTGTCAGCCCACTGGATTGACGATAAACACACTAAAAGACAAGAAAAATATGTATTTCTGTGCACTTTTTATATCCTTTAATACATAATCACACACCTACTATCGTCAGTCCATTGGGCTGATTTTAGAATTTTTCTTTTATTATTTATACTTTCAACATTCAGGAAGCTGCTATAAACAGACTGTTTACAGAGCCACGTAATCTCGGTCGTCCGTTTCGACTTTGGACGATCTGGATTTAAATGAAACTTATCTAAATTCCCCGAAAAAGTTTCATAAACATCTGGACCATCCGAAATACTCTTGGACGGTTGTGATTCACCTTCGTATACAATTGTTCACGAAACCCTCTGTTAAAAAGACCGTCTCTAACGAAAAAAATAGGTGTACCCGTATTTTTTTTTGGGTCACGTGTATA
The DNA here is from genome assembly GCA_019656835.1 of Rhododendron ovatum. Taxonomy (NCBI): domain Eukaryota; kingdom Viridiplantae; phylum Streptophyta; class Magnoliopsida; order Ericales; family Ericaceae; genus Rhododendron; species Rhododendron ovatum. The sequence goes on along the minus strand of CM033793.1, from coordinate 10,658,402 downwards.
TGGATTGGATGAGATTTAAGCCAGGTAAATGATGGAATTTGCCAGTCCTGGTACGGGACCGACGGGTCCTGTAGAAAAATCATGCCGACGGTCGCGCTGGGCCGTCTTCGACCACCGGACGGCCGATATACACAAAAAATATGTTGTTTGGATCAAGTACCCTACACACATCGGATGCCGTTGATTCCCGCGTTGAGCCCCTCGTTTGTTTGTTTTTTTAAAAATTTTTTAACGGCTCGGATCAACCATCCGTCCGGTTGTTAGTACAATTTACCTACGGGACCGTCGGTCCCTATAGCAGGACTCTTTGCCAGTGGTGTGAAAGGAATAGTGTCTTGAGATATTCAGGTAAGATTATATATAAAAGTACGATTTAATTTATCGATAAATAGGACTACTTTTTTATACTCTTGAAAGGGAATCCAGTATTTGGATAGAATCGAATAAACACCCATAATTATCAAAAAATAATAATAAATAAACACCCATAAGAATACAAAAACCTTGTCCTGTTTTCAGAAAGCATCATTTTGTTCTTTTATTATTTTGTTTTTGGAACAAAAAAACAAAACAGAGCGGAATATCGAAGAACATTCCTCCACCGAACAACGGTACTCTCCAGCTAAAACAAAACGGACCGTCCAAATTAGGGTGGAGCCACGGCTCCCTGATATTTTCGTAAATTTCAATTTGAACCCCCATATATTCTAGTAGTACAATGTTTCCCAAAAATAATACTCCTCCCCTATAATATATATCAGATCAATAAAGAGGCCCGGGCATAGGAATAAATGGTTTTGGGACACGCAAAGGTAACTGTCGTCATGCAACATTATCGAGAGTAACGAACAACACATAATAGTAGCGGTCGTGAATTTTTAAGAATCATTAATGACTCCCAAAACAATTTCAATTGCCCAAATCACCTGTAACGATAGAGTGTCATCCGTAACAGTCGTGAATTGGAAATGGACTACTACGTCACGGGACCGGCTGATACACATGCGATTTTTTATCTCACAAGTTTTTCGGGTTGTTAATACATGTGCCGAGCTAGTTTTTGCGTGCGGGACGGGATTCACTGAGCCATATGTAGTTAACATTTTGAACCTTGCAATTAGCAAGTTTGTAGCGTATTTTTTCCCTATATTACTCTAATTCTATTCATTACATTTTCTCTCACTCACTATCTAAAAATACTTCTTGGCGTATATGTTTTGTATTTCTGTTTAAATATACATTGCGCGCCCTATATATTTGAGTTCGCCAACGTCGTCAAGTGCTCCAAAATCCAAGGACCGGCCTTGTCAATAAAAATCCTAGGGAAAGGGGGTGTTTTTTTCTTTACCTGATTGGCAAATCCAATGCCAAAACCGAGCAAAATACGGCCTAGGATAAGCATCCACACGTGTTGAGCGAACCCATTGATTAGAGCTCCGGCGCAAAACAGGACACCGCCAAAGAGCATCGACAGTTTCCGACCAAAAGTCCTCGTCACAGTCGAAGCAACAATCGACGAAGACAGAGCAGCCAAATACAGAGATGATGTGAACATAGTCAATTTCTGGCTGTTGAATTTACAGTACTGGTTCGTCGAATTATCTGCAGTTTCCTTGCTATACACGTCCGGAAAGAATTTCTTCAAAAATGAGTCCATCGATGTCACTCCACCTATACCAATCAAAATAATTATTAGTCCAGTAATTTGTAAGGACCTAGCTCGTCTTGTCGTTTGAGTTTGGACCGCAGGAAGTAGTCACACCTCAGCCAATAACCCACAAAAAAACCAACGCAAAATATATAAATGCAATTTTTTTTGAATAAGGATAATAATAATAATCTAATCCAATTATTAAGCCAAAACACACCTAAATAATTTAGATTTATGAACAGAAATCGAAAATTTTGAACTATTAAATACACTTTTGGGTGGCTCCAATTGCACGAATTGCTATCGACAATCCAATAACACATTGCAAAGGAGCTGGATTAATTTTCAAATTTTCCAAACGTCAAAAATTCATATTCTCTATCTGTTTTCTGTCTGGAAATTTTGTATCGTGAATACTGTAGTATTTTTTTTTTTGGGGTAAAGAACTGAGTCATCTATACGAAAACAAACCAACGAATACTGTAGTTTGTCAATATAAGAAACGATTAAAACGTGTGATATTTTGTGACGGGTATTTTAGTATACCTGAGATTCCGATATCGTAACCAAAGATCAACCCGCCCATGGCTGCAACTATACATGTGACGGTTACATACAGAGTGAGGTTGCCCGGATATCCTTTCCCGGGGCCCGGAGCAGGTCCGTAACCACCAACCGGCATATTTGGTTATCTTTTCTTTTGAGAGAGGGAGAGTTATGTGTAAAATAACTTCACTTATAGAGAATGGGGGTGGTTGGCTAACAATACATAGAGTTGTATGGGAATGAGAAGTATGTATATATAGCTTGAGCAGATATGGAAAGAGATATGCAGGCCTTGGAATGACGATATTTCTCAGCTGTCAAAAGAGCTTGGATATCTAGGAAAATTAATCCATGGTTGACCTGGTGGTGAGACATAGTCCTGAGCTCATTTAATTTTCGGATATTTTAGTAAGTACATAGGTTTGAAGGAGGATATGGTAGAAGAGTAGATTCATTAAGCCGGCATGGAAAATCAAAAATCTAAGGGCATCTCTAATTTTTTAACCAAATGAATCTTTTGTTGACCTATGTGTGTGATGACTCATATTCGTAGGACGTCCTACTATTTAAAGAGTGATGTTTACATTCAATCACTTCGTTAGTTTTTTAATGGAAGTAACAACCAGTTGTAAAGTGATATTCAATCACCATATTTGAAGAGAGGGAAAGGCTCGTCAACTTTGATGTACTATTTTAATGTGTAGGTTGCAGGAGCTTTTTTTTCAACATTGCTTCGATTAACAGGAGATGACATGGGGGTTTTGAATAATGACAATAAACAGTGTAGAGGAGAAAGAGGAACTTCTTGTTCAATGGTTTAGTATTGCCGTTTGGCATTTGTTTAAAAAATTATAAAGCAAAGTTTTTATTTGAAAAGCTGAAGGGGTTTTTGCTTAATACGCTTTTTTGGTTCAGGGGTATTGAATGATACTTTGCAATAGTTGAGGAGGTATTAATGAAATTAATCCAATTGGAAAACCACGGTTCGCGGCTGGCAGTCAAAGTTGGGCATTCAAACCACCATTCCACCTCGGCCAGTGCTCATAAAATTTATCTTTATCCATCCGGGAAGCCATAGCAGACCCGTGGCCCGAGGGTCGTTCTCGAAAATCCATCGGAGCTCGTTTTTCGTCTTTGATTTGAAGCTATGCCGATCCTGTCCTTCATCTACGACTCCACTCTTGCCAGATTTCAGTTGTGAAAAGGGTTTTAGTCTCATGTCCGGATGTTTAGACGATAAATTTTCATTTTGATATTATTGTCGCATATTTGTGTATTGGATTGGGCATAGTTTTTTTTATCGTTGTTGTCAAATAGACTTTCTCTAAGTGCTGTGTGGCTTTTGAGGAATGATACTCATTATTCTCTGATTAAAAAAAAATCTATCCGGCAAGTTAATTGGTGCAACTTTCACATCACATGCCCTATTAAGATCTCACATACAGAGTAATTATTTTCTGTTTCTGATGCAATCGCATAGGAGTAAAGTATTTTCTTTTTTGATAACTCGAGTATTCAGGCCTACTTACACATAGCTCGACTAATTCTGAGCAACAATAGGAGTAACGTATTAGCCCTTCAAAATTGTGGACACCAATATTTTATTTATGGTTGCTGTTTTGAAGGGATTCGAATTTTTTTAACACTTATTAGGTCAATAGCAAGAAAAATATAAATCATGGATAGTATTTCCATTGACTAAAAGTTATAACTAATTGAGAGTTGTGATGGCAGAATTTTCGCACAATCTAATGTGAATGGTGGGAAATAAGCTGGTATTGGATGATTTTTTATTTGTTCGCGAATGGATGGTTTACAATCGGTGTAATTACGCTAATGGTATTGATTCAGGGCCACGCATACAAAATAATCTGTATCCGTTTTTGTTGTCATGTAAGATAATTCGCTCTTAAATGACTGATTAAACCGTAAGTATGTCGCGAGTCTAGTGTTGTTCTCCTTAGAGAATCCACAACTCATGCCCTGTTTCGTTAAGTTTTTTTATTTTAAGTACTTATTTCCTGGTTTGCAAGACAGGTCATTCTCTCACAATGTACACCACCTTTAATTAAAAAATAAGTATTTATTTGAAAAATAAATACTTATTTCTCTTAGCAGAACGGGACCGTAGTCGCCTATTTAAAATTATAATATAGTACTATAAACATACTCTGACATATTAATTAACTCTTCAAGATTCTCAGTCTATTATCTTTTGATGCTCAAAATTATAAATTTACAATACAAGTCCGGCAAACGCTTATGCCAAAAGACCTTTACTTAAATGGAAGATTAACTAGAAAAATAGTGATCAGGTAATGAGTTGTTTAAAAATCGTTGGGGTGATCGATCAGCTGCCGCCATTTGTCTCTCGTTGGGACCATCTTTGATTGGTCCAAACTCAAGGTTACGCAGTCAAACTCCAGTGGAAGGCTTTTTGTTTCTTGATGGTGATTTTTACACAAATTAATCGTTCCCTTAGGGTGCATTTGGTTGGATGGAGTGAAATGTGAATAGTAATTTTGGTGTGACAAAAAAATAGAATATTAATTCCTTAGTTTTTTAGATGGAATGTAATTCTTTTACTAAGGTGAATAGTGATTTCATTTGAAATTATCATTTCATTATTCAATGATGAACCAAATATTGGAATAAGTAAGTCATTGGAATGACTATTCCATTCCAATCTTGATTCCATCCAACCAAACATAGCCTAATAGGAGTAGAGTATTAAACGCACTCAAAGGTTTTTTCATTTTCATCTACTATTTTTTTTTTTTTTTGACATGGTTCGTCTACTATTTGAATAACACAAATTCCCAAAAGCATATTACTTAAAAGGTAGTAAAATATTAGTAAAACATATTTTATAAAAACGTGAAGTGTGAAAATTATTTATCGCATTTTCTTTCCCCTCTTTTTCGGCTGCTTATTATTTTGTTTTTGGGTTGGTGCGGAGCACAAATCATGCTGACTCATCATTTGTAGAGTATAAAGTTATAAATACTTATCTTATCGGTGTTTGGATAAAGCCGCAGTTATTAGGGAGATGTTTCTTTGTTTGGGGAGGGTGGGCAGCAATTTTAAAAAGGTAAACCCGAAACGTGACTTTAAAGTCCTCAAATTCTATCCTCAAATCAAAAAAAGCCTTTATTTCTACGGTGACGGTTACAATTCTCGTGACATCATCACGCCCAAACTTTTTTGCAACCTGCGCTTCTAGTATTTACTAGATAGATAGACACCTTGGAAAAAAAAAATTGATGAACAAGATCAGATCAGTCATATTAATACGAAAAATAACGTGCAACAAAGATAATGAAACAAAATACAACAGAATGAAACAAAAATAAAGAAAAGTCCTGCGAAATTAGACGCCAGAGCCAGACCCATCAATCACACGCGTGAACGTGGGTGGAGTGGCCAAGCAGGATCCGCAATCAACTTGAGCTTTCCCGCAGCAGACTGAAGGACCATTAATGAATCCGCTACAGGCGCCGCTGAACCGCTCAAAAATCCTTCAACAAAGTAGAACGAATTCAAGAGCCAAAACCCAAATCTAGTTCCTTAGATTTGGCTCCTGAGTTCAAAAATAATGGGAAGAATGAGAAATTTACCCTCTCTAAGGAGAAAGTCTCAACCATTTTACAGTCATGGAGGTAGGAGAAGAAAGAAGAGAAAAGAGTGTCCGGACTGAGGAGGATTTAGGAGAGGAAGAAGGAAGAGAAGAGAAGAAAGAGGGGTAAATAAGGAGGAGGGAAGTAGGGAAGGGGGCGGTGGCAGGGTGTGGGTTCGGGAACCCTCTCATCCGGACTCTCTCTTTAGCTTTCTTTAATACTCTCTCCGTCCCTTTTTTAGAGTCCAGTATTTCATTTTGGGTTGTCTCTTAATAAGTGTCCATTTTGTAAAGTTAGTGGGTAAAAATTGATGCATTGTCTATTTTGTCCCTAAAAGTAGATTTCTTTTTGAAAAGTAAGTGAGTAGAAGTGTAATATTGATGGGTAAGTAGGGAAAGTGGAGGAAAAAGTTGATGTGAAAGATACAATGATGATGTCTTTTTAATAAGTTAAAGTTACGAAATAGGACATTTAAAAAGGGACGGATGGAGTACTATACTATTGCATTCTTTTGAACTTAACTTTAATCTGCGAGTTTTATTTTTATTTGAATTTTTTTTTGCATTTATTAGTTTTGTGCCAAACTTTTGTGGGTTATCGATTCCTTTCGTCGAGACGAATCAACAACCCACAAAACTTTAGCGCAAAATTAACAAATGCGAAAAAAATTCAAATAAGGACAAAAACTTTGAAATTTAAGTTAAATTTAAATTAAGTTCAAGAAAATGCAGACACCTTGAAATTGTAAAAAGTAAGTTTTTGGCTTAAGTGGTGCTAACAGTTCCCGACCAAAAGGGATCCTGACGCCCCGCTGAGCATACTCCGGTCACCGGACGACCGATCCGAGCCGTCCAAAAATTTAAAAAAAAAATCAAGTGGGCCTATGCGTGAATCAACAGTATCCGATGTGTGTAGGTGCTCGATCCAAACACTCTATGTTTTTGTAACATATATCAGATACCATTGATTCTTGCGCAGGCCCACATGATTTTTTTCTTTTTTTTAGAATTTTTGAACAGCTCAGATCGGCCGTCCGGTGGCCAGAATGTGCCCAACGAGACGTCAAGATCCGATCAGGATTTTGGGGTCAGCAACCGTAGACTTTTCGTTTTGGCTTATCCGCGGTCTGTGGTTGGATTGCTACCATCTGCAGTCATTAACCATTCTCTTTGCTGGCTGTGTTTAGACTGCTGCCATTTGTAGTCATGACCATCCAAAACTATTTTTAATAATTAAGATTCATTGACATATTTTTACATGTAAGACAAAAGATTTTTTATGATGCTTCATGGATTCTTCAGTCCAAACCCAAGCAACAGAGAAGCTGAATCCTCAAAATAAGACAAGAAAAAAGATTTCTCTCGAATCCTTTATAAAGATATTAGTTTTTTTCATGATACGCCATAGTGGTTTTTGGGCGTTGATGCCCTACAAAATATAGACCTTAAATTCCATATTGGTTTTAGGGCATTCATTCCCAATAAAATATCTACTCTTAAATTGTAAAGTAGTTCAATTACAACAGTTACACTAAAACATCCCACAAAAAGTTCGCCGTTTAAAAAAAAAAATCCCACAAAAAGCAAGATGTATTTTTTCCTTAAAAAAAAGATGGTTTTGACATTTTTTTTCAATCAAAAATCCTTGTCATTTTATCTACCACAGAAACTAACAAAAATGCTACTTGCACAACCGTTGTGTTGGATTGTGAGCGTAATTCTGACCGTCCAGATATTTCAGATGTATCTGGACGATCTATATTTTAAAAAAACTCTTCCATAGAAAAGTTTAACTTTTATGGGGAAGAGTTTGAGCGAATCCTGACCATTTATTACAGCAATAGACGGTTAGAAATTGGTTGTGTATTATATTTTACACAACCGTTATGTGTGTAGCACTTTTGAGAAACTAATTTATGCACTACTTACTTTGACCATACTTACCAATCTGTACTTCCCATTTGCAATTGCAAAGATAATTCTTTAGACACACAACTAGGAAGAAAGGTAGAAAGGTCACCCATAATTTTTTAAGTTCTATTTTTAGATTTTGGAATTGTAAATACTATGTCCACTCTTCTTTTTGTCTTTTCCTAAGCCGTTTGTCTAATGGAAAACCTAAAAATTAGGGCGAAAATATATATCTAGTTCAAAAAATTTTACTCGTGAATAACGGATTAACAATTATCTGAAAATTAATAATTTTAGCACAGATTTCTTAGTAGATATTGGACACTTCAATTGAATTAATTAAGATTAATAATTAATAAAATTAGACTATTCAATTAGATTAAAATATGTAACACTTAGGCTCCGTTCAGTTACCAGGAATGTTGTACAGGAAAGTTATTCTCAGGAAAAGTCAAGTAAAGTGAAGTGTTTAGTGGTGGATAATAAAGATTAGTTAGTAGAGTAGATTAGTGTCGCATTGACGGCTAGATGATTATAATGGAGTACTTAACCTTAGATAATAGTCTAATCAGTTCGTCAAATCATTTGAATCGATCAAAATGGCATTATTCACAAATCATACAGTTAATAGTGATAGTGATTGACATTTATCAGTGATGATTGATACAACTGGCTAGAGTGGACCGATTGATTTAATTAACAGTTAAACCAATTGATCAAACCATTTGAATTAATCACAATGGACTAATCGGCAGTTTACAGTGATGATGGTTGATAGTTTTAGTATCAATGAAGATCGATACAGTTGACTAAAGTGGACCGATTGGTTTCATTAAGTATTTAGCCAATCGATTGAGTGGTTAGTTTATAAGCAACCATTAAACTGTTGGTCCAAGTAGTCAAACTTTCCAGTTCGAGTAACAGTTTAAACAAATGTTCAAACGGTTTGATTTGATCAACATGACATATATTAGTTAATTGGGTGTTGAATCAACTGACATGACCTAATTACCAAATACCAACATGAGCTCTACGATTGGAGGAGGGCGGCAAATGAGATGAATACTATGCATTTGATCATGTCAGAAGGTGGCCAAACAATGAAATTAGATTGCTCGATTTGATTTTTTTGACATACAAGAAGCGATTTTGTTGATACTATGGAATTTCCACAATGAAGAAAGCCGTGATAAATTGTGGGGCCTCAACCTTCCAAACATTGTGTCTACGAAAGTTGACCTTGAACGCCCTTGGAGGTGACCACCTTCAAGAAAATGCCACTCCCCTTTCCATCGGAAGTTTCCTCTACGTTGGCCTGCCGAAAGGCTGCAAGAATTTCCCTACCACTTCGAACAATTTGTCGCGGACTTCTATTGGTTTCATTTTGCCATAACTCATCTCTGTTATTCTACAAAATGTCAACAGATCATCAATGCGGTAGGCACTGGATCATCTTGAAAAGTTTTAGCTAGGGACGTTGCAAAGCCAATCCAAAAATATTAGCTCCAGCACACTTCAACACTTTCTGAAACATGGGTACATCCCATACACCTCTTTAGCAAAAGTATGGTACGCCTCTAATAATGTGCTGTATTGTATAACGCTACAACAAAAATGGTCAATCATGACAAAATTCAGATTTTGTCTCCAAATGGTACCTTTTGGCGAGGAATTGGTATTTCGTCACCGTAATGCCTTCAACACATTGCCGACGAAAAATATTGTCGACGATCGGTGATACCCCTTTCGCATGAAACAAAAGACTACAAAGTTGGGTGATGGAACTTTATCGTCGCTAAAAGCTTTAACGACGAATTTTGCGTTTTTGGTGATGAATAAAGACCGGATATATATACAGGGCGGTTCAAGAGACACAAAAAAAAACACCTAAAAAAACACCCCAAATCTCAATCTCATAGTTTCCGATCAAATTTGTATGATCCGAACCGTTCAATGTGTGCAGAATGTGATTTTAAGGGTATTCGCGAGAAATTAGCAAAAAAATGATCGGAAAAGGCTTGATTTGAGCAGTTTTTATTTGAACCGTTCAATAAAAAACTATTCAAAATTGTTTGGATCAAGCTCTTTTCGGTCATTTTTTTTGCTAATTTCTAGCAAGTACCCTTAAAATCATGTTCTGATTACTTTGAGCGGCTCGGATCATCAAAATTTGATCAGAAACTATGAGGTGTTTTTTTAGGTGTTTTTTTGGGTGTCCCTTGAACCGCCCCGATATACATATATATATATATATATATATATATATATATATATATATATATATATATATATATATATATATATATATATATATATATATATATATATATATATACAGTGGGGTTCCCCTGAGGGATCCCAGAAAATCTTGTGGTGCGGGAGTCCAATCTGAGCCGTTGGATTTAATCCAACGGCCAGGATAAGAGATGGGATAAAAACCCCAAGTAATTGCACTTTCCCCCCTACAACTTCACACTTCCCCCCTTCTTCGTTTAGTTCACGCTGAGAGAAAGAGAGAGACACAGAGAGGAGACGCAAGACGAAGAAGCAGCGATCGACGAGATTAAAGCCCGACGAACGGAGAGGAGAAGAAGACGAAGGAAGATCGACCCAGACCGAGGTATCTCTTCCTCTCTCTCGAACAAAAAAACAAAAATTCTGGAATCGAAAGAAATTTCTCAGATATATATATATATATATATATATTTTAGGACGACGAAGAACGAAGACGAAGAAGGAACGAAGACACGGTCAGCATCCACCGAGACCGAGGTATCTCTGTCTCTCTTTCTCAGGAAAAAAAAAATCTGCTATCAGAGGAAATTTTGGCCGATTCTGGTTCAAAGGGGAAAAAAATGAGGGCTTTTTTTTGAATGCTCTGGAGGTTCGGCTAGGTTGGGGCTTCAACTGGGTTGGATAATTTGTAGTGGGTGGGAGTTTCAGGTGTGTTGAATGGGGGAAAAAATGTGGCCGATTCTAGTTGAAAGGGGAAAAAAATCTGGATTCTTCGAAAAAAAATCTGTCTTTTTTTTAATTTTTTTGAAATAGAGAAGAAAAAATGGGGCTGTAATATCCACCACAGCCTTTGGCTTAGATAAATGTAGGCACTTGGCTTAGAATTGAATTGAGGCTGTCTGATATTTCAGGTTTTTTATAGCACTTTTGTTCTGTTTAGGAACCTTCTGACCTCATTTACTGCCATTGCTACATTCAGTTGGTCTATTTAGCCAGTGTGCAAATTCTACAAACAAATTAGAATGCACGATATTTGATCTTAGTCATAGTTTCACTTTGTAAGTTTCAGTAAATGAAATAATCCAAGCTGATGCATGATAGAATCTTTCCTATTGCTAGGACCCCTTTATTATAAGAGAAATGGATTCAATAACCACCATTGGAGTAGATAAGATCTTATTCTGCTTTTGACATCCGTCGGTTTTGTATGCAAATCTTCCTAGAAAATGTTTCCTCAAAAGGCTTTGTTGTCTATCCTCTAATCTGAAGGTGACTCGATACTTCTAACGAACTTTTTAGCCTGTCACAAGAAAGAAGAACAAATTGAGAAGCAACATAGCATCAAGAACCAGGCTATACTAAAAGCGAACACCTCAAAAATTAACTATGTGGCTATGAATGTTATCTCAGTGTCTTACAAGAAAGAAATTGTGATTCCAAGTATTCATAAGTGGTATATTTATCCTGTCTGAAATCTTTTGACTTCCAAAACCACACAGTTTAGTTGACAGTAGAGTAATTTTCTGCCAAACAGAAGTGAAGCAAGTTACAACACTGTGGTCGCTTAAGTTTGTAGTTTTTACCTGCTGACCTCATTTATTGCCATTGCTACATGCAGTTCCCATTTGGACTATTGGTTATCCATTTTCTGAATGTAGGGGTTGAGATTTCTCTTAAGAAGGAACGAATAAGAAGAAATGGAAGAAGAATAAATTTTCAATATCAATCGAACTCCCTTGTTTCCACCACCACCACTGCAAAGGTATATTTCTCCCTTTCTCTCTCATGTAGAAAAATAGAGTAGTTACGATCACTATGGTTTATTTATTGTTTTGTCTTTTGGTGGTTAGAATGCAGTCTGTAGATGATATACAACTACTCTCCCCGTCACCTTGTCAACCTTTTGAGGAGTCTGCTAATTCTTCTGAAGCACTTTACACTCCTGAAGTTAAAAATGAGCTGATACCGAAAATTACACAACAATTTAAAAGCTTAGAGGATGTTTACAAAGCTTACAACAATTACGCATTTGAAGTTGGTTTTAGTGTGCGAATTCATTCTAGCAAGACGGATAAGAATCATGAAACCATTAGGAAAGAGTATGTTTGTTGGAAAGAAGGGGAGAGTAAATGTTCTGAGGCCAGTCAACGGCAGCGAGGTTTAACTAGGGAGAAATGTGGTGCAAAACTAACAGTTGTAAAAAATCGGTCAGGTGAAGGATTTGTTGTGACCCAATTTGTGGAGGGGCATAGCCACCCTCTTACGACACCAAGAAAGAAGCATTTCTTGAAATCTCATCGTCGAGTGTCAGTTGCACAAAAAGCGTTAACGCAACAACTAGCAGCTGCAAATGTGTCATCAAGCCAACAAATGAGTGTTTTAGAATTGCAAGCTGGAGGTCTCGAATATGTTGGATGTTTACGACGAGATATTTATAATTCTAAAAGGAATATGAGAAAATATGTTGATGGACATGACGCCAACATGTTGAAAGAGCTTTTTGAGACTGAAAAAGAAAAGAATTCAGGTTTTACGTATACAATAGAGGAAGATGATGAACACAGGCTAACCCATTGTTTTTGGACCGATGCGACCTCTAGGAAATCATACCAGTACTTCGGGGACGTGGTGGTATTCGATACTACATACAACACAAATAAATATTCCTTGATGTTTGCACCTTTACTAGGTGTTAACCACCACGGGCAGACAACGCTTTTTGGATGTGTCTTTTTAAGTGATGAAAAAAGTGAATCTTTTGAATGGCTTTTCAAGGAATTTTTAAAAGCGATGCCTGGACTACCGCCCAAAATGATCATAACTGATCAAGATCCGGCAATGACAAGAGCAATTGCTTGTGCTCTTCCCAATACCTTTCATAGATATTGCATTTGGCACATTGTTAGTAAATTTTCTGAAAAAATAGGTGCATTGACATACAAAGAACATTATGAAAAGTTCAAGAAATGTATTTGGAATTCTGAGAGCCTTGAAGAGTTTGACGCAACATGGGCATATATTGTAGGAAAAGCGAACTTGTCCACCCATCAATGGTTGCAGTCCATGTACGAAATTCGTGGCAGATGGGTTCCTGCATATACGCGACATATTTTCTCTGCCCACATGACAAGTAGTCAAAGGGCTGAAATTTCTCATGCATTCTTCAAGAAGTATTTGTCTGACAATAATTCAATGTATGAATTTGTGACACAATTCGAAAGGGCACTTGCACGTCTACGACATAATGAATTAGATTTGGACCACAAAGATATGAATGAGAAGCCAGTCCTGAAAACTTCATGGTCGATGGAAAAGAAAATGAGTGAATTATACACACTCCATTCATTTAAGAAATTTCAGGAGGAAATATTTCAGGTTGGTGCATATGTGCTTACGATACTAAATGAGGATGAATGTCGCTCTGTGTGGAAGGTTCATAGGGAAGAAATGGAAGGTTCGAGAGGTCGTGAGGTGTTGGTGGACAAGTCATCGAACTGTGTGAGTTGTTGTTGTCAAATGTTTGAATTCGACGGAATTCCATGTCGGCACTTGTTGGCGTACTTGTCTTTAATGCAGATTAGGGAACTCCCTAGCACATACATTTTGCAAAGGTGGACTAAAACTGCAAAGGCAGGCAGAGTTTTTGATGACTTGGGCAGTCATCAAAAAGAAATATGTGGTAGTTCACTTTTGGTGAGGCGACAGGGTATCTTTCAACTTGCTACTACAGTTCTTGATTACGCTGTATTAGATGAAGAAGGAACTGATATTGTGCGAGAAGCGTTGCTATCTAGTCAAAAGAAAATTGAATTCATTAGGGGTTCTCGCCAAGATGGTTCAATGAGTTCTATCCAATTGCCTATTTCTCTCGGAAGCGAACATGGTTTGAAAGAACCACTGAAAGTTAGGGCAAAGGGTTGTGGTAAGCGTTTGAAAGGAGGAAAAGAGAAGGCCGTGAAGAAAAATAAGAAATGTCATGGGTGTGGGTTATTGGGCCAGTCGCATGACAAAAGAAATTGTCCAAAACTTATGAACATGTAAGTGTACTTGTCTATTTGTAATTTGAACTTAATTTTTTACACGCATAATCATTTTTGATTGTTATCTGAATTTTTTAGGTCTTCACAAGATGCTAGGTTGTATGACGACGACGACGAGGGCGACGACGACAACGATGACGACGACTTTGCCAATTAATGTAAGTGTTTTTTTAAGTGCAATACGGATTTCAAATAGGTAGTGAAATACGGACTTGAATGCTATTTTTATTATTGTTACAAGAACTATATGGGTTTGTGGATATGGAGATGACATTGGCAAGGTACCTGATGCATGATAGGTGATGCATGTTATTTCTTTTTTTGAATGCTAATTTTTTTTGCATGATATGTGGCAGTTCACTATAATGAAATCATTACTTCTTTTTTTGTATGATAATCCCAATTAATAGGTCTCATCTCTGGGAATGCCGTGAAGGAGGACATTAGCATGTGATTTTACTATGTAAAGGTGTTTTTGAGGATGTTGTCTGCTATTGGATCTGTTTTCTTGTTGTGGTTGCTGCTACTGCTGCTGTTGGTTCTCATGCTGTTATTGAAGTGGTTCTGGATGTTCGGATAGATTTATGTGTAATATTTTGTTGAAAAGATCTTTAGCCTGCTTTGGCGTTGGTGTGTTCTTATTTTTTTACATCAGAGTAGAAGAACATTTTGGCTACTTTGTTTGTCTTTCTTATGTGATAGAGAGCTTATCTGGTCTTTAACCAATTACGCATTTGGCTATTACTTCATCAATTTAATTGGAAATTGGTTCAAATTACTTTTATTTCCTCATTGATGCTCAGTTTGTGATGAAGAACATTGTTCAATCTTGGATCAATGTAGACTGTACATTCTGGAATCTTCTCTAAGAAATTCAAATAACATTTAGAAGAAAAAAATTTCAAATCTAATACGAGCCTTAACTCGTGGGAAACAGATGAAGCATGTAGTTGAGGGTTTCCTTTCCATTTTGGACCTTTTGGTATTCGGGTGGCATTCCCTTTATTCCTTTCTTCAATCAAATGTTGTTATTTTCTGTGACAAGATTGGTTGCACTTTGGCTCTTTGTTCATTAAGCTAATGTTTCAGTAATGAGGACAATGGATGAAGATCCACTCTGGTTATTTTCGTGCATGGGACACACACTGGGAAATGTCCTAGTTCATTGGGGGGGACCAAAAATGCTTCTTGGTAATTGTGTGCCCATAATATTTCTTGTGGGCTTGGTTGAGATTTCTTGTTTGAATCAGAGTAATTCTCTAAGGCAATGCCTATCACCTTGTTTATATGCTCAATAGTGATCGTACCGGATTAAAAAGTAATATAAGATGCGATGACTATTTGATTCAATCTGTCATGGATTGCACAAGCAAAGGCGTACAGGTTATTGTTGGCAAGTGTCAACAACAACCTTGCTATTTGAAAATTTGGTAGAATCTTGCATGATTAGAATCTGGAATGCAAGGATAATCACAAAATTCAAGATCAGATTGTTCTTCGGTCAACTCAAAAAAAGATTAGTCCATTACTATCTACTACAGTTATCCAGAAAGTTTTGAAGAGACAAAAAACAAACATATGATAATCAAAAAAAGGAACAAATATACAACCATAACATATCCTGAGAGAGGTCATTTACTCAATTTTACTTCAGTCAGATACATACATACCTCACCATACATACAACTACTACTACTACTACTACTACTACTACTACTACTACGATCACTTGAGATCACTGGCTACTTTTGCCACACATGTACGACACAACACAAAAAACAATAATCCAAAGGTAATTCCAGTTCATTTTCCCCCCATTTCTCATTCTCAATTGCATTACATCAATCTCCTTCTGCATGGCTTCAATCTTCATCTGCATTGTGATTATTTTCCTGTGCATTTCTTCATTTATACTCATGGATGTTGAACTCTCACACCGTTCAACAGTCCTCACAGCCTTCTTTTTTGTCTGAACCATCATTGACCCCAAATCACCCCTTCCTTGCAAAATACAAGGCTCATACCAGCAAAAAAAACCACAATCCGAGTAACCTTCGACCTGGGGTTTTTTGAACACAATAACAACTTAGGGTTTCAGCTCCAACGAACAACAATAGATTAACTTGGGGTAATGCATGCAACTCACCTTATAATTTCCACATCCGAAGAACCTTCGACCTGGGTTCTTTTGTGTTCCAGGTTTCCTCAATGGTGTTGGTTCTCCGCAATAACAAAAGATCCCAAAATCGGGATCACCACTTCCATTGTTACCCGAACTACTTCCTTCCATGAAATGGGACATGGACAGAGGAAGGAGATTCACGAAGACAAATCTCAATACCTACATTCAGAAAATGGATAACCAATAGTCCAAATGGGAACTTAGCCCAAAAATTCACATCAACAAATCGACAAAACTTCTAAATTTTTTTCCTAATATTGATAACAAATTCTTCAAAACTCATATTGTCTGCATCTAATTCTTTGAAACTCTCGAAAGTCCTAAATTCCAAACAAGAAGGACCAACAAGATAATCCCAGGATTTAGTGATTCCAAAGGAAATAGAATCAGCAGCACCAGACAAGTACATTAATCTAGCAACTTAAAACAGCAGCAAGGTTTATACGGACAACGTAGGAGAATTCCATTAATGTAGCAACGTACAAGAGTGAAATGGGCTTTTGTCTCTCCTTCATGTAAGAGAATTCCACTTTTTTTTTGTTAGAGATTGGAGAGCAGAGTGCTATTTCCAATTTTAACCTGCTCATACAGACCACGATTCTGTAAACTGACTACAATGTCAATTAGCAATCGGTACGTACATAAAATCGCTCCAAAACCCTCAAATTAATGTTCATTGTTAAATAATTGATCAATAGAAGTACCGATAGGAGATTCACCATCCCACAGATGTTAATTCCCTATTGTCTAATTAAATCAGTTCATTGCTAAGATATAGATGAGTTCACCAGATTTTCTTCATAGTGCTTTATACGAAAGAAACTCAAAGCTACCAAACGTAACCTTAGTCGTGTCTACATATAGGTCTCGGCTGCGAACCATCAACCTCAAAATAAAAGAATGGATTGAATTATTGACTGTTCATTCAACAAAGAACATTCAACCACCATGTAGAAGAAATCCAATATCTTCTACATGCAGAAACTTGTGTGAGTATTACATTTTGAACCAAAAACAAAATTTATCCTTGAAGAAAAACGTACAAGAGTGAAATGGGTCAGCACTTACAGCTTCTCCCAGCACTTACAGATTCCGAATCCATTTGGGCCTATGAAAGGAACAACCAAAGCCAACAACGAAGGGAAAAACAAGTACTTTACATCTCCTAATCCAGAGAAAGCATTAACTGATAAATCATGTTCTAAGGTAAAATCATACCAGCACTTAAAAGAGAAAGGCATAAGAAGAGTAATATCACGAATTTCGAATACTACCCCTAAAATCAAAATCATCGTTCAAGAAAAGCCCTATTTTTCGTTCGAGTTCCAAAAACCCTAAAACCCATTCTGTTTTTTGCTGAAAATGCAGAGATTGATCTCTCTCTCTCGAGAGAGAGAGCTAAGTTCCGATCGGAAAAAAAAAGCACATTGCATCTGAACCAGAATTTGCCAAAAAAACCCTAACCAGATTTTTCGGGAGAGAGATACCTTCGTGGCTTCAATCTTCGTCGTTCGTCTTCAAGCTTCTTCAATCTTCGTTGTTCCTTCTTCGTCTTCGTTCCTTCTTCGTCTTCGTTCTTCGTCGTCCTAAAAAAAAAAAAATATATATATATATATATATATATATATATATATATATATATATCTGAGAAATTTCTTTCGATTCCAGAATTTTTGTTTTTTTGTTCGAGAGAGAGGAAGAGATACCTCGGTCTGGGTCGATCTTCCTTCGTCTTCTTCTCCTCTCCGTTCGTCGGGCTTCAATCTCGTCGATCGCTGCTTCTTCGTCTTGCGTCGCCTCTCTGTGTCTCTCTCTTTCTCTCAGCGTGAACTGAACGAAGAAGGGGGGAAGTGTGAAGCTGTAGGGGGGAAAGTGCAATTACTTGGGGTTTTTATCCCATCTCTTATCCTGGCCGTTGGATTAAATCCAACGGCTCAGATTGGACTCCCGCACCACAAGATTTTCCGGGATCCCTCAGGGGAACCCCACTGTATATATATATATATATATATATATATATATATATATATATATATATATATATATATATAGTGTTTCGACCTCTTTTTTATTACTCCAACAAAAGAGACAAGCAAATATGTTCTTCGCGTATCTTCCTATCTCATAGATTTGCATTTGTCTATTCCGTTGCAACAAAAAAAAAATAGATTTGCATTTGTAGGCAAGGTGTTACCACAAGCTCGCCAAGCGAAGTCATTGACCTTTCCCGGTATGCATTGTCCCACCAAAAAGGTCCAGCTTAAAGGGAAGGATCTGCTAATAGCATGTTCAAATTGGGATAGAAGGTAAAGATCACAGTTCTAGGCTCATTGCTAGATGAAGGCTCACTGTCACTAATACTTTCGCCTCTGTTAGGCAGCCCCTTGCTAATGCTAGGTACCCGAAAGATATATCTCGAAATCATCCCGAACAGACTTTTACAAGTATTTATGACCGTTAATAGACTTTTATTAGCGGTAAGAAATATCTATTTGGGATGATTTTGGGGTATTTGGGTACCTAGCATTGCTCTATTCCATAATTAGTAGATGATATGCAATCAAACCACATAATTTGCATGTTTAGGAATAAATTTCAGTGCCGAGTGGGTACCACATGGTGCCCGCTCCGCCCATCCGAGCCGTCCATTGCGTTTTTGGACGGCTCGGATTTGGAGAGAGAAAGTTTTAGAGTGAGAGAAGAGAGAGGGTTTCAATCCGAGCCGTCCAAAAGTGTATTGGACAATCCGAATGTGCCGAGCGGGTATCACGTGGGATATACCACCCGGCACCAAAAAATCTTACGCATGTTTAGTAAAATGCCATGTCAGTTTGTCCTCTAATTCATGATGGTCCAAAAGGTACTTGATCATATTTTATTTTCATCTATGCGAATAGAAGTCTGACTCACCTTTGAGATGTCCCTCCTTTGGGACCCTGATATCATAAACTCACAAGCCTTGGCCTCACTCAATGATATACTCCACGGAAACATAGGATTGGGTTTTTTAAAAAATGAGCTTAATTGGATATTCATAAGTATTTGATCTAATTTTTCAAATTTTCTTTCAAAAATTAGGATCCTGAATTTTAAATAAAAAATAAAGGTTTGGATCAAAGGCTTATAAATATCCAATTGAACTGATTTTGAGCAAGGCCATTCAAAAAATTATTTAAAATTTTTTGAATGGCTTAGATCATTTGTGTAGACCTCACACACCGTATGCGTACCATCAGCACCCATTTCATCGGTCCCCATAGAAGGGGGTAGGAGTACTACCTGGCAATGGAAGACTTTCCATTTCGCTTAACTTTTTCATTTTGTATGTTGTGTTAGCCTTTCATTTTTTTTTAGATTCACATCATATTTTTCTGGATTAATGATCCATCTCGACGAAAAAGTCTAAAATGTAAAAATCATGAACAAAAAAATTCACTAAAGATGAAAAAAATACTATACCAAACAACTGTCCTTTTTTCCTTAAAAT
This sequence comes from Rhododendron ovatum, assembly GCA_019656835.1. NCBI lineage: Eukaryota > Viridiplantae > Streptophyta > Magnoliopsida > Ericales > Ericaceae > Rhododendron > Rhododendron ovatum. Next base: position 10,638,734 of record CM033793.1, on the reverse strand, counting down.
ACTATCTTCCATGAATGAAATTTTTTCAACAGCGCTTCCCATTTTTGTACTTTTCTGATGATTTTTCTTGTCGAGACGAATGATTGACTTCAAAAATTTCGATGAAAAACTACTCCTATAAACAAAAAGTTGCGAAAAGTACTGTACAAAAATAGAAGGGAAAAAAAACTTTTAAAAAAAAAGTCAAACAAGAATGAAGCCTTGATCCCACTTGATAGTACAAGAACTAGATTCCCCTTTCTTCAAACACGGTGGGGTTGACTGAATGTACAAAGTCAACGAAGGTGGACGGCCGCCATGGGCCGCAACGGGCACTTCCTTCTGTGTTCCCACTTGATCCCCGGACGTAATGGATCGCGTGAGTCAACCCTCTACATATAACAAGGGTGAAGTCAACCCTCGGTCCCTTGTGTTAAGCTACAACCACACACACACAAATTCACTTTCGTAACATGTGAAGCCCACACACACTATACATCTCAATGTGTGTGGGGTTTCATAGGTGATGCAAGTGAATTTGTGTAAGTGTTTAGGTATTTGTTTGTGGTTTTAAAATTGTTGTTATCCATTAATGCAGCTCTGGAAAAAAGTCAATTATGGCCCATCTAACTTTGCTGCGGAATATAAGGGTTGCGTTTTTGCTAAACATAATGAATTACAAGTTAATGACTCAGTTTATTTTTGCTGCATAATATTTTAGTTGATTTATGTGAGGAGAATGATAGATACCTAGAAATTCAGGAAAGCACAAGTCCATTTAATTTAGCAGAAACACACCCTAAATGTTGATAAATGCAAACTTTGATTAAAGTAATCTTCTTATTCTAGTATATTGACGTAGTAGAATTCACAAGAGAATTGTATGCGTACTATTCCAAATGATATAGATACTCGAGTCCACGAGCAAACCTTACGCATAAGAAAAATAGAAAGAAACTATGAATATTATTGATGGAAAAAAACTGAATAATTGAATAGGTTACAACCCTTTTTATAAGACCCTAACCCTAGAAATCTTACTGAAAAAGAAATCTTAAATAATACTAAAACAAGTTGCATTAAAGAAAATATAATTCTTAATTAATTAAAATAAAATCCTAATTTTTGTAGACCAAGAATCCTAATAAAGTTGGAAAATTAAAATCAAACCAAATACGGAAAGGTAATAATTCTAACCTAAACGAGAATATTCCTAGTAAAAAACTTATTCTAAAGCAATAAATTAAAATAAAATATAGAAACTCTCCAATTTTGTCCTACATCATATATTGTGTACTGTTGTATAATTTGCAAATTGTTCGCGTAAGTCTCTGCATAACAAGTTCTGAAATGTTTTTCTATGTGGCATGCACCACAATTTGGTACACATTAGATCGTGACAAGGAAAAACAAATTTGTCATATTTAGGCTCCGTTTCGCTAACTAAAATATTTATGTTTTGAATTAATTAAAGGTAATGCATTGTGAAAGAATTATATATCTTGTAAAGCAAAAATAAGTACTTAAAAAATAAGAATATTAACGGAACGGGGCCTTACTTGAATTTTATTGTCAAAATGTAATGAAAAGATAGCCATTTTCCACCATAGAACACCTCATTTTGGGGCTTGCAATGCAATGTCTTCTCCATTTTTCTTGGTCGTACCACGTACGTATATATTGTCGACAAAGCTACCCTAATGAATGAAAGTTTATTGAATATGCTTTATGTTGTATTTGGATGAGTTTTTGATAAATTTTTTGCTATGAGAATAATGATTGGAAGTTGGGGTAACGAGTGGAGAGAAATAGAGAGAAAAATGAGAATAATGATTGGAGATAAGAGTAACGAGTGGAGAGTAATGATTAAAAATAGAGGTAATGAGTACTTTTTGAGTTGAATTTTTTTTTTTCAAAAAGGAAAACGAACAAGACATTAATAAAAATTAGCTGTCATAAACTGCAATTTTTTTTTTCTCTATCCTTATTTCTATCGGACCCTTTTCTTATTTAGTACTATTAATTACCATAAGTTGCATGTGCAGATTAATTCGGAGCCGTTGAATTTAAAGTGTCTTTTTATTTTATTTTTTTTGGGTTTTCAATTAAAGTATGTTTTGGTATGTTTCTTTAATTTAACCAAGTGTAGCCAAATCCAATTATCTTGGGTCAACCGTGCATATTTATTTACTTTTAAATGGTGGAGCGTTATCAACATAACCTCAACATTAACGGTCCCTTAGCATGGAGTGCGGGGACGTGTGAAGACGTTGGTTCAAAAAATAAAGAAGTCAACGGTACGGGGCTTGTATTGAAAGCAATCCCCTTGAATTTCATGCCCATACAGCCGAGAGATCTTTGACATAGCAGCGTTAGGCCGTTGAGGTTAAAGACATCAACTGTCTTCTACTTTTTTCGTTTTGTAGCAATTACATAATTAATTTGGTTTTGTCCAAGATATTAGTGATGAATTCCGTATTGTAAGTGCCGCTACTCTCAGGGACGGAGGCACATGGATACAAGGGACAGCGGCCGACCCCACTAGCTGCCAAATTTCCTTTGGAATAGTTATAATTTTTACCCCATTTTTACTAATTTGACCTCGAATTTTCGTTGAAATATGTATAATTTAGCTATTTTAACCCCATAAAAATTCTCTAAATTGCCCCAACTTGTTTTAAGTGCATATGAATCTAATTTTTGACCCCACAAATCAAAATTCCTGACTCCACCCCTAGCTACTCATACATTAATACAACTTCTCACTTTTGTAAAAAAAAAAAAAGATGTCAAGAGAAAAAAGAGTCAAAAGTTCAACTCCTCTTGTCTATAACTTCTAATGTGCTAATACAATTTTATTCTCATATCTTTCTCCATTTTCCCTTTTATTTTACGAATCCTAGGAGAAATATCCCATCAACATTTACAAGGACTGACCTTTGACATAGACAATTTTTTTTAAAAAAAAATTAAAAGAAAAAGAGAAAACCCCGTTATTCAAAGCCCAGTGATGGTCCTGTCCAATGGTCGATATATCTACGAGAGCTGCTATACACATATATACACGAAAAAAGGGTGCTTAGATCAAGCACCCTACACACCTCGGATGCCATTGATTCCCGCGTGGGCCCCATCGGTTTTTTATTTTAAAATTTTTGGACGGCTCGGATCGGCCGTCCGGTGGCCGGAGACGGCCCGCCGGCGGCCGTCGGTACGTTTTCCGTCCCCCTTGGTCGGTCCTCATAGATTTTCTGATATATCTACATCTGTACATCAGCCTGTTTGCTTCATTACAATTTACAGTACATGTTTGTTTATGATGTTTTAAGTTGTCACCGAGGGCAATTTATATACTAATATACACACATTTTTTTCCTTATTAAAGGAATAAGACGAAGTTAACACTAATTTGCAGCTGAATTAATATATCTATATAATAATGAACAGTAAACCCAGACCGTAACCTTTTCCTTTTGAATTAATCAATGACCATACTAATTGCATGCATGTGCAGTTTAATTTGGAGCCGTTGAATTTGAATTGTTTTTTTTTTTCTCTCTTAATTAACTATGTTTTGGTATATGATTATTAAATTATGAAAAATTCTAAAATCAGCTCAATGGGCTGACAATAGCAAGTGTGTGAATGTATATTAAAAGGTATAAAAAGTATACAGAAATACATGTTTTTCTTGTCTTCTAGTGTGCTTATCGTCAGCTCAGTGGGCTAACAATAGCGAGACCGTTAAATTATTACTCCTATATTATATATAGGCAAATCCAACCTTCGGCCAGCCATGCATCATATATGTTACTCTTTTTAAAGGATGCAACGTTATCAACATAACCTCAAAATTAATGGTCCCATAGCAAATGTTTTCACTCCCCTTTTAAATTTATGAGAAGTACTGATCCAAAACAGTTTGATTTTGAACTATTTTTTTGTTTTTAATTGAATAAAATTTACTTTTGAACATAATTTTCTACTTCTCAAATTTCAATCATCGACGAACTAATAACCCATAAAAAAAATTTACCAAAATTAACAAATGCGAAAAAAGTTTGAAATCCTACAGAATTATTAAGCGAAAACTGGCCTCACTTGCGAGAGTAGGCATGTTCTCAGCCATGGAGGAGAAGACATTAATTTCGACTCAATAATTTCTGGGGAACATCCCCGACCCAGTTCGAAATCCTACCTGTTTGGGAACACCAATTAATGGTAAATGAATCTGACCAGTACATCAATAAGGACCGTTTGAAATGAATCCAATAATTAAATAAATAGGAGTAATAAATTTTAAGTAAGTAAGGACCACTTGGGTGATTTTCATTTCTCTATTCTAGAAACCCTACATTTTTTTTTGTTTTCTTAAGAAGACCTTGACCCAACAGTTTACTACTCCTAAAAGCATGGACTTGCCAAGGATTTCAATCCTGTTAGTCAAGTTGCCAAGATTCTCTTGTGTTAATTAAATCAGCAAGTGGGCCATATTCAAGGAAAAAATTAGCAAGTGGCAAAGTTGGGACAAAAATATTGCTGATATTGGAAAAACACACCACGGACCTGCCTAGTAGCAAAGAGTTTTCATGAGCCTTTCGATGGAGGTTTTGCAAAGTAATAAGTGGAAAGAGATAGGAAAAAAAATTATTCGAAATCGTGTCCAGGGATTTGAAGACTCCAAAACGAACAAAGCTAGCTATATAGTGATTTCTTTTCCTTTTTCTTTTTTTTTTTTGCATTGTGGAATATTTCTCTATTCTGTGTTTGGGAGCCAACTTCTAGAATGTCTTTTTGTAAAATGTGTTCTCCGCGATTTTTAGCCACAATCTAAGCATCACCCGTTTAGAAGCTTTTTCGATTCTAATTTTGCATTCTCGTTTTCCCTGCGTGCTCATGAACAGACAAAAATGCCGCCTCCTTGCGCTAAGCAACACTACGGTTTTATTCCATTCGGTTTGTGAAAAATTATGTTGAGATATCAAAGCCATTGTGACTCAGCTTTGTGTGAGATTCAAGGTTTGACCGGGATTGATTATTTTGTTAAATGGGCTTGCAAGGTATCCATCCATCCGTTGGAAGATGTGGTTTATTTTCCTAATATCACAATTTGATATGCCAACCGGAGCGGATTTCGCATCGTGATATCCAATTATGTTTAAAATCTTGGATGAGATATTCAGAACACATTTTTTTATTATTCTGACTATTTTAGCCTTGCCTAGTACTACTCCATGTTACCATTCCTTTAATGAACAGCAAACATAGTCTATGCATTAATACGATGAGGATGACAACTCAGAGACTAGAAAGCAATGAGATGTAACAGCTAACATGGCCCAACCCCAATCAAAACCGGTCAAAAGAAAACATTTTAATTAATTTTATCGAAAATGTCAGAATACATGAAAAGTATCTATGAAATGGTTCATGAAAGAGAAATGAACGGTTTGGATCCACCGTTCATTTATCTTTTATGGACCTTTTCGTGATCTAGATTTCATGTACCATATCGATTCCTCTAATTGCATACTATCTCCGTCCGTGTTTGTATGTTCATTCACTTTCACTTCTTTCACACACCTTACAAAATTGGAGTACACATCTTTCAATTCAAATATCTAAAACATATGCAAAAACATATATATATAAATCTTATTTGATAAATTTTAATTATTAATTCTATTATACAAAATGTTCAAAATCATAAAATCTCTTATTGATTAAAAGATGTATAAACAATTTAAAACATGACATAAATACTGAAAATGGATCAACAAAAATGAACGGACGGGCGGGGAGTATGTGTTAGGTGGGGGAAAAGACCATACAGCGTAAACAAATGACAGTTCATGCATGAAGGTACAGATTTTATTCTCCATATTTTTCCCATGGAATTTCATGAATAGTTGCCATCATCTGAGAAGCCAGGTAGTAGTATTTACTACTCCGTACTAATTTATTAGCCCGTTGCCGTGCTTTTGCAGTAAACATTTAAATTTTATTTAATACTCCGTACTACTCCTACAATACAGGAGATATATAGTGTAATTTTGTAGCAGCATAAATTTTGACCCGGTTTCCACCGACAAAAATCACAAAAAATTTAATGCATTTTATCATCTCATTTTTATTAGCAAAAAATACTAATAACTTAATGCATTTCACCAACTGGTTTCCACTATCGAAAAAGTTTTTATCAACTCAACAACTTTTTCACTCACATACCCAGAAAAACTTTTTTACTATTGAAAACAACTTGACATTTCTCAACAGCTATTTTACTAACGAAAATACCTAACAACTTTTCAACTACAAATAAAAATCTATAAATTTTTCACTACCGAAAACATCCCAGCTAGTACAATATATCTATACGTAGGGTTCGTACTAGGACACTTCTCTAATACTTGCTTTTGCCCTTGCTACGGATTGAGCCGGGCTAGGTACTTGCACCGACCAAACCCCTACCGATGGGTACCGACAGGCACGCAAGACCTAATCGTTGTTCTGCACGGATGATCCGAGCCATTTGATAATTTTATAAAAAAAGTTGAGTGGATCCGTGAAAAATTAGCTCAACCGACATGTGTAGGTACTCGATCCAATCTTTTATTTTTTTATTTCAGATTTAAGGATCATGTAAAATAAATGAAAAAAATAGAAGATTACTGTATAATATGTTTGGCATTCCGACACTAGACTGGATATTAAATTGGGACGGAGGGAGTATTTATTTACATTCGCCAAGGGAGTTGACCTATTGGCTATTGGTCAATGAAAACACTACAGAGACTGACCAAGAGAGAACCGATGGAGTATTGAGCAATTGTGGGGCTAACTTCAGGATCCCATACAAATGATTGATCCAAATCATTGACTGTTTTTTAAATATTTCTCTAAATGCTAACTGATAATGAGGTCAGAACCGGACCTGAACTAAAGCTGCAGAAGCAGCCACTTTAGGCTAGTTTTTTTTTCAAATTTTAAGGACCCTCCTATTTTGGTACCCTTAGGTTGCACTACAAGAAAAATTCAATTGGGTGACGAATGAAAATCGTCACAAATCGCATGTTTTTCGTCACAAATAATATAGGTGACGAAAAAAAATTTGTCGACTAAAGGTTGTCGAGGATTCCTACCTGGTGACGAAATCTACTTTTCGTCACCTATAGTTCCTTTTGATGACGAAATATTTCGTCACCAAAAAGTGAATAATTGGTGACGAAATTTTTTTCCTCACTTATTGTGCTTTTTGACGACGAAAAAATTCGTCACCGATGGGTCACATTGGTGACGAAATTTTTTGTCACTAATATAAGAAATCGGTGACGAAATTTTTCGTTGCGAAAGATGTTTTCATATGGGAAAAGAAATCCATCTTTCTTGCTCCTGCTGGGTTTCGAACCCGAGTCCCTTGAGTTTTTCGCGCAAGCTCCAACCAACTGCACTACACACTTTTCAGTAAATATTTGAAATATCTAATATATAACACATATGTTTAACATGAAAATATATTTCGAATGTAATTTTGGATCTTTAAACATTAAAATTAGCAATTTTGATAAACATGAAAGTTGTAGGCAATTGAGTTATTGCTCAAACCCAATTTGAATTATCTCAATCGGAGATTTTAGTAAAGAGTTATGTCCGAAATACATTTAGTGACAAAGCGCAATTCACAAATTTTGTCACGAAAGGTACCCATTTGACAACGAAATATATTTTTTGTCGCTGAAAGCGTTAAAATGGTGATGAAATTATTTTTCGTCACCAAAGTTAAGCATTTGGTGTCGAAAAAAATACTTCGTTACTAAATTGCTCACATTTGGCGACGAAATATATTTTTTGTCACCAAATGATTATCTTTGGCGATAAAAAATAATTTTGTCACCTTATTTAAGCTTTCGGCGACGAAAAATGTATTTTATCTCCAAATGGGTACCTTTAGTGACGAAAATATTTTTTTCGTCGCTAAACAGGCATAATTGGTGACGAAATTATTTCGTCGCGAAAGTTATCAAAATAGTGACGAATTTATTTTTTCGTCGCAAAATATACTCATTTAGTGACAAAATTAAATTTCGTCGCCACTTTTTCGTCACTAATTTTCATTTTTCTTGTAGTGTTGTGTTCCGTAAGGTTCTTAAAAATAATTACTTATTTACAATTTTTAAGCTTAAAAATAATATACTTATTGAAATAATTTCTTGTGAATCTGAATCTTGTTTGATAGATCTTGTTGAGATCTTTTGAACGGTGCAAAAAAAAAATTAATTTTCGTCAATACATGATTTTTAAATTTAAATTTTGTAAATAAGTACTTATTTTTTAAGAACCCTTAGCGAAACATGGCCTAATTTATAACAGTCTAACAAAAACAATCTAATACTCCCTCCATCCCAAATTCTTTATTTTCTACGGTTTTATGTATAATTTTCAATGGCCTATATTTCTCAATTTATATTATTTTTATATTTTTAAAAACATTGTTTTATGAAAATAATTGAAATTAAAATTATTTTATTGAAATAATTGAAATATATCAAATAATATCCATATTGCATATTTTAAACAATATACATTGAGATATATAGACCATTAAAAATTATATGTAAAATTGTAGATGACCAAAAATTTGAGACGAAAGAATAGTTAATTTTTGCCTTAGGCCCTAAAAAATCACGCCGGCCCTGAATGCGGTGCAACCCAGTGGGACACTACCCGGTACCTCCACAAGTTACCGTTACTATATAGAACAACTTATGGTGCAATAAGATGCGATTTTCATAATTAGCAAGTGAAATTATATACTACTAGTAATTAATATACTTATTTTAGTTTACATAATGCACGTGCACGTTTTGGAGTTAATTAACAAGAGCCCATCGATTTATTTATTTTTATTGCGAGAGTGTGCGACTGATCCTACGCCCACTGCACATGGAATTGCTCATTCCAAACGGTCATGTAAGAGAAATTTAAACCCAAATTATATGTATCTAATACTCCGAATTCAAAGGTAACAATTGTCAACGTTGGGCAAATTAACCCGAATGGATTTGCTTAACGGTCGAGGCATGAGACTTACGTGTTTGCTTTCTTTTAAGATGTCAGGTTTGAAATCTATTAACTATTAACTCCTTTGAAATAGTTCATAAGGAGCTTTGATATGATTTTAGTTGGAACCCGATAAGTAGAATGTGGGATTGGTCGACCCTCCATATTAGCCGAGGTGCGCGTGAGATTGCCAGTACACCTGAGTAATAAAAACGTGAAAAGAAATTTGATAGATTAGTTATTGAAAAATAGTCAGGGCCCCATTTCATCGAAAGATTTGGTTGGCTAAGCTAGTATCGGCGGTCCCATTTTTGACAAATTAAATGATACTCCTACTTCGAAATATATTTGAATAATTTGCTGGACAATAAATTGGTGGGTCTCATACTTTTGCGGGTTCTTTTTTATTTATTTTATTTTTCCGGGACAACTTCAAAGTTTGAACAATATATTTTCCTTTTTTCTTTATTGGTATTCAGCTCATTATAACTCATTATATATAATCCTTTAAATGGAGGGTGTGAACAAAAAGTAGAATTAATAATACCGGGTTCAAATGTGACATACTTACATTGCATTGCCACAATTAATGAATTGGAAATGAGCTGGTAGAATCCACGTGATCCATAAGATTGCCAGCAATATCGCAATACCAAATTCTATTTTCGGGCTTCTTAAATATATGCTTTTTTTCATCAGATTCGGGCTTCTTAATTAGTCGATGACACCGCCACGTCCATCGTTCTTTTTTCTTTATTTTTTTTTTGTTTTGGCTGTAATACAAATAAATACTTCAATATCACCTCAAGGAAATGTTTTTTTTTTTTTGACATGAACCTCAAGGAAATGTTTGATATCACTAAAGATGGAACTAAAACAGCAATACATTTGAAAACAGAATAATTTGGATCGTTTATACAACAATGTGCCAAGACAAGTTGGGCAAGTGACAAATATGAATGAGTCAAATGGCCCAGACACATTTGAGCCCAAACAGCCCAAAGGAAGAAAAGCAGTGGATTGTGATACTCGCACAAAAAGTTGGGCCTTTTTTTTGGTGTGTCTGTTAGGTCACCAATACAGCTATTCCCACTGTGTTTGAGTTCTGGACAAAGTTGTGAATTAAACTCAAAATCTGGGCTGCAAATGAAAAAAGCCACTCGAGACTCGGCTCGGTAAAAGCTTGTTCGGGCTCAACTCGAGACATAAATAAGTAAGCTCTAGCTCAAATTCTAGGCTCGTTTCGTTGTCAAGCCCGGCACAAGCCAGTAGAGGCTCGGCTCGAGTTGGCTCGCAAGTAGGGCTGTAGATGAACTGAGCCATTCGTGAAATGTTCGAGGCTCAGTTTGATAAGAGCTTGTTCAAGTTCGATTCGTCTGCTAAACAAACTGAACCTGAACCTCAATTCTAGGCTCGTTCCATAAATGAGCCGAAACTGAGTTTAACGGTATTCGGCTCGGTTAGGTTCGCGAACCTATACTTAAATTTAATTAATAATTCAATAGGGGTCTATTTGTAAATGTAAAAAATTTTAAGGTTGTATATATAATTCAATACTTATTTTTCTTCCAAATTCTATACGATCAAAGAGAGAGTCTGGATTCGCTTGAGTTTAATGAGCTGAGCCGAATCAAACTTGAGTCTTGACGAGCTTAATTCCAGCTTAGATTCGGCTCGGCTTGATTCATTTGAGTTTAACGAGCCAAACTCGAGTCAAGATGTTCAAGTTCGAATCGAACCCAAGCCAACTCCAAGCCGAATTCGAGCCAGACTAGTATCTTAACGAACCCAACCGAGCCGAACCTGAGCCTTGAAAAATTTTAACGAGCCGAACTCGAGCCAAGTTGTTCAGGCTCGAATCGAACCCGAGCCGAACTCATACCTTAACGAACCCGAGCCAAACTTAACAGAGTTCGGCTCAATTCGGCTCGTTCATAGCCCTACTCGCAAGCCAGACGTGATAGACTTTTTATGTTAATTACCACAATTAGCATTTTGATACCTTGATGCAACAGCTCGAGCTCGAGTCAAGCCAAGACCCGATCGGCTCGAGCTTGGCTTGTTAAGTTTTCACTGAGCGCAAGCTCGAGTTCATTAAAATTTTAAGTAATAAACAAGCTTGAACACAGTTAAGCTCGACTCCGCTTGGATCATTAGCATCTCTTGTAATGACCCGGATTTTTGCCCTATTTTTTTTTCAAATAAAGAAATTATTTTTAATCAAATAGTCTATAGTAATCGATTAATTATTTAAAAGTGTAATTTGATTAAACTAGAACCTAGATTAATTTTTGGTATTTAAAATTAGTTTAGCATATATTATTAATTAGCTTGTAACTATGTATAAGTGTGTCTATATATCTATAAAATAGATATTAGTAATCATCCAACAATTTATGAAATTTGGATATCCATTTCTCACCTATCTCTCCCTCTATCTCTATCTTTTCACTTATTCACTTCCCTTCAAACTCTTCCTAAATTATACATCTCTCTAATCTCTATAACATCCCACTCTCCTACCTTCCTCCACTACTCCTTCTATATTACTCCTAGTCCACTGCAAAAACAGAAACAAGAAAAGAGGGATCACACCCTTTCAATTTTCGTCCATATCACATCTCTCTGTTCACGGTCTGTTTCTTCCTAGTTGCTGTCGTTTTTAGGCCTAAGTTTCTTCACGAATGTTGTAGAGGGCATCGAGAGCTTCGATTTCGACCCAAGAATCACCCAAAACAGTCAAGGATTGATAGAGTTATCGCTATCCAAAGATCAGTGAAATTTTTGGATTTCTGTTTCTAGACAGCAAACAGGATTTATGAAAACCCCCATTTTTCTCCTAGTTCGAATGGTTTTCGGGCTTTGACTTCTTCACAAAAGTTGTAGAGCGTTTCAAGATTTTCGCGTTAGACATAAGAATCGTCCAAAACGGCAGAGGTTTGGTCAAGTTATTTCAGTCCAAAGTTGCTGCTAGAATACCGATCTTTCGCCGCCAAACGAAAACCCACCGGACTCCACCAAATCATTTTGTCCGGATTAAAGGTATTATAATCCTTCTCCTACCTCTCCCTAAGTATATTAATGTACTAAGAGGTTGGTTTTTATTATTAGAATTGAAAATATTCGAAATTGAAATTGAATGAACGAAACCCAGATTTTTCCGAGAAGACACTGCTCTGCTATTAACCGTGATTGCTAATCACATTTTTGGAATTGTTCACCAGTTGGAAGTTTTAAAACAAATGGCACAACAATTACAGTTATCCCCTGGACTTCTTGAATTTATAATTTTGGCCCCAAGATATGCGTTTGGGTGGTTTTAACTTACGTGTTATATATGAACAATAATGAAAATAATTGAGTTGCCGTGGTTTAATGTTAATTGAATATGATTCTTAAAATAAATAAATAGAATGATGAAGGATTACTAGTTAAATTATTTGTTTAATAAAATTTCTCATTTATTTAATAAATTAAGGGCATTGGCCCAATTATGAAACTCTACGTGCTTTACTTACTCGCATAGTACCAATTGCTATGTTTGCTTTCTCATTAAAATATATCATGTTTACTGATTATGTTATTATGGATTCATGATTGTTGTATTGTTGGGTCGAACTTAGATTCGTTTGGTGATTTCAATGAGAAATTATGTCGACGTTGTTATGATTAATGAAAAAGGAAAAATGGATGAAAGTTGTGGGTTTAGCAGGATCTCAGGGGTAGCCTAGCAGGACCTCAAGTATTGAGGATAGCTTGGCAGGATCCTGAGGGTAGTTTGAAAGACCCAGTATAGCTAGGGTGGCCAAGCAGGACCTCAGGGGTAGCTTGGCAGGACCTAGCAGGACCTTGAGGGCAGCCTGATGGACCTAGAATTGTGAGGGTGGCCAAGCAGGACCTCAAGGGTAGCCTAACAGGACCTCAGGTATTTAGAGTAGTCTAACAGGACCTTGAGGGCAGCCTGATGGACCAAGAATTGTGTGGATAGTCTACTAATACCCCGTGATATTAAAGGTAGCAGAACATTTGAAATATGTTCAACGGAATTTTGAGTTTGAAAAAGTGATGAATACTATGGTGCAGGTATGATTATGAAATGTGAAATTCAAAAGAAATTAATTTAAAAGCTTGCTAATGGATTTATTTATTTAATGCTTGTCGTTCTATTATGAAATTTTCATATGAATTGTGATAAAGCTGCTTAGCTGTAAAGTAAGGGGTTGGTAAGGTTAAGCTTATTCTACTGAGTGAATTATCACTCATGGATACGTTTGTATCTTGGTAAATCGGTTGTTTCGGCGATCAATTTGCCAGAATGTGCAGGATTCAATGGTGGAGCAGTTTGACACAGGAGGAATACTAAGAGCAGAGACCGAGTATGCTTGGGATCTGTATCAAGACTAGAGTCGCTCTGAAATTATTTCAATAAAATGCTAGATTTTATTAAGGCTAAATAAGTTTTTTTTTTTTTTTATCAAGGCAGTATCTTCCAAGAGAAGTTGGCTCAATACTTATCAAACCAAGGTCTGCCTTTGAATAAAAGCTCAGTATTTTTTTAATTTGAGTTGAAATAAAGAAATCCCTATGTTAAAGAATTTTTTTTTTTGAAAAATAATAATTTATGCTGCCGATATTTGTTTAAAATATCGGGGCGTTACATCCCTACTCAAAATCACCCATTTGACATGGCACATTGTGATCGAGAATTGTTCCTCTTCGGGCGTGTTTGTAATAACTGTGGATACATATTTTAGACTTTAGCTTCGGATTCTGCTACAAACTTATGATTCCGGATTTTAGTAGAAGTTGAAAAATATGTTTGTTCCGACTTTGAGATTATGAGAATTTGTTTCTTTTTTGAAAATTTATGTTGCATAATCTCAAAACTTATCCAAACCCAATTTTGACATTTTGAGAATTTATTTACTTTTCAGGTTCTTGGTAGATTTTGAAAATCAGTTTTATAAATTTTTCGACAAACATTCTAAACTGATTTTTTATGATTAGCTACATTAATAAATAAATAAAACTTCGGTGTTCAAAAAAAAGATTTTTATAATTAGCTAGAATCTAAAAATCTATCAAAATAATTTTTCGCGAACACTCACAACTGATGAGACGATTTCAAGACCTATTTATCTTGAGATAAATAAAATAGGTTAAATGGGTTTCTATCCGGTATTACAATTTTTTTCGAGATTAATGCTTTACGAAATCATATACTCTGGTATTTAATCAACTTGATTACTTTTTGACGCGGTCAATGTTCACAGCAAGTTTAAAAAGTGAATAAATTATATCATCAAAGTGAACCCGAAAAAGATCCAAGTGAGCTCGGAAAAGACCTTCAATTGAAAAATATTGGACTATATATGGACAGGAGAGAACTGATTCCATTTCAAAAAAAACTCGTTCCATTCATTCACGTTTATTCAAGGACCACAGGTTGAACCAAGCATTTTCTGCCGACCCAATGGAGGTGCGCACGGCCACGTGGTGTCTGTGCGTACATCTCAACCGTCCAAACGTGTTTTGGACGGTCCAGTTTTATTTGGTATACGGCTTTTTCAGCTCTCGAAACTATTTCCAAACGAGCAAAGTTGACAAATTTTATTCAACAAAATTCTTTCTTTTACTACATCCTTTCCGAACACTTATTTACTATGGCTATATGTCGAAACAGATGTATACAGGCTAAACTTTTGTATTCCACAATGATCAGAGAGTTGGAATGCTTTGCTCATTCCTGAAAAAGTTACCAGGATCGACCTTGGTCTTCACATGAACCAATCTCTTAAAGTTATATTTCCCATAGTATTTCAAACCCCAGATGCTTGCTTGTTCATAGCTTGTAGCGTTCCCTTTGTTATTTACCCCCAAATCAAGATCTCTGTAGTTGAGATATGCAGATCTTGGATTCTTGGTAACATAAGGAGTCATGAAACTGTAAAACCTTCGGATCGCTCTCATATGCCTGTCCAATGCGCTTTTCCCTGCTTGGGTCCAGAAGACTCCGTAATGAATGCCGAATAAGGTCCCCGCTCTATGGGGGAAAGGCGTCGAGAATTCTGAAATCTTGCTTAACCTTCCACCGTAAGGGCTAAGTATCATGGTGACAGCCTCAGGAGATTCCAGGACCCTTCTCCATATGGATTCAAGCCCGGTTTCGGAAATCGGCTCGGTCACGTAGTCCGATTTCCCCTTGAAATACCAACCGGAAGACGTCACCGGCAAAGTCCTGTTCAACAAAATCTCAAGCGGTTCTCCACTGAGAGCTGCGAAATAGAGTATCGAATCGATCCAGCACATTTCAATACAGTCTGATCTCACCAAACCCAACTCAGGAAAGCTTTGTTGCATCAATGGGAGGAGTGTCTCGGCTCCACCAAGGTACAAGGCAACGAACGAGGCTTGTACTGTTTGTTTTCCGTCCTGGCTAGAATTGGCTCGTCCCAGAAAGAGCCTGAGAAGTAGCTTTTCATCAATCTTCCCCGAAACGTTTTGCCACTTGTGTACGATCTTAGTTGCATTTTGTTCCAAGGTTTTGTCTACGGTGAAAACCGTGACGGTTTCGGGAACTTGTAATAGTTTTATGTGCCATGCAATGATAACACCAAAACTAGCGCCTCCGCCTCCTCTAATGGCCCAAAATAGGTCTTCTCCCATCGACTTCCGATCTAGGATTCTTCCATTTACATCAATTAATCGAGCATCGATGATGTTATCAGCAGAGAGCCCATAAGCACGGTACATCATCCCGTATCCTCCTCCACTAAAGTGTCCACCGACACCTACTGTAGGGCAACCACCGGCCGTAAAGCCCAAAGTTGGACTTTTCTTAGCTATGGCGTAATAGAGTTGACCGATCGTGGCCCCGGCTTGAACCCACGCCGTGCTACTTTCGACATCAATAGTGATCGATTGAAAATTTACCAAATCAACGATGACGAAAGGAGCCTGGTAAGAGATGTAAGAGAGGCCCTCGTAGTCATGTCCACCACTCCGAACCCGGATTTGCATGCCATGTTGTTTGGAACATTTAATGGCAGCTTGAATATGGGATTCTACCAAAGGTGTAATGATTACAAGAGGTTTGGGGATCGGGGTGGGTGGTAAGAATCGCTCCATTCGTATGGCGGATTGCAAAATGGATTGGTACGAAGAGTTGTGAGGAGTGTAAATAACTTTGGAGAATAAGGTGGAGTTAGGAAAATGTGGAGAAAGGCATTGAAGAAAATTCTCATGATCAGTTTGAGCTGCAGTTGCCCATGAAATCAAGGAAACAAGAGAAATTACAAGTGAAATCAATGAAGCATTTGGAGTCTTCATTTTTGTACTGGATGATGGATGATACAACGTTATAAAAGGCCTGGCCTGTTATTTATAAGAGCAAAAAAAAAAAATTTACGGCGGGGCCGTGAATATACTTTGCGGCACTCAATTGTGCACTTCCAAAAGTGTTTTGGATGGTCCGATTTTTAAAGAAACTATTCGCTGGAAGAATTTTTCTTAAAATCCAGACGATTGATTATCGAAACGAATGGCTAAGATTGTGCAAAGATTCACGGCTGATAAGTTTATCTTTATTTATAATGCTAATGTGAGAGGCTCTTTGAGAGGTATGAAATGTGAATTTTCCAAGCTTCTATGTTCATGTCTATAAACCACAACTTCATATAGAGAAAGTTCAAAGAAAGAAATAAAAGCATCTAATTACCTCCCTAACAGATTGCACGTGAAAAATAGGCCTAATATTCTTAATGGTAATATTCCGAAAAAAATTTAATAATAAAAATTTCGTAATATTATCGTTATTGCATTGTTAATGAGTGTAACTAATTTGAAAGTGTAAATATTAATACGTTTAATATAGATATATAGACATAAAATTATTTTATTCCATTTTCTTTTTCAACCCAAACCCAGCACAAAGTTTTTTTCTTATTTTTCTCCACGCCATTTCTTTTCTTCCTCCCCACTCCAAGTTCCATCCAACACCTCCTTTAGTCAGCAATTTCGGCTACCACCCCAGTCAAAAATTTCTCCCCAAGCTTCTACCAAAAAATTACTGTTTAGTTTTACAACCTCCCACCAATTTTAATGGCTTTTGTTTGACTATTGTTGATAGACGATTAATTAATCTATCAAAACGTGTATTTATAAGGTATTATGTATGATTAATCATACAATACATGTACTTTTTTAGGATTAAATACTCTTTTGTCTGGACCGCAAGATGAGAACTTAAAAGGTGTAAATCCACTTTGGTTCAAAAAATGTTACTACTACTAACCCTTTTTTTTTTCCCGCGAGATACTATTGTTTTAAATTACGAATAGTTAAGAACATATTGTTTTAAGTTCTCGGTTTGCAAATGGGATATTTTATTGCGACGGATGCAGAACATTGATCGTTTATGGCAATGGCTATGGGCCCAACCATCTCATCTCTGTGTGTGTGTGTGTGTGTGTGTGAGAGAGAGAGAGAGAGAGAGAGAGAGAGAGATTATCAAAAAGCTTTGAAGCTGATGGTCAAGAGCATAGGCTTCAGCAGCAGGTTTAAAATAATAAGAGACAAAAGTGAGGCTCCAAATTTACCAACACGAAAATGAAATGAGGGTAACCAAAGCAGGATGAGACCAAGCAAAAAACCAAAAGATTTCATGAACAATTCCGTAATTAGGCAATGTTTGAAAACACGGGTGTCACATTCCTCATCTTAGCAGAGAACCAGAAATGAACTTCAGGGACACACCACTGCTAAATACTACTTTGAATCTCCCAGACAAATCATACAACATCTAGAGGCTCCCGCTTGATCATACCCGCATTCCTGGAATGCTGATGTTAAAATTCTCAACGGCCACTGCATAAATCCAGAACACCAATACGGGCAGCTTCTTTTTTCTTTTCCTATTCTCTTGTCATTGTATTTTTTCTTTCATTAATTCAGCCCCCCAAAAGCAACATTTGAAACTCATCCATTCTCGTGCTTTTACCGTTTCAAGGAGATGTCAACTCAAATTTTCTGCGTACGTTTGTTCCATGCAAGATCTTGACACGAGGACTGGGGCCGGGCCCCAATGCTGCTGGTGATGTGCTTGGGACATGCCATGATTGCTTTCGAAAAATGCAGCTAATCCAGCAGCTGAGGCAAATTCTACGCCTGGAGACTGTAAAGGTACAATCTTTCTTTCCTGTCACTGCCTTTGGAGGCTGCAGAGTGCAGAGGCATAAGTTTCCTTTCTTCCATCCTGCTTCTTTAGTTCTCTGGAGACAAGTCTCTTTCTTTCCACATTTTATCTCCATTTTTGCTTTTTTTGACTCGGAAGTCGCAATCCAATGCCCAAATATGAAACCTGCAAATGCCAAACATAATTGATTTACAATTTTACCACATAAAGGAGTAAAAAATGTGGATAGTGACACGAAAAGACTGAACAACGCAAAAGTTTTGAGAACCACCATAGAAAAATTCTAATATGTTCAAATCCAACATCCATATTAACCTTTGCTATACCGTCCACTACACTATGAGAGATCATAGGCCACAACTTCATCTGTGAAATTCTTAGACACAAGATGTCTACGACCTATGGCACGGATGAATTTAGGAAAAGATAGCAACAAACGAGTTCAATAACCGCTCAACTGTATGGAATTGGCAAAGGGCACCAATGGAAGAAATGGCCCCAAGACCAAAAATACTCCCATTCCGGCAAAAAGGTAAATGCTTTTACATATGCCCAGCAGCTCTTCAATAAAAAGACCCATTAGCATGCCATTCTTTCTTCTAATCAGTTCCTGAATGCATGGTAGACTACAAGTGAAGCGGACAAAAAAAAACCAATACTAGTGCTAATGCAACGTCTTCGCGTGGGGGCACAGTAGCATATTTTATATTCTTAAATAAACAGT
The DNA here is from genome assembly GCA_019656835.1 of Rhododendron ovatum. Lineage (NCBI taxonomy): Eukaryota > Viridiplantae > Streptophyta > Magnoliopsida > Ericales > Ericaceae > Rhododendron > Rhododendron ovatum. The sequence continues at coordinate 10,619,778 of CM033793.1, read as the reverse complement.
ATCATTTATTTCATCTTCAGCTTCAGCTATTGATCTCTAGATTTTGGTTCCTTGTAGTAAACGGATTTTCGTTCCTCCCTTAGCTAGGGTTTCCATCCTATAAATAAGACGCTTCCGCATTGTACTAACTGTTAAGAATTGATTGATGAGAATTTGAGTGGCGTTTTGTGTTAAGGAGAGAGAGAGAGAGAGAGAGAGAGAGAGAGCTCACCAACATATGTTAATCTTCACAATGTGAGAACAAAAGGCGGAGCATCCCTTCTGGGACCCGCAACAGATCGGTACACATAAACTTTATCAGCACGTTCATCACTCTCATCCTCCTTCATCACCTCAACATTCAACCTTGGCATTCCTGTTGCCAGTAGTCTACACCCATTCAATGTCACATTGCATGAGGACATCCACAGAGATCGCATTGATTCGTACTTCTCCAATCCGGAAAGAAGTGCTGCATTCCCAAACGGACAGTCTCTTATCTCAAGCCTCCTCAGCTTAGGGCAACCTCCTAACACACACTCCATCCCCCAGTCACTGCTTCCGGCAAAAGCCACCGAGAGGGTCTCCAAATTTTTGGCGTACTTTCCTATGTACTCAAATGTCAGATCAGTCAAGAGGCCTGTAACTGAAAGCCTCTGAAGCTTAGTGCAAGTCTTCACCACTGCACCAAAGGCCTCATCCAAGGGTTCATTGGTTAGGTAGTCTGGTTGGCCTGGGTTCATTATACAGAGGCGGAAGTGGGTGAAATCCGGGCAGTTCTGAACTATAGTGGCCACCGCAGCGTTAGTCATCTGGCGGCAGAAGTAGAGGACATACAGGAGTTTGCGACATCCACGAGACACAGCGACAAAACCTGATTCGGTCACGCCATGGTGGATATCCTGGTCAAAGGGATCTGCTGGGAAGACACGTAATTCCTCAAGCAAGGGGCAGGTGGACCCAACGGCCTCCAGTCCCTTGTCCTCCACTGTGTCCAAGACCTGCATAATACGGGAGTTTAGTTATTAGAACCTCCAAAAATCAGAAGTACTCGAACTGACACACGAAGTGCTCGTGTAACCTTGATTGTGAAGTATATTAGATTGGCACAAGTAGGTAAGCTCAAACAATTGGTCCAGACTTAGGGGAAGGACATGTTCCTTCTGGTCTATACTTCAATTTCATAGTTGATTTAAGAATACCAGCAGTGCCAACCGTTTTAGCCTAGTTACTTGTGTGTGCAGAAAACCTTATTAGGAAGCAAAATAACTTGTCAAAATAAAATGCATCGTTTTCAGATAAAGAACTGAACTATTTGTAAACTCATGATTTGGCAAACCCATAAATCAACTGTTGAACCTACCTGTGTTCGTTAAACAGTGAATACACGTAGGAGAAACTCAAATAGTAACTACTGAAAGATGTCATAATCAACACAATAGTGTTTTCAAATAAGAAAACCCCAATTTGAAAATAAACAAAGAATTAAGATGGTGGGTCACAGGGTACATTGACTTGGTGAATACTCGGTATTCGAGAAGCCCTTGAAAATTCGGGGTATGATGATCCGAGAATCCCATGGAAACTTGTGGTCTGATGGTGCTCAAATGGTTTTATGATGCTTGAAAGGCAACTGGTTTCCACAGAAGTAGATGGAGAACCGTGACGAAAGGTATCAGACAAGTGACTACATAACTCGAGGCAATAATAGAAACTGCAAAGAAGTGGGAAACCTACTGTTTAATTGTTATCTGAATTCATGCTTTCGACGTCTTATCATTTCAAAGTAGTAGATGCAATGAGGAGTTCCAATTTTGGGCAATAACAGAAAAGAAAGTGGGAGCAAGCCTCAAAAGGAAGCACACAAGAAATTGGTGTTCAGACTTTCCATGTTAGAAGACGAGCGAATGCGGGAACTAGAACTAGTGGTTGAAATGGACAATCTAATCATAAAGATGGCATAAACAGCAACAGAGGCTTTCTTACATGCCGTGTAGAACATGTATGGTTCTGTTACCAAACAAACCGAAGCTACGGCTTGCCGCAGATATGAGCATGTTTGAGCTAAATATTTTGTGCATCAACACTAAAAACCATCCTTTAGTAAGAAACCCTGCTTGTCATTAGTCCAAGGCCAATTAATGACGAACATCATGGGTAAAGTTATTAAGACTCATAAAGAAAAAATGAGATGAAGTAAAAGGCAGATAAGGAAAAGGGAGACAAAAAGGCTGACTGGAATCCTAATCCTATAAATATAATGCTCAAAGAGATGCGGTCATGGTCCTCATGGATGGGAAACAGAGATACGATCTCGTTCACAAATTTTTAATCCAATATCCGTTTGATACTAATGTCACACTTGGATATGAAGATGGCAGACTACAATCTATATGTACACGCATCTGCATTTAGGAGCTCCGTAGGAATGCAACTCTCTACCAAGCAACCTTAAGACTAAAAGCGAACTGGACACATCATTCCTTGAGATTAAACTATGAAAGAACAATAGAAAATTGTATGTTCCCTACTCTGCATTGAACATAGAAGACATCAGATGGCAAATGGCAAAAACCCAACACACGAAGGCCCCAGGTCCCATCAAAGGGCCTCATGAAGTGTATGATATCCCCTGATGTGAAACTACAGGTTTTAGTGATAGTCGTTTGTGAAGGAATCAAATAAATAAATGTAAAAAGAATCTCCTTACCCAGAGCCGCCGTAGATTTGGGCAGTAACAAAGAAGCTTGGCAAGTTCAGCACTTTGCAGAGTCGCGTAGCTCAAATTCAAGAAAGTCAAACTAGCACAGGCTGGGAAAATAACGTGGAGATAGAGGGACGTAGCTTCCCATAAACCTGAGAGGGATTGCAGATTTTTGCATTTACTGAATGCAAATTCAATGTCCGCAAACTGGCGTGTTGTCAGTTCTTGTTGAAAGCTGCCAGTACCAAGCTCTGTCAACTGAGGAGCCCTTAAAAGTAACCTCTGTAATTGTTCCAAGTTGACATTCCTATTGACCTTCAAAACCCTCAACAACTTGCACCTAGATACAAGTCTCTCTAGGGCATCAAAACTAACATCACTGTGCAGGCTGGAAAAGTTTAGTACTTCTAATGATGTGAAGTCTTCAGGAAAGCAACTTAACCAACCTCCTCCATTATCCTCCATTCCATTCTCCTGAATGTCAAGCTCAGTCAAGTTCCTGTAAGCCACACTGGATTTAGATGTTTTCTTCTGAAGAGAACCATCTCATGAAACTCATACTGTGGAAGTTAATAAAGCACAACTATAGGCCAACGCCCAACACTACACACAACTAGACCGCCAAATAAGAATCCAATGACAATGATCAACTAGGATCTATAAGGGAAACAATGGAGCATGTAATAGAAAATCTACTCTCTGCCTGTTCGAAATGCAACTTTAAATAATTTTGACATGTATATCCAGCAGCAGAACTTAAAGTCTGATCCAGAAGATTAAATTAATCTATGATTCCAAGACACAAGTGACAAAGAAGGAAGTACTATAAATGCTGTAAGAGCAACTACATTCCAGTTTTTTTACTCAAACTCAAAATTTGAGAAAAAAACCTGTAAAATCCCACTCCACTCCCTGGCACAAACCTATACCAAATTGAGTTCTACTCATACTCGAATCAAGGGAGACTCAAAATTTACAACCATGCCATTAATGAAGCTTTTTCCGATATTTCTGCTTAGATTTGAGTTTATCCATTGGAATTCTTATTACCATAAAATGTTTTTACTCAAAGTTTTACTGGAATTTGAGCAAAGATATGAGTAAAGGCAGGAGATGCACTAATACAACTGATCTTATAAGTTCAGCAACAATGGTTATAAGAATTTGCTAACCCATCTAGCAGTCATCTCATTAACATAGACATACTTTAGAGCACTTTTCCTTCAAAATACCCAACCGTGAAGAATGTTGACACATATGTAGCTCTGCCCTTGAAGTATACGACACTACAAACCTAGTCGAGTCCATGTAACATAAGAAAAATTAAAGCAGACAAACAGAATTTTCCTCACAAGAGGCTTACTTGCAATGTGAGGCAATGGCAGCAAGGCCATTAGTGCTGAACCCATCACAACTCAACAGCGAAAGAGCTTTGAAATTTGGGAAGGAATTTGCCAACAATTCCAAGCTCTCATCAGTAACAGTCATCCTCTTGAGCCTCAACTCTTCTAAAAACGGGTAAACCATAGCAAACACAACCAGCCAGTGGTGAACATCAGCCCCCCAATTCTCCGGCACGAGGTTGAAATCCGAAAACCTGGGCTTTCCTTTCAGGGTCACGCTCCGAATCCTTGGAAACCTCCGGCCCACAATCTCCGGTGACACCGAGTAACAGTTTCCGATGAACACACGGGACCGGGTGTAACGCTCAGCATTGTACCAGTCTCTGCACACGAGCGAGACTGAGCTTCTGTCTTTGTGTGACTCCATGAGGGAGAGTACTGCTTCCAGTACCTCATCTGGGAATGGGGAAAGGCAAGTGGACTCGGATGAGTCCGGTAACTCGGGCGAGTTTCTCGTCCTCTTTGGATCCATACCAAATCCAAAGCCCTAAAAGGTCTTAGGGCAGAATCTACATTTACCAATTCAAAAGAAAAAAACACAAACTCAGAACCCCTTGCATAACATATTCATGTGCTCTTGAGTCTCAATTGGTTCCATATCGGGATAGATTATGTTACCAGTAGATAATCATATTGAATCATTCCAGCACTAAAATGGTGATAAAAATCGGTTATACATAAGAGCTCAGGAATAGAAGATGCATGCATATTATACATGCATAGAAAAAACAAAAAATTAAACACAGAGATGCAAATTAATGCTTCTGAAATAAGTACAGATCTGCAATTAACTGAAAATTTGTTTCTCAGCAAAATAAAAGAAGGCCGATCAAAAAAATAAAAAAATAAAAAAAAGTCAACTTCACAACTGCATCTGGGAGCTGTTCAATACACATGACCCACCTCCCACCACCTCCTACAACAGCTCCTGATGTAATTGTGTACCAGAGTTGTGGTATTGTTACTTTTTATAAATCAAACGCTAGCTCCGCTTTTATTAGTTGTACTTCTTTTCTCAGGAAGTTATCATCAACAAATCGTCAGCTATTACAACTTACTGCAGGGAATAAAGGTACGCTTGCAAGCATATATATCGATATATGTATCTCTATAAGTATATAACTAAAAAGAGAGATCCGCCATGGAAGAAGTTTAACTAACCTCATAATAACCAATGAAAAAGCAGGAATTCTATGTTTAATTGACTGATTAAGGATGTAAGAACATTGGATTATCAAGTAATAGCAGTAATGAACAGATCTGAGCAAAAATAAAATCTCTCTTATCTGTGTCTCTCTCTCTCTCTAACCTGTTGAAGCCTGGAAGTGCCTGAAGAGCGAGAGAGAAAGCAAACAACTCCAGCAAATGATATGTTCGAAAGCTTTATTGGAAAAAAAAATAGTAGAAAAAAGCAAAAGGAGATGAAGCTGACAGTGACAGACAGGGAAGAGAACAGCTAAAACAACTGAAATTATACCGCCACGTAGTACTCCATATCACTTTGTAATCGCACATTTACGTGGGTTCTCTGACTAAATATATATACCCAATAGGAACACGTGATTATAAAGTGATTCGGAGCATTACGTGACGGTACTCTCAGATTATTTAATAATTACTCGCTAAACAATGGTTGCTCTGTAAGTTTGCTCCTCAGAAAATTACTCAGGTTCAACTTTTGGAGTTCAGCCGCAAAAAAAAAAATTTCTTGTGAATTTCCTAACCCTGACATGGTTTTCCGGCATTCAACTAGGACGGCAATGCCTTCAACTAGGACGGCAATGAAATTAGTTGAAATGCACGAAGCTCCTATACAGAAAAGTTAACGTCCACAGTGGGGTCATCTGAGCACTTCCCCCGTACTATTAAAATGCTGCCACGTGGACGGTGTCACATGGGTGTTGGAAGCCACCGTGGGTGGGTGCGCAGTGCGCGCAAGGCGCGTGTTAAGGGAGTTCTGGGTTAGGTAGTTGGTGGCAATTAAAAAAAAATTAAGTATTTTAAAGAAAAATGAACAGCTCAAGTGTGAAGGTGGAGAATTCAAATCAGGATTTAAACTGGTAAATGTATACAGTATTATTTTAATGAGGAATGATTAAGGAAACCCATTGGGTCATGTGAGGAATCACGTGATTCCCTCCTCAACCGCAGATCTGGTGGTGTCATCAACTTTAACGAATCTAAGGCGTCTCTCGAGAATTTCTTTTTATATGAAGGGGTATTATTGACATTGTCTCTTGGTAATTTTTTATAATTTTGGCGAGATTTATGCTGTGTTTGGATGGATTTTTTAGAATTTTTCAAGGTTTTAAGTAGAGAGAGAAATAGAGTAATGATTAAAAGTAGGGATAATGAGTAGATAGAGAGAGAGAAATGAAAATAATGATTGTATATATTGATAATGAGTTAAGAATGATTGGATATATTGATAATGAGTTAAGAGTAATGATTGAAAGTAAGGGTAATGAGTATTTTTTGAATTGAAACTTTTTTTCCAAAAACTAATCCGAATAAGGCATAATGATAAGTACACTATAGACATTTCCTAAGCTCACAAGTCAACATAATAGTTTCGTAAAGCCACAATTCCACACAACATAACCCCAAGAGTACCCTATGAAAGTGCTTAAAATTTTAAACCCTATGAAAGTGCCTAAACTCCTGAAACCCTATAATATAGAAGTGCACCTTAAAATTTTATGAAAGCGCCTTTGGGGTACTCTACACTAGAGTAATCTACCATACTCTAGGGTACCATACCTTATAATAGAAAAGTGCACCTAAAATCTTATGAAAGTGCCTAAATCGTAGGGTACCTTATCCTACTCTAGAGTACCCTAAAATGGATTTGAGACATTACAAAATTAATAAGTGAACTTGTGAACTTATAAAGTTCACATAATAGACCTATGACTAATTTTTTTATAATTTTGACTACTCATACTAAAAACAATTTTATTTTTTGCCAATCGGTAGGAGAGATCGTTACATCATGTTTGAAGTATACTACAAACCACATGATACCACATTCATTGTGTGAGAGTCCACGAGATAACCAAACCCAATAGGATAAATAACCATATCAAAGGAACAACAATCACTATAAGTCCAACTCAACTACAAGCTCCATTAAGGGAAGAAATAACTCCAACAAATACAAAGAAAAGAATACCCACACGTAGGTGGAAAAATTCGAACTACTGACCTCTTAGTGAGATGCAAGAATTCTGGCCAAATGAGCTAGCCCCAGTTAGTTTACTAAAAACTGTTTTTATTGGACTGATGTTAAGGTAAAATACTGTAGTGACATTTGTCAAAGTATAATGAAAACTCTAAAAGTTTTTATGCACGGTGTTCCAGACCAGCTTGCGCGCACCTCGAACTAATTCCTACCGCTCCTCCCACAGTCGTTTCACAAGTTTACGCATAAGGATGAGGTGGCCCCAATTCTTGGCAAGGAGAATCAAATCTGAGACCATAGGATAGAGCAAACATCTAAGTCTCATGTCAAGATCACTTGGCTAATCTCTTACAGCCCCTTTGGCAACCTAGATGAGAAAAGAAATGAAATGAGTGTAGTCTCCCTTATTAGTGAAAAAAGAAAAGAGGATGTCATATATAATTTTTCCAATATAACCTCCCCTTTTACAGCCCTAACGCGTCTCCCTCATTCGACTCTCTCTCCTCCCCGGACTGGGTCGTGACAGACGATCTAGGTTTGCAAGTTCTAGAGTCCTTCAAATGCAGCAGCTCTGATCTGGGTTTCTTATGCAATTCCTCCCCAATCAACCATTCAATTCCTCCTCATCTTCTTTAGGTGCTCTTCAATCCTTCAAAACCCCAACCTCTCCTTTCTCTCTCTATCGCTGCTTTCACATTTCAAAACCGTTATGGTAATTTGAGGGGGGGGTGGGTTGCAGCGGTGACGGTGGGTTGGGTTGGTGATTGATGGACTGTAATCGGCGAGCAGGGGTAAACCTGAAAATTTCTCACGGAATGGCAGCTCGTGTTCTCTTTCTCACTGAATCTCACCAACTTTGATGAGAAACAAAATGGGGTGTTTAAGGGGTTCTTGATTCTCACCCTTCCCCTCCCTCTCTCACCATTTCTCACTCTTTAGGCCATCCAAACAAGAGAGAGAATACCCACTCCCTCAATTTCTTTTCTTTTCTCCTGAAGTCCATCCATCCAAACGAGCTGTTAGGGTTTTTGAAAACTATAAAAGTATGTGTTTTTTTTTTTTTGCTATTTTCTTAGTTTATTGACAGCCAAGTGATCTATCAATCGAAAAGGCTTTCTTTATTTTTACTTTTATCAGGTTGATATCAAATATTCTGAATTAATTATTTCTAACAGACATAATTTAAACCAAAAAAATAAAAATTTGTTATCGGAAGTATCAAAGAGTTCACTAGTACGATAAAGGTTAAAAACAAAGTTTTCCATTGTCTAGAGTGTCCTTAGAATTGTCTTATCTAACTATTTTTCAACTCTAATTCATATTTTTATTAAAAAAATTCATCAAAATGAATGATTAAATTCAAAAGATTTGACGAAAAGTTAATTTCGAAAACAATAAAGAGGGAATAATTCTTACTTATTAAATTGGGCTGACCTCATTATGAAGGTCCACAACCAATAATCCTTTCCTCTAATGTAGGCTATGGAGCAAGTGGGAATAAGTTTTTTTTTGGCCACATCAGTATTTATTGTCACATTAGCATTTGTGAGTTGTTACTTTATTGGTCAAAATTCATATGAAATATTTCAAGTGAATCTCATGGATTCAGATAAAAAAAAAATGATTTTGGCATCATTGGATCAACTTTATCAAATGTTGACAAATACTACAATGGCAAGCCAAAAAATAGATTTCGCTTAAAAAATGCATGGCTCAAATTTTTTGAGTTGCTCTAATGAATTTCTCTCTTAAGTTTTTTGAATTTTTTTTGTCAGCAGAGAACCGTCACAACAAGCATTAAATGTGTGGCCGTTAATAATTCGAATTCGAAGGTGAAGGGTAAGTTAAAAAAACAAAAAAAAAACTTCTTTCCAATAGAGCTAATTGTGTATATTATCCTACCTTAGAATCCGTTTAATTATAAGCAAATTTATGCTGGAAAGTGAAATTGAAAAAAAAGTGAAATAAAAGAAAGGCTAAAAAGCAGAAACACCCCCTCATCTATCATTCTTCATCACTTACACCCCCTCACCTAAAAAACACATCACATACACCCCTTCATCTATGCAAAAAAGAGGAAGGGGGTAACGCTGTTAACAAATATAATGAAATTACATACTTACCCTTTAGTAAGTTAGGGCAAATATTTGTCCCAATAATCGACATCAGTCCTCACCCTCTCTCTACCTCTGAGATCGGCGACCACCAAATAATCGCTCTCTCTGCAAATCCCATTTTTTTGACCACGGATTCCAACCACGATCCCTCATCACTCCTTAACTCCTTGACCACGACGAGTGAAGATGAAGGTTGAGGACAGGTCATAACAAAGGATTTGACGAAATACAACTTGTTCGATTGAAGGCTTGGCAGGTAAAAATCCAACCTTGAAATTTGTTGTAATTTATACAAAGAAGTCGGTATGTAAATAGAAGCCAAGGAAATCTATTAGCCAGTAAGATGGTGAACAAACTGGTCTAACGTAGAGGAACCTAAAAAACCTGTTTGTCATAGCACAACAAGCACGTAACTTCACTTGGCTTTAAAGTCAAGAGACCATCTTAATGGCAAAGATACCTGCTTTTATGCTTAATGATTGTCTGGGTTTCATAATTATTAGGGCTATGTGTTTCTTGATTAAAGTAGGTAAAAATCCAATATGACAGATTTCTGATTTTGGGGGATTTGTGTTTTTTTGTATTGTTTGATTATTTTTCAACCTTTATTGGGAAGACGACAAATTTTTTTTAGTTCAACTTGTCGATTTCTGAATAAAATAGAATTGAAGTAGTTTCTGCCAATTTTTTAGTTCAACAAATTCTCGATATCACTACCAATTTTTTTGAACAATTGAGGTAGTTTAATGTTTTGTGGTTTCTATTTTTGCTTAAAGTGTCCTTATACACTTTTGTTTATTGATGCATGATTAATACTTTGTCAGAGTTAATGGAGAAACCCAATGTTACCTTGCTTATTCATTTTGGGGGGAAACTGGTAGAAACACCTTTCAGTTATATTGGTGGGCAGGTAGCAAAATGTAGGCCTATTACTGGTAGAATGGCCTATTTTGTGGGTGGGTCAATCTAATAGAAGTAGCTACATTTCTTTTTTCTTATACAACAAAATTTTTGCATCCATTATGTAGTATGCATAATATAATAGAAGAAGATAGTTTCAGAGTTTTTTTAAAATTACCTTGTAGTTAACACAACTAAGAAATTTCCTTCTGGGATTTGTAGCTGTGTTAGATGTGTGGAGGGGTGCTGGCATCCCACAAAGACAAATGAGATACTCAACCTTGATGTTTGATGAGCCTGAGGAATCCATGGAAGCCATGGAAGTTTTGGATTTGCAAGGAAATAGTTGGAGAGGAAGAAGAGGGTCTTTGCTGGGTTTGGTTTAGGGTTGGAAAGGGCAGGAGGGAAGGCTGGAACATATAGAGTGTAAAGTGGAGGGAATTTTCCCTCCAAAATGGATGGCATAATAGACTTAATTTTCATGTTTTCTTTCACTCCATCCAACATTTGAACGAAAACCTTGACTGAGGGGTGTTAAGTGATAACGTTGGATAGATGAGCTGGTGTATTTGATGTATTTTTTAGATGAGGGGGTGTAAGTGATGAAGAATGATAGATGAGGGGGTGTTTTGGCTTTTTACCCCTTTTATGTATATTATTAAAATAATTTTTTTGCAAGACTCTTATAAGAAAATGCTTATAGTTACTAACTTATCCTTAGAATATAATATGGATCCCGGTAAGAAATTTAAAAAAAAAAATGTTAATTGCTACCGACGGGGTATCGACGGCCACACGGGGACGGGGCCCACTACGGGTTCCGTACGAAAAATTCTAATCGTTCAATAATTTTAAAACAAAAAACCGAATGAACATTGCGAAAAATCAGCTCAACCCCATATGGGTCCCATAAGTTTCTTGGCAACTGCATACAAAGAAAATTACAGAACGGGATCAGTGAATAGCCTATGCTTCGCACCTGTGAGAGTTGAAGTTCCACGTCACTTACCTAATAAACTATTGGTACACAGTAATTGTAATAAGTGCAGCAGTGCATGTCCACTCTGTACTCATGTGAGGAGTGGGGTTGTGGGCCCTGATCCCTGACTTTAGGGCTCCAAATTCAACTAATTAAAATGAGGAATTCTATTAATTCATGTGGGTTAGGTTAGAGGAGAAGATAACATGCTTCTGCGACCTAAAAACTACAAATCCATTTTCAAGAATGAAACAGTATATATGATTTAAAAATGTACCAATAGGAAGAGAGTATGAAATGGTTGTGTCTACTCTGTAGTTGAATTCCGTGTCGACCTAGCTTGTTTGCATGTATTATCCATGCATAAAACGTTTTTTACCGGAGCTGTTCGTCATTTGGTTGGCTATAGGTCGGTTTCTACAGAAAAATCCGCCGCTAGTGCAACCGCTGTTGCAACTGTTTATCTACCATTTGCATGCGCATCTCCAACTTCGTGTTGTCTTGTTATCAATGTTTGCTGGTATATATATTAGTATTTATTTTGTCGTTGTGTTTCTTTCTGCTATTGTCGGTGCCCTCTTTTATGTGCATATATATGTTTTTATTATTCTTATTGTAATAGTTGTACCCAGTGGATTGTAACTTCTTTGCTATTAATATATTTCGTACTAGTTACCACTTCAAAAAACAGTACGGCTGGAAACTAAAAATGATAAAGGAAAAATCGCATGAAGTATTTATGCCTTACAACTATATATTACTCGATCAATACTTGAGGCGAAAAAATTCTCACAAACAAGAAACATTGATTCATTTCCAACCTCTTCTCTGTTTTTTTTTTTCTTGGTGTGTGATTCATTTGCAACTTGGTCTTGTTTCAGGAGATCCTCATAAAGGATTTGGATCCCCGTTTTAGGCTCTTGCTATTACCATTAATTTTGTGGATTTGAACCAAAAGATCGATCAGGGAATGCTACAGCATTAAAATGATATGTTTTTACCAAATAGTTTGCTTATTCGTGTGATCAAATAACTTTCTTAGGTGCGATTTAATGTGTGTTTGTGTATGCATGAGAGAGAGAGAGAGAGAGAGAGAGAGAGAGAGCAACATCAATTCAATCGAAAGAGCAATGCGTCCAAATTTATACACCTATTCCGACTCATGATCACATTACCTAAAATTTTGAATCGGATCATACATTTCATTAATCTAAGGAGTATCTGCCGCTTCTCAAAGGGTGTATCATCACAACCATCTAATTGTTCATTTTTATTTTATTTTTTGGGTAAGATAATTCTCTTTTATAAAAGAACCACACCAAAAAACAAGGTCAAAGGAATATTCTTGAGAGCCCAAACAATCAGTCAAACAACAGGCTATACACCCAATTCCCAATCAAATCAACCGATCAACTGCACTGCCGAAGGATCGAACATCACCTAGTGTGGTTAGTCCTTCTCCATACTGGTCTTGAGTTCGATTCTTCATGGAGGACATTGCAACTATTAAAACTAAGCCCTGACATCTTATTGTCTGGCCGGAAGGGAAAAAAAAAAAAAAGTCCATTGCCTACACAGGAGACTATTTGCATCAGCATTATGGATTTTAACCCAGGATGGAAGGCAAGCTCTAACATTGCCAACCACATTCCAACATCGCCAACCACATTTCTTAATTCTTATCATTTGCCATAGAGATTTAGTCCGTATAAAGATTTAATCCGCTATTTACTTTGTATGGTTGTCAGTTTTGGGATTTAAAAAAATGAATTTATTGGTATGTGTATTTTTTCGTCTTTAGTATTTTTTTTTAACATTTTAACAAACTCTTTTACTTTTTGAATAGCAATACATTACATACATCTAAAAAGTAAAATAAATAAATTAATTAATAACCTGATAAAAAATCACTAAAGATGAAAAAATATGGATGACAAAACAGTCAAAAATTTTGGAGAGAATATTTCTGAGAGGACCAAACAATTCTCTCACTTAAAAATTTCCTTAATAAAGTTTAGACTCATTTTGGATGCCCATAATCTTTTGTAGGAATAGAAATTTGGTTACCAGGAATCAAATTCCTAGTAATTCGATATCTAGAGTAATTCTATTCCGACGTTTGGATTAATTAAGTAATCTTCTCTATGAATCATTTATTTTGAAAATATCCTTAGTCAAACGTTTCCTTTTTATATTGATCGAGCCAGGAATCCAAGATTCTCATGAGGTGAGAGAGATTAGATTCCTCCTGGATTGGGAGGTCAGTAATCTCATTCTCATTCTCACTTTTCACAAATATAGAAATGTTAGAGTTCCGAAATTATATTCTTATTTCCCTCTTAGATATCTGTCATCCGAACACAGCCTTAGAGAAAGTAGAACAGGGCTTTTTTTGTTCGGAATGGCACGCCCACCCCTTCCACCTCCAATGGATAGAAGATAGGATAACATGAGAGATTGTAGTCTCTGCTATATATCAAAACTTGACTAATCTTGAAAAATCCACACCACCACTTCTTAAAAGATATGGGTTTTTGTTCCCTCCACATAGATGATACACACATATAATTTGTGTACCTATATCCATCTCATCTTTATTAATTAGAATGGACCCTTTAAGTTTCTTGTCCCCTAAGCTTTAAGAACCCCATGTTCTTCTACCGTCCATGCCTTTTCTTCTCACGTCTACATCTATTTCTTTTTCTATTCGACGGTCAGCGGTATTCGAATCAGCTTATCCTCACTTTATAACTAATCTCTTTTTTGGTCCGATAAAAGACAAGTCATCCATACCGCAACTAAAAAATTCACCAGAAATTACTCTCTTACTCGCATAAATAACCTCAAGAATCAAACTCTGATATCTATTATATAATGAGTAAACTCACAAACGAACCGGACTAACCGTAGAACTTCCTGACGTCTACATCATTAGCTAAGATCTTCGCACCATAAAGTTGGAATTAGGAGCTAGGGTGGGGGCGGGGGGGATTTTACGCGTGGCAGGTGATGGGCAATCCAAGTGGGGGCCCCTTGAGATTAGGTTATTGGCCTTGGGCTTATCCAATGGAATGGAATTGGACAGGGGTAAGCGCACCAACAGAGGTGGGACTACTCCGTCCGTCAATCTGTTCATTTTGATTAGTCCATCGAGTTAGGCTTTTCCTAAAAGCGCTCAAGGGGCTAGCTAGAGGTGCTTATTTGAAAGAGAGACCTTTTTTCTTTGCAAAATACAAATAAGCCCCTTTTGCTGTTTTAGCTCTTTCAACACTTTTTGAAGAAGTCTTAATATCAATTAAAAATTAGAGAATAATAAGCTCTTTTACCACTTTTGAGAAATTAAAGCCTTAATGTCAATTAAAAATGGTCGCATGTATTACATGGTCGGCTTCTCTCCATACCTCACCCTTGCATACCCTTCTACAATCTCAATTTGCGTCCTCGTATAGGTCCAAAAATTATGATGTGAACCGCATAATGAAAGGTTTTTTTAACTGAATAGCATATTGACCCGCCTTCTCTAAGAAAGCCTTAACTTTTGCTGAAGCTAGAGTAATGAGTCTTCATCGGTTCGGTGGCATCTTTGGTTGGATCTTCCTTATAAATAGGGTATTCTCTCCAGAGGGGCTGTTCAGTCGACTGGTAGAAGAAGGTTCCACGCCTCCCATCACCTCGTAAAATCTCAGTATATATAAATAAATAAGTCACTTTCCATTTTGTAAATTATCAGACTAAACTGTGAAAGATACTATTTACCATTCATTTTGTTTAACAATTCGTGACGGGTTCATGTGTCTATCTATTATTTGCAACCATACTTATATTTTGTACTTAGACTTCATTTTTTTGAGTTTTTTTTACAAGGTGAACGGTTTTGATCATTGTTAAGAGCCCAATAGGTGGACAAAAATTGGGAGTATGAATATGGGGGGATGGGGGAGACTTAAAGAATCATCCTCGGAACTCAGTCCCTGTAAATTCTCATCCTGCTCAATTTTGGCACTTGTGTTTTTATCCCCACTCTTTTTTAATTTCAAAAGTGTCCTTACACACACATCACATAAATTTGGGATGAAATCCTAAGATTTCAAGTCCCAGCAATAAAATAGGCTCATGAATTAAGCCTCCCTTCCCAATCTGATCCCCCACAAAATGGACATCCCATTAGAATTTTGAATATTTTCTGAATTGGGTTTTGGGTAAATCCATAAATGGACTTGATCGAGTTCGGACACACCGTCTCCCATCACCGTCACAAATCCGTCCCCATCTCCACCGCGCATCCTCGTCGACATCCTCCGCATCCCCGTCACCGTCCCTCGCATCCTCGTCTTTGTACGCTCGGAGGAGAGAGATTGGGAGAAAAAGAAGAAACTGCTAATGGTGGAGAAGATCGGGGAGGAGTTGGGTTCTAAGTTGATGCTCGTGAATCTAAGCGAGATGTTTATGGACCTTACGAATGATGTGGTATGGAGAGTGGTTCTTGGGAAGATGGAAATGGAGAGAGTGGCGATGAGTTCAAGATGTTGTTGAGGGATTTTGTTAGTTAATGGGTAGCTTGGATATAGGGATTTTGTTCCGTGGGTTGGTTGGGTGAAATGGGTTAAGAGGAGCAGCTGCTACTTAAAATCGATAGCGATGCCAAAGGGTTTGATGAGTTCCTAGAAGGGCTTGAAATTGAGTAACGATGGTGGTGATGACAGTGAAGGAAACAAGAACTTTTTCGATATTTTACTCCTAATTTACAAGGATAATTCGGCTAACACGGTGATAACATGGTTTATTTTATAGTCTCAAATGTAATTCATGATTTATTTGGTTTTCAAATGTATTTCATGGGTCATTTGATTTGTTTTTGATTTCATGGTTTATATATCTATCTCATGGTTTATTTATTCATGTTTTTTCAATGGGTGTTATTTATTCATGTTTTTTTTATTAAATCATGGTGTATTCCTAAAAAATTCTGGTGCATTCCGTTTAGTTTATGAAATCATGACTCGAATTTTAAAAAAATCATGGTGTATTTATTAAATCATAATTATTTTGGTTCGATTAAATTTGAAATAAATCATGGTATATTCATAAAAAACATAGTCGATTTGACTATCAACTATATTTCAGAAAATATGTTTTATGATAATTTTGCATAAATAATTTATGAAAAAGTAAATTTTCTTAAATTGACCGAATATTCAAGTTTAGAATATAATACGATCAATTTATGAAAATACATGAAATTCACAAAAAGTAAGGATTTGAAAATTCACAAAAATAAGGAAAGAGAACGATTTAAAATATATCCATTAAAGATTTGAAAGATTGAGAATTCAAAATTCCCCCATTTCTATCCATTAATCATCCCCTGATTGTAGGCAACTATAATCAATACAATCCCACTAATTTAGGAAGGAAAAATACACCTACATATAAATATCCTATGAAAAGGGTAATATAGGTAATTCATCATTTGAAAGGATTAAAACATAACTATTCAAAAAACCCCGGATCAATACTTACGTGGGATGAGGTCTGAGGATAGATATTTAAACTCCTTTGGAATATTTACTAAGGATGAGTTTTGAGAAATTTTATAGCGTTATGAGTGGAGAGAGAATGAGATATTTACTAAGGATGAGTTTTTGAGAAATTTTATAGGGTTATGAGTGGAGAGAGAAATGATAGTAATGAGTGGAAGTAGATGTAATGATTAGAGAGAGAAATGAGAATAATGATTGATCATAGGAGTGAATAATGATTAAAAGTAAAAGTAATGAGTGTTTTCAAAAAGCAATCCAAACAAAACATAAGTAAATTTTCCGATCAACTTAACGAACTCAAACTGTCCCCTATTGGCTAGCTAATCTTGCTTTGGATGATCTCCGGTCCTTTGACGGGTTTCTTCGTTAATAAATTCTTCTCTCTTTCCGTTGGAAAAAAAAAAAAAACTATTCCGATTATGAAATCAAACTATGGGCGAACCCACAGAGGTGGATTTTAATTTCTGCAAAAAAAGCCCAGGCCACACTAAGCCACAAATGGTGCTGGACCGTAGCCCTAGCCATCAACCAAGCAAAAATGGGCCAAGACCGGCCTGCTTATTTCAAGTCTTTACCCAACAGTGATTTCAGCTGCTGCTTGTGAAAATTGAAATCAGAAATCCTATTGGTACCGACGGGTACCATAGGGAAAATGTACCGACGGCCACCGGACGGCCGATCCGAGCCGTCCAAAAATTTTAAAAAAGAAAACCGAGTGGGCCTACGCGAGAATCAATGGCATCCGAGGTGTGTAGGGTACTTGATCCGAGTACCATTTTTTCGTGTATATTTGTATATACGTGTATATACACAAAAAAGGGGTGCTCGGTCAAGTACCCTACACACCTCGGATGCCATTGATTCTCGCGCACGCCCACTCGGTTTTATTTTTTAAAATTTTTGGACGGCTCGGATCGGCCGTCCGGTGGCCGGAGACGGCCGTCGGTACATTTTCCCTACGGTACCGTCGGTACCAATAGCAATACTCAATTGAAATACTGAGGAAACCACAAGTTATGGGGAAACAAGTGCAAAATTCTTTTCCATTATACAGAAAACGACAAGTAATTCCTTACATTACTTTCCCTTCATAAATCTTATCATTTACCAAGAAACCAAGAAAAAACCTATATCATTTTCATTACACCCAATATACTGCTGAAAACTTAGCAGACAGAATTATTGACCAACTCATCTCAGTAGTCCTACAACATTTCCACCGTGGAAATTGCTCATCTATTTCAAGTAAAAAACCCTCGAGTGATATGTGTAGACAAAACAAAGATACAAGCACAAAATATTCAAATTCAGAAGCCTTCGAGGGAAATCCATGGTCCGGAAGCTGCTGTTAAATGCGACTCGAGTCTCTCCCAAAAACCACACGCTTGGTCCAGTCAAATGCCACCAATACCCTCGTACGCCAGCTGACTTGCTTACTGTATGTTAAAAGGGATAATATAAAAAAAAACAGACATCAAAATCCAGTACATCATTTACTTATACATAGTTACATACTTAAAATTACTTCCATACAGTTGCAGAGAAGAAAGTGTTACCTTGCATACACAGAATACCAAAGCCACTGGCTACTACGGCCAATTGAAACCCAATCCCCTGGGAGTTGTGCAGCTGTTTGCTCTCCTCCAAGTGGAGCAAATTGTCCGAGATGCCTGTACCTAAAGGAACACGAATAAACAGAACAATAATAAGACACCAATTTAGTGTGTTGTTGATCATAACCAAATAAGATGAGAGTCATGTATTATCCACCCTCCTCGCTTTATTATGAGCAGACTCAACCTTGCTAACAGCCACTTATGTTGGACTCTTCAAAATGTATGAAAGACTTGAGTCGGACTCTCAAGTCTCAACACTTCCGTGTGGGTATGAGATATGTGTTCGACAGTTAGCTGGCCACTTCCATAAGGAGTTCGGTGTTTAACTTCATGGAAGTTAATGTCACAAGAGAGGTATTCCGCCTTTTACAACCAGGTCCGTATAGGGGTGTCATCCAATTAAGTTTCTTCAGCATCACCGGTGGCGCCCCAACCCATCGTTCAAGATAGAGCAGAACGGGACCATGATAGCGTGTTTGGTAGAGCTGGAGAGAGTATGTTATGGAAATTAAACTCGTACCTGAAGGGACGAAACCTATGGCGACCTTCTCCCCTGAACCGAAGAGGGCCTTCTGGATTTTTCTCACACGCCTCCATGCGATTAAAGCAATCAGCAAGATAGGCACCTTGCTGAGCTGCAACCTGAAATGCCATCAACAAGGCATTTAGAAGCATTCAAGGACATGTGTCCTTGAGGATAGCCATAAAAGCTTGAGCTTGACATAATTTCGTTGACAAAAACCTGGGCTGTGGCCGGAAGATTTTTCATCTGGGAGTCCACCTCAGAGAGAGCTCTTTTGAGTTCTTCAATATCCAACTCGATGGATTCTTTTGCGACATCCTCTTTAGATTCCTTCAATAGATCCACAATACTGCTCATTTGCTTGTTCTTCAAATAAAGTTCGACTTGAGGGTATCTCTCGCAAATGTCATAAATCACTTCTTGGACTTCTTTAACTGTCAGTGTTCCAGAGTTGTCCTTGTCAGCTTTACGAAATATTGCAGAAATATCTTCCTGCAAAAAATAGAAAAATAAATTAGACAATGGTGATAACACTTAGCAAAGACTTATAAGTAGAAATGGAAGTCTTCCACAAGATGTATGACAAATATCAGGCTTTAACTGCATATAATCTAAACTACAAGTTTGCATCATTCTATCAGCAATTCCCTCTTTGACAACTTTCTGTTGAACCTGCATTACTATTTATTTATTTTTATATGCAATGAAGAGAAAATTCCCCTTCAACATCACATGCGACTTGTGTGATAGGATACTACATCTTGCTCCTGATACTACATAGTAACGAACTCTATTCAGTCACCCAATATTTCAGAGTGCATAAGGATGGACATCGGCTAAAAAAGATTCTCATATTAGGTTGTCATCATCGTTAAAACAAATGCACTTGTGCATGCTTTGTGCTGTTTATGGTAAATTCCCCAGGTTACCTCAGTAGGGTACTAAGGACTCCACTCAACTGGACTAAATAGTAGGCCCCAACCACATTTGATCAGATTGAGGAGTCATAGTAGGATTAGAAAGGGTTGAATGGCAACACAATAACCGTCCGTGTGATGCCAGATAATCATAGGACCTCAGGGTATCGAACTACCATCTTCACGGGACATGTCACTTCATTTTCTTTCAGGAATATTAGTTGTATAAAATAGTTAGAAGGCCATAGAAGGAAAAGTAACAATGCAAACATAAACTGATCACAAAGAAAATATGCATGCAGTTTCTTGCAAATTATGCACTTCTTCTTTTTACTTCATTTTTAAGTGACATCAACAATGCAATGATGGTGCATTGAATAAATTGCAAAAGAAGGTATGGTTTACAGTTCTTGCTGATTCTGTGCTTCTGCAAGTGAAACTCCAACTACCTCTATCCCAGTTATACACTCAACAAAAATGGTTCCTGATGTCGATCAACAACTAAACATATACTACCAACAAAATGATGTAGGAAAAGAGAATAGGTACCATGACTTTCCGTTGATTAATCGTCGCACAATCTCCCATGGCATATACATTATCACATCCTTCAACACGAAGCCATTCATCAGTTGCTAGTACACGTCTATTAGCCTGCTCCAAGAAACTGAAGTTCTCTTAGCAAGTGTAATACAAATCTATCTTCTTTTTTTATCAGTAACTCCTGACTCCTTAGAGATAGTAAAAACAAAGCTACTGAAATGAATTTTTTACAGGGAAATTCTGAGAGACATTGACAACTTAAAACATAGCTTGGACTATTAGACGGGTACTAAGTGCAAATAAATATACCTGACCAATTTGCTTCATAAAGTCCAGTATGATTGGACGAGTTGCAATACCAGTTGACCAGACAACCATTCCATATGGAATGGAAGAGATTTCTCCACTTTTTGCTTTGGTAGAGATTTCTTTATCAGATACTTTCACTACCATTGATCCAGTCCTCAAATCAATACCATCCCTTTTGAATTTTTCTTCTGCAAAAGTTGTAATTCTTTTGTCAAACCTGCAAACCATGAGCTTCATTGCTTGAGAATTTATTTTTTTGAAATGGCAATGCTACATATAAAAAATTGCATCCTTTTCCAAAAACATCAGCAGGGAATAGGGAAATTCACATCTGGAATGTATTAACTATAATAGAAGGGGAACACATTTTGTAGATGCAGTCCACATGTCAAATTACAGTTCTGCTCGGGTACTACTTGCAAGCATCAAATTACACCAAGGATCTCTTTTAGCAGATTATTTGCCTTAAAATAATCTTGCAGGCCATCCTTTATAAATTCCAGCAACAGGTAAATCCCCATCTTCTGGTTTCAGATAGCTATATCCTACAGGTGAAGATGGCTCAAAGACCTTGAAAAAGGTATTTATACGTCCAGAAAAAAACTAACAGCAAAATGTTGTCTCAAGAAACATTATCCAGGAAGTTCTCATTTCCTAGCAGACAGCATCATAGTAGAATCATTTAACAAGTGAGGTTGACGAGATCATCCATCTCAGTAGAAGTTCAAGAGAAACATCACAGACTGTCAGACAAGATACATCCTTACATGTTCAGAAGATGACCTCCGGCCTCCAAGAGTGTTATTTTTACTAAATCTTTCACCTGGGGATATAACTTCACTATATCTTCATTAACAAAATCATGAAGCTCTGCTGCAAACTCAACACCAGTTGGACCACCACCAACAATAACAAACTGAAGAATTTTCTTCCTCTCTTCATTGCTTAGGGTAGGTAAGCTGGCCCTTTCAAAGCAGTCAATAACAGTCCTCCGGATCTTTTGAGCATCTTCAACTTCCTGCATGAAAGTACATTTTCCAGGAAATGTCAGCAAAAATGGATAGAATTGACTAGGTTCAAATGACCAAAAAAATCCCAAACAACACCATTCCATTAGAGACAATACTTCTTTATTTTTTATACCAGTACCATTCTTCAGAAAGAATATAGGGTTATTGGCAGGTATGAAATCCTATTGTCAATCATTAAAGTTCCGAAAGCATACCTTCAGAAAATGACAATGCTCCTCAACACCAGGAGTATTGAATGTATTGACGCGTGCACCTACGGCTATGACAAGGTAATCATAGTCCACAACAAATTCTTCTTCGCCTTTTAGGTTGGTATCTTGGGCTGATCGGCAATAGACCTTCTTATTTTGCGCGTCAATCTTGAAACATTCAGCTTCACAATAGTGAATATCCAGATGTTTCTGCTAGTAGTGGAAGAATCATTTGTTAGTAACGAATCTGACGAGACTATGGAACTGTTGATCATAATGTAGAAATTATTTGGCCAGATCAATTCGGCACTATGACCTAAGTGCATATCTGCTGTCATAAGTTTACACCTTTATGCTTTCACTGACCAGAGGTGAGAGGACATATGACATCTAGGCAAGGTTAACTTCACCATGGAACACGACCTGATATTGATAATATCTATTACAAGGGACAATAGTAGTTGAGGTCATTGAAAAACAGGATTTCACTTGGAAAAATTAAAATGCTTCCCGTAAAAATGTACTGGATTTGATTACCCTGGATCGAGAACTCCTTACCTTTCTAAGGATCCTGCGAATTGGTTCAACAACACTACGAGCTTCCACTGTGCCACATGTAACACTCGGTAATAAAGGGGTAAACGCAAAATAATTACGAGGTGATAGCACCTGGACATCATATGTGGGATTTTTCAGGTTCTTCAAGAAACTTGTTCCAGCCCAACCAGTTCCAAGTACCACCACCTTCTTCTTCTTGCTATTAGCTTCATGTGTATTCACGATGTTCATGCCATCATAGGATTTGCCATCAGAGGATTTGGCCTCCGCAGAGGCCACAAGACCACCACCACTGCCAAAACAGGAAATTTGAGGGGTTAGGTTCAGGTAAGGAACAAGCCAGAAGAGATAACACAACAGTTACTATAGTCCCCACCGTGTTATTCTTAATGTAGCTATAAGTTGAGAAAGAATGAGAAGCTATAAGCTGAGAAAGAATGATATCATTTAGATGACTAAAACTGGAAAACAGGTAATATTTACTTCTTAGAATGAAGCAAACAGAATGGGAAAGGGATTCCACGCTGATACTTTAGCTCCAAATCCGTGTAGCAAGAAAGGGGAAATATTCACTATAAGAAGTGTAGATGGATATAGCTTCAAAGAAAATGGCAGGGGAAAAAAACTCTTAACGTAAGGTTACTGCCATGCTAATATGACAAATACAATGGATAAAACCACTTCTATCTCCTTCATTTCAATATAAAACACGTGCGAGATTGGCTTTTGTTAAGGTGCTATTAAACTTGTTATCAATGCCATCAGAACAGCTCGCCAACTTCCCATAGCAGCAATTAATAGCCATTGGAGATTGTATGTCTTGCCCTGATATGCCTATGGCTCCACCAACATTCGCTGTGCTACAAAGATTATCTACCCCTATAAAATTAATCTACCATTACAGCATGATACAATGAAACTGAATGGGTACTAGGAAGTGGGTTGATGTAGCGAATTAAAGAATTGCTTCTTCTTTTCATTACAACCCTGGCCTGTGTTTTCCTTTTGTGTTTCTACTTCCAAATCTCTTCTTTAACTGTCCTAGTAGTGCTTCTAGAAGCAATATTTGGTTCTTCTATCTATTGGAGGGGCAAGGATGCCCAGGCCTGAGTCGCACTAAGACAAAGGGAGGGAGGGCACGAGAAGAGTAAAGATTGAAGAGCCGAGTGGAGGTTTATATTTCAGTTGTAAATGGCGGGATGGAAAATTTTGTTCTTGTGTTTGTTGCCATGCATAACCATTAGGTAAACAAGGAATACCATTTTAAATTTAAAATAGTTTCATCCAAAAGAGATGTTACTCTATTTATCTCATCCTTTCACCTTTGCTCTAAAAACTGATGGTTGGGGAAAATTTCCTTATTGCAATGTAGGGTTTTCTTTTCTTGCTTTCTCATTCAGATTTCCATCGCTATCATACTAGTTAGAACCTTGATCTATCTCGATGGGAACGCGTTATAATGTCATTCTTGTTCTTAACACAGTTGCTGCTGTTGGAGTAGAATAATCAACCCCATCTGGTGATTCAGGGGGAAGACGTACACGTAGTAGTAATTTAGGTCCCAACTTACCTACCTACATAGCGATAGGAAAGTTATCAATACAACCAGAATTAAGTAAAGCCAGAAAGGACAACGTAATACAATTAGATAGAACACTAAAATGCATAAAGTAGGGTGAATGTGAAAAACAATGTGCGCGCTAATTGAATCAACTCCAGGGGGTCTTTGTAGTTCAACAGCTTAAATATTCCATAGTTGTATTATTAAATAGCCGCCATTTGTGTCAAGGTTCAACTAACAGACTGAAGAACTGAAGGTATACGTAGCCCACACAATTGACTCATTACCAAGCACTAATGACTAATCCATAACCTATCCTCTCCATGTGCCAAAATAAAAAGCAAACTCAATCTGGACAGCCAAGATGAAGAGCAGACTCACTCTTGAATCATCCAATGTATCCAAACGCAGCTACGCAGTGTGGGGAATAAAACTCCCAGAGAACAAGCCATCTAACGTACTACAACAATCAAGTTAATGGGGAGCCGGAAATCACTCATTTCAATCATCGGATATTTGAGAGGCCCAAACATTCTAATTTCATTTCTAGAAACATTAGCCATCGGCAAATTCTAATTTCATCGACAAGAATAGCTCAAAGCAACCCCAAGGGGTTGGCCTAGTGGTTAAGATCTGGGACTTAGGGATTTGCTACCTCCTAAGATCTCATATTTGAAACTTCCCAGACATTATCAACTCCTTTGGGGTCACTAGAGGTTTGTCCGGTTGTTAACTTTAAGGCCCCAGAATTAGTCGAGATGCACGTTAGCTGGTCCAGGAAAACAAAATCGCTCAAAGAGCACCTATCATGGTAATTGTGCAAAGAGCACTTCCCATTGAAACTTCACTCGTGATTTGAAATCAAAATGATGTATGAGATTGACAGATGTATGATTAGCAAAGAAGATACAACCATCGCCAAAAAAAAACTATTGAACCCAAAAAAACTAATTCCACAGATGAAAAGATACCCACCAACCTGGGCTGACGTAAAGGGGTACGGGCCAACAAGCCACTTTTCTCCTTTTTCATGAACAACAAACAAACCCCCCCCCCCCCCCCCCCGTGTGTGTGTGTGTGTGTGTGTGGGGGGGGGGGGGGGGGGGGGGCGCAGTAAGACACTAAAATCCTTAAGAAAAAGGTAAAGTTCACTCCATTACTCCTCTCTCTCATTATATGGCAACAAAATCTTAAATATAGAAGTTATCCATTTTTGGGTAGGCAATAGCCGAAATCCCTTCAATCCAATGTGTGTTAGGAATTGTGCATGCGATTAATTTGGGCATGAGAATTTTTTATTTTATTTCTTTTTGCGATAACTTAGGCGTTCAGCTAGCTTACGCGCACAGCCAAACAAATCCTGGTAAAGCCCATCCTACATTTCTAATTTTACACTTTTGCACCAGGAAAAGACAAACAATGGAATGTGGCTGGTCAAAAGGGAGGGTGTATATCATTTGCCTTAATCTAGATACACAAGAAGTGAAGAAACTGATCTACCAAACCAGATCACCCGCTATTCTGAACTCAACTGGATACAACTTTTCAATTAGTTTGAATAGCGAATAAAGGAATTAACAACAATAAATGTTTGATCACGCTGTAGAAAATCCAATCCAACGAACTCTCAGCTACGGTCCAGATCAAACACAGATTACGAACTCATCAAAACGGAACAAAATCAGTACAAACCGAACACAAAACAGATGAACTGAAAAAAATGATGTCTAATTAAGCTGTGAAAAAATCAAAACCAAAATTAACTCTCAGCAACAAAACCAGATTAAAAAAATAGACATATCATGAGCTCAGCCCAATCAGAAGGGGCTGCAATTGCACAGAAAACAGAGGAATTATTCTTCCAGTACCTGACAGTGAAGACAACGAGCAGCTTAACGAGAGAGGGATGGTCGTCGAAGGTTCGGGAAAATCTCTCGTAGAAAGTCAAACCTCGCATCTTTGCTTCAGTTCAACCTCTCAGGCCTTGGATCTAAGAATGTGTTTCGGGGAGGAGTGCTTGCATACGTAGTCAATTTGGAGAGAGAAAGCAGAGAGAGAGAGGCGTGATGCGGAGAATGGCAGAAATAGTATTTGAAAATGAAGAAAGAGCAAAGGCCCGAAGAGGTGGGAAGGAAGGAGAGAAACGTGAAGTGTTGGTGTGTCACGAATCTTCCGTCCAGCTTTTGATCTTGGTTGACTTGGGGCCGGAGATACTGACACGTGTATTCGACGAAACAAAAGTTCGCGAGAGTTTTTTTTTTCATTCGTTAACCCTAATCTATTAATCCTTAAGAATTTGGAGGAAAGAATGTGTGCTTACGAAAATTGAATCCTATCCATGTGTATTGGAGTACAAAGTGAGACACCAACTGCACTCCACCCCACTCTACTTGCGTTTACGAGGGACTATTCTGGTCCACAGACTTGTTTTTTTGAGTATTGAGAAAGATTTTTTAGAAAATAAGGGGAGATATATAGACAGAAAAATAAAAGTAATAGTTGAGGAGAAAATTTATTTGGAATTGTTTGCAGAGAAAAAGGGTTGGGTGACCCAAAGAGAACACAGTTGGTACCCCAACCTCTCTTTCCACCACACATTTTTGTGGGCTCCACACATCAGGTGATGGAATTCACGCAAATGTGTCGTAGAAAAATAGGTTGAGGCACTATGTCTCCCGGGGCAATGAATAATTTTTCAAAGTTCATAGCTTCATTGTCGGAGAGGTTAGGCTTGTTTGGGTTTAGATGGAGGTTTTTAAGCTAATGAGTGGAGAAAAATAAATAAATAAATAAAATTAATAATTAGAGGAAAAAAAACTTATTAGAAATCGTGCGTTGAGAGAGATTAGGTGAAGAGGCCCAAAGCGAACACGGTCTTAGTGATCTTGGAGCAAATATTCCACAGCAATCACGACACACTACATGTTATTTTATTTCGTTATATACCAATAACATAGTCACGGGTCTCGTAGCATTTACCAATCACAACACATATAGAGTGCTATGTGTCATGCTTCGAGAGCAAAGAATAATTTATCCTATTGTCCTCATTTTTTTGTTGTTGTTAAAAGAAGATGTGGAAGGTTGGCATTTGTCAATTGGTGTTCGCCCCCCAACTTTAGGTCAACCGCGAACATTTTACGAAAGCAATGCATGTGGTATAATTGAGTGATTAGTGTTCCGGGGCCCGGTGACGCTGCCCTGTGCTACCCAATGATCTCTACAAAACACAAGTATGACTTGTGAGACTGTTGAGTCATGCCCATAGCCACTAAAAATAATACTACTACAGAAAGATGATTCCGCCAGGTGTAGATCAACCTGAATCTAGATTCTCCAATATTACGATGTTATTTGATGATTCGAAACATTCATTTTATAGATTTCAATGTATTTACTGTTTTTATTTAAAAACTCAAGCCAATCAATGAAACGTACAATGGCATCAATCTAAATGGATCATCATGTGCGGTCAGAAGGGTTTTTTTTTATTTTTTTCCACGGGTGCAGTCAGAAGTTGGTTGTTCATTTTTTATCAGACAAATATCATCCACTATGAACATTTATGTAATTTCATTCGTAAACAACAAGCCCGTGTAACAAATTTCTAAACAACAACTCGAATCCCCCAAGCGAGCGAGAGCAACCAAATCAAATGTACAAGTCATAAAATCTTGTGCGGTGCCTAGCTATGAAAGATCCAATCGTAACCAATGATCTTTGATTACTATGACAAGCGAGGAGAAGAAGCAAACCAAACATATGCAAAATCCGTATGGAGGAAAAAAAATCGCTAACAAAGGCATAAGAGAGCAGTAGTTTTGTTTACGGTCGATAAGTCCAGAATTATTTTTGTTTTTAGGGCCAATTCTAAAACCTAAAAAGCATCAATATTTTACTACAGTAGTTCGTTAATATCGTTTCAATGGGAATGCCCCTGTGTTTTTCCAAGTTTCATCTCCAAGTTCCAACTTGACAGGCACTAAAAGCAACGGCAAATAATCACTCTATTTGACCGCGAGAATCATGTTAGCATGGTGGCGGTCACTGGTGGACATGAACTCGGGCGGCGGTTAATGGTGGTAATTGGTGGGTGAATTTCAAATATTAGGTTTAGTGCTTATAGAATATGAGGATATATTTTGGTACTAAACTATAAACTCTTTAAGCGGGTGTAAAAGAAAATTAGGGACAAAAAGAACTTTTATGGGTTCAAACCAACAAAATCACTCTATTTGACCGCAAGAATAAAATAGAATCACTCTGAAAACTGCTAATCAATATTATCTTATAAAGTTGTAATCGAACACCTAGCTTCATTAGAAAGCATGCTAACTCACGAGCTATTGAAATATTTTCACAATTATAGAATCCATTTCATGTGTTTATCCGCTAGGCCCACAATGCATATAATATATATTTCCCGTGGGTAGAAGAGATGTTTTCTACATATTATAAGAACAATTATAATGGCAGGATATATCAATTGTGTTAGATATTCACAATTTTAGGATTCATTTCATTTGCTTATCCACTGGACCCACAATGTATATATCACTTTAGAAAGTTGTTCTTTGTACATTGCTTTGACTTTTGCAGGCTAGAGTTTTTTGGTCTTCCTGGGGTAGGCCCCATTCCTTGGGTCGTATTTGATCAAGGATGTTACAGATCTCCAGGTGACGAAGCACAATCCTTGAGAAGTTAACAGAAGTTCTAGCTTCAGACACAAACTTATTTACAGACTACTAGGATCAAATCGATGACTTTCGCTTGAATTTTAATTTGGAAAACTTACTTGGGTTGGGTTAGGAGTGGTCCCACTATCTCTTCGAGTGTAGAGGATTTTGTTCACCCTCTTTTAGGGAGGGTGAACAAAATTGCACTCCTACAAGCCTAGTTATGCGGTTTCGTTTTGTCCTTTGCACTCCATAGCATTAGCCTAGCTCTCTTCTACAATAGGTTTTTCTATCCAAGGGAAGCTAATTCTAGATAGGAGTACAACATATCAAAATGCGCCTTTAGTTTATTGGCTATGTTGTCATGGCAGATTCACTATAAAAGAGAACCAGTTGAATGGAGTTGTGGATGGAGACTTAATTACTTAATCTTTCCTTTTTTGGGGTATATCTTAATCTTTCCTTTTGTTAAGAAGTTTTCATAAAACTTGGTGCTCCCTTGCATTGGAATGATGTTATGGCTGGTATGATCTAGAACTTTACCAGCAACTCAGTTTTCAAGTTGGCTTTTGCCTGATTGAACAAGCATATATTAGGGAAGAGAGGAATCTCAATGGATTCGCCTGATAGTTAAGGCATGTGACTTAAGGGTTTGATCATTTCTCGGGTTCAAGTTCGAAGCATTACCAATTCTTGTGCCTAGTTTATATGAGACTTTGTCCTAGCTTTAAATGCACCTTTCCCCTGATTAACCCCGTGATTAGTTGAGACGTACATAACCCCTTGAGTTATCATACTAGGAAAGAGAGGAATACAAGAAGATTTCTCTCATAGCAGTAAAAAGGAAGGATTTCCTATCCAGATGATCATTGAGAAAAATACTAAAGTCAGAAATAACCCCAACTCCATCACCAGCACGTAAATGCCAATTTGCACTTGCATAATTCGGTACAACCCTGGGAGAAGTTTTTGGGTGTAATTGATGGACGGCTCGGATGCGCTCTCGGAATGCAGACTCGAATTTGTAGTTTCAAGACACGTTTAAAGATTGATGAGACACTAATTTAAGATCAAGTTGGTTTTCATTGACAACCAGAATCTGCAACATTCCTCAATCCCGTGGACAAAACAGTTTAACAATAGAGGTGGAACTGTTGAATTCTGCATGTAAACGCTAATTGCCAGCAATCTTCTACGGAATGCCAGCTCTCCTAAGCTGTAAAAACAATCATAACGTGTGGAAATTGTTCTCCATTGTCAATAATCCCGAGCTGTCCGCATCTTTCACAGCGTACTTGTGCACTGTCGCCAACACAAACCCGTCTCCAAAGAACGAGTTTTCACTTAAGCCAATGGGCACCATTACTTCTGCTTATCCATTTGAGGTGAAGAATCATATCCTGTATCCAAATGTATTTTTCGACTATTGGATCACAGGATATTTGGATATAGAAGATTTGAGCTCAATATATTTGGATACAGAAGATTTGAGATGAAGAATCATGTCCTGCATCCAAATGTATTTTTGACTATTGTACCAGGATATTGGGATACAGAAGATTTGAGCTCAATATATTTGGATACAGCCGTAAAGGGAAACTCTGAAATTAAGCAAAGAAGTAGACTTGAAATAAGCAGCTGAAATGACAGAGAGGATGAATTTGCGACGAAAAAAAGCATATATTTATTTAGTTGGATCAAAATAACATCATATAGTATGCAGACTCATTTGTACACCCTATCTTTGGAAGTGGAGGGACATCATTCCATAGCCCTCCAGCAAACCCTAAAATGTACAAACCAGATACAAAAAAAGAACAAGCCAAACCCATCTTCAATGAAAGGAGTTGAAGAATATGGCTTCCAGTGTAAGAAGTGTAACGAACATGTACACCAAACCAAAACCAGAAGAGATCGGCCCATTAGATCTCAACCCTCAACTCCACCAAACCAACTGCTACTGCTACAACAACAACAATGCCTATGTACAGAAACCCCTCAATAACTTAAAACAAGAAAACTCATGTTTCGGCTTCCATTTGGGCAAACAAGTCTCTCCTCGGCCACGCATCTTCTGCTGGTGAAGCAAACAAGGCCACTGAGATGTCGGCCAGCTTCTTCCCGCTCAATCGGTTCCAATGGGACCGACACTGTTTAGGAGCATTTGGGGTCTTGGCCTCTTCAAAATCACCCAAATCGATTGGATTCCGGAAAGCAGAAATCTTTTTAGGCGTGCTGTAGGCAAAATGCCACTGCTTTGCTATTACAGTCTGTTAATTCACCAAACAAAAATCCTCAATCAGTTATCACCCCAAGATATAAACAAAACAATCAATAATCACCAGAAGAAGCTAGATTCCTTAAACCACAGCGATTTCAATTCTCATAAGAGTAGAAACTTACTGCTTCTCTGATTTGCTTCGACACGTGGAAAAGCTGCTTTAAATCATCGTGGCCAACACCACACAAAACCCTAATCTGCAAAACAGAAAACCCCCAAAATAAATTTCAACAGAACTGCTTTGTCAAAAACCTAGCTCCCTATTCACATTTCTTTATCTACCACCTAGGGTAGTGAATTCAGTTATATGGTACTTACCAGAATATCTTGAGGCAGGGATTCAAGCAGAGACTTTTCACAACTTGGAACCACTATTTCCATACTACATTGCCTCTTCAATGGCGGTGACGTAACCGTGGAATCAACCTCCATGTTGCTGGAAATAGCCACTCTTTTGCCACTCATCGACCGAGTGTACCGAACACACCCGAACCCTAACCCTAACCCTTCACTTGCGGTCTTCGCGTTCGACCCACATCTCTTTCCCAACGCCATCTTCTTCAACAAACTAAACTGATTTTCCACGACAATTCGTAACAAGATCTGATTTTTTTCACAAGCCAAACAACAATCAGAATGGACCCAACACAAAAAAAATTCAATCTGAAACTAAAACCCAATAGCAATAGGGAAAATGTAAGCCTAATCAGAGTGAACACAACAGCAAAAGTTCACTAGGAAATCAACCCCCAAACCCAAATAGCAATTGGAAATGAATCTATCTATCTAATAACCCACAGCAGATACCAAAGCAAATAAACAAATCACGGTTTATATACAATCAGATTTAGAGAGAGAGAGAGAGAGAGAGAGAGAGAGAGAGGGTAACCTGGTGTGAGAGAAACCCTAAATTGAGGCTTTGCAGTAATGGGTAATTGGAATAACGGATGGTCCGAGGAAGGAAACAAAGGAAACAACCGCCCTTTTTTTTGCAACTATGGAGGCTTCGATTGGAGAAAGTCAAGTTGTAGTTCTCTTCTAGACTCCTGTTTATCTCTACACCAGTAAAAAGGATGAGGATCTGGGTTTTATATATTTGAAATTCAAGGAAATCTAGGTAAAGTGCGAAGTTCCGTTTATTTACGGGAAAGGACTCGAAATTTCCGAAGCAAATATCTACGGGGCACTGTCCGTGTCTATCTTATACTTGGGGGAGGAGGGGAAAAAAAATAGCCGTTTGAGGGGGGTACACGTGGCGGGATCCGATGCGAGGAAGCAACGTGGGTGGTGGTTTCGCTGTGACGTGTCCGATGTGGTCGGTCCAAGTCGGTTGGCGGGGTCGGTAGTTTCACCGGCGTCAGTGGGGTGGTTCATCTGCCGACACGTGGCGCTGAAGGTTGAGGGGAGCCGCTAGTTTTTGAACGCGTAGGAGGGGAGGGTGATTGGTGGGGATCACCTCCTTTCCATACCTCTCTGTACTCTCAATTTTTGGACCATATTTCGGGTCGAAAACTATTATCCAAACCATTCGTCTCAGAAAACATGCACGGAACTATAAGTCTACAAAATATATGTATGATCGGACATCGATTGGTATATGAATATGTTACATTTTGGTTTGTAAAATGTACGGTTAAACTCTAGAATGTATTTACCATTCATTCTGCATAACAATTTGTAACGTGTTCACAAATCTATTGATATCCACTCATCTCGATAAGTTTTCGACTTATAATTCTTTATGTTTTCTGCGAGGTGAACAATTCTAATCATAGTTTTGGGCCCGATATATAAACGAAAAATTGAAAATACGAAGGGATATGGAAGGATGAGGTATGGAAAGGAGTTTAACCTGAACGGAGGGTAGGGATTTTGGTGGGGACGTGGGGGAGGCGAGTGTGTGGCTTTGGCTGAAGAGAGAGAGAGAGAGAGAAGTTTTTTTTTTTTTTGATCCGCAGAGAGAGAGAAGTTTATACTCCTATTTTTTTAGGTCTTTGGGATGGGGATGACATAGAGAAGGAAAAGATTCGAAATCTAGATAGGCGGCTGGCGGATTTTGCGGGGTGTTTACACGGTGGGTTTTAATTAATTTTGCATTAGTGGAGTCAACAAGGCGTCAAACGCGGCGTCTTGGGATTTGGATAGGTCCCGCCAAAGCTGGCAGATGGTGAGGACCACTGATTGGCGGGTTTTGTTGAAATGGATCTTCTCCGGTACAACGAATTGCACGATCCGGATACGTTTAGGCTAAATTTTCATTGTCTTTTTGTCACTGTTTTATTGGTTGTTTTATCTTAATCTCTATAAATTTACATCAAATTTCGTAGATTAATTGTTCAACTTATGATTAAAAAAATTTAAAAATTTTGAGGGAAAGACAATTTTTTTTGTTGAAAATGATGGGACTTATTGGAATTTCAGTCTAGTATTTATTTTTTCGATTTCTTTCATCGATATGGACTATTAGTTTAAATAGTTTTAGTAAAAAGCGACACCAAAAATCACTAAGCATAAATAATTCCATTGTCTTTAACAACAATTAATTTAACCTAAAAGAATTAAGTCTCCTTGATGGTTTCTTTAGAATTTATTTTGATAATCAGAATCATTTACAAAATAAATAGATGGATTGGAGAGGAGAAGACCTATGTAGTTACTTTACCATGACCGCAAACCACCACTTTGTGTCCTCAGCTCACCATAACCGCTGCAACCCACCCTCCTCAAAATCGCGAGTACCAGATCGAGACAAACAGAGAGAGAAGGGAAAGGTTGAGATTTCGAAGAATCGAGAGTACCAGATTGTCTTACAAACCTAGATCGAGAGGTTGTTTGCAAACCCAAATTGAGAGGTTGGGGTTTTGAAAGCTATGTTTCTTTTTCTTTCTTTTTTTTGAAAGCTGCGTTTGAATGACAAGAACTTGCAAACCTAGATGCCAATCACGATCGACCTAGCTGTGTTAGGGTTAAATTGGTAGACCTAGCTGTGTTAGGGTTAAATTGGTAAAAATATAAATGATACTCTCTTTTCTTTTCTTACCTATATTTTGTCCATCCAAATGAGATGATGATAAACCATATCCCTTTCTTTTCTTTTCTCACTGATAAGGGAAATCACACCATTTTCTTTTCTTTTCTCATCCATGTTGCCAAAAGAGCTGTAAATTCTTTTGATAAGAAAAGAAAGGAATTTATTGATCTTTGAAATGATGGGTACAAAGATTAAAAGGCGAAGGTTGTGAGAACCCATTAAGAAATCCCACCTCGGTGGGAAAAATGATATGGATGCAGTATATAACGAATCATCAGCTTCTATAACTCAATGTTAACCTTTTGTGACATGGTCAAGGCTAAAAGTCAACTACTTAGCTGTCGCGGATCGTTCAAAGGGGCACGACAGCATCACAACCGGAAGCTTACATCCCAATGAGGTTAGCACCCTCCCAAGGATAACAAGGTTGGCCAACACCTTGCCAACCCAAAACGAAGAACTGGAAGAAAATACAAGAGGAACATAATTGAACAAAATAATTAAAACCAAGGAATCTTCTAAGCTTCAGAAAACAGCAGCGTCCCTTACGAGCAGATATGTGAATATTGCATAATCAAAACCGAACCCCAAATAGCATGACCACTTCCAGCATTGACACCAGTTGGAAATAGCAGCAGCAGACGAAAGGAACCATCAGAAATTGCCACAAACCACGTACGAAATGCACCAACAGATGATGAAAAACATAGCAGCAGCAGAAATTTGACTACAAATCTTCCCACTCATGTACTCTTCAAAATGCCTATTTTCGCATTCGGAGATATCTTCCAAGAATCAAAAAGTTGATCATATATGTGCGGCTTTCGAGAACATACCACCGACAGCCAATTCTTGGTTGGTACGAGTGCTGCACTGTCTTAAGAATTCGGCCTTGTTGAGAAAACACTTCATCAACTCGAGCTCAAGCTTTTCGAATTTGAAATCGTTCACTATAATTCGCTAAAGCCGGAAGAAATTGGGATTGCGTTAAAAAGACAGGGCACAACAAAAATGATTCTTTGAACCGTGAAGGAAATATACACAGCTAAAAATGAATACATCACATCAAGGAAAACCGTCTCTACATTTGGGCAATTCTTGAGGAATACCAAAAAATTGATTTTCTTGAACATCGAAGAGAGCCTCTAACTACAAATTGGACATCGAAATAAATTAACATAAGAAAGGTTTTCATAAGTTTGCAATCAATTAAAATATATAGTAGCTCAAAAAAAGAAAGAACTCCTCTTTTTTCAATTCAAGTTGATTTACCCAAAAAAGAAAGAAAGAAAGAACATACGAGCAACGTACCTCGAGAAATATAGTGGTAATACTCAGGACTTCACAATGTTAGATAAAGATAGTCTGAGCATGAGATTGCTCATTGAATAAAGTGTTGGCATGAATCGTGTAGATATTATTCTTTTCCTTACTTAGCTATTTGTACTACATGTATTCCTTATTTAACTTTGTGAACTACGTGTACTAGCAGCACATCGTGTAACCCTATATAATACCTCTTCAGAAGGTATGGAAATATACAGAAAATTCAGCCTATTCAATTTATTGCTTTTATCTTGGTATCAGAGCTAACCCTAAAAATTCCTAAACCCTACTTCCATCTCTGTGCTTATTGCCCAGTGACATCCGATCAAAAACTCAACTTTCTTCTTTGCTTCTCGTGTTATTCATGACTGACGAGAGTAAATCTGTGGTGTCCGCTAGCGGCAACGCCCAAGTGGTGATTGTCCAGAGTGACTCCTCTACTGCCATTCCGTTTGGGATTAAATTGAATGGCTCGAACTACACTATTTGGTCTCAGATGATGGAGTTGCATGCTACCGGTCAAGAAAAAATTGGTTACTTGACAAGCGATACTCCTCAGCCCGCTAAATCCGATCTCAGTTTCCCAAAGTGGCAGAAGGAGGATGCCATCGTCAAGGGTTGGTTGGTGAAAACGATGGAGCCCGACCTCCTTGGCTTGTTTCTTGGTCTTCCTACTGCTGCCGCTGTTTGGAATGGTGTCACCCAGATGTATTACGATGGCGCTGATGAGTCTCAACTCTATGAGTTGCGTTGTAAGGCCACTCGTATCAAACAGGGTGGTCGCCTGATTCCGGTATGCTTTGCTGAACTCAAAATTATATGGCAGGAGCTTGATAAGCGCCGCCCTATTTCCATGGCTTGCCCTGTTGATATTAAGGCACGTCAAGATGAAATTGTGAAAGATCGTATCTACGATTTTTTGGCTGGCTTGGACGATGTATTCGATAAAGTCCGGAGTGACTTTCTGCGGCTCAAGCCACTTCCTGGTTTGGAGGATTCCTTTGCCTATGTACGTCGTGAGGCGCAACGCCAAAATATTATGCTCAGCTCTAGTAGTGCCGGTGGTCTCCCTTCCGTGGCCATGGTCTCCAAAGCACCAAGTCCATCAATCCCTCGCCTTCCTCGGTTTTCTGATGTGGAAAATAAAGATGCTTTGCAGTGCACCTTTTGTAATGGTACTAGACATACGGCCGATACTTGTTTCAAGAAAAATGGTTACCCTGATTGGTATTTGGAACGCCGTCGGCAGCTCAAGGGTGAACGTACTACTCACAGACCTGGCGTTGCTGCTGTTGCAGCTACTGGCATAATGCCCTCTGTTGGCTCGAGCCACAAGTCTACTGTGTCTCTGTTACGGCCTAGGTTATTTATTTATTTATTTATTTAAATAGTTATATAGCCGTTATTAATTAGCGTTATGATTGGATCCCAACTAATTAATTTGTGCGCGTTATGGATATTGTTGACATGATTGTAATTTTTGGAGCATGAGATTGATTTTGGATTAAATAGGGGTACCTAATGGTAATTTTATAAATTTGTGATACGTTTTATCTAAGTTTTGTTAACTAATCAGGCTAAAATTTAGGGAGCAACGTTGTTAGTGGGAAGTTTATAAGAGGGTTTACTTAGACCGATATTCATAAGTTTGATCAGGGTTACTTTTAAGAGAACTTTGAAAAGGAAACACCAGCGCAGTCAAAGGTTTCGAGGTCGCTCCTGTACTCGTCTTCAATCGTGGTAAGTTTCGAATTAATATTATTGCTTCACTACTCCGAGTTCGGTTCAGCGGCAAGTTAATTAGATGGAAATTATTCTATGTTGATTTGGTGGGTGCCGGCTAGAGAGAGAGACGGTGCGAGCGTGCACGGTTTGTGACGGCAGAAGTTATGAATGGAGATCAGGATGAGTGGTGTGTTGATTGCACGTGGAATTGGAGGTCGAGTTGGGTTTTGTAGCTTTCGTGTTTACAGTAGGACTGTAATTAGGATTAGTCTAGTTTCATTTTATTATTTTACTCGTACATAGGCAGTACCCTATATCTACTCTGTATATATTAGTATAGTTAGTCATTTTGTGCTTTGATTTTATTGTTCAGGTTACCCTCGGTTTCTATTGTTCGAGTTGCATTACTTTTGGATCCAGGTGAGTGGTTAAGCATGTTATGTACTTTCGAACTCCCCCGTGTCCCTTAAATTGTTGTTTTGGAAAATTTATTATTGAAGACGGAAACACATAATGTTTATATTTGATTATATTAAATTGGCATGCGGTATTGGTGAAACCATTTGTTGATCAAATAATCTTTTGGTGAGAATTTTGTGGATATTGATGGGAACATATTTTTGGAAGTCCAGGGAAATTAATCCTCTGTGTGCGGGTGACTCTGGCCATTAGGGAAGAGACCGGATTAGGCCGGTGACCCTAGTGCGCTCAACGGCTTTCTTCTGCCGGATCGTTCTTTGGGAAAAGTTCCACGGGCTGCCTACTCGTGGTGACCCTAAGATTCGATATTGGATCCAATTTTGAGATATTTATTCACTGGCACTTGGTACTATTGATTTTGGTTGTGGTTCCCCATTGTTGTTGGAGATTGGATTGAGAACACCATTAAGATTTATCGGATGAATCGTTTGTTGGATTAATTGATTATTTTATTGTTCACCTCTATGCCAAATTTATATTGACATGGTAAATTATTTTAAATCCCTGTTTCAGAACTTTATTCTAATATGCATGCTTTGCTACTCACTGAGCTCGTCAGCTGACGGATTTATTCCAACTTCTTTTTCAGGCAAGTTGGGCAGTTAGGAGGACTCTGGCGGCATCTTGGGGACTTCTTTTAGTTTGACCCCCTTAGGGTGTCATCATATTTTTATTTTATTAATCGCTTCCGCATTTGAAACATTTTGTTAGACATCTGGATTCTTTTAGTACTGTTGGATCACTAGATTTTATTTGGTTCATGGGATGTTTGTGCCCCATACTTTTTTTGAGGAACTTAATTTGTTAGCGCTGTTCTTTATAAAAAAAAAAATTGGTTGACTGTTTGGTGGATCTTTGCTTGGGAGTTTTTATAAAATTTCTTTTTAGGCTGCATGTTCTACGAGCTTTGGTCTTGTGGTTCATGGCCGGTCACTTCTCATTTTGGGGTGTGACAGTCTCATTGCAATTCCTCCAACCAAAGCATATCTTCTATTTATCAGCCCTTTCTCGAAGATTCCAATTCAGATGCTAGTAATCTGGGCAAGGCTCTAATTTCATCCAATGATCGCGACACAGGTTGGATAATCGATTTGGGCGCCACTGATCACATGACTTACGATAAATCCTTATTTCAATATGCTTCCTTCCCTCGCAAAGACCGTGTTATTACTGCCAATGGTGATACTGTTCATGTGACAGGGGCTGGTTCTATTGCTCTCACTCCATCATTATCCTTGCACCATACCTTACTCATTCCCACTTTGTCCAACAATTTATTATCTGTGAGCCAAGTTACCGAACAATTGGATTGTATTGTATTAATGTTTCCTATGTTTTGCTTGCTTCAGGATATCCAGACACGGGAGATCATTGGGCGTGGTACTAAGAGAGGGGGATTATATTATGTGGATGATGTTGCAGCCAATCGAGTTCTTCAGGTGCGAGGGACAATGGATGATAAGTGCAAGAAAGTCTGGCTATGGCATCGTCGTCTTGGGCATGCTTCTTTTGGTTATTTGCGTCGTTTGCTTCCGTCCTTATTTCAGGATGTTAAAGACTCTGAGTTCAAATGCAATATTTGTATTCTAGCTAAGAGTCATCGTGTTCCTTATCCTTTGAGTTTTAATAAAAGCACTATTCCATTTGGATTAATTCATTCTGATGTGTGGGGTCCTTCCCATGTGACTACTCCAATAGGAATTAGATGGTTTGTTACCTTTGTGGATGACTGTACTCGTATGAATTGGCTGTATGTGATGAAACATAAGAGTGATGTTGGCCCTATTTTTCGGGTTTTTCATCAAATGATCAAAACCCAATTTTCTCTTGCTATCAAGGTTCTTCGCTCTGACAATGGTGGAGAGTATATTAATTTTGCACTCTCTCAGTTTCTTCAAGACCATGGTATGATACATGAAACTTCATGTACTAACACTCCTGCACAGAATGGTGTTGCAGAGTGTAAGAATCGCCATATTCTTGAGGTTGCAAGAGCCCTTCTCCTTGGTGCTTCGGTACCTAAGCATTATTGGGCCGATGCTGTCCAATATGCTATCTATTTGATGAACAGACTGCCCTCTCGAGTTCTTGATTTTCACACTCCTATGGAAGTCTTGGCATCTCATGTGCCCCTAACAACCCACTTAAATTTGTCTCCGCGCATATTTGGTTGCGTGGCCTATGTTCATATTCACAAGAATCAACGAAGCAAATTGGATCCATGTGCTATTCGGTGTGTGTTTCTGGGATTTTCTCCTACACAAAAAGGATACCGGTGCTATCATCCTCCTACTCGACGCTTTTATGTTACTATGGATGTGACTTTCTCAGAGTCGAAAATGTATTTTGCTTCTCCCATGTCCAATCATGTCCTTCAGGGGGAGACGAATGCTGAGATTGAAGGAGAAATTGAAGGACCTGATTGGTTTGAGGTTGTTCTGGAAGATGTACCTGTTGAAACAGGCCCTGGTTCAAGTCCTGACTCAAGTCCTATAAGCTTTGGCTCAACTGAAGATGTGTCTAAAGCACTTGACTCATGCTTTCATCCTTCTGATACACCTCAGTATGTGATGGCTGACTCAGTATGTGATTCCCCCTCTCGTGACTCTATAGTACCTGCCCATGCTCCCGTGGATATTCCTGAGGTAAGTAATTTGGACATTAATATTTCTTCCAATCCTAAAGCAATTGAAAAGTCTTCTTATCAGTTGCCTCCTAGACAGAATCGTGGTCATCCGCCCGACAGGTTTTCTCCAGAAGGAAAGGCAAGGTACTCAATTGCTCATTATGTGTCCTCACATCGATTGTCACCGCAGTATCAAGCATTTGTGAATCAGATGGCTGCAGTTCAGATTCCTAGCAGAGTTGAAGAGGCTTTGAAGGATCCAAAATGGATAGAGGCTATGAATGAAGAAATGAAGGCACTACAAAGGAACAAGACTTGGGACATTGTTTTATTACCGAAAGGCAAGAAATCAGTGGGATGTAGATGGGTCTTTACCATTAAACATAAGGCTGATGGAACGATTGATAGGTACAAGGCCAGGTTGGTAGCAAAAGGATATACGCAGACATACGGTGTGGATTATCAAGAGACTTTTGCACCAATGGCAAAAATGAATACTGTTCGAGTTTTATTGTCCTTAGCAGCCAATTTTGATTGGCCTTTGAAGCAGTTTGATGTGAAAAATGCATTTTTGCACGGAGATTTAAAAGAAGAGGTATACATGGACTTTCCACCAGGATGTGGGATGGTCAATGAATCAGGGAAAGTGTGCAGGTTGCGGAAGGCTCTCTATGGTCTAAAGCAATCACCTCGAGCGTGGTTTGGGAAGTTTACACAAGCCATGAAGGGATATGGATATCGTCAAGGAAATTCTGATCATACCTTGTTTATAAAACGAAAGAATGGTAAGGTTACTTTGTTGGTCATTTATGTTGATGATATGATTGTCACAGGTGATGATTCTGATGAAATTCAGAAATTGCAAAGTTATTTAGCATCTGAGTTTGATATGAAAGACTTGGGAGGTTTGAAATATTTCTTAGGAATTGAAGTTGCTCGCTCTAGTGGTGGTATTTATTTGTCACAACGAAAATATGTGTTGGATTTGCTGACTGAAACTGGAATGTTGGGCTGTAAACCTGCAAGTACTCCTATTGTGCAGAATCATCATCTAGGGATATATCCTGATCAAGCTCCAACTAATCGAGAGAGATATCAAAGGTTAGTTGGAAAATTGATCTATCTATCACTCACCCGACCTGATATTGCATATGCAGTGAGTGTTGTTAGTCAGTTCATGCACTCTCCAAGTGAGGATCATATGGAGGCAGTAATGCGTATTCTGAGTTACTTGAAGTCTGCTCCTGGGAGAGGTCTATTGTTCAAGAAACATGGGCATTTGAGGGTTGAGGGATACACAGATGCAGATTGGGCAGGCAACATAACTGATAGACGTTCTACTTCAGGTTACTTCACGTTTGTGGGTGGTAACCTGGTTACTTGGCGTAGTAAAAAACAAAACGTGGTTTCACGGTCAGCTGCTGAACCTGAGTATCGAGGTATGGCTCAAGGAATTTGTGAGCTTCTTTGGCTATGTTTATTGCTTACCGAGATAGGCATTGAGGTAAGAAGTTCTATGCAACTCTATTGTGATAATCAAGCTGCTAGGGAGATAGCAAACAATCCGGTTCAGCATGATCGTACCAAACATGTGGAGGTTGATCGACACTTTATCAAGGAGAAACTGGATGAGGGTCTGGTGGCTATTCCATTCGTAAGATCAGAAGAGCAACTTGCGGATACATTGACACATGCGGTATCCGGGAAAGTATTCTGGGATTCACTGGACAAGTTGGGTATAGGAGATATCTATGCACCAACTTGAGGGGGAGTGTTGGCATGAATCGTGTAGATATTATTCTTTTCCTTACTTAGCTATTTGTACTACATGTATTCCTTATTTAACTTTGTGTACTACGTGTACTAGCAGCACATCCTGTAACCCTATATAATACCTCTTCAGAAGGTATGGAAATATACAGAAAATTCAGCCTATTCAATTTATTGCTTTTATCTTAAAGCTGAGGAAAACCTCTTACAGGCGTGAAATTAAGTATCACGTCCTTCAAATGTTGCATTTGGATCTTGAAATTGATGACATGGAATTCCTCATTCTAATAGAACCTTGAAAGAGTAGGAGCATCAATATCAATAAGACAGATATCCTTGCAATCCCCTACCATGGAACGCCTAAACTTTTTCAACTCTTGAGCAACAATGTTTAGATGGTAAATCAGTAAGCACAGTAATACTTCGATACCCTCATGAAATAAGCAGTTAGAAAAAATGGTCACGATTAGGGCTGAAGTAACATTAACCTGCCTAAGAACAATAGTTTTCAAGAAACATAAACCTTTCAACTTAGGAGGCAATTCGAATCGACAAAAGTTTAGCTTTAGAATTCTTATGGATTCAAACTCTAAGAGATGATAAGGGAGATTGAAAGGCTCATCTCCCTTGGTAAAATCTAGATCTACCTCCTCAACCCCTTTGGAAGTCACCATATGTATCCAGTACTCCACTATAGCCACGATATCGGTTGTATCCAGTACTCCCGTACTTCTACCCATAGCAAAATCTGGGTCGAAGATAAAGTTATTGCGAAGCCTAGAATTCTTGAATCTCCTGGGGAGTACTCCACACCTTGCGCAGCATGTTTGATTGGCAAGAAAGCGAAAAAAAATTCTATAACATCATCACTAAGGTTAGGAGTAATACTTGCACTGTTGTTGATGTTACAATCTCTCTTGATTCTCTTTTGAAATCGCGCGCCAAAGGGTAACAAGTTTTCCGAATTTGAAAGAAACTAAACGGTATTAGAGAACCGTTAGTACAATGTGAAGAGAAATGAGACCAAAAACTACATCATGCATGAGATTATTTATACAAGAGAGTGTCTCAAAGTTTTGATGCCTTCAAGAGTTTTCTTTCTCTATTCGATCATGAAGGTACAACCGAAGTATACTGGCCCCAAAATTCAGCCCAAACGCTCACAAATGTTTGAACAAGTGAGTTGCCCATTGAACATAGAATATAGGATTCACAATCTCTAAAAATGTACACTTCCCAACCAGTAGACATCTCATCATTTTTTCTCTTAGTTTTTCCACACCTTCAACCTTAAGATCTTTATATAGGTAGTTAGGGTCATGTCTCTTTATGTATAATAACGTCTAAACATAATGATTAGAATCTCATTTATATTGTGACGGACAGTAGCTTTCCCTAGGTTTTAATAGACAATAAGATTTGTAACGGTTAATGAAATAAAGAATGATACTTCCAAAGGAATATACTCCATATTTTATGTTAATTGAAATGTTCCAACAATGCCACACTTCTAATAGAAATAAAATATTTTTAATTGAATTTTAAGATCACATGTTTTGAAAATACCAAATATAGGACGAAATATTTGGCAACTATATACGATGTGCGCAATAGGTGTGGGATTCTCCGTACTTGAACCACACTTAGTGTTAACAGCTTCTGTTTTGAGAAATAATTATTAATTAGGCCTATACCTTGAACTATATTGTTCGAGCCAAAGTTCGATATGTCACACCCACGGTACCGGCAGTGGACACGAGTTTGCGGCTTATAAGTTCTATTAAAGGTCATGCACTAGGAATTGAGAGATGGTGTTGCATGTGCAGTAGTGTGTGCAACACGAT
The DNA here is from genome assembly GCA_019656835.1 of Rhododendron ovatum. Taxonomy (NCBI): domain Eukaryota; kingdom Viridiplantae; phylum Streptophyta; class Magnoliopsida; order Ericales; family Ericaceae; genus Rhododendron; species Rhododendron ovatum. The sequence goes on along the minus strand of CM033793.1, from coordinate 10,575,967 downwards.
ACTATGTACCTTATTGCATAGCACTAACCCGAAGTTCATGCACTAGATATTGATTCTCATAGGGTTTACTACTTCCTAGAGGTCAGCCTTAAACTCGTAGTCGCGGCTTCATGATAGCCTCCGGCCCTCCACCTAGGTGGATCCTCCAAGGGTATAATAACGGAATATACTTTGTAAAAGAATATGTCTGCCTTGGATTCAATATATTGAGGTGATACCCTTCCTTAACCAGTCGTCTCTAGCTGACTTGCCAAAAATCTGTACCCTCTTTAACCAGATCGTTGGATCCAGTAATTTGAATGAAAAAATAGAATATTGGATCAAGCACCTATACTTATCATATTGAACTAATCTTTTATGAAATTATTTTCAAATTATTAAATGACTCGAATTATCTATGCGGGATCTAGAGTGAGCCCCGCATGCCGATCTGTGCACCGTTATGCACATATGGTCGGTTTCCATAAAAGGACTCGTCTTTCACTAACATTTATTTGGGCTGTTCTACTTCCACATATATTTTTGACACAGATTCTGCACAAATTTTTTTTGGGACCTACTTTGGGATCCTATAAAAATGATCTGATCCGTTGTTTAGTAAATATTTTTTTGAACGACCATATAAAAAACAAGCTCAATAGAATAATTTTTTCATTCAAAAATTTAATCCGAAATTCTGATTGAAAATTTGTAAGATTGTATCAAGATCTTACATTAATCTTATTGAGCTTATTTTTTTTCATGGTAGCTTAAAAAAAATATTTTACAATTAATAAACGACTCAGATTATTTTTGTAGAACTCCAGAATGAGCCCAACAAAAAAAATGTGTTAAAAGCATCTGTGTAAGCAGTGTTTTCGAACTTATTTATATGTACACACCTTGCGGAGAACAACTTAAGGAACTTCCTAATAAAACTTAACTGGTGGCGGTCCTGGCGGATTAAAAAAAAAACTTAATTGATGAAGGCGTTAAAACGCATTATTAACAATTTACTAGTTCCTAATCGTCAATTATTGACCACCGTCGTGGTTACTTTGGTATGGGGTCTTGTCTTCGGACTGATTCTTCACCGTCGTGTTTACTTGATGTAGTGATTTTCTTCGTGGTTATAATATCTGCAACTCTTATATTTGGTATGGGGTCTTGTCTTTGCATTGGGCTGATTCCCCACCGTCGTGGTTACTTGATCCCTCAATTAGAGACGAGTCACATTCTTGATGTAATAATTTTCTTCATGGTTATAATATCTGTTATCGGTTGGTGAAAAAAAAAATCATCAATTATTGACCCGATCATCTTTTTTTAATTAGTAATTTAGAATACGAAAGAAGCAATTCAATTTGGTTTCCCCGCAAAAGTTGAAGGTCAAATGAGTATTATTAACTCAATTTCCGTTTAGCTATTTTACCGTTCTAGATGATAAAATAAAAAAAATAAAAAGTCATTTGGTAAAACATGAGAATATAGAGAGGACAATGGTTATCTATTGAATGATTCGTTAGAAGGTCAAAAATGCCCCACTAGAGGATGAACTGAACTTTTCATAACTCTCTTTTTTTTAATGAAAATGAGAAGAGATTTTATTAGTTCAAAGTGAAGGGTACGATAATTAAAAGGAGCAAAAGCACGAAACATCACAATGAGAAGAGATTTTATTGCCATTGCTTTTGTTTTGGCGTTGGCTCTTGCATCCGATGCTTTGTTGCTTGTATTTCCTCTTCTTTTTCTCTCGATCTACTTTTATCGAGTTTATTTACAATACATATCTTTTTGCTAATAAAAAATAAATAAAAGAGAAAGGAGCCATCAGGATACCACGAAATGCACCAACAGATGATGAAAAACATAGCAGCAGAAAATTTGACTACAAATCTTCAATATGTCTATTTAATTTGGCATTAGAACAACCAAACATTAATCAACTCGATACTCTTCAATATGCTTATTTTCGCATTTGGAGATACTTTCCAAGAATTAAAAAGTTGATCATACACATGCGGCGCTCGAGTAAATACTCCTGACCGCCATTTCTAGGACGGTACGAGTGCCACACTGCCCAAGATTTCGGCCTTGTTGAGAAAAAACTTCAGCATCTCGAGTTCAAGCTTTTCGAATTTGAAGCTGTTCGCTACAAGTCGCTTAAGCCGGAAGAAATTCGCATCGCAGTTCTCAAACATGTCCTTTCCGAGCATCTCCCAATAGTATCCGTATTCGAAAGATTATTCACCGAGCTGCAAAACAAGAACAACCATCCAAAATGAAAATGAAAGTTTACAAAACACAAAGCAAGTATTAGAGAAGAAGAAGAAGAATTATATAAGATACTCACATCAAGGAAAACTCTTTCTACGTATAGGCAATTCTTGAGGAAAGAAACTATGTCATAAGGATTAATGTTAGCAATTGTCCCATCCGTGAACAAGTGAAACTCGTTCAAATTCAGTAGCAAAATGTTTATTTTGCTGCAAGTGCCATTCTTGAACTTCGAAGAGAGCCTCTGATTACAACATTGACATATGAAGTAAATTAACATTGTCATAAGAACGATTTTCATAAGTTTGCAATCAAATAAATATGAAGTAAGTAATGAAAAGAAAGAACATACGATCGAGCAACGTACCTCGAGAAACATAGTGCTAATTCTGAGGACTTCGATGTTAGAGATAGATAGTCTGAGCATCAGATCGCTCATTGAACAAAGCTGAGGAAAACCTCTCACAGGCGTGAAATTAAGTATCACGTCGTTCAAATGTCGCATCTGGGTCATGAAGTTGATGACATGGGATTCCCCATGGTTATAGAACGTAGAAAGAGTAGGAGCATCGAAACAATAAGACAGATATCCTTGCAATCCCCTGCCACGAAACGCCTAAACTTTTTCAGCTCTTGAGCAGCAATGTTTAGATGGTAAATTCCTGAGCATTGTACTAAGTCGATACCCCTAAGCAGTTAGAAAAAATGGTCGCGATTGGGTCTGAAGTAACATTAACCTGCCTAAGAACAATAGTTTTTAAGAAGCATAAACCTTTCAACTTAGGAAGCAATTCGAATCGACAAAAGTTTAGCTTTAGAATTCTTATGGATTCGAAGTCTAAGAGATGACAAGGGAGATTGAAAGGCTCAGCTCCCTGAATAAAATCTAGATCTACCTCCTCAACCCCTTTGGAACTAACCATATGTATCCAGTACTCCACTATAGCCTCGATATCGCCTGGATTGAAATACAACCAAAATCTTTGGATATGGGGGCTGGAGTGTTGGTTGAAAATACGGTTAACTGCCCTCACAAAATTTCCCCTACTTCTACCCACAGCGAAATCTAGGTCGAAGATAAAGTTAGGGTTGCGAAGTCAAGAATTCTTAGAATCTCATGGAGAGTTACTCCACACCTCGCGGCATGTTTGATTGGCAAGAAAGAGATGATTTTGTGTCACCCCGACGACCTAGTCTGATAACCCGCGCTTGTCATGGCCATGAAATCGCGCATCAAAGGGGAAAAACAATTTTTCCTAATTTGAAAGAGAAAGGTAGAAAACCGTTGGTACGATGTGAAGAGAAATGAGACAAAAACTACATCGTACATGAGAGTATTTATGCAAGAGAGTCTCAGAGTTTTGATGCCTTCAAGAGTTTTCTCTTCTCTGTTCGTGTAGGTAAAACTGAAATGTACTAGCTCCAAGATTCAGCCCAAGCGCTTATAAGCTTTTTTCATCCGATCGATGTTGATGACCACCAGGAGGTTTGAACAAGCAAGTTGCCCGTTCAACATAGAAAATAGTATAGAATAAGAATCTCAATCTCTAACATGTACACTGCCCAACCTATAGACATCACATCATTTTTTCTCTTAGTTTTTCCACATCTTCAGCCAATAGAGAATATCTCTTTATATAGGTATTTAGGGTCATGTGTAATAATGCTTAAACATAATGATTAGAATCTCATTTATATTTGTGACGGACAATAGGTTTAATAGACAATAAGATTTGTAACGGTAAATGAAATAAAGGATGATACTTCCAAAGGAATTGAATAAATATTTTATGTTACTTAAAATGTTCCAATAATGCCACACTTTTAATAGAAATAAAATGTTTTTAATTGAATTTTAAGATCACATGTTTTGAAAATACCTAATATAGACGAAATATTGAGCTACCATATACGGTGTGCGCAAGAACAATTTAGTTCCTAATCATCAATTATTGACCCGGTCTTCTTTTTTTAATTAGTGTCACTGCTAATTTTGTAATTTGCAATATGAAAGAAGCAATTCAATTTGGTTTCGCCAGAAAAGATAAAGGTCAAATGAGCAGTCTTAACTCAATTTTCATTTAGCTATTTTGCCGTTCTAGATGATAAAAAAAAAAAAAAAAAGGTCGTTTGGTAAAACAAGAGAATATAGAGAAAAGATAGAAAAGGAAATATGTCTCATTAAAAGTTCTTGTACCAATAATTTTCAAATGTGTAATAAATGGTTTGAATTTTGAAAATTAGAGCCATGGGAATCTAATTAGTGAATTACTGACCTTCCAATTTTAATTTGTGGCATTAATTTTTTATTGTCATGCACACCGAAAATCCTATTCACAAAAAAAAAATTTAAAAATTACCCGAATTCTTAAATTAGAAAGCTCATAAATATTTCACAAATTTGTCATGACAAGGGGAAACGTATCAAAAGCTCGTCTTAAATTAAGCGACCTTCCAAAAGCATGCTCACCAACTTGAATTTCTGTAACCAAAACAAATCAGGTTGAATAAAGTTATCCTTTGCTTAATTGCTTCTTTCTCATAAAAGAGAATTAATCCATGACCAATGCTAGGGACACAATTTTAGAACATAATTAATACATACATTATTGTCTCCACAGTAGTTCGATACATTCGTTGAACGACGGATCTGATAGGATGCTGACTCGAACCCTTAACCATATCACTTTAAAGAATAAGGAGGATAACAGTAGTCTATTGAATGATTTGTTAGAAGGTCAAAAATGCCCCACAAAAGGATAAACTTAACTTTTCATAACGCTTTTTTTTTTTTTTTTGAACGAAAAAGAAAAGAGATTTTATTAGTTAAAAGTGAAGGGTATAATGATTAAAAGGAGCAAAAGCATTGAACATCACAATGAGAAGAGATTTTAGTATTAATTAAAAGAGAAGGGTACGATGATTTTTATTTTTCTTATTTGTCTTTTGGAATGATTTTTTGTTTCATGGTTCCGAAGATATTGTTCTGTTTAATTTGGCTTAGGCTCTTGCATCCAATGCTTTGTTGGTTGTATTTCCTCTTCTTTTTATATGGATGTACTTTTATAGTTTATTTATAATACATATCTTTTTGCTGATGAGAGAGAGAGAGAGAGAGAGAGAGAGAGAGAGAGAGAGAGGAACCATCAGGAATTGCCACAAACCACGAAATGCACCAACAGATGATGAAAAACATAGCAGCAGAAATTTGACTACAAATCTTCAATATGTTTATTTGATTTGGCATTAGAACGACCAAACATTAATCAACTCGATACTCTTCAATATGCTTATTTTCGCATTTGGAGATACTTTCCAAGAATCAAAAAGTTGATTATACATATCATGCGCCTCTCGAGTAAATACTCCGAACCGCCAATTCTTGGACGGTACGAGTTCCACACTGTCCAAGACTCCGGCCTTGTTGAGAAAAAACTTCAGCATCTCGAGTTCAAGCTTTTTGAATTTGAAGCCGCTCACTGTAAGTCGCTTAAGCTGGAAGAAATTTGCATCGCAGTTCTCAAACATTTGCTTTCCAAGCATCTTCCAATAATATCCATATTCGAAAGAATATTCACCAAGCTGCAAAACAAAAACAAAACAAAAAAAACAAAAAAAATGCCCAAAATAAAAATGAAAGTTTACAAAACACAAAGAAGAGAAGAAGAATAAATATAAGATACTCACATCAAGGAAAACTCTCTCTACGTACATACAGGCAATTCTTGAGGAAAGAAACAATGTCATAAGGATTAATGTTAGTAATTGCTCCATCCGTGAACAAGTGAAACTCCTTCAAATTCAATAGCAAAAAGCTTATTGTTGTGTAAGTCCCATTCTTGAACTTCGAAGAGAGCCTCTGATTACAACATGAAATATGAAGTAAATTAACAATGGCATAAGAACGATTTTCATAAGTTTGCAATCAAATAAATATGAAGTAAGTAATGAAAAGAAAGAACATACGATCGAGATCGAGCAACATACCTCGAGAAATGTAGTGCTAATTCTGAGCACTTCAATGTTCGAGACAGATAGTCTGAGCATGAGATTGCTCATTGAATAAAGATGAGGAAAACATCTGACAGGCGTGAAATTAAGTATCACGTCCTTCAAATGTCGCATCTGGGTCATGAAGTTGATGGCAGGGGATTCCCCACGGTAAAAGAACGTTGAAAGAGTAGGAGCGTCGATATCAATAAGACACATATCCTTGCAATCCCCTACCACGAAACGCCTAAACTTTTTCAGCTCTTGAGCAGCAATGTTTAGATTGTAAATTCCTGAGCATTGCACTACGTCGATACCCTCAAGACATAAGCAGTTGGAAAAAATGGTTGCGATTAGGGCTGAAGTAACATTAACCTGCCTAAGAGCAATAGTTTTTAAGAAGCATAAACCTTTCAACTTGGGAGGCAATTCGAATCGACAAAAGTTTAGCTTTAGAATTCTTATGGATTCAAACTCTAAGAGATGATAAGGGAGATTGAAAGGCTCATCTCCCTGAGTAAAATCTAGATCTACCTCCTCAACCCCTTTGGAAGTTATCATATGTACCCAGTACTCCACTATAGCCTCGATATCGGTTGGATCAAAATACAACTGAAATCTTTGGATATGGGAGCCGGAGTGTTGGTTGAAAATACGGTTAACTGCCCTCACAAAATTTCCCCTACTTCTACCCACAGCGAAATCTTGGTCGAAGATGAAGTTAGGGTTGCGAAGCCAAGAATTCTTGAATCTCGTGGAGAGTAATCCACACATCGCGGCATGTTTGATTGGCAAGAAAGAGAGAATTTTCTCTACGACATCCTCACTAAGGTTAGGAGTAATAGTTGTACTGTCATTGATGTTATGATCTCTCTTGATTCTCTTTTTGTGTCGCCCCGACCCAGTCTGACTTCCTACGCTTTTAGTGGCCATGAATTCGCGCGCCAAAAGAAAAAACTAAAAGTTTTCGAATTTGAGAGAAAAAGGTATTAGAAAACCGTTTGTACAATGTGAAGTGAAAAGAGTCGACCAAAAACTACATCTGAGTATTTATACAAGAGAGTGGGGCCAGTTGGGTTTTATTCGATTTCCAAAATTGTAGGACAGATCGGATAATACGCAAGTCTCTTAAATAGAGGGCAATGGAACGGTAAGTTCATCCTCTAGTGTTGTTACACACATGGTTGGTGTGTTTTAATCATGGGGCATTTTTGGCCCTCTAATTTTTTTCCTTTCACAAAAGAAATTTTATTAACTCGCAGTGAAAAGTATAACGAGAAAAAGGAACGAACATGAAAGCAACAAGGCAGGAGAGATATGTCCGAACAAAGAAAACACATCAACTCCCCGTTGCTACGCCACATGCCAACAACCAAAGTTGACAAGGCACCAACATTTAACATTGTTTCTAATGACTCATTTAATAGCTTGCCGTTGTCCTATTTATTCTTTATGTGTCCTGGTTAATGGTCCAAGTCAGCATCCTATTAATCACTTATATTTAGGCCTATTAATTAACAAATATCAAGGAACACAACTCCACCATTCGATGCATGTCAAACGGCTCCGGACACCATTAATTATCAATAGCAAAAATGCACATTTGTTTTTGAGTGGTGCTATTTGCACCGATGAATAGTGTAGGGAAACAGTACCGACTGCCGCGCGCGGCCGTTTCCGGCCACCGGACAGCCGATCCGAGCCGTCCAAAAATTTTTAAAAAAAAAACCGAGGGGCCCGACGCGGGAATCAACGGCATCCGATGTGTGTAGGGTACTTGATCTAGACACCCTATTTTTCGTGTATATATGTGGGCCCCTCGGTTTTTTTAAAAAAAAATTTTAGACGGCTCTGATCGGCCGTCCGGTGGCCGGAGACCGTTTCCCTACACTATTCATTAGTGCAAATAGGATTTCTGTTTGTTTTTATAGATGTCAGAAATGCGCCTTTGAAATATATAGTAATTAGAGAACACAAGTACTCTGCCATTCGATGCATGCGTCGAAAGACTCCGGACACAATTATGTTCGAATTTATGTTTGAAAGTTGTATCCCTAGAATTGGTCATTAATTAATTAATCATCCTTTAAGAGAAACAAGCAAATTAAGTCTTAACAATCAAACAGATTTGTTTCGGATTACAGAAATTCAAGTGGGTGAGCATGTAATTGGAAGGCCGCATTAAGACGACCTTTTTAGATGCATTGAATTTCGTGTGTGTAATTTTTTCCTTTTGTGAACAGAATTGTCTTTTATGGCAATGAAAATTAATGTCACAAATTAAAATTGGATGGTAATTCGCTAATTAGATTGCTATGGCTCCAATTTTGAAAATTCAAAGCATTTACACATTTGAAAATAATTGGTACTCGTACTTTTAATGAGACATATTTCCTTCTCTGTCTCTTTCCTCTATATTCTCTTATTTTACCAAATGACCTTTTTTTTTTATCAACTAGAACTGCAAAACAGCTAAATGAAATTGAGTTAATAATGCTCATTTGACCTTAATCTTTTGTAGGGAAATCATATTTCAATTCCTTATTTCGTATTGCAAAAAACAAAATTAGCAGTGACACTAATTTAAAAATATGATCGGGTCTATAATTGATGATCAGATCAAAATCCTACTTATCCTTTGTATCTATTCTATTTCTTCATTAATAAATTTCCTTTTGCCAATAAAAAAAATAAGTGACGATCAGGTACTAAATTGTTAAGGCTAAAATATCAAAAAAATTTACACCTAGAATGATGACATTATTTTATTGGCCAAAATTAAAGGGGAACTTAAAGATAGGTCCCCTACCATAGACACAATAAAGTCTCCATCGTAGTCATCCTAAAATTTGAAGAAACCCAACATTGAAGAAAATGAAAATTGAGGGATTAAACGATAAGTTTAAAATCTATGAAGCACGGATACAGTACTTCAAGATAAGTACCGTAAGCGTATCATATACAAATACACGCAATATACAGCCCAATAAGTATAATATCTAATTACCCAATAAGTATAATATCTAATTACCCAATAAGTTTCCAACAAGTTTTTTTTACATTTTTCAATTCAGAAATGATAATGGTACATACATAAAATCTGTACCAGCGCGTACAAAAACTTCTTGAACTTGTTTTGTGTCTCAAAAAATGATCGGAGCCGCTTATTTTGTTTCAAATACTTTGTTTATGGTCCTTGCAAAAAATAAACTCAATCATGTATCGGTAAGAGCGTTTACAAAACATCCAACTTTGTTCTAGAATTCAAGTCTGAATTCTAAAACAAAATTGGATAAACAGTCTTACTCATACCGGATTGAGCTGGCCCAAAAAAGATTTGTATACGTTGGCACAAATATTAAATCTGTACCAATAGGACTGCTGTTTTCAATTTAGGTTACATGGGGATACGGGAAGGATACAGCCGGCCGGATACGGTTTTTTCTAGTGGAAGATCGATGATGTTAATTAGCAGTAGTTATTATCAAGTGGTTGACTATCGCGCGCCGTGTGGTGATTTGCAGAGGCAGAAGTAAAACTAGGTTACGCAGACAAGATCAATCAAGGCCAATGTCATCCGAAGCAAACAGGATAATCTTTAATATGTGCGGAGGCCTCCTTGGCCTGCTACTTGTGTTCAATTATATATGATCGAATTGAATTGGACCCTTGAGAACTTGGAAAACGTTTAAGGAAAAGTAGATATGCTAAGCTCCGATCAGCATCTAACTGTTATTCAGTCATGCTGCATGTCGATTCAGGCTAAGCGTACTCTACTTCTCGATGAATTCTACGTAATGAAATGTTCAGATCATTAAACTGAGTCCGTGTCCGAGACTGAGTCTGAGACAGATCGACTTGAAAATGCCTAAACTGGACTTGTCCAATTTTCTTGACAACCGAAGAGGGTTAACGGTTGTGTGTTTATTGAAATTCGAAATTGTGGAATTGAGTATGTTAATGAAACAAATAAAAACTAATGAAAAATTCAACGTTATCCATCTCCGGAACAACCGAAATAACGCATAATTATTTAGTGGCTTTGGGACACCGGTGTCCCAATATTATTACGAATATGTGGGGTCCACACAACCCAATAATTTTTTAAAACAACCAAAAAGAAAAGAAAAGAAAAATCAATGAACAATAGACAGTACAAGCCTGTTCTATCTCTTCATCTATAAATAGAGTGTTCAGGTCTAACTATCCAAGACAAGCACATGTCACAAGACAAGCACATTGACATGGAGCTCTTGTTTCTCTGGTTACTCCTCCTCATCTTAACTCCCTTCCTTTCTATTGCTTTCGGCCTAATACTCTCCCCTAGAAAGCTCGACGCTCGACATCGAAAAAACCTTCCTCCGGGGACAATGGGATGGCCGATAGTTGGTGAAACAATAGAGTTCGGTTCCACGCTGAGAAAAGGAATCCCGGAAAAGTTCGTCGCGGATCGAATGGCCAAATACTCGCCGGATGTCTTCAAAACTTCGTTGATAGGGGAACCGGTTGCGGTCTTGTGCGGCTCGGCAGGGCACAAGTTCTTGTCCTCGAACGAGAACAAGCTCGTCACCATTTGGTTTCCGCCCGCAGTGGCCAAGGTTTTCCCTTCGGCTCGCCGCGCTCCCAGCTCCCCGGTAGAGCACCCCATGACGCGCAAATTGGCAACGGGTTTTCTGAAACCCGATGCCTTGCAGAACTACGTCAAGGTGATGGATTCGATAGCGAAGAGACATTTCAAAACGAAGTGGGACTCGAAAGAAGAGGTCACGGTCGCCCCTCTGGCCAAGGACTACACCTTCGAAGTGGCGTGCGGCGTGTTCCTGAGCATCGAAGACCCGGAACGCGTCGCGAGCTTTTCCGAGCCGTTCTACTGTTTGCTCCCGGCGATCCTGTCATCACCCATAGCCATAAACTTCCCCGGGACCCCTCTCAGCCGCGGGATCAAAGCCGCGAACAAGATCAGGAAGACCATATTAGAAATCATAAGGCAAAGAAAAACTGATTTGACGGAGAAGAAATCCGCGGCTTCGGCGAAATACGATGTGCTGTCCCATATGCTTGTTACTACAAATGAAGAAGGGAATTTCACGAAGGAGATGGAGATCACTGAAAGGTTAATGGTTTTGTTGGTTGGAGGATTTCACACCACAAGCACTGTCATCACTTGCATCCTCAAGTATCTTGCAGATTTACCACACATCTATGATCAAGTTCTCAAGGGTAATATATACAGATACAGATATTTCTTGTTTTGTTTTTCAAATTAAACAAGATAAAGTATTTTTGGGTTTTTTTCCCTGGTTCTGTTTGGTTGCAGAGCAAAGATGGGTTTCGGCTGTGAAACGAGACGGGGAGCCACTGAATTGGGAGGACATACAGAAGATGAAGTATTCTTGGAATGTGGCAAGTGAAGTACTGAGACTCACTCCACCATCTCAAGGAATGTTTCGACAGGCCCTCATTGACTTCACTTATGCTGGTTTCTCTATTCCCAAAGGATGGAAGGTACTAAAGCTTATGCTAGTCATCTCAATACCATCTTTCTTTTTGGTTTATGGTGTTTCTTTTCATGATTCATAGAATCAAATCTAGAAACAGAAAAAATGATTGGGTTCTATTTCATTTGTGATTAGCTGTCAGTTAAAAAGCGAGCCCTCCAATCGTTTTTGGTTGCCAAGTACTCTTCAGCTATCTGATCTGCATCACATCATGCTTTATAGGCTCTTTATATATTGAATTATGTTTCTTTGAATGTCTATTGATCAAGGTCTAGCTACATTTTGTATTAGATATACTGCAGTACAAGTTCAACCAACAAGAATCCAGACTACTTTCCGGAGCCAGAGAAGTTTGATCCCTCGAGGTTTGAAGGGGACGGACCGGCTCCTTACACATATATTCCTTTCGGAGCAGGACCTCGGATGTGCCCCGGGAAAGAGTATGCCCGTTTCGTGATACTCGTTTTCATGTATAATGTGGTGGTAAGGTTCAAATGGGAAACAGTACATCCCAATGAGAAGATTTTGTTCACTCCTTTCCCTTTGCCAGAGAAAGGGCTTCTTATTCGCCTCCTCCCACATTGAGTTTACGTCTGATCTCAAAGTATACTTGAGCTAATTACATTGAGCAATAAGTATACTTTCTTTGCTGCTGAGGTCTTGTGGCTATATTGATTTTGGGAGTTTAGGCTTTGGTTTTGGCTACCTGTTTATGGTTTGTTTTGTTTTGGTTGGTTGTGGTAGATATTTTATCAACCTATCCCTCTTGGTGCTTTTATTTCTTTCATTTTTTTGTACCATCTCCTTTTATCATTTTGTAATGTATGTTCTCGTTGCCGTTAAAAAAAATATGCGCAGTGGAAGCTCCAAATTTTGATATACTGTTATGCAAACCCCGGTCAAATGCACATGAGTATACGGTGTCGACTATTGGGCTGCCACTCCACTTGCCATGTTTTTTCTTTATTTTCCAATCTCTTGTAATTTCTTGTGTAATCATTTGTTATTCCGATTCCTTAAACGAATCTCATCCTTTCTCTTGTTCTCTTACTTCTCTCTCCAGAAATAGCTATACCCTGAACATATAAGGTCACTTACCCACCCAAATAAACGAAGATGTGGACGGTTCCGGTGGTCTAACGAAATGGGGAAAATGTTAGAAAAGAACTAGCGGTCTAATTAAATGGAAGGAATTGATGAGACATCGGTAGATTAAAACGAAATCGCAACTAGGCTACCAAGTTGGTAGCCTAGTTGGAAGGCCCGTTGCTTCCCCAATACAAGACTCAAGTTCGAGTTCTGGGACATCCTTGTCCTGCAGGCCTAGGGAGATGGCGTACTACTTCTAGCTAGTATACCTTAGTGGTGTTGTGGTGATGATCTGTCCTCACAGACAATAGCTATAGCTCAACCGGACATTCCACTGTGGGTGGAGAGCCCCTATGGTCATACCCAGGGGGTTGCTACACTGGTTGCCCCATCCCACCCTTTTTTTTATTAAAAAAAAAGTATTAGCAATAGAAGGCAAAACAATGGAGAGTGATGGCAATTATAATGTGGAGGGCCCAAGTGTTCAACCACATGGGTATAACGGCAAATAATGCATCCGGAAAATCAAGACAACTAGCTAGCTCCACTGCAGCTTATCAATAAACTTCTGAACAATCGTATTAAGCAATGTTTTGAATCATTTGTGAACTTTTTCGTTTCAATATCTAGTTGCAACTTCATATTCTCAGCACAGATGTATAATCAATAACGATATCATGGAGTGGCATAATGTTATGAAACTCAGAAGAATCTCAATCACTTATACTTCAAGTTCAAGCAGCTTTGCTACAGGTACATACAAATATGTACATACATGTTTTTGTTTTGGGTTCCTAAAAATTGATGAAGAATCTGAATCACTTATACTTCAAGTTCAAGCAGCTTTGCCATAGGTACATACAAATATGTACATACATCACGTACATATATGTTTTTGTTTTGGGTTCCTAAAAATTGATCCAAGCCGTTCATTTTGTTCGAAACAGTTTGTTTACGGCCCCTGAAGAAAATAAACTCACAATCCAAAATCAGTAATGACATTTACGAGACATCCAACTTTTTTTTTCATAATCTAGGTCTGGATTATGAAGCAAAGTTGTATGTTCTGTAAACATTTTACCGATATCGGATTGAGTTTATTTCTTACAGGTACCCTAAACAAACCATTTTGAATAAAAGGAGCAGCTCAGATCACTTTTTGGGGATCCAATATGGGTCCAAAACACGTATATACCTATTTGTATGTACTCATATACTTTCCGTACTTCAAGTGAGAACATTACAAAAAAAAGATCGTAAGTCTAGTATTGCAGAAGCTATAGATGACTGTTATCCCCATTCAGAGAGCTTTTCAAATATGGGTCTTCCCTACATTTGGTATACAGTGGAAGTTCAAGCGCTGTCTCTGCGATTCTCCGGTCTTCGTAAATCTTCTCTATCAAGCTCTCTAGTGAAGGGAAATTGGCCTGCATGGTCCAAACCGCATTGTAAGAAAAAAGAATGGAATGCAGCAACAAGAAGTACACACACATGTATTGAAATTAAAAAAACAAAATTGTTGTATTCTGATACCTCAGGTCGTATATACCCAACAATGGCAAGACGCAAATCCTCGCCATAGAAATCATCATCAAAGTCATGAAGCAACCATGGCTCCTGCATTATTCGAAAAATTAGGAACTCAAACAAAAAACATACTATGTTTGATGCAATTTGTACTCACTACGGTCTTCTCCGGGTTGTTAAAGTACGGATTCCAACCAATACTCATAACCATCTTGTAAATGCCTCGTGTTGATAACGCAGCCCAACCAAAATAAACCCCAGAGGGTTGTTCCGAAAGGACAGTTGAATAGCCCTCATTTGATAAATTAGCTGAGATAATAAAATGGTCCAATTACTTAAGGAAATGAAATGAAGGCAAAGATGAAAACAAGTATACCAAATTTTATTTCCAAGCCACATAATCAAAGATCCTTTAACAGTTACCCAATCTACCTTTCCCAAAATCAAAGACCACAAGATTATAGCATGATCAACCATCAAAATAGAATACCAAAGCATAAAGAAGCTGATACCAATCAGAAAACATTGTAATTTCATGCTATGACATTCAGAGTTGGATATTTGGCAGTCATGAAACTAGCCAAATAGGGATCACGCATGGGTATCTGAGCAATTTTCATGTTGCCTCTCCAAAACTTCCTTCTTGAATAATTTAACAGTCACATTAAAACGATGACATTTTTTTATTCCAAATTTTAAAAAATGGCTATTATACCCTCTTCACTATTTCACCTTCCATTCCCTCATCAAGACCATGAATATAAGCAATACTATTGCCCACTTGAAGAACGTTACCGGCACTGCAACATTTAGTCCCTGTGTTATCAAAAATGCTACACACACAGATTTTGTGCACATATTTTGTGCACAGATTTTTTATGGGGCCCATTACGGGTCGCACACAAATAATCCGAGCCGTTCATTAAATGTAAAACATTTTTTCAAGGGCCCCCGCAAAAAATCAGCTCAATCCGATACTCATAGATGCTTGATTCAATCATTTAACTTTTCATTCGAATCTCAGGATAATGAAAAGTTAAATGATTAAATCAAACACTTATAGATATCGGATTGAGCTGATTTTTTGCGGGGGCCCTTGAAAAAATGTTTTACATTTAATGAACGGCTCGGATTATTTATGTGGGACCCGTAATAGGCCCCACAAAAAATCTGTGCACAATATATGTGCACAAAATCTGTGTGTGTAGCATTACTGCTGTGTTATGCAGCGGTATCTAGTTTAACCAGAAGATAAAGATCTACACACCTGTAGGGATTCCAAGCACCTTTGAGCCGCGACCAAATCCTTTAATAACAGGACCACCAATATACCAAGGTTCTATTGGTAAAGTACCCTCTACCCCTGCAATTAAGTATCAATGGGTTTAATAAAATGGGTTCAAATAAGTTCAATAGAATCTGCTTTACTGCAATTTGGAAGAAACTGTGAGAGAGCTTTACAATCTTCAAATGGTGGAAGGCCCCATTTTTCTGGCCGCAAATCAAGAAGAGAGTTGATCACCTCATCTGCTGAAGTGTACACATGGGATTGTTTCGGAAGAGATGGAACAGCGACGACTTCCATTCCAGCAGCCTTACCGGCCGTTACACCTGGTCTAACATGTAGTAAAAGTACTTTATCCTTAAAATGTAGAAACTAGAAACCATTCCACTACCATGTCCACGTGGAGAAGAATTTGAATATCCTTGTCGATAAACAAACTCAACTGAGTAAGAAACTATGAGTAAGAGAAACAAATAAACTTATTCCACAAGGAGAATAATATGAAGGGAATGACTTCGGTGTCCCCAGTCATTTTGGGGACACCGTAATTTTTGGCATAACAAAACCACTATGAGCATAACTAAAATCTATTATGAGTATAACCAAAACCATTATAAGCATAACAAAACCATAACAAGGCATAACTTGATTGTTATGCCTTGGTTGGGTTTGGTTATGTCTTGATTGGTTTTTTGGATATTCCTTGGTTATACCTTGTTTGGGTTCTGTTATGCTTGTAATGGGTTTTAGTTATGCTCATAATGATAAAATTATGCCAAAAATTATGGTGTCCCCAAAATGACCGGGGACACCATAGCATCATACCCAATGATCAGCTATAAGTGTAGATAACCAAATAAACTTAATCGACACTTATTCCCCAAATAAACTATTACTTTAGATAAAAACACTCATCTCATCTTAGAAAAACATGAAATGTACTCTTTTAACTGCTTATGCAATTATAGCACTAGACTTTACTTAGATGTGTTATATACACATCACCCCTGCATCGCAGGGTTCATCATGATAGCAGCTTTTGCTCTCCGGCTATAAAGCACCGACACTCCTACAGACTGTCATATCCATGTCAGACACTCCGGTAGGAATTTTAATAGCTTTTCCATGGTAAACTATTTCATAATTTCAAAACTTTTGGGCCAAAAGTCTAGTACAAAATATGTGTATGTGTATAGGCAAACACCATTGGTGGATAATGCATCCCACAGAAGTTGTTAGCTAGGTGATTATGAGAAGTGTTTAGGGTTTCTTCATTAACCGAAAGACATACATTCATCTACATTCTATAGAGCGAAATGAATGATGATCATTCATACCCTCCTGACTCACTAACACCTATATCTTCTAACAAAAGTCATTACAAAAATATTTAATTGTTATAATGTAGGTTTGCATAGCTAAAAGAAATATTTTATATCTAGAAGAAAATTGTCGTGTCCCATGCCGTGTCCTTGTTGTCCGGTCCGTATCCATGCTACATAGCTTTCCGAGCTATATTTTTCAAAAGAGATTATAATTAGGAACAGAATAAGGATAATATATTGGTAAGAGTGTTAGACCATAAAGAAGCTATCGTATCCCATTTACATTGGGCCAGCCTCTTTTTGGGTTCCATACCTTGGGAATTTATGCTCATAGTAATGTCGTGCTTGCCTTTAGCACTCTGGAGACACAATTTTTTATGGAACCTACATCTGCTCAATTGATACAATCCACTCATGGTAAAAATTCTCCCTTCTTTTTGTAACAAATTCAAATGACTTGGAAAAATAAGAAACTATAACTTAAAGAAAAAAACTAAAACGAAGTCAATCAACTCTAATCATTCCAGCAACCAAAATGTTCCAACAGTTGATAATATACTTTCATGAAGTCACACACAATGCATGGGCAATGAATATGCACTATATACTAAATTTCAGAGCCAACTTCCTAGCAAAGAAAACTTACTGCGGATTCGTCATTTTTTCAACTTGCATATCTTAAAACTCAATAGACCAGCAACCAATTGGGACTTGCAGGACGCTGGGCGTAAAATTTGGTAGGAGACCTCTCTTTCTGCAATCATCCTTGTTTTTTACTCAAACAAGGGAAGTTCCCTCTCTTTCATATTAGTTTTGTTCACACTGAATGCCAGGCACGGTTATATTCATCTGTCAATTCCAATAATTCTCCATCATAGGAAAGCTAAAGATAAGCATGACAACTGCCTCAAATCCTCAAGTGAAAACTACAGCTGAGCCTGACAACTCCCTGAAATCAGCTCAAGTGCCAAGCTTTTCCGACTCCAATCAACCACAGCTTTATTTGATCCTTATTGGATATTATGGCTTTGGGACTTCTCGTAGTATATCATTACCAGACATGTTTTAAACAGTTTTTAAATCTGAATACTTTTGACTTTTTCTTTCGTTCGATAAAAAGGAATCGAGGGGGCAACCAGGCGTGGCGACTTGCCCCGGGCATGACCATAGAGCCTCCAAACCTATTGGGTCCCCTAGAGGGAACGGAAACGCAATGGTGAGTGCTGCCCCACCTGGAGCCAAAGCGATCCACAAGGGGGGAGTCAGAGGGGTCCAATGACCCAAGTCGTGAGGCCACCATCCCAGCGTTAAGGGGGCATCAGTAGCACGCCTTGAGCCCGTGACCTCAGATACCACCAAAGACGGAGACCCGTGGCTGTGGACCACCACACTAGGCCACCACCCCAGGTGGTACTGTTTAATCAGTAAGACTATACCTACCAGCACTATCATAATTTACCCGTATAGATCCACGTCCAAGTGAACACAACCTAAGGACCTAAGCAAATTGTCCATCACATCCCCAAAATAAAAGCAGATCAACTAGTGAAACATTAGTCCGTAACATCTAAAACGAAGTTCAAACCCCAACATCCGGTCTCGTGCCTACAAGAAATCTACGGTGAAGTTATCAAATAAAAGCGCCACTACATCGACGAGGTTTGAAACCATCAGCTACCTTGTCGTCAACAAATCTTATGGCAAGCTGGAAATTTGCCACTTTTAAAGACATCTAATTACACGGAAGCCTCATAACATTAAACAGATGAATATCATGAACAGCGTTGTTTTAGGCAAGATAATTTGAAGAGACTATCAAATTTCTCAATGAACCAAGGTCACTTACATGGAGTCTTCAATGACTAGGCACTTGGGTGGATCAATATTAAGCCTTTTAGCTGCTTCAAGGAATCTTCAAAAACAAAATGCAAAAGTTGAATTTTATAATACCATATCTTTAGGTGCAGAGAATAAAGATCTAACTCGCAAGGAATTGCATCTCACATTTCTAGAGATGGCTTTCCTGCTGTCACTTCATCACCACCGATAATAACAGAGAAGGATTCTTTCCATCCTATAGAAGGAAATGATGGGCACAACAGTTAATTGCCAAACAAAAAACTAAGATCATGTTATCTTATTGGTAGAGGAACATGGTTTGAGGTTTCAAACAAACATGCCTGTTTGACAAGAGATTTTGCTTTCAATGATTTCCCTAGAAGAATTTGAAACCAATGCCATTCGCACATTATGGCCCCTCAAATGGTTGATTAACCTGTTTGCACCCGGAAGAGCTTTGATATTGTGCCATCTGCAATTACAATAGTGGTGAGAACACCAGTTGTTTCAAAAGCTCCGCAAATTGAATAATGACCTGATTTTGTCCAAATGTCTTAAGAAACATTCTTCGCATGTCCAAAGTGTGAATTCATTTTTTTCTTTCCCCTAGGAAAAAAATATTACAAGCAAAATGGCCTCTCAAAGTTGGTAAAGGGTAATATAGCTAAAAGGGAATGAACTTCAGGAAAGTCATCAATAGTTGTTAGGTCTATGTGAGCATTTCTTTAATTCTACATAGGTTCCAGCTCCCTGTAGAGACGTTTTCACAACCAATCAAACCAAAATGCTATTGACTTGTGTTTCCGATCTGATATCATTTCCAAGTGAAATTGGGATATTCTGCCCAAATTTCACAGGGCTCCGAGCCTCCTACCCTAAATTATTTTGGGAGAGTTTCACATAAACAAGTGCGTCCATGAATCTCTCGACATATAGGGTTAAAGGAAATGAAAGCCAGTGTAGAGTATATTACTGATCATTGAACAATGGAGTAATTTCTGAAACAAATTCATTGATTGATATGGGAAGCCCGTAGTCTTCCACAATCACTGCTGAAGCTTCCAACGGTGACTTTCCTACTGCTTTATGAGCTTCTCTCCCATCCCATTGCTTCCCGTATTTAACCAAGTAAAGCTTTAAAACTTCACTCACTATGCCATCTGTCATAAAATTAGCAAAAGGTTACGAATGGAAAGAGGAAATCTGTAATGGCAAAGTGGGATGTTTTAATATAGTAGTCTAACTTATGAGAAAGGATGGTTGAACCAAATAGTACTAAGCTTCAGTTTTGCGTTAAATACAAAACTCATATAGTCAGGCCGAAACAACTATCAATTCTCAAAAGACTCCACAATTGAGATTATCTGTTCTGATTTAAAACGAATGAATGTTAATGAGGAGACGTATAGCAACTGGAAACGAAATCTAAAATCTCAGGAATCCTATTAAGTTTTAAGAGACAATACAAAGAAAAAGCCTCTCAAAACTATATCATTGAATACACTGGAACAACATTTAACATGCCATGGTGCACACTCAACAACTTTACCAACATGTCCATAGAACAGAAACATGTTGACTGCACAAGGTTCTGATGGGATATATTACACAGTACACACAAGATGGAAAGAAAAAATAAATACCAGAACACAAATTTACCTGTGTTGAGAAGTGTACCGTCCAGATCAAGAATGACACATGACACTAATTTCCTTAAAGAACTTGCCATTGACATTGTAATGAATACCCAGCTTTCTCAAATGGAAATCATGCTCCAGTTTAGTAGATATCTAAAAACAAAGCAACAGTAGCATCAGGGACACAAGCATCGATATCACAAAGTGGCAACTAAATAGAACTGAAGATGAAACAAAATTGCTCAGATTCTCATATTTAACCACTACAGTTGTTAATTCGTGAAATCAATTTTACACCACAACAATTTGCGGCAGTAAAGTTTCAGATCCATTTGCAAATCAAATCGAATCAATAGAAGGAAAACAAGAAAAGACAAGGAATATACATATAATTAAGACATTAAACAGAAGAACAGGTCCCATATCATTGATGCATTAGCAGTACTTAGCAGATTTGTTGAAGATGAAATTATTTCCTGTGTTTTGGGAAAACATATGTTACTGAGAACGCATATTGTATCTGTATGAGGAACGGGAACGTGAACGTGGTACGCCAAATGCCTAAATTGTGGTACGTTAGGGGTAGGATTCTATAGATAATGCATGTGAACTTACTCTTCCAAGCGGTAAACATCAAGTAAAACTAATGGGTTTTTTTTCAAATAAACCATACAAAACACATTTCTAGGAGCATAATACCAATTGTTGATATTTTCTCTAACAAATATTCCACGCCCTCTAGATTTTTACCTTATACTACGTTCATTTTTGGGAAAACTTTAGGGGGTTGAAATTTACCGTATTGGAATGGAAGTGTACCATGTTTCGAAATGTGCGTACCAAAACATAATTCGCTAGGGTACAAGCGTCCCATGGTAACAGAGGGAAAAACTCTGATTGGTTACAAAGAAGTTGTAGAAAAAGAAAAGATAACCTGGATTGCTAAGATGACACACACATTTCCTATAGGGTACCAAACCATGGAGTGAATGTGGTCACATAAGTTCTTACTCCTCATTAGGAACATAGGGCTTCAGTTTCCAACCTGCATTGAGGCTTCTTTTTCCTTTTGGACTATGAAGCATTGGCACTCCAAATAGGTCGCCAAAACCAAAATCTTAAAATAGAATTAATTACTCTAGAAAAATGAGTAGAGAGAGATAGCCTTTTGGGTGCTAGCGTGACTTGAAATGGCCAACAGAATTACACATGAGACTTGCAAAAACTGAAAGTCCATTGGTGATCTCTGGCAACTGGTTTTTCTTCCCTTCCTCCCCTTCCCTTCTCTTGGTCTTAATTAGCAGAGCACAAAAAGGCTTTGGCTATTTCCTTAGAGCTTTAACAAGTTTTAAGCAATATATTGATTTGGAGTGAAGAAAGAAGTTGTACCTGTGACAAAATGGAAACTTAGAACACCACGTTGGACACACCAAGCAGCTAAAATTCTCTACATATTACCTTCTTCTCTACTAAGTAGCAATATTGTGCGCGCCAAAAGAACCTCTCGAAAAATCTGACGCGGCGTATTCTAAAGGAGTGCATTGTTTGCTCTGATGTGCCTGATTTGGCAATAGTGACCCTTCATTAGATTTAGCTGAAGCTTACCCACAAATTGGTAGATGAGCAACAGTTTCCAGAACAAGATTGAACAACTAATAAAAGTTGAACAACAGCCATATTGGCATATGAGGGCATCGACTCGAGCCATATTGGAGACCATTACTCACTTGTCACAATCAAAGATTGAATCTATCTAAGCCTTTGTTCCTTGACGCAGAAATACCTAATAGTGCTTGCTAGTAAGATTTAGGACACCATTGATGGGGATTTTCGGCCTTGATAAGGACCTCCAATATTAACGTCGATTCGAGACCTCACTAGAACATGAAGACATCGATAAGGAACGACAACACCGCAAAAAAGAAGAAGAAAGAAACTAAAGCTCACTGTCAATTAACATAGAAGTAATTGAATTCACTTACCACATATAGAAAATCAGTAAAAAGAAGAGCTCAAATCAAATTCGCATCGTTGAGAGAGACTGAGAAACGAAGCTTAAAGAGCTTCTGCGGGTGTTTTTTGTTCGTGGAGTCTTGCTGGAGAGAGAAGAACCTTTCAAGACTAGTGCGGTTGGGTCCGGTGTCCGGATCCTCTGCCTCTTCTTTTCTGTCACTGTTCTACAATTCTGTGGCTGCTACGTTGCCAGATCCCGCGACATAGCCACGCTCGTTTTGAGATTATGGATTTTCTCTTTACACGATTTTTAATAAATTTTTTCATAATTATTTTTTTTATTTTTTTCTGTCGACTCATCACAAAATCTTGAAACGAACAAATGTTCGTTTTTGAAATTTTAAATTTTCTTTCTACGAATGGTTCATAATAAATTTTTTCTAAATTATTATTTTTATTTCTCTATCTATTTTTTTCTGTTTATTACCTATTTTCTCAAAACAAACATTGTGTTACAGTGACGGATTTTGTGGTCAACGCACAAGAAATGCATTGGTAGAAAATATTCCTCTCTTATGTTTTTTTTTTATTAGAAATTGATTTTCACATCTTTTTATGATTTATACTTCCTTTTTTATCTTTATTCTGCTTGAAGATACCATTAAAACACAGTTTCAAGATACTATTGATACGATTTTTACGGAAGTTCAAATAAAGTGTAGTTAAATGACATGTCATTGTCAAGTTACATTAAGTAAATCTATATAATATAACATGGAAGTATTTGAATCCGTATATTTTTGACCATTAGATTGGTACACATTTTTTAAACGGCTAAGATTAACAGGTAGTAGAGCTAGCAATAAATTTGGAAAGAGTGAATATTTGGGAGATAATGATTAAAGGAAACCGTGGATCAAAAAAAATGATTAAAGGAAACCCAAAATTGTGATTCCTTAAGTGTTGAAAGAGTCAATCTCACAGTAATAGGATTCCTTTCATAAAACATTCCAATCGAAGGAAAAAAAAAATTCTAATTCGGAAAACATTCAAATTTTATAGGAGTACGACTTATTCCTAAACTTTTATTCACTTCGTAGGCATGAGTTCAAAATCATTCTTAAGTTTGTTTTCTTACAGGTGAGGTAGAACTACACCGAAAAGGTTATCTGATTGAGGAAACCAATTCGCATAATGAATATAGTAGACTCTCTCTCTGTTTTTTTTTTTTATTTTAAATCTTGCAGTTTTTGGGTTTATCTCATATACAACTGAGACAAATTATCCCTTCACTGGATATGAAATTGTGTCAATTTGTTCAGCATAAGCTAACAACTTCAAAAAGCTGATAAAACAAAAACTGATCCTTGAGCACATTCCAACCCTTCACTTTTTGTTTCATCAAATTTGGGTTGGAATTTTGGTTCAAAGCTCAAGTTGACATTGAAGATCAAATCCTTTACCTTTCAAGAATTTCACAAACGTTTGGAATTTTTGCCTTAACTCTATGAAGCAAAGTTCTTGGATTTTCTCTTCCCTCAACCATTGATTGATGTTCATTCTTTAGGTTGGATATAGCCCTTTTCATCGTGCTGCTAGCACAGGGAACTCTGAGTTGTGTGAACTTCTAATTGAGGAAGGAGCAGAGGTTGATGCTACGGATAGAGCAGGTCAAACTCCCCTAATGAATGCAGTGATATGTGAAAACAAAGAGGTAATTTTGAATAAATTCGCAAGTGAAATTGAATTGCATTACCAAACATGTCCATCTTGCTTTTTAGGAGTCATCTTTCTGTTGTATCCAAATAAAAGAGTAGGAAGAGCTTTCTGAGTTCCTGCATTGTGATGATACCTTGGGGAGAAATTCAGTTTCTTGTAAGATAACGGAGGACCAAATCTTTAGCTCAATTTCCATTTATTTGTAAGTTACAGTCGTGAGGAATCTGCTAATATACTAGCAGTAACCAATTCTGAATCGTGGAGGATAATGTTTGCTGCTCGACTTTTGTCAGTTGTGGTTGCATGGTGCTAGGCCAATTCCAATCGGGGTGTATAGTGTCATAGACCCGGGCAAAGCACTTTTAAAGAAACTTTTATTAGATTAATGTTTTTTTAATAAGTGCTTTCAGGCATGGGCTCATTTATTGTGAACATATTGCGTTGTGCCTTCGGGCACGGGCAACTATGGATTGAAAAATTGTTTGTTCAAAATAAACAAATCAAGGAAAATGCTTGAGTTATTGTTTTTCGCATAATTGGATTCGTTGGACAGGGATTAATATATTGCGCATGAGTTTAGAATTTATTTGTATGCGTTGATCGTTTGAGCCGTGCCTTCAGGCATGGGCATGAACTAGTTCTCTATAAAACAAATCAGAAATATAATTGAGCAATAAAACATGGAAAGAAATTTTTGTATTTTATCATTATTTGAGAATAATTTTGTTCACCATTTTTTATTATTTTATCCCTAAAATTGTGTAGATTTCACCACAAACTAACTCCATTATTACCAAAAAAATGTATTAATTCTATGGACGCTACATAATTTCTACCAACCACAGCGAACAAAGAGGGTAAACAAAACGAATCCATGAATAAGTTTTTACGGAAGTGAGTTTGTAAATAGGAATTATTCATTGACTCATTTTGTTTATCCTCTCTGTTCGTTGTGGTTGGTAGAAATTACGTAACGTTTATAGAATCAATACTTTTGGTAATAATGGAGTTAATTTGTGGTGGAACCTACACAATTTTAGGGATAAATTAATGAAAAATGATGAACAAAATTATTCTCGAATAATGATAAAATACAGGAATACCTTTCCATGTTTAATTGCTCTATTATATTTGTGATTTGTTTTATATGTATATATAGATGGAGCATAATCACGAGGGAGATGAGAAGATGGACTTTTGGGCTTTAATCGCCTACGTAATCTAGTTCAAATAAATATGGGTATAACGTCGATGTTATTTGTTTTTGTTTTCTCATTTTCCTACTACTTTATGGGACATAAATAAAAAATGTATATATGATTTATTCTGAATATATGTCACAATGATACATGGATGGTTGCTCAAATAAGAATCTTAAAATCAATTGGACAAAATAAAAAATGCAAATTGTCCAACAAAAATTTGAAAATGCAATTCAACAGATCAAGTTTTTCACCTATGGGTAAAATTGAAAAATGCAATTTGCTATTCTATTTCTTGTTATTTTTTCCAATCAAACAATTGAGATCTGATGATTTAATTCTTACGTAATCAAACGCCCTTTTACACGTGGATTACACTTGGGATTATTAATTTCCGATCCCACCCCTTGGCCCTTGCTAATTCTGTCTAATCCAACACACATCTGCCTAGAACCCACAACGTAGTCTACGTAGAGAGAGAGACGAGAGACGAGAGACGACGTCGTGGACGACGATGAAGGATGATCAGATCGCGTAGTTCGTTTGAAGATGGTGTTATCGTTCTCCACTCCAAGACCTGAATAGCGTAGTTCGATTGCGGAGAAGAATATTGTGTGGTAGCAAGATCGTGGGAATCTGTTCACCCGTGCTGGATCGCTGCGTCTTCAAGCTTGTAGAGGTAACCATGTTAACTGTTAGATAGTGTATTTAAGGATTTTGAGGTCATGCAACATCATACTTTGGTTTTTCTGTTATTTTTTTTTCCCTGGGTTTTCGCGTTAAATCTGATTAGGGTTTACAAAAAATTGGGGCTTTTGTGTTTTCCGTTTGAAATGGGTTGATGTAATCAATATGTTGTATGAATTTGTTAGAAATTACGATTTTGGTTTTACGGCTAAATCTGGACTTAGGATTTATAAAATTTGAGGGCCAAAAGAGTGGATTGGAGAACCTTACCACTGATTCGAGTCCAACCGAAGGCTGTTCGAGCCTTAATCGAGTGATTCGAACACCTAAAGGGCACTGCACTGGTATGGGTCACTGTTCCGAGCTCCAAAATGGCTGAATGGAGGTAACGTCTGACCCAGCCAGCTTCGAGGGTCGCCGGTGATCTTACAGCTCCAGATCAAATGATATAGGATTTCTGGGTGCTGGAAAATGGTTTCGAAGGCCTGAATGACAATTTCGAGCATCAAAATGGTCTAATCATTGCTGAAACCATGATTTGAGTTTGAAAAGGGGCTGGGTCGAGTGTGAACAGTGCCGAAATGGGGGAAAACAGCTCCGAAATGGTCGATTTGTGGATTTTGAGGGTCGGCTGAAGAAAAAAGGAGGTAAACGCGAGTTGTCAGTGTCGAAAAGCCTGTCGGGGATTTCAGAAGCAACAACAGAGGCAAACGCAAGTCCTCGTTGATGGACGAGGATCAACAAGGAAGATTGATATGTCACCTAAGTAGATCAATTGCTCTGATACCATTTGAACTTTGGGGAGAAAGAGAGCCAACCAAAATTAGGTTTCTCTCTCACACTTTGTATTTATATGAAGAACTAGTGTTTGCCCGTGCCTACGGTACTACGCATCCCGATTGAAATTGCTCGTGCCTACAGTATTTGTTAGCTAGTGGTTCAAACACTAAATCGATTCATTAATGTGTAGTATGTGATCCTCTTCTCAGTGGCATGAAATAGAATTACCCGTGCTTATGGCACTCCCCCAACTAAACCTTTAAGTTAGCTACAAAGAATTATCAATTTGCTTATGGAATTCCAATAAATACCAGGTAAAAAGTTAAAACTAAGCAGCAACAAACATAAGCATATTCCAATAGAGAGATGGAATTTCGTTAAACATGGGTAGAAATACCATCATATCATAGAGAAGCAAATTAGTAGTAGAAAAACACTCAATATAGAGCAGAAATGTACACCATCTGCATCAAAGATCTTCACAACACCCTGACAAATTCACTCATTTTATATATAGTGAAGTAACAAATTCAATCTCTTTAAAATTGGTTCTTGAATATAGTCAATCTGATCATAGATTCTGCCATCTTACTTTTTCATATGTAGAGAAAAAAATGCAAATCGATAAGGACCCACCAGATATAATGATGCTAACAAAATATAAATTTAGTTGTCCCTCTTTAGCACCACTAAGGTAGTTTAGGACCTTCTATCGATCAAGGTTCGATTTCTTGGAGTCAAGCCACAGGAAAGTAATTCATTGTGAATACCATAGTTCTGGCGCCGTAGATGGTTTGCCTTTGTTTGGATAAAAAGTTGGCCCGAACATCCTTGACTGTCGAACTAAAAACATAAAGGAGTGAAGCAAGAACTTATTCAAAGAGAAATTACCAAAAAACGAAAAAAAAAAAAGTTGTTTAAAGGGAAAGAAATGCAAAATCTCCTTTGCTCCCTAAGCTACACTGCTCACATTTGGACCTCTTGTTGTAGCATTCTTGCTTTGTTTTTTCTTTCTTTAAGACAGGTAGATGCAAATTTTTTTTATAGTCAAAACCTTGCAAAAATTGTGAATCACGGCCCCCTTTAAGTGGTTAGGTCCTCCTGTAAAGAGAACATGCGCAACCCACAGAGACCAAGGCTCATGCCCTTCATTAAAAAGGAGAAGAGAAGCGAACCCACGTCTCTGGTGTTTCAGATTTTTGAAAAAAAAGATTGGACAAAGGTAAAGTCCAGCCCTGCTTTGCACAAAGGCCCTTGTATATGCATGTCTCGTTTCAAAGTCAAAACCTTGCAAAAACCCCCTTCACCGTTTACCATTCCAGAGTTCTACAGTACTTTCCCAATTGATAGACAACAGAATGTCAAAATAAAATCAAAGCAGGAAAGTAAAAAAAAATATTGGCAGAATACAAAAATTACCGATCGAGCACAGTTGAGAAAGAAGCACATCAATCAATTTATATCCAAGTACCCATTAAAAAAAAGGACTTACCTTGCTATTTGATAATCTCTATTATAAAACCAGAGAATCAGAGATGTTAGGCAAATCAAAAAACATGAGCGGGGTTTCAAAATTTGAGTCTTGGGACTGCCTTTTGCTGAGAGAGAAAGTGAGTGGGATTTCAAACATGGACCGGTATGGCGATATGGTGGCGATCCGAAGTTCCAGCGTGCATGGCGATGGGAACAGAAGAAAAGTAGAAAACGGAGAAGACGGAGGTTTGGAATTTGAAATAAATGTGAAACCCCTAGAAATAAGCGTGAAAGGTGAAAGGGGATGGCAGTTGTGTGATTTAGGTGAAAACCGTGGGCACTTAACCGAGAAGTAGGAGGATGCACTACAACCTTTGGATCAAATGAATCTGAACCGTTCCAACAACTTGTCCCCACACCCTTCTGTTTTATAATAGAGATGGTACCGTACGAAACTACCCCTAGGTAACAAACAAATAACTTAACAGTTTTTGTTTTTACTTGCATACATTTGTGGTATTTGAGCGAAAAGTTTGGTAGTTAGAACCATATATATCTTCTTTAACCATATTCTATTCGATGATTCAAGTAGCTTTTGAAATTGAGAACCAGAAACAAAGCAATGTAACATGGCAAAGCAAAACAGAGGATTATGTTGCTTTAGAAAATATTCAACCAAGAACCAAATGTGTTTCTATCCCGCGCGGAATGTGACAAAAATAAACATGCTCTTCTGCCCCTTTTGCAACGGGCAACTGGTTTGTTTTTTCGTTTTCGTCCAAACTTGAAATGCAACCCTGACCAAGAAAAAATGGACCCTTTGCTCAGTTGGACTCAAACAAGATAATTGTGCTTAACACATGGTCTACCAAAATTTGGGGCTCCTTTTTTGGGTCTAGGGTTGGGGTCCCGAAGTGGAAGGTTCCTCAGCCTCCCCCTAGAGCTCGCTCTGAGTTCTATTTTAAAGAACACTAGCTCTCATCTGTATTTTGCTGAATATTTTATGGATAATTCTATATGAAAATCTGTTTCAGTTCTTAGATAAACAGAAGAAATAGAATACTGAGAGAACTAACAAGAGAGAAGCTCTCTAAAATAATTGCACCCTTATTCAAATTTAGTATAGCTCCCACATCTTAAGGTTTAGCCAATGTTAAATTTAACTTGTATTAATTGATATTAAATCTCTTACATCTTGGATTCATGTTCTTTGCAGTTCCTGTCTTTCTTGGCGAAAGATCATTGATTGCCTGAACAATTGTTTAGCTGGAGTTGTCTGTCAGGATCACTGATTGTAGAAATAAGAGCGAGCTCAATCCTTGTTTCAGAATCCTGGTTGAGAACTTCTTTTCTGTCTTTTGTAATAGGTGGTGTACTGAAATCAGCAGAGTTTGTGCTTATAATGTTTCAGTATGATATCAACTTTATTTTACTTGGGGTGCTTGTACCAGTGTAGTTGGAAAAATGGAGAGAAATACCAGAAAAGGAAATACGGAGCCACATAAGCCCTATGATCAACTTCAATACGGTTCCGTGGAACCTAGAAATGAGGGACTTGGTTCTGCAAATCAAAGATTTTTTCAGGATCCATCTAATTCCGTTAATACTAATGCGAGACCTCCGGATTTCAATATTCCAGTTGGTGCCCGCCCTGTGCTGAATTTTTCCATTCAGACTGGTGAGGAGTTTGAATTCATGCGGATGAATTCAAGGCAGCAGCACTTCATTCCAAATCCTTCTGATGATTCTAAAACTGCAATTAACTACACAGAGCTGAAGGGGGTATTGGGATTAAGTCATGCGGGTTCTGAAAGCGGATCGGATTTTTCTACCATTTCACCACTGGAAAAGGGCCGTATCCAAGAGTCTGAAAGAAGGGGAACTTTTGTAACTGAAGACAAAGAGAACTACCAATCCATGCAATCAGTACCTCATACCTCGTCAAGAAATGAAAGCCGTAAGGGTAGTAGTCATGGTTTTACATCATCAGAACTTGTTTCGGATGACTCATCAACAAAGGTCAAGATTCTTTGCAGTTTTGGTGGTAAAATCCTGCCGCGTCCCAGTGATGGAAAACTTAGGTATGTCGGAGGTGAAACACGAATCCTTCGAATAAGTAAGGGAATTACTTGGGAGGAACTAATGCAGAAAGCTGTGACCATTTACAATCAAGCCCGCATAATCAAGTATCAGCTTCCTGGAGAGGATCTTGATGCATTAGTATCTGTTTCTTGTGATGAGGACTTACAGAATATGATGGAGGAATGTAATGTGCTTGAAGATGGAGGATCTCAGAAACTCAGGATGTTTCTGTTTTCCAGCAGCGATCTGGATGATTCTCAGATGGATCTGGGCAGTGTCGAGGGTGATTCTGAAATTCAATATGTAGTTGCTGTGAACGGCATGGACCTAGGATCAAGAATGAACTCAATTGGTTTGGGAAGTACTTCAGGAAACAATTTGGATGAGTTATTGAATTTGAATGTGGAAAGGGAGACAGAGCGAGAAGCTGGTAAGCCAGTGGGGGTTGTACCTTCAGCTTTGACTGCTAGAATGCCTTCTGCAAATATTTCTGCTCAGCCGGTGGTCCCAACCACTTCTAGCGCATATGAAACCAATTCACAAGCTTACAATAATCAGATGGTGGATCATGCAGGGGAGCTGCATACATTGCCTTCTCTCCACCCTAGTACTGTGCCTTCATCAATCCCGCTGCAATATGGTAATGTTAATTATCCCTCTACCTATGCACCGGTTGTGGAAAATTTAGTTCGGACACCTTTGCCTGGGCAGATGACTGGAAAGGAAGGGCCAGGTCAGCGACCCGTAGAAAAATTGCCTAGTTCAACAAAGGAGGAGAAAGTGAAAAGAGATAGCCTAGTTGAACTTGAGAAAAATCGTACTCTAGAGAAGGAAGTGCTTGTGAAAGAGGCAAAAATTCAAAGAGACAGCTCATTCCATAAAATGGGTGAACCGGGAAAGACATCGACTTTGGAAAAGGAATACACTGTCTCTTCGCATCCACATGACAGTTCTGTTCCAAAAATTACAGCTAACATGGGAGCGTTCTTGTTGCCTGCCGAAAATCACAAGAAGCACGATGATCCCGTACGTAATGCGTTTTCCTCCGGAGCTATAAATGAAGAGAACTCAAACAATTCTGACAATAATGACCACTTTAATGCATCTGGAAAACCTTTTGCTCCCGGATATGGAGAATTCAAGGTTGATTCTGCTGAGTTAAGCCATCTTGAACAGCAGGTGCTTCCTCAGAGAGTTTTTCATTCTGAGAGGATACCTAGGGAGCAGGCGGAATTGAATCGTTTGTCAAAATCTGATGATTCTTTTGATCCTCAGGTTCTTTTGAGTCATGCACGTTCTGATCTGTCACAGCAGATCATAGAATCAGAGGATAAGTTGAATGATAGGATTATAGCTTCCCAATTGGAGCAGTCTGTTTCATCTCTGAAACCGCCATTTATGAATCGAACTGTGGAAGATAGACCCACACAATCTCGCAAGTATCATGAGGCAGCAGGTTATGGTGACAAAATAAGTTCAACAATTCCTGAAGAGGGTTCTGAGTCGAAGTTTCAGAATCCTGGGTTAAAGCCTTTATTGCATACACCAGTTAATGGCCACGAAAGTGCTCGAGTTGTGAATAGCTACCTATATCCGTCCGATATTGACAAAGAAACATCTGCAATTAAAAACCTGGTTGTAAGTCGTGCACCTTCTGGTAAACTCCTTGAAAATTCTGCTTCTAGGTCACAAGTGTCTCATAGGGGTGATGCTGAATCATTTGCTCAGGGAGATAACCCAGTTAGAGCTCCATCTCTAGTGGAATCTGCTAGTATTGGTACTCCAGAGCAGGGGGATATCCTTATTGATATCAACGACCGGTTTCCACCTGATTTCTTGTCTGATGTTTTCTCCAAGGCTAGAAATGCTGAGGATGATGTTGGAATCAATCCGCTGCATGGTGACGGAACTGGCTTGAGCTTGAACATGGAGAACCATGAGCCTAAGCGTTGGTCATTCTTCCAAAAGCTGGTCCAAAGTGATCCGCACAGGAAAGATGTTTCCCTAATGGATCAAGATCACCTTGGTTCCTCGCTGACAAATAAAGAAAATGGAGCTCCTATAGATTATAGTTTTCCACCTTTGAGAAATGAAGGAGCTGCCTTGGGTCGAATGGAAGCCCATGTTGATTATGAGGCTAATTTTCAGCCTCCGTCATCTAGTGCAGTTGGGCCTACCAGCATGACTCTGCATCCAGAAAACAGTCAGTTTAGTGGCAATCAAAGCTCACAGTTGGAGGGTTTGGTTAACCCCAAATCACCAGAATCTGATATTAAGGTGTGCTATTTATCAGCATTAATAATTTTCTCCTATATAGTATACACTTTCGTCAAATTGCAGGTGCTCTTCTACTATCTAATGTATTTTTCTTGTTTTCAGGATGGGAAGGTAGAGGTGCCTCAAGCTCCCCTTGTAGATCTTTCTCCGGATGAAGTTGATCTCAGTACCTTGCAGGTATGTACTTATCCAAAATGAGGAAAAAAGGGTTACGATGGCATTCACAGCAGCTATTATTTGCTCTGAGTTTTTCTTTTTCCGTTCTGGTGAAAT
The DNA here is from genome assembly GCA_019656835.1 of Rhododendron ovatum. Lineage (NCBI taxonomy): Eukaryota > Viridiplantae > Streptophyta > Magnoliopsida > Ericales > Ericaceae > Rhododendron > Rhododendron ovatum. Next base: position 10,543,075 of record CM033793.1, on the reverse strand, counting down.
ATCTTTTACCTTGATTCCTCTAATAGTATCTATTTCCTTTTTTATTTTTCTTTGGGTAGTAAACAGACAAGAAAAAAAAAGGGAGAAGACAGAATTTTGTTGTTGCTTAATTTTGCTCACTTGTCAGACTATTGCTGTCACCAATGAACGTGCCAACACCGGTGTAATTTCTGATTAGTACCTTCTTTCAATTGATGGAGTTTGGAGCTGCTACAACCATGTCTGTTGTCGTCACTGTAAAAGCCAAAAACATTTTGAGTTTTGTGCACAACTATTTGGACTTTTTTAGCCTAGTATCACCTTAGCCTCCACCGTAACTGTAATTGTTGCATTGTGACTGCTACTTCCATTTTCTCCACATCAATGCTTATGTTTTATCACTGCAAATGCAACTACTCACTACCACTATACTCTCTTTTGCAGCTGCAATGGCCACCATTCTGGAAAACCACCTTTATTTAATACCACCACAAAATGCGCATGCTCATGTTTCTTTTCTATGTTTTCTAACATATTTCTTTGTGCTACTCAACCAAAGTTGCTTGGTTGCCCTATTCTTTTCTTTTTTTGATATATAAATATGAATAGAAGAGTTCTTCGCTTTTCTTGTTCATCAGGCATACTTTGCAAAAGTGTTAATTGATAGTGCTCGACTCACAATCGTTGTTGAACTATTTCTGCTTGGATTCTAAGAGTTTGTGTTGTGTTTTCTATGCTATGCCTGTGTGATTCCTGCTTTCTTGCAGCAAATTAAACCTGACTGGTTGTGTTTGAGAGAGGGAGTAATCTCATTGATGAAAGAATCTCTTCATCTCTAGATTATAAGAAGTATGAAATCACCAACTGTCCCAAAAGCTTAACCTAGTAGGAAATGGTTACCAACAGTATATATCAAACCAAAACTCAGCCTCTTGTGCAACCCCATTTGGCACGTGGAGAGATAAACAGATTAACTTGAAAAAGGGGTGGGAAAGATAGACAGAACAACACTCATACCAATAGCCTAAGCTGGTAAGAAATAAGCCCAAAAATTCATATCAAGCTAACAAGAAGCATTTCAGGAGAATATTACTTGTCTCTCCTTTGAAAAATGTGTGCCTTTTTTGAGTAGGCCAGGCAGTGTGTCGATGATCTCCTAGGTTCCCTTGGATAGAAAAAGGTGAAATGAGACTTTCACTTTGCAAATTCCAGTGCAAGCCTCTTTCGTTTCTTGATTCGGGTGCAGTAAATGAGGAAGCCTGAATCATACATTGTCAGAACAAAGCATCTACTTGTACTTTCACAGATAACCATTTCTATCTTTTTCCTGCTTGTGGATGTATCCACCGTCTTACTCTTCTGTTAAGCCTCATCTTATGTTGATGTCATTAGTCTCACCCTGCGAAGAAAAGTCAGACAAGGGGCAGGACATGGACCTGATAGGGAACCATCTGTTCGAATCCGACCGGTGCCTACAGCACCGTTCCACCCTTCATATTTGTACATGCTTAGTGGATAGAACAGGGGCCCTGAAATTGGATCAAAGCTTCAAAGCTGCGAATTGTTGGAATGAGACTTTCATTTTGCAAATTCCAGTTTCATTCATTTATACCTGCTGGCATATCCCGTAGATTCAGAGCTATCCATATAAGCTGCATGGCCCTTTAGGGGTGTATTCTGCTTTCCCGTCAGTCAAAATTAAGTGTTGGATACTTGTGGAGCAATGAATGAGACTCGGTTCGCTTGTTTCTTTAGGACTCACCGTCCATCCAATCTGCTTACATCCCTGTGCTTCTCTCTTCGTGGTGCGATCCTGAAGAATACTATGAGAAGATAGTTGCTTCTGCGTTTCATGACTCATTCCTACGAAGTGTATAGGAGATGCATCATATGTGGGGTGCTTTATGGATGCGTGTTAGGCATAGTGAGAATTTTTTGAGAACTTCATTGCTGTTCAGAAATGGAATTTTATTTCATTCACTTTCATAGAAATATTTTTCCTGGAATTCCCAAACGCTATTTCTTAGTATTATCTATCGTTTGTCACTAGCCCATTTGTTGGAACTGGAACTTCTAACGTGCTCTCCGTAGTCATTTTGTGGATCATGTGGTGACCTGTTAATGGATTTCAGTCAATTATAGAGGCTGCTTAATTAATTTGGTCACTTGGCTAATTCTCAAATCCTGTTGCTGAAGCAGATCATCAAGAATGAGGATCTTGAAGAGTTGAGAGAATTGGGTTCTGGGACTTTTGGGACTGTCTATCATGGAAAATGGAGGGGAACAGACGTTGCTATTAAACGGATAAAGAAAAGCTGTTTTACAGGGCGTTCATCTGAGCAAGAGAGACTGGTGAGCTTCTTTGCACTCATTGTACACATGTTTTGTGTCCTGTTTACTTGATGGATAAAACAGATTTGCAAAACCAGCACAGTGTTACTCGTGAAACCTACATTATCAGTTGCAGTTTTACTGCAAGCTTGGTTGACTACAAATTTGCGGGGATGAATAGTGCTTCAGATCCGGTATATTGGGAATTGGATTTGGGCTAGTTCTTTGCAAGTTCTTATGTTATCTGAACCTTCTTTTATTGCAGAGGATTGAGATTTTTATGCCAATTCTTTTACTTCCACATTTGATAGCTAGCATATATCTGCAGGCGGCAGAGTTCTGGCATGAAGCTGATATTCTCTCAAAGCTTCACCATCCCAATGTGGTCGCATTTTATGGGGTGGTGCAGGATGGACCAGGAGGAACTCTTGCCACTGTAACAGAATACATGGTGAACGGCTCTCTTAGACATGTTTTAGTTAGCAAGGATAGGTAATGTCTTACTCTTTAAATACCTTAAACCTGCTGTTGGAAGCGCTCTTTCTTTCATTTTCTTTGTCCCTTAATAATTGTGCAGACAGCTTGATCGTCGCAAGCGGCTCATAATTGCAATGGATGCGGCATTTGGAATGGAGTATTTACATTCAAAGAATATCGTGCATTTTGATTTGAAATGTGATAACCTCCTGGTTAACTTGAAAGATCCTTCACGGCCCATTTGCAAGGTAACGATGCATTGGTTTTACACTTTTTGATATTTTAATCTATTCTATGTGGGAACAAGGTTTTGGCTAAGAGTTGGTGAAAAATTGGTCTTGTTTGGTTGTGTGATAGGGCCAAGATGTTTTCATGATTTCTGATTCCAAATCCACAAACTGCTACCTAATGCATTGTTTGTCCAGGTTGGTGATTTTGGTTTGTCAAAAATTAAAAGGAATACATTGGTTACCGGGGGTGTTAGGGGAACCCTTCCGTGGATGGCTCCAGAGCTGTTAAATGGTAGCAGCAGTAAGGTTTCTGAAAAGGTAAGGTCTCACGAGTCATCTTCTTGAGACTTATCTGTCTCAAAACATGTCGGAAAATGAATTCCTGATTGTTGAGTAGAGTTTTTTTTTTTGCAGCCTTGAGTTTTGTTTTGATGAACCTTAATTCAGGAGAAGAAATTTATTTAACATTTAACATGATAGTTTCCCAGTCTTAAATGTTACTCCCTCTGTCCCACTTTAAATGTCTCCTACGGGAGTCCGTGGAATTTCAAACCCCCCATAAACATATTTTTATTTTCTTATACCAAATTAAAGTGCTCATTAAGTACTTTAATTTGGTTTAAGAAAATAAAATAAAATGTAGAAATATGTTTTTTTGGGCTTGAAAATGCACGGATTCCGTACGGAACATTTAAAGTGGGACGGAGGGAGTGTTAACAATAAACCTTGGTGATTCAAATGGTTCCCTATTAAAATTGTTTCATCCAGATTTCTTATAGGGTGTATCTGGGGTGTTGATTTGTGGAGGGAAAATAAATGGTAGGAGCAAAGAGAGGAAATTTTTTGCATATGTTGATTACCTTTTCTACTCGATAGATCTTTTCATACATCCAAGATCCAAACACGGCATTGGTGTGCACTTACAAATGTTTTCATTAGTTGGCCAATTGATTATCTCTGAATGTAGAAGCAATTATACGAGAGACAAAAGAGCAACAATTATGAGTTCTTAGAAGAAAGACAAAAAGGAAAAGATACTAGAGATGCTCCTTTAAAGTATATGACACCAACTTTTTTGGTGGTGCAGGTTGATGTGTTCTCCTTTGGTATTGTCCTATGGGAGATTCTCACTGGTGAGGAGCCTTATGCAAATATGCATTATGGAGCGATCATAGGTATGTTCATTTGCTCTCTTCTGCCCCCTTCTTTCCCATTCCTCTTCTCTTTTTCTCCATATGTCTACTCAATTAGAAGGGCATAGGTGCTTGAGTCCATGCTCAATTGATTCTCCTTATTTTCTTAAACTTCGAAGAAACGTCATTCAATCTACTTTTGCTTTGTATGGAAGATAACAAGGAGAGTTTAATAGTTTATACCTGCAAAAAATCAATATGGAGTTCGCAATGGCCAATTATTCTGTTAGGAAAAAAATACTTACTAGATAATTACAATGAGTTTTGGTTTCTCCCGATCTCAACTTCCAACATGATTCTTTATCTTTGAACCAAGACTTGTGTGAAATACCATCTTGCTTATTTAGAATAAAAAGTTTGAAAGGAAGAGGCATCCTAATGAATTCCATAGCGAAGGTAGGTCACCTTATTGATTGCAGTTGTGCATTGGCAACCATCATTGTTGTTATTGGTTGGAATCACATGCCACATCTACTGTAGACATTTTTGATGGTTAGCCTGAGTGAACAACAATACTGATAGATTCCAGACAAAGAGAGATTGTATTGCAAATACAAAAGTGAGGATTGTGAGTTTTCCAAGGAGAAAGTGAAAAAGTGAGCAATAGTGTGAGTCTTTGTGAAGAAGTCTACCATTAAGGATGGAACGAAAGGGAGGTCAATAGTGCCTAATTGAAGATTGGTGACAATGAACTGACAATCTCAATATGCTTTGTAAGCTCATGAAGACAGAATTATGGCAATCTGAATAGCACCCTTGTTGTCACAGTAAAGACGGGTGAGATAGTCAAGGAAAATACACACACAGACAAGAGCCAACGAAGCCAAACAATTTTTGTTGTAGCATGGGACATAGCACAATTTTCAGCTTCAGCAGTGGAACGCGTTGTATTTGTTTCTTTTTTTTCCAAGAAATGAGAGAATTACCTAGAAAAACACAAAAACCAGAGGTGGATTCCCGATCAGTAAGGTCACCAACCCAATCAGCATCAGCACAAGCCCGAAGAGTCAAACTAGAAGTAGAGGAGAGCAATAAACACTGATAGATAGTGCAATGAACATAGCGCAAAATATGAAGCAAGGCGACCCAATGGGTAGAACGAGGGGTAGACACAAATTGGCTCATGGTGTGAACTGCATAGGCATTGTCTAGACTAGTTACTGTAAGGTACACCAAACAACCAACCAGTTCGCGATACTCTGTACGATTGTCAAGGAGAACACCATCAGAAGGCAAGAACTAGGCATGCAATTCAAGAGGAGTATCGACAACCTTGTCTTCAGTGAGATGAGTACGATGGAGTATATCAGTGACATTTCGTCGGCGATAACAATATCCCTTGGGGGAGAAAGCCACCTTGATACCTACAAAATAGCAAAGAGGACCCAAATCTTTAATTTCAAACTTGCGGAAGAGATGAGACTTCACCTCTTGAATGGCTGTAGAATCATATCCTGTAATAATCATGTCATCTACATATAACAAGAGAAGAACTAGCCCAGCAAAAGTCTGACGGAGAAAAAGAGCTGAGACATGAGTACTCTGTTGAAACCCAATCTGTAGAGCTATAGAACGACACCCCTGATACAAAGCACAGGGAGACTATTCAAGACCAAAGAGAGCATGTCGGAGACAACAAACAAGACTGAAGGGTGAGAAAGGCCCGGAGAAGGGCACATAGACACTTCTTCAGACATATGCCCGTTAAGAAATGCGTTCTTGACGTAGAGAGACCACGACGCTCCTTGGTCATCTAAGCAATAGGAGCAAAGGTCACCTAGTATCAATTCCATATTCTTGAGCAAAACGTTTGGCAATGTGTCGAGCTTTATAGCATTCCAAAGAACCATCAGAATGACTTTTAACCTTGTAGACCAATTTGCAGCCAATGATATTTTTACCAACCGGTAGAGACACTAAATCCCAGGTTTGAGTGTTAGCAAGAGCAGTGAGCTCATCATTCATGGCATTGGGATCATTACAAGCTTCTTTATATGACTTGGGGTTCAACATGAGTATGGATTCGAGAGAAAGGTGCTATAGGTATTAGTAAAGCAAGTAATAGTAAAACCAAGTCTTACAGTGGACGACGTTCACGAGGAAGATACTGGGGATCAGAAGGAACACAGTCTCCAAAGAGACAGGTTGAGGGGCGGTAAAGCAGGAAGGCGGAGCCGGAGAAGCTGCATTGTGAAGAGATATGCATATGGAAATGGTGGAAGGAGTGTAGATCGAGAAGCAGAGGACTCTGTGGGAAGGTCAGATACTTTGAGAGTAGAAATGTTCTCCTCAGTGGACACATCAGACGGAAATGGATCACTATGAATCAAGTCATCCTTAGCTATAGATGCAGTTTTGGGAGGAAGAGAGAAAAAGGGCAAGCGCTTAACATGCCTAGACCCATACAACTTCTTTGTCACAGGGTCATAACATTGATAGCCCTTCTGATTGATAACATACCTACATAGAGGACACCATAAGCACTAAGCTTAGTGTGGTCCCTTTTTGGAAGGACAAAGCAAGCTGAACCAAAAACATGCAGGAACTTGGCCATAAAGACGCTCGTAGGACAAGTACCAGCGAGAAGAGGTGAAGGCATCCGATTCAAGAGATAAGCTACAATGAGCACAGCTTCTCCCTAGAACACGGAAGGAACAGAGGAAGAAAGAAGAAGAGACCTAGTAATGTCAAGGAGATTACAGCGTTTTCTTTGGCGACTGTTTTGGGCAGGAGTATTTGAACATGAGGATTGGTGAATAGTCTCATGAGTGTTTAAAAAGTCTATAAACTTTGAAAGAAAGTATTCCCCACCCAAATCAGAACGAAGAACCATTGAATGAATAGTAAAACAGATTTATGTGTCATCAAATAAGCCTGTGTATACCGACTGTAATAATCAACAAAAGAGACATAATACATAGAATCATCCTTTGTTGCAATTGGATAAGGACCCCACAATTTAGTATGAACATTTTGAAAATGAGAAGTAGAATAGAATTACTTTTTGTGAAAGGCAAAGGTGACATTGTTGCAAACTTACAATCGATGTACTCCGAAATGTCACTAACAGAAATTTTAGCCTAAAGACTTGACTGACTCACTAGATAGATTCCCTAATCTAGAATGCCAAAGAAGAAAGAGGATTTCTCATCCTAGAATGCCAAAGATAGAAGAAAGAGGATTTCTCATCCAAACAAAATGATGATAGCAGTGGAACTAGACTCCATAGGAATGTGGACGCTCTCCTAAGTCTAGAGATCATCAACTTTATGGCCGGCTCAAATTTGCTTGTTGGATGCCTGGTCCTGTACAATACAGCCCGTAGAAGAGCATAAAATGTTAAAACCAGAATCAGACAATTTACTTGTGGAAATAAGGCTAAAAGATAGTTGAGGCACATAGAAGACATTAGGGGTGGATAGTAAAGGGGATGAAGTAGGGAGAATAGAACCAGAGCATAAACAACATTCGTAGGGGATCCGTTTGCAGTGACAACTAATGGGGAAGTAGGGGAAACACAATTACTAAGCAGAGAAAGATTAGGAGTCATAAGATGGGAAGAACCGGGATAAAAAATTCATGGGGTGGTTAAGATATTTGTGGTAAAGAACCATGCAAACCTGATTGAGTGATAGGCATGGAAGAAGCTTGTTGAGGACCCCTTTTGGAGAAAGCCATGAAAGCCTGAAATTGGTCAAATGAGAAGGAAGATGGAACACTACCAGTAGTAGAAACTGAAGGGGTTGCCCACGGATGATGGAGTTGCTGTGATGGTCGAGAAAATGACAGAGCATCCAAATGGGAATAGTTGCGTTCGTGCTGTACAAGCTTAGGAGGCGCATTCTTCCAATGACCTTTCTGATGGCAAAAGCTGCATTCAGCTATAGCAACTCGTGGCTTAGACTTGCCAGTGACATGAATCAGATGGTTGAGTAGGCAAAAGAGGAGCCAAATACAGACTTGGCGGAACAAATGGATTCACAAAGACTGACTGAGTGAGAGATGCAACATAAGATACTTCAAACCTAGCTTGTTTGTCCATGATGAAAACTGAATAAAAGAGAGAACTATGTAAAATTGTGCCAAAATTGGTTGCTAAATAGGTGCCAAACAGTTCCCAACTGTCCCTTACAATGCCAAACAGTGCGAAATAGTACCCAAATACTGCAAAACAGCACCCAAACAGTTTGAAATAGTGCCAAACAATACAGAACATTCCCGAACAATGAAAAAACAACACAAAAAACGGGGCCCAGTGCTGAACAGTGTGATCCAGTACCGAATGGTGCTAAACTGGAGGTTCTGAGCAATCTACTTTTCAAAGAAAAAAAGGTCACCAGAGATGCTATGGAGGTCACCAGAGGTAATAGGTTGTCCGATGATGTTAATCAGGCATCAGAGGAAAAATATGATTATGCTATTTACAGAAATCAGTCCAAAACAGCCACTAACACCAGACGTTATAGGTTGTCCGACGATGTATACCAGACGTCGGAGGAAAAATATGATTGTGCTATTTACAGAAATCAGTCCAAAACAGCCACTAATCAACAGATCAGAGAGTTTCCAGAACAACCAAGAGCCGTCGGTGGCTGGAAAGTTGTTGCCGACAGTCGTCGAGGGTGGAGGGGCTTTCGCCGGAAGTCATTGGAGGTAGGAGAAGCTCTAGCAATGATCTGAGTCACGAATTAGGGTCTAATATATTAATAAAAAAAAGCGACTCTATAACAGATCAGGGGTTTTCCAAAAGATTCCTAGGGTTTAGAGCTTCGCCGGTGGCCGGAGGAACAGGTAGAGATTGATAAAGAAGAGAACAAATGGGAGAGAGCCAAACTCAGTCCTGCGATGTTATTGTTCGAGAGAGATGTGATGTAGAGAGAGAAGAGATGCAAAGGACTGCTTTCCGGGGATTGCTACTGTGCAAATCCGGCTACGGCAGCCAGTGCTATTCCCTTCTTTCAACCAGGTCTGATACCACGATAGATTCCAGACAGAGATATTGTATTGCAAAGATAAAAATAATACGATGATAAGAAGGTTTCTTTGCGATAATCTTATTAAACTTATGCAACCCCTAACGTGATAAAAAAAACTAAGCTACCCTTGCAGTGAAAACGATAAAAAGATAACCCCAACATATTAACCCTAACACATATTTGACAAATACAACATGTTGATTAGTTCTTATAAAGTCTGTAAACTTCTTGCAAAAACATATGGCAGATAGAAGCCTCTTCAGTCACTAAACTTAGAAATAAGGAAATGTAGACTGTTATATGACTTGGCAAGTGTTGGACAGTAACCAAGAAAACAAATTTGGAAGAGGATTAACCCGAAGGGGGCTGTCATAGTGGTTATTCGACTTGCCTCGGCAGGGCTTACCACCCCAAGGCCGCAGGCGCGATTTTCCTCGACAGTGATTTGTCCTCGGGGCCGCCTCACCTTACGCAAACACGTGAAAACGACTGCGAGGGGCTGAAGAGATTAGTCTGATTTATTGGAACACTCATTGGAACACCTTCATTACTAAAAAAGAAGGGGGGAAATGACAATGTCAAAACAGTTTTTGTTAATGTCAAAACTGTTGTGCATATTAGTCTTGTACTTTGCACATGGTACAAGCTTTTTATGCACAACAGTTTTGGTATTAACTTGTCAAAAAAAAAAAAAAACAGTTTTGGTATTAGCACCACTCGAAAAAAAATGGACGAGGATTGACAAAAGGACTTATTACAATACGTTATGTGTGAGAATTTCAAGGTAGCTTATTAGAAATCAGAAAGCAGCAGAGCAAAGCTGTAAAGAAATGGAAAATCAAAGGAAGCAGAAACAGATACTTGCCGTTTGCCGATGCTATCTTTTATTATTTTATTACGTCTTCAGTAAGAGGATAGCACAAGTTCATTTTTATTTATGGCAACATAATGTACCTTGACAAGTAAGTCAAGAAAAGGCCGGTGGCTATGAGACCTGGTTAATACTATCATTCCCGTAAATGAAGCAATTTTCATTAGATTGTGAGGGGAGCAATATTGTTTTCTAGATAACCCTCACAATCACATGCATATGCAGAGACAGATGCACGTCTTCTATCGTTCTGCTTGAAGTAGAGGCTGTAATATCGCATCACTATGCCAAAGAATCCTCCTTCCACTACCTCCTGGAGTGGGAAAAATATCTTGTATGATGATTACGAAATACAATGTGTGTGACCAACAAATGAAAAGACTCTATTGAAAGGGGCACCCAATGATATCGTGGTCCCTACCGTTGTCATTCCAGTGGGTTGTGACCACTTTGTTGTATCACTGATGTACGCAATATATTTTTATGCAATGGGGCCTGATTCATATTGTTTGATTACTTGTGTCTTTGGTTTCAGGGGGTATTGTAAATAACACACTGAGGCCACCCGTGCCTGTTTACTGTGACCATGAATGGAAATTGCTTATGGAGCAGTGTTGGGCCCCCGATCCTTTTGCACGTCCATCGTTTACAGAAATTGCCGGACGGTTACGTCTGATGTCAGCTACGTGCCAAACAAAACCGCACATCCATCCGGCACAAAACCAGGTATCCAAGTAGTGTAGTTGGGTGCTCCCCCAAGGAATGTTGCTTTTCAAATATATTATGAGCTATAATAGGAAGTTATCGATCACATTATACTGGTAAAGGTGGTTTGTACAATATGCGTAGGGAGAATGGGCTCCCTTTGAAACTGAGGTTATACGTCGTTGGTTTGGGATTGTCAATGAGGAGTATATATATATTTTATTGTGTAAAAGCTGAAGAAATTATTACTGTGTGTAAAGCTATTATTTGTATCTATTGAAAATATCAAATACAAGTCTGGAACCTTGGTCCTTCCCACAATTGGTGCTATTTTTTAATGCATATAAACCCAAGCCATGGTTTATACCATGCAAATGCTTAGGTTTGTTGCATCTCTCTCTCCCTCTCTCTCTCTCTCTCTCTCTCTCTCTCTCTCTCTCTCTCTCTGTGTGTGCGAGTTCAGGTACAAGTTTGGGTCCCTTTTTCTCGAGTGAAATTTAGATGAGAGAAGAAAAAGTGATCTGTTTGTTGTGATCGGAGTCAAATTTGAAACTTCCTCATCTTAAAGAGAGATAATGGAAGCTAGTTGACAGTGCATTCTTGTTGGACACAAGAGAAGGCTGTATGAGCAATTTATGTAAATTGCCACACGCTGATCATGGTACCATGAGGCAAGCCTGCCTCACTTTTTTTTCCTCTTTCATTATATGCACCATCTTATTGGAGGGTAATTTGCTCATCCTCCGAGAATCGGGAAGATCCTTTTTTTCATCATCCGGCTCAAGATAGAATCAAAAGAAATTATTTAAAAACTATTCATTTTCTCATGAATGATCAGTTGTTTCAATTGATCGTGTTCTTTCATTTTAACTACTGCATTATATTTTATCAATTTGATTTCTACATATTAGTTTGTCCTTTTTTTGTGTGTGCCAATATTGTATAGTTAGCGGGAGTAGCGGGATGTGTTAGGTTAGCACTAGGGGGTGTAGGGACTGTCCATTGCCCTGATCCCAAATCTGCCCACACCGGGGCTTGAAACCCTCCTGTATGGAGGGGAGGGTAAGAACCAAACCAACGGCACAAGGCAGCCGTTCTTAGTTGTCCTTTATTAGTCCAGGGAACAATATATAATTGCTGGGTTACGGGGTCATTCAAATTGATCTTTTATATGCCTCTGCCTCTGCTTAACGATTTCTGTGACCATAGGGTCATAGGGTGTTTGGATGTTGGATTTGTGAAAGAAAGGAAACGGAAAGAAGAAATGTATGAAAATTAAATTACGGTAAGAAGCTACGCTCTTTTTGTTTTGATTTTCACATTTGGAAAGTGAGAAGAAAATGAAAATGAGGTATTTCCGGAAGAAATCAGTTTCCCTACGAAAATCAAGTTCCTTTGGAAACTATGACACAGTCAATCGGAAATCGGTATTCAACTCTTTGCCTCAATCACTCACCATACCCTTCACTAATGAACAACCCAATATCCAAAAAAAATCGACTCCATAATATTACGATGAATCTCTCCTCTTCTGGAACTGTATACACCGGAAGGTATTTCACGCTCGCGAACACGACAAGGATAGCCCAAGGACACGGACCAATCCTAAACTGGGTTCCAATCCAATTAAGGATCCGCGCCATCGAGACCTTACTATGCATCATCTCAAACTCGTAGCGCTTCAACGTACCGTAATACGTGCCAGAAGTACATGATGAGAAGAAAGGCTGCTTGCGAATCCATGCACCCACCTTGATCAACCTTGAAAAGTACAGCTGAGAAGTAAGTGCATTCCACTATCAGAGATAACCAGGCCGTGAAGATAACGACGACTATCCAGTGGCGCAAAGTAAAAACATTTGGGTAAAAGTAGAAACATTTTATTTTTCCGATTCCTCTCATTGAGACGAATCAATAATCCACAAAAATTTGGCCAAAACTGATGAATGCGATTTTTTTTTTAAGGACAACCTCCAAAAAGTGCTAAAAGTTAAGCGAAACGTAGCCATAACGGGTGGTGGAGATGGTGGAGTTTCTTTATGAGACGGAAAGAACTTAGACCCCTTTCCACTAGCGCTAACAACTTTTAGGACTTTTTTTAGTTTGTCCTTATTCACAGTTTTTTCACTTTTGTTAGTTTTACGAAAAACTTTTGTAGATTATTGATTCGTCTCGAAGAGAGGAATCGAAAACGTAATTTTTTTTATTTTTACCCAAATATTTTGGAAAATAACCACTAGTATTTAGTAAAAAAATGAAAAAAGTGGCAAAAAAAAGTAATTTTTTGGCTAAATATAAGTTTGAAATGGAAGACATATTTTATAGATTAGGACCACTTTTTTTTCACAAGTTTAGTCCTACATTTTATTTACTATGAAATATATTCTCTTTTTAAAAATATAATAAAAATAATAAATCAGTAAAAGACACAAAAAAAGAAGCACGGAAGATAGATTAAAAAAAAAAAAAAATGCTTAAGAGGATAAAAAAAAAAATTGCTTAAGAGCATAAGCAGATGAACAAGGTCACCCAGAGGGGATGTCAGTTTTGATTAGGCAAATACTCCAATTTGTCTGTTCGCCTCCTAAACCTTCTTGTGAAAAAAATGTCGACTGAAAACGATAACGACTCAGGCGACGGCCACGATCCCGACCACCACGGTCGAATGAGCATAGACTCGACGAGCCCAGTTAACGAACTCGGAAGTCACTTGGAATCCTATCCCAAGCGGCGGCGGAGGAGGGGTAGAAGTGAGAGCACCGTCGATCGAATCAGTAAGTTGTCTGACCATTCACTCCTTCACATTCTCTCCTTCTTACAGATTGAAGATGCCATCAAAACCCAATTGATGGCAGTACCTGTGGACTTACCTTCCGTCCCTCGTATTCCGCTCCTACCGTTCCGATTTTGTTGAGAGAGACGTTTTCGAATTTGCTGACTTTGTTGATGGAACCCTAACCCTCTGCAAATGCTCCATGCTGAAGACATTCGCGGTTAATTTTCGTTCTAGTTACGACCCTCGTATCGAGACCAAAGTTAATTTGTGGACACGCTTTGCAGTAGCGAAGGGGACTGAGGTTCTTCACCTTAATTTCAATGCTTCAGAGGATCCGATGGTTGCGTATTGTCCGTACGAGTTGCCTCGACGTTTATACACAAGCTCGTCGTTCCGAGAATTGCATTTTTCTCTTTGTAGAGTAACGCCTAAAGGAGTGGTTGGCTGGAATTCACTGAAGAAATTGTCAATTGGGTATGTGGTATTGAGTGATGAGTTGATCCAGAAGATATTACGTGGTAGTCCTGTGTTGGAGATTTTGGAGTTGTATTACTTTCAAGGTGTCAGTCGATTGCATTTGAGTTATGCAAGTTTGAAAAAGTTGATCCTGAGGGAATATTGGGACGATATCAATATTTCTGATGACTCTAAGTTGGAAATATCTGCTCCTTATCTTCAGTCAATGGAGATGTTGGGTTGTTTAGAAAGGAAGAATTGTCGGCTGCTGGATGTTTCTTCTCTGGTTGATGCTACCCTTAGTTTTGACTTGCGTCATGAAGAAGATGTCTTGGAGGATTATGAAAGAGACCAAAATATCTTGAGAGGACTTCTTGAGAGCCTTGCCCATGTGAAGAATATTACATTAGGTACTTGGGCTCTACAAGTTGGACTTTTCACAATCTTTTCCTTGTGCCATTGAACAATACCCAAAACTTAATGTGAATGATTTTATTATCAATTTCTTTTCAGATTTTTTTTCAGAAACACGGAGTGATTTACATAACCGTGGTCAGTAGATAAGTAAGACTAGTTCCTTGAGATTGTTTTATTTTTGTTGGCATTTGAAGGAGTTAAAACTAAATTTTACTATTTTTGCTCTTCAAATCTGCTAAGTTTGGGCATATTTAGTATGTTTCTCTTTACTATTGAAATTATGTACAAGTTAGTGAAAATGCTCTCTTTGACATTCTTATTTTCCAAGTGCTTTGGTTGCAAAATGGTTTGTATGGTATTAGAGTCAAAGTGGAAAAGGCATACTCAGATGTTTATGCATATCATATTAAGGCCCGTTCAAATTGTGTACACGTATATATGCAAAATGCCAATTTTTCATTATCTTGTCAATTAATTAATTTAGACCAAGATTTTATTGATAAGGACACTGTCATTGATTTCATGACTTACTAATTTTGGCCAGCCAGATATTGACTTCAAGTCATCCGTGTTGGGGAAAAAACAGTGGATGGAGTGATGGCCTCGTCTCTGTCTTCTCCTTAGCCATGCTAATCTAACAAAATGGCACACTCATGGGATGCATAAGAACACTTCGTCTGTCCTAACATAACTTATGTGTAGCCATTTGAAATTATACACTATCAAATTGCTGTCCCTTGTGAAATACATCCTCCTCAGAAGGTCCTAATCTCACTGCAAGTTAACTAAAAACAATGAAATTCCATCTTTGGAGCTGAGGTCTTCGTTTCTCTTACTTTTACACTTCGTTTTATAACATCTCATATTATTGGCTTTCAAACCTTCTCTAATTGTCTTTTCTTGGCCGATGATTCAGTGAAGATGAAATTTACCATTCCTTTGCTAGTCATCATCATCATCTCTTAATTATTTTTGTCACTTGCCATTTTGCGGTTCTTACAAACTCATGGTGATGCACTATATATTACGCGCTCGGTCATCTAGATTATAGCATACACCTCCGCCCTTGACAACCTCACTTGCAATGATCATGTGGAAATATTTTCGTCTTACCACATCTGTAACCTATGTAGCACAGATACGGACACCGGGCACAGGATTTTTGATAAAATATATGGATAAGTAAATAAAATTTATTCTATAAGAATGAAAACATAGTTATTATATGTAAAAGCATGAAGCATCTATATGTAGAAACAAGCATCATATATACATCATATTACTTTTTAACCCAAAATATTTGAAGTAAGACACATTCACCCCTATTTTTTTTCTCCAAAAATGCATATTTAACCCAAGCTGTGTCCCTATACGTGTTTCCTCAAAAAGTTCATCAAATTTAATGGACACGCCATGGGCGTGTTTCATACGTATTTTGTTGTGTCCCCGTGTCTGACACGGGGACACACCGGCCTCTAGAAGTGTCGGTGCTTCATAGTCTGTAACCATCATTGCGGACATAAGCATATTTTACTTGGACACGGGACACACCGGCCTCTAGAAGTGTCGGTGCTTCATAGTCTGTAACCATCATTGCGGACATAAGCATATTTTACTGCTCAGTCCTTCTAATCAAGTATGAGAGTATCGCAATGAGGAGGAGATCATGATGTAAGTTTCCTTAATTCTGCATGTGTCTATTTAGTAGGCTGGTTGTGGATAGATAAACTCCGTGCCTGTTTATTAAAGCCAATACTATTAGGTTTAAAAAACCCAATCCTGGCTTTTCAATACTTTGTGATTACTATTGCTCGAAAACACATGGTCTGGAAATCAAACAATGGTGCACATCCACAACGCATTTGTGCAATATGTGGAGTCTAATTGTAGGATTTACTGAATAATTTAGTCTTCTGATCTCCTTTGTCCTTTTGCATCTTGCTCTGATGGCAGGTGCTGTCAATAATGGAAGCAAATTTTTTGCCCTCTCCACTACTGAAGTGCGTATGTTTAACACTAGATGCGGGTATCAGTAAAACAATCCTTCCTGGTATACAAAACCTGTTGGGAAGTTCACCTAATCTTGAGACATTAGTCATAACCTTGTCCTCCTCTTCCAACGGCTACCATGAGGTGCGTTTTGTATCTCATTTATTTATAAGCCACTATTGCACTACTTGTGATCGGAAGTGAATCTATGGAATCACTTCCATATCTTTTGGTGCGTAGATATCCTTGTAAATGACCTTTGCATAAGATATTTGAATCATTTTATTGTGCATAAGAGGCATTCATTGATGTTCTTAGATGCGCACATTATGCATTAGGTTTTATACAACTTGAGCATAATGTATTTTACATCTGCAGCATTTTGGGGAAACTCTCACCAAACTTTGCAATTTTGATGAAAAGCTCTATTGGAAATCACAAAAGAGGGCTTTTGGGTGTCTAATGCTGCATCTCAAGAAAGTTAAGTTTGCTGGTATAAGATGGTTATATCATGACATGAACTTTGATTTCGTACAATTTCTGCTAGAGAATGCAAGGATGCTGCAAAAGATGGTTTTCGATGCTGTAAGAGATGATGTTAAAATGAATACGGAATTTGTCCAAAAGATTTTAAGTTTTCCAAGATCGTCTCCCAATGCAATGGTAATGTTCTATGAGTGAAATGGACAGCTTCAGTAATTTGATTTTCTGTGTGTAATTTAGTTATTAGCTTGTAGAATGTAATGTTTCTCTTTTTAGAAGTGCAACCGTACACTCTATTGGATATCTTGGTAGTCTCAAGTTCAACAGGTTGAACTTTATTAGCTGTTTGATATGTGAGCTATCCTTGACACTTTTTTTTGTTCGGCATGAGCTATCATTTATAGTAGTAACTGTATTATGGGTGAATATCATCTAAGTTCGATTGAATCAGAGATTTGTGGAGTATTGACCATTTGGAGGAGTACCGTCCAATGTTAATTTTGATGGTCCTTGTAGTAATAATAACACCATTGTTTGATAAATTGGAAGCATGATTTCTCTCGTTCAATGACTTGATCGGAAGAACAATGTATCGCTGTTCAAGTTCATCAAACTGTGGCCTAAAAGCTGTAACTTTTGTTTTGCCTAGTGTACCTCGTCTTATACCAGATAAAAAAAAAGTTCTATGTCTGATAGATTGGCTCTATGGAATGAACTTAGAAGAATTTCCTCAAATTTAGCTGCCTCAAGGTTGGTTAGTGGAGATTTTAATGTTGTTTCTTGACGAAATGAGAAGCTTGGGGGAAACCATGTTGATATTGGTGCTGTGAAGTATTTCTTGGACGTTATCATTCCATTTGGTTTATATATGGTAGTCACTTGATGTAAAAATACTAGGCTCCGTTAGAATCTGGTCAAGGGTTTAGTGTTGGTGAATTCTTTGTGGTTGAGTTCTCCTTTTAGTGCTTTTTTTGGGGGAAGGTATCCTTCTACTAGTTTAGTAAAGCATCTGAATCGGCGAATTTTGATTATTGTTGTCTGTTATGTTGTTCTGGGCTTTCTTCAATTTAGTATAGAGACTTTTTGTCCGTAGTTCATCTGAATTGGGTGTGTGTGTTGTATGGGACTTCTCCAAGTTTGCTGCTGTACACGTCAGAGATAGCAAAAGTTTTGCAGTTATAGAATGCTAATACTTTCGGCCATAGATTCCAGAATGTTACATGCAGGATAGTGACGATGATGGCGAGGACGATGATCTTTCGAAAGAATGATTTTCTTCGGAAATCGGTTCATGCAAGAGAAGAGTTACGTGCTTCAAAAGCTATATTGAAAATTTCTGAAGGAGGGGGATAGGAATACTCCGACTTTTTCACTCGGTAGGTGATTATGAAAATGAGCAAACCTTACAATTCACCGTATTAAAATCATCTGGACTAATAGATGATATTTATTTATATTATTTTTGGTACTTCGGAAATAATGGATGATATTTATGCGGCTATGCCGCTGCTCTAAGTTTCTACTTTTCCTTGGGGTTAAACTTGCACTCTTTATTACCCTGATTGCAGAAGTTGGTAATCCATTTTTGCGCAATCAATTTCGTCTAATTAGCCTTTCCAAAATTACAAACAAAATCTTTTCGAAGTCGGTGGCGAATAGTTTGGTATTAACAAGTATTAAATTAATTAAGCCTTAAACCCCTGCAACCAAACCAAAACTTCAGCATGAGTATAACTCAGGACTCAGGAGATAAAGATTGGTTTTCAGCTCTTAAAGCTCATTTGTTCATATAATGTCTTGCATTTATTGTTGCACAACAGTGCATTATCAAGCTCAAGAAAAGAAGCTTATCATTTCCAATTATGAAGGCCAAAAGATAAAGGTCCAAAGTCAACGCATTAGGGGATCATAACACAATGAGTAGTGATAATGCCAAAATTCCAGTGCATAAAAGTCTTATACAACAAAAACAGTTTTGGCATTATTATTTCCCTAACACAATTTGTCCCCCACAAAAATTGGGTACACAGAGCAAGAAACACAATTCTTAGTTTGTTGGATGCTAATGGGAATATGGTTGACAACCTAACGCTATAAAATTGGGGATTTTGTTGATTACTCTACAGGTTTATTAGGAAGTAAATTTCTGTTCAGAATTGATTCAAAGGTTCAGTTGGCTCAAGCTATTCAAAACAAATTTCTTGTCTCTGTTAAAGATCAGTTAACGAGACCCATTACTTGAGAGGAAATTAAGGAGATCAATAATTAGGAGATCAGTTAATGAGACCCAATACTTGAGAGGAAATTAAGTACAACTCAGCTTTTTACCAACAGAATTGAGATCAAGATGGTTGGTTTAGCTTTGGTGGTAGCTATAATGTACATTTGTTATAATGGTTTATTGCTGAAGGAGTGGAATGCGACAACCATTTCCTTAGTTCCCAAGGTTAGTAAACCCTTCCACCATTATAGGACATTTCTTGTTGTAATGTGACAATTTCAGAAGATGAGCCATTAAAGTAACCTCTCAACCAATTCTCTTTATATCTACTGCACATAGAATAGCGAAACAATTTTATGTTTACAAAAGGAGAAAATTAACTTGTTCTGGTATTCTTCTAGCCTGAGGATATTGACCATGGAACACCAGTACCGGACACACAATGCAATGACATAAAAATTGCCAGAGAAGCAAATGGGCAGTTTACTGAAAACAAATTAAATAAACGTGCATACTACTCATTTGCATAGGGACACATCCATAGTTACACAACTCACAACAACAACAGCTGAAATATATGCAATTCCATCAAATGAAACTCACGGTGTCGCTAAGAGAACATAGTTACTCCCTCACAAGTGGGTCTCAGAGAACTGTAACAATTTTGCTCAATTTAGAGACCTTTGAGATATTAACACTTTTTATGTATCGTCAACCTGCCCCTTTGAAACACCAGTATCAAACGGTCTCAGCATCTTTGCACTTTAAGCAAAAAGTGAATGCGAAACTAGTTATCATAAGAAGACTGCATGTTTCAGCAAGAAAGTGGAGTTCTCTAGTAGTCCATTTCACTTGCAGAACATAACTACTGCATCAGGAGAGGATCTGGGAAAGGTCAACAACTTGTTAGCTGCAACGTAAAATTCCTTCGGCATTCCAGTATCTAGCATTGACGTATGGATAATAACCTTTTGCAGCACCTTTGCATTCTTCAAAAGAAATTGTACAAAAGAGAAGAAGTTGGATTCATAGCCAAACCAACTTGAGTTAGCAAACACAACTTTTTTGAGATGCAGTGACAAACAATTGAAGATCCTCTTTTGGGATGTCCAGTAGTGCTGTAATTCGTAGCTACCAAGTTCATCCTTCTGCACTCATACATGAAATATGGAATGTATAATGAGGACCACTTTTGCACATCTCATGAAATAATCTCAAGAAGATATTGAAAGGGCTCTGAAAAAACACACCGTATAACTTCCGCAAGACGGCTTGGTCATAACTAAGGTCTCCAAATTCGGTGAAAGTCTGAGCATGGTTGCTATCCAAGGGAAGACGTCATCCCCTAGCCAAGCCTCTAGTGTCAGAGAAGTGCAATTCAACGACGGAGAACTCAAGCCTTTTGCTTCCATGGATGATAGTTCCTTTACCCGTCAAGGAAAATTTTCAATGGACAGAAGACAAAAAAAAAAAAGAAACAACCGATTAGAATATTCTTAAGTGTTTGACAGATGCTACTATTCAATTTTTCAGCTCATGTATCTGCATCATTGGTCCACATTCAAGGTTAAAGATGACTCCTAGAGAGTTACCAAAATAAGAACTTTTAGAAAACCATAATACCAAAATTTCTGCCCTTCCATGCCTTTGGATAGTTACATAGCGAAGGAGGGTAGAGCTTTTACAAAATTGGGGCAAAAGTAACAAGTACTGCAGACCAAGGATTTAAGTGCTTAGCACCTAATTAGATTTTTTTACTTTCGGACAAGAATTGTGGACTGAAGCTATTAAGTACACAAAAACATGCAGTCACACACTGAAACATGAACATGGTTAGGCTCAGTAAGAGCTTTTTCTTTTTTCTTTTTTTGTTTTTCCACGTCAGACGACTCAAACCCAATATCTGGCTCCCAATTAATTGGTCATGTCACGGCATAAATCTCTACCAAACAAACAACTCTAGGTAAGACTAAACTGATGGCAAGCCGTACACCAAATATGTGCAGCAGGTGGAACATTAGGGAAATAGGCAACCTGTCAATAATCCGTAGGTGTAGTTGTTATCAATTGCAAATTAAGGCTCTTAAGCCATGCTATAGACTAATGGTTTCATCCAATACCGTTCTAATACAAGAAACATTCACAACATCAATGGCTGTATGGAAATGCCCCATGAATGATTTCCTAGCAACAAATATTGAAATTACATGAGAAGTTACAAAACTCAAGCATCATATAAAATCAATTCTATAGGCAAACCTAAATAGAAGATTCGTTTGGTTTCTTCTGAAGAGGAAAGCATAAAATAAATAGTTCATCAAAATCAATCGCAATGAAAAAGGATTGTTGGTAGACTAACCCGCATTGCCCAAGTACCCAATGCGAGACTCTTCACATGAGCAAAGCTCGAGAGAAGTCCTCCCAACTCATTCTGAATCCTCATAACATCTTCTTCACCTCCATCACTTTTCAAGTTGCAGGCGAGTTTAGCGTCAACCAAAGACAATACATTTATAAGCTGGCAGTTCCACGCTAGACGTCCAGAAATCTCCAATGATTGGAGATGAGGAGCCGAAATTTCCAGCCCTTCCGGGTCAAAGCCGTGCCAGTCATCAGCTTCATCTTCTTCAGCAGGGTTTTCCCCATCTGCTAAATCTCCTTCCAACGCGTTGCCGCCATCAGCTGCATCTTCTGCAGCACCGTGTGCCCCACCAGCATCAGCTTCATCTTCTCCATTGTCATTTTCAGCATCGGCTTCTTCGTTATCGTGATCAGCTTCAGCTTCATCTTCTTCATATGTAGGAGTGGGACCCTGATAACTTCTCACGATAAGTTTCTTCAAACTTGCATTATTGACATGCAAACGGCTGAAGCCTTCATACCAATATAATTCCAACATCTCCAACACCGGGCTACTCAATAGTATCTTCTCTAGCTACTCATTAGTCATTACTCAACCTCACCTTGCCAATCGACAACTTCTTCAGTGATTTCCAGCCAATATTCCCTTTAGGGTTTACCCTGCAGTTACGGAAGTTCAATTCTCGAAACAACGAATTCATAAATAGATGCTGTGGCAACTCGTAACGACGATTCTTATCCGCATAAATATTCTCATCGTGGAATAAAAGGTGAAGCTCCTCAGTTCCTTTCACTGCCGCGAAGCGAGCCCACAAATCGACCTTGGAAGCCAAACACGGCTTGTATTGAAAATCAAACTCTAACTTGTCGACCTTGGAGCAGTTGGAGAGAAGTAGGGTTTTGTCAACAAAGGCAACGAAGTTGTGATCTTCCAAATCGATCCATTCTTCTGTGTAGGTATCGTGAGAAATTGGTCTTTCGTCTTCAGGATCATCATCATAAATATATTGACGGAAAATGAGGGACGGCGAGTAAGTCCAAAGGGATTTCCACCGTTTCGACAAAACCTCGGTTCCGATCGCGTCTTCGATTGGTAAGAAAGAAAGAATATGAAGGAGCACAGAGTCAGGCAACTTACTGAGTCGATCAATGCCGGGTTTCCTCCTCCGACTACTACATCGGTTTCCGTTTCGGCCATCTGAGGTCGTCCGCATCGGTTTGCTGGTTTGGGGCTGCACGTACAGTCTGTTTCTTCACGTGGCTTCCCCTCTAAACTTAGTCGTAAAAGTTTTTTTTTGTTTTTGTTAGTAAAAGATTGGTTTGTTATATAAAAAACCCAAGCTCGAACATATTTTTTATTCTCATCAAGATTTCAAACCAAACTGCTACCACTCGTCATGTTTGAACTAGTATTAAGAAAAATTCAAACTACTCAAGATCGATTTGTGTTTGACTTGATTAAAACTCGTTGGAGATCGTCTCGTCTCATAAACAAATTAAGTCAGGATATATTTTTAAAGCTCGTTAAATTTTTAAACCAAATTTAATCAACTGTTATTAAACCAAATTTGATCAACTAACTGTTGGGCTCCTTTAACTCGTTTATCACCCCTAGTCGGAGAGTGCATCTATTTACCGGAGAGGATTGTAGGTTCTTTCGAACATGATTTTCCAACCCAAACGACAACATGAGGGATTGGTATTTAATTTATTTTCTTAAAAATTTTCGTTTTTGAAAGGAGGTATTGGCGGATTGCCGATTGGGATTTCAGCAAATTTCCCATACTGGGAATGAGAAAGCCCGTAGCAAATAGTATACTATCATTATATAGTCAGGTTTTCATTTTTACGAGCTTTTAAATTGATTATTTTTCTCTTATATATCAAATTATCAATTACAATAAGTAGATATAATTTGACTATTGTTATTACTTCATTTAATAAAAAGGCTCTGTTTGGAATTTGGAGATGGAAATAGAAAGAAAGAGAAATTAATTAAGAGAAAAATTAGATAGAATGTGAAAAGAAATTGAAGAGAAAATTAAACTATTTTTTAAACTTCCCCTCTCTTTTTCTAGAAACTGTTTAATGGGGATTTTTTTTAAATTTTTTTTCTCTTCTTTTCTTTATTCAAATTTCAACGCACCCTTAGCGAAAACCCTCGGTGTTTAATGTTAAACAAAGATGCTACTCACACAATAATCAAAATATAACAACTTACACAACCTCTCACATATATGTGAGGCCCATACATAGTAGTGTGTGTGGAGCCCACATGCATGTGAGAGGTTGTGTAAGTTGTTGTGTTTGGATTGTTGTATGAGTATCATTTTTGAATATGTCAAATGTGAACACGATCCTCAGAGTTTCAGTTTTTCTTAGTTAGCCGCCTCCAACTTATGCAATATATTCAGTATAAACCAATCGTTATTAGTAAAATTGGAAAAACTTCTTTGAACACTAGAATCTTCTGTTCTCCATCAATGGAGATTGCCTCTCTCTCACTCTCAATTGGGTTTTGGTTCAAATGTTTTTGAACAACAGCACAGGTTTCGTAAACCAGATCCTAAAATTGGCAAAACACCTCCTACCAAAAGGGCTTCAACTTCACCTTCGTGTTTCCTCTCGCGCACCTGCGTCCTTGCTGATATGGACAACTCATCTATTCGATATTGCAGTCAATATTGGAAATCCCCCACAGCACCACTGTCAAACATGGTTTCACTTTCCCCCAAGCTTTCATTTCATCAAACAAACATTAAAATCTCCACTAATCATCCTCGCGGCAGCTAAGTTTGAGGAAATTCTTCTATAAAGGATTAAGGAAGTGGACTTCTTCGTCCCGTTTGACCACAAACAACTAACAAACCGGATCCCAAAAAAGAAAAAAAAGAAAAGAAAACACTTGTCATGTTATTCTTCTGGTCTAAGGCTATTGACCATCACGGGACACCGGTACTGGACAAGCAAAGCACTAGCATATAAATTTTGAATAAGCAAAGAAGCAGTCTACTGAAGCAAATCAAATAAACGTGCATACTCATTTGCACAAGGGCACATCCATTGGTTACAAATCTCGCAATTGCAGTTGCTGAAACAAATGCAATTCTAACTAAGGAAACTCATGGTGTCGCTAAGAGAACATGGTTACTCCCTCAAAAGTGGTTCTCGGAGAACTAAACAAGTTTTGCTCACTTAAGAGAACTTGGAGATATACACACTTCTATGTAATCGTCAACCTGCCCCTTCATAACACCGGAATCAACAGTCTTTAGCATCTTTGCATTTTAGGCCAACAAGATTCAGTCTACCCTCATCTCCCATAAAGCCAACAATATTCAGTCTTTAGACGCGGCTACAAGCACTATCAAAATAGAAACAGTTAAATGTGAAACCAGTAATGATAAAAGGAATGCATGTTTCAGCAAGAAAATGGAGTTACTCTTGGTTGTCCATTTCACTTACAGAACATAACTACTACATCAGGAGAGGATCTTGGAAAGGTCAACAACTTGTTAGCTGCTACGAAAAATTCCTTTGGCAATGCATCACCTAGCATTTACATTTTGAGTAATCTTTTGCAGCACCTTTGCATCTTCAGAAGAAATTGTACAAAAGAGAAGAAGTTGGATTCATAGTGAAACCAACTTAAATCAACAAACACAACTTCTTTGAGATGCAACGACAAACACTTGAAAATCCTCTTTTGGGCTGTCCGGTAGTGCTCTGCATCGTCACTATCAATTTCATTCTTCCAACAACCCAGCGCTCATACATCATGCTGAAGTTCAATACATTAAAGGGTGTTATTAAATCTACGCAAAGGAGGGCAGATTATGCTCACTAAATACAACTGCCCACATAAAGGCCATTTCAAAAAAGATTCAAAGGCATAAACAACGTGTCAGGGAAGTAATTTCTAACGAATCATTTCCAATCTCGAGAAATGGTACGTCTTTCACTTCCAATATAGAGGCACGCTTCAATTTAGTGATCACGACAAGCTATTATTGACTAGAACGAACAGATAACAGAAAGAAAGATAAAGAGAAGATAGAATGCTTCATCACAGAGGGCTCTGAAAAGCACACCCAGAAAGAGCTGGAAGACGACTTGGTCATAAATAAGGTCTCCAAATTCGATGAAAGTCCGAACATGGTTGCTATCCAAGGGAAGGCTTCATCACGGAGGCAATCTATCCTCTCTTTTCCATTAATTAGAGAAAATCCACTGCCAATCTATTCTCATCGACGCTTCCATCTCCGATCATTTTCCGCTCCGGCGTGACCCATCACTGGCGAGCACCCTAAAACTCATTATTTAGTTTCAGGACTCTCTTCGGGTGTTCATTTTATAGTCAGGTTTTCATTTTTACGAGCTTTTAAGCTGATTATTTTTCTCTCATATATCAAATTATCAATTACAATAAGTAGATATAATTTGACTATTGTTATTACTTCATTTAATAAAGGCTCTGTTTGGAACTTGGAGATGGAAATAGAAAGAAACAGAAATTAATTAAGAGAAAAATTAGATAGAATGTGAAAAGAAATTGAAGAGAAAATTAAACTATTTTTTAAACTTTCCCTCTCTTTTTCTAGAAACTGTTTAATGGGGATTTTTTTAAATTTTTTTCCCCTTCTTTTCCATTTCTTTATTCAAATTTCAGATGCACCCTTAACGAAAACCCTCGGTCTTTAATGTTAAATAAAGATGCTACTCACACAACAATCAAAATATAACAACTTACACAACCTCTAACATATATGTGAGGCCCACATATAGTAGTGTGTGTGGAGCCCACATGCATGTGAGAGGTTGTATAAGTTGTTGTGTTTGGATTGTTGTGTGAGTATCATTTTTGAATGTCAAATGTGAACACGATCCTCAGAGTTTCAGTTTTTCTTAGTTAGCCGCCTCCAACTTATGCAATATATTCAGTATAAACCAATCGTTATTAGTAAAATTGGAAAAACTTCTTTGAACACTAGAATCTTCTGTTCTCCATCAATGGAGATTGCCTCTCTCTCACTCTCAATTGGGTTTTGGTTCAAATGTTTTTGAACAACAGCACAGGTTTCGTAAACCAGATCCTAAAATTGGCAAAACACCTCCTACCAAAAGGGCTTCAACTTCACCTTCGTGTTTCCTCTCGCGCACCTGCGTCCTTGCTGATATGGACAACTCATCTATTCGATATTGCAGTCAATATTGGAAATCCCCCACAGCACCACTGTCAAACATGGTTTCACTTTCCCCCAAGCTTTCATTTCATCAAACAAATATTAAAATCTCCACTAACCATCCCTGCGGCAGCTGAGTTTGAGAAAATTCTTCTATAAAGGATTAAGGAAGTGGACTTCTTCATCCCGTTTGACCACAAACAACTAACAAACCGGATCCCAAAAAAGAAAAAAAAGAAAAGAAAACACTTGTTATGTTATTCTTCAGGTCTAAGGCTATTGACCATCACGGGACACCGGTACTGGACAAGCAAAGCTGTAAGTAAGAGTCATTAGTGTCAAATAAGTAATTAGTGAGTTAGTTAAGTTTGTTAATTGGTCATTAGGTAAGTCGGTGGACTTAAGCTCTATTGCTGAGTTGTCATTCAATGGTAACCTCCAGGTACAAAACATGGACGTATCACCTCATTGTAATTTAGTTTTGAGAATACAATAGAAAGCAATTTCTCCTCTCTCTCTCTCTCTTCTCTGGTTGGATTCATGGTTTTCTTTATGGTATCAAAGCTTTACTGACGCAAGTCGATTCGATTCTGAGGATTTTGCTTCACAAGTTGTCGATTCTACGGATCTGGTATATCAAGTTCATCATTTCTCTTTTCGATTCTTCAACTGAGTAAAACAAAACCTAGCTAATTTCTTCAATTCGATATTGATGGCATCGACGACGGTAACATTTCCTCCTTCGCTCATGTTTCTTATGTCGAATTTCCACAATTTTGTTACTATTAAGTTGGACAGTACAAATTACATGTTATGGCGGATTCAAGTTGAGAACATTGTGAGTGCCAATGGCTTCTTTGAGTATCTTAATGGTTCACATCTCCAAGTTTCTCATACTAGCAAAGGATTGCTTCCAACACCTTCAGGTCTTTTTCAGTTATCTCATGTTCTTCATACACCTCAAATTACTCACAATCTAATTTCAGTTCATCAGTTTGCTAAAGATAATCAGTGCTCCGTAACCTTTGACTCTTCTGGTCTTGAAATTCAAGACAAGAATTCCCACAGAATCTTGTACAAAGGACTCTGTCACAGGGGACTCTATCCCATTCTGACCTCCTCTGAGCATTATCCTGGTCATTCTGCATCAGCTTTTGTAAGCACTTCTTCTCCTTCTGCAATGCTTTGGCATCAGAAACTTGGACATCCTAGTCTTCCTTGTTTCAAGCTTTAATAAAACAATATGACTTACCTGTTTCTAAGCCTCATTTGGTTAACTATAGATGCTATAATATGGCTAAAAGCCATAAACTTCAATTTTCCCTTTCCAATACTACTACTACTCCTCATTTTCAATTGATTCACATGGATGTTTGGGGTCCATCACCCATACCTTCACATAAAGGGTTTAGATATTACTTGTTGCTCATTGATGATTACTCTAGATTTACTTGGCTTTTCCCATTGCATTATAAATCAGAAGTTAAGCATGTGATTGCTCACTTCAAAGCCTATGTTTCCACTCAATTTCATACAACTGTTCAGAGTTTTAGGAGTGATAATGGGGGGGAGTTTATAAATCATTTTCTTTTTAATCTCTTTCTCACTAATGGCATAATACATTAAACCTCCTGTCCTCACACTCCAGAACAAAATGGCCTTGCAGAAAGAAAACACAGGCATCTCATAGAAACAACAATAACACTTCTTTTGCAGTCTCAATTACCCACTTCTTTCTGGCTTGAAGCCCTTACCACTGCTGTTTATCTTGCAAACAGGTTGCCTCATACTAGTCTTAAATATCAAGTTCCTTACACCTTGTTATTTCATACATCACCTGATTATCAGTTTCTCAAACCTTTTGGACGTTGTTGCTACCCTTGGTTAAAACCATATGTTTCTAATAAGCTGACTCCCAAATCTACTCCCTGTATATTTCTGGGTTACTGTCCTCATACTAAGGGCTATAAATGCTATGATCCTAGAACAAATAAGGTTTATGTTTCTCGGCATGTTAAATTTGTTGAGTCTGAATTTTCGTTTTCTGATCTTGTAAAGGATGATTTAGCCTTTTCTATTGCTTTGACAATGTCCTTTACTATTCCACTTACTACCTTTGAGGATATGAATATTTCAATTCCTTGTTCTTCTCTTTATGCTCCTACTCCTGAAAATTCCTCTCCACCTCTTTCTCAAATAACTCCTTTACTTGATTCTGACCCTACCATTTCTGTTTCTACTAATCATGAGTCTCCAACATCTGCATCTGAATCCTTCTCTTCTGTTCCTCTTCAGCCTCAGTCATTCTCTTCTGATTTATCTTCTGCTACTT
This sequence comes from Rhododendron ovatum, assembly GCA_019656835.1. Taxonomy (NCBI): domain Eukaryota; kingdom Viridiplantae; phylum Streptophyta; class Magnoliopsida; order Ericales; family Ericaceae; genus Rhododendron; species Rhododendron ovatum. The sequence continues at coordinate 10,514,095 of CM033793.1, read as the reverse complement.
CTACCATTCCTTATTATGGTCATGATGAGACTATTGTTCCTGATATTCCTTCTGCTGATCTTATTCCTGTTCCTCCTCCTACTCAGTTGCTTCCTCCTGTCAATCATCATCCCATGGCTACAAGATCTAAACATGGGATTGTTAAACCTAAAATCCAGTTTAGTCTGAATGTTGTTGGTACAGACTTACCTTTGTCAGAAAAAGAACCTAACCATTACTCTGAGGCTGTCAGAAGTTCTGCTTGGCAATAAGCCATGAATGAAGAATATCAAGCTTTGGTTAAACAAGGTACATAGACCTTGGTTCCTCCTCTTTTAAGAGCCAACATAATAGGCTGCCAGTAGATATATAAGATCAAACGTCATTCTGATGGAAGTGTGGCTCGGTATAAAACCCGTTTGGTTGTAAATGGCAATCAACAAACTGAGGGCCTTGATTTTACAGAAACCTTCCGCCCTGTGATCAAACAACCCATTGTAAGGGTGGTTCTGAGCCTTGCTCTGCATCATGCATGGCCAATCAAGCAATTGGATGTATCCAATGCCTTCTTGCATGGAGTCATCGATGAAGAAGTGTTTATGAGACAGCCCCTTGGTTACAAAGACCCTACTCATCCTAGCTATGTGTGCAAATTAACCAAAGCTCTTTATGGTTTAAGACAAGCACCCAGGGCTTGGTTTTCAGTCTTTTCTGGTTTTCTAATTCAACAAGGATTTACACAGAGCAAAGCTGATTCTTCTTTGTTCATTAGGAAAACAGATTCTGATATCACTTTAGTTTTGGTATATGTGGATGATATCTTGATTACTGGGGGTAATGCTGCATATATTTCTGAGTTGATATCAGTTTTAAGCTCCAAATTTGTGATGAAGGATCTTGGGTGTCTGAGTTATTTCCTTGGGATTGAGGTGTTATATCATGGTTCATCTATCATATTGTCTCAAACCAAGTATGCACATGATCTACTAGTAAAGGCAGGAATGCTTGAATGTAAATCTAGTCCTTCTCCTACTTCATCAAAGTCTGCTATTTTTGATCCTGATCCAGCCTTTACTGATATTCATTGGTTCAGAACTGTGGTAGGATCACTTCAGTATCTCACCCTTACTAAACCTGAGATTGCTTATGCTGTAAACCTTACATGCCAACACATGCATAGTCCCAAACACAGTCACTTTGTGGCTGTTAAAAGAATTCTCAGGTATATACGAGGTACTCTTCATCAAGGGTTGCTTTTTACTCCAAGTCCATTACAGTTAAGTGCTTTTTCAGACGCTGACTGGGCAGGGAATCCTTTAGATAGGAGATCAACTTCTGGGTGTTGCTTGTTTCTAGGTTCCAACCTTGTGTCATGGTGTGCCAAGAAACAAGCAACTGTTGCAAGATCGTCTACAGAGGCTGAGTACAGGTCCTTAGCTCAAACAACTGCAGATGTGACTTGGGTGCATCAGTTGCTCTTGGAACTTTCTGTCCCTTCCGTCTTGCCTTACACAATTTGGTGTGACAATCTTTCTGCGATTGCTTTGGCATCAAATCCAGTTTTTCATGCACGAACAAAGCATGTGGAAATTGATTATCATTTTATACGAGAAAAGGTGCTGTCCAAACTGATTGCAGTTCATCATATTGGTTCCATGGAGCAGGTTGCAGACATTTTTACTAAACCTCTTTCTGTCGCACGTTTTCTGTTACTAAAAGCCAAACTCATGGTTGTCAATACACCCATGAGTTTGTAGGGGACTGTAAGTAAGAGTCATTAGTGTCAAATAAGTAATTAGTGAGTTAGTTAAGTTTGTTAATTGGTCATTAGGTAAGTCGGTGGACTTAAGCTCTATTGCTGAGTTGTCATTCAATGGTAACCTCCAGGTACAAAACATGGACGTATCACCTCATTGTAATTCAGTTTTGAGAATACAATAGAAAGCAATTTCTCCTTTCTCTCTCTCTCTCTCTTCTCTGGTTGGATTCATGGTTTTCTTTAAAAGCACTAGCATATAAATTTTGAATAAGCAAAGAAGCAGTCTACTGAAGCAAATCAAATAAACGTGCATACTTATTTGCACAGGGCCACATCCATTGGTTACAAATCTCGCAATAGCAGTTGCTGAAACAAATGCAATTCTAACTAAGGAAACTCATGGTGTCGCTAAGAGAACATGGTTACCCCTTTCAAAAGTGGTTCTCGGAGAACTAAACAAGTTTTGCTCACTTCAGAGAACTTGGAGATGTAATTGTCAACCTGTCCCTTCATAACACCGGAATCAATAGTCTTTAGCATCTTTGCATTTTAAGCCAACAAGATTCAGTCTACCCTCATCGCCCGTAAAGCAAACAATATTCAGTCTTCAGACACGGCTACAAGCACTATCAAAATAGAAACAGTTAAATGTGAAACCAGTAATGATAAAAGGAATGCATGTTTCAGCAAGAAAATGGAGTTACTCTTAGTTGTCCATTTCACTTGCAGAACATAACTGCTGCATCAGGAGAGGATCTTGGAAAGGTCAACAACTTGTTAGCTGCTACAAAAAATTCCTTTGGCAATGCATCACCTAGCATTGACATTTTGAGTAATCTTTTGTAGCACCTTTGCATCTTCAGAAGAAATTGTACAAAAGAGAAGAAGTTGGATTCATAGTGAAACCAACTTAAATCAACAAACACAACTTCTTCGAGATGCAGCGACAAACACTTGAAAATCCTCTTTTGGGCTGTCCAGTAGTGCTCTGCATTGTCACTATCAATTTCATTCTTCCAACAACCCTGCACTCATACATCATGCTGAAGTTCAATACATTAAAGGGTGTCAATAAATCTACGCAAAGGAGGGCATATTATGCTCACTAAATACAACTGCCCACATAAAGGCCATTTCAAAAGAGATTTAAAGGCATAAACGTGTCAGGGAAGTAATTTCTAACGAATCACTTCCAATCTCGAGAAATGGTACGTCTTTCACTTCCAATATAGAGGCACGCTTCAATTTAGTGATCACGACAAGCTATTATTGATTGGAACGAACAGATAACAGAAAGAAAGATAAAGAGGATAGAATGCTTCATCACAGAGAGCTCTGAAAAGCACACCCAGAAAGAGCTGGAAGACGACTTGGTCATAACTAAGGTCTCCAAATTCGGTGAAAGTCCGAACATGGTTGCTATCCAAGGGAAGGCTTCATCACGGAGGCAATCTATCCTCTCTTTTCCATTAATTAGAGAAAATCCACTGCCAATCTATCCTCATCGACGCTTCCATCTCCGATCATTTTCCGCTCCGGCGTGACCCATCACTGGCGAGCCACAAGGTCGGCGAGCTCCCTCTCTCTCTTTCCACAGTTTGGGTGCCGGCTATTAGAATTTGTACGTATATTAGCTTGGGTTTCACTCTTCAAAGGTGAGTTACGAATATACTTTGGTTACATAATTTATTTTTAATGTAATGCGACTATAAAATGTTGAATTTGTGAAAATAGACGACTTGTATGGAAACGTCTAGTGCATAATGAGTATAATTGAAAAGATGGAATTTCAATGATAAGGATTGGATTTGTATTTTAAAGGAAAAAGAATGAAATGTATTACGCATATCGAAAAAGGAATCTGGGCGTTGAGTTTTGGCGCCCAAAGTGTTAAAGGATATATCCAGGTATCGTAGGGACTTGATATCAATTCCTGCTATGGGGTCGCTCTCCAGATCAATTGCCGGTGTTCTACTCATGATAGATGCATCGTTCGATATGTGTATTTTCTCAAATGTGGTTTAGCAGTTTTGATATGTGAATTATGTAACCTTGGTATATCGTGATGCTCACTGGAATGATTTTGTGTTTATGAAACCATTTCAAGACACAGGGGTAAAGTTGGCTGCATGAATATCGTGTACACGGTGTACGTGGCTAATAGTTGATGATTATTGTTGTCGTGACTTTATGTTGCTAGACTCCAAATTTGTAATTTTAACACCCCGATTTTTCAAGGAATTTCGGGCGCATTACTTTTAAAATACGCTAACTTTTACAAACTTCTAGGCCCTTATTTGTGCTTATACAAAAATTATAATCTCAAAATAAAACAAAAATCTACGAACATTTTATTTGAAAACAACTCTAGAGCGACTCTAGTTTTAACACGAATTTCAAGCAACGCTGGCTCAGTCTCTGTTCCAGGGGTCCCACCTGTATCAACTGCTCTACTGTAGAATCCTACAAGCTCTAGCAAATTGATCGCCGAAGCAACTGATTTATCAGGATACGTATCCTGAGTGATAATTCACCAAGTATAAATCCTAAAACCCAATACCACAATTTGCAATTTCAATGAAAATAACACAAAGTTATTGTCACGCCCCGCCCCGCGCATGGTGCCCTATGTAGGCCCGAGCCGATGCGGCCGCGTGTCCATGACGATCCCATCCATCTTTGTACAATATTGTCCGCTTTAGACGCCCAAAGACCGTAGACTTTCCAGTAGGGTCACCCACCCTGGATTACCCCAGGATGAGCACGCTTAACTGTGAAGTCCCTATGTTCTTTGGCCCGCCCTCACAGCTTTAAAAGGACTTGTACAAGAAGGATGAATCATTCCTTATAAATTGTGACCTGCCCCCCCTCAATCGGCGAGTAGGCTGTCACAGTTATACAATAATGATGATACGCAGTCACAAGTAGCTTTTTTAGATATTTCTTGATTTTTAGTGAATTTTAGATCTCTCCATCATGAAAAATACTCTTCCCAAACAACATCTGAACTTTGGCAACTCTGCCAATTTACCCTCTCCGTACTTGCCTAGCCTGGGTCCTAGACGAATAAGACCAAACTACATGTTGGATCGAACTCGGCTGTACCATCACAAGGGACAAATGATAAACCAACCAACTGTGAGAAATGATACCCATACTCCGGTTTCAACCAATGAAAACACCCCCTGAAATTCTGCAAGATAAATCGAGCAGTGCCATATTCAGGGTTTACATGATTTATCAAAATCCACTGGTCTTAAACCACTAGTGCCGATACCGTTACCCATTCTTTCAGTAATCAATGGTCCTCGACCACTTTGGCTATCTCCTGACCGTAACCGTCACAACAGTGAATATCAACATTTCACTTTCCCTAGAGTTTAAACGTCTAATCACTTATTTAAGTCTCGAGTACCACCCAATGTTCCTATTGTCCAATTTTACGTTCACGTAGCAATTCAAATTGCCATAATCCACATAATAATCAACAGCATACAAAACTCACAAACACAATATCGCATGCATAAAGTCTGACATAACAATATTCTAATTTATTAAATATCAATTGACGAATAAGTCAAAAATATGTATACGGCGGTTTGAATAAAATCGTTATCTTAAAAGACAATCACTTTGTTTGGTTTAATTTTTAAAAAGTTATTTTTGAGGGTTGAGTGATAATGAATGGAGAGAGATAGAGAGATTTATTGGAAACTGTGTCGAGAGTTAAAAGTTATTCTAAAAAATGGGAACCAAGCGGAATAAATGTTTTTTTTTCTTTTATAAATTCATGATATCAACTTATATAGTATTCTCGAAATCATTTATTCTATTTCTTTATTACCACAAAATAAATATTTAGTCAAACAATTAATTGCTACACTTAAAATTAAGTCTATTTCTCACATCTAGTATTTTTATAAAACATTTCTACTAGTTGTCCATTTAAACATTATTTTAAACTCTCACAATATTCATAGATTTTACAAACTAGTTTTTATTGTAAAATATTTATTACTAATTTTAGTTTTTACTAAAATTTATTCTTTTTTTTATCTCGTAATACTCCCTTCGTCCCATAATGTTTGTCTGGTTCGCAAAACGAGGACGTAAAAATAATATATTTTTTGCAAGAAAAATTTAAATTTTTTTCAACAATTCACTAGATATCGATGAGTTCTTTTAATTTATGAAAAAAGTTTGAATTTTTTCTTGAAAGAAATGCATTATTTTTAAGTCCTCATTTTGCAGACAGGACAAATATTTTGGGACGGAGGAAGTATCAGCTTATATTTTCTAACTATTATTGTATTTCTTAAAATACTATTTCCTTTAATTTTCATTCAATACTTAAAAAATAATTTTCCTGTGTAACAAGTACACTAGTTTAAATACGGAATTTTGTTAACAAGTTGGTTTAATCAATACCATATCTTAGGGCTAAAATATTTCTTTCATGTATATTTAATTTAGAAACTCTTTTATATTTTTCCTTTTACAAATTAAATTAACTACTTAACGAGAAATTTTCTATTATTAATACAACAAAAATTTTAATCATCTAATAATTCCATAACATGCACATGTTTCCCTTGAACATGAATCAAGAGCTTATATTCAATTTACGAATAAAATTCATTTTCAGGCCTTACCACTGATTTTCTATCACAAACAGGACTAAATATTAATGAAAACAGGACTAAATAATAATTAATTAACTTCTCTAATTAAAATCAGGTTATCATCTACAACAGGAATTAAGTTTTAGTTCTAAACTCCATTAAAAAGAAGATTAAGGTTTCGGGTTTCCGGAAAACTAATTAAAACGCGATTCTAAGCTTGGGGAAGTGTTGTGCGGTGTTCGTGGATCGCTGTGGTGGTTTCGAAATCTTGAGGCGGCATCCGGTGGCACCCCGTCGGGGCCCGTGGTGGCGGTGGCGCACGAAACTCACGGCTGTTTTTTTTTTTTTTAAGGCACCGGGATGGGCAGGCCCACGGGTGGTGATGAGTACGGGCCGGGTGGTGGGGTTTCGAGGTGGGTGCGGCTGGAGGAGGAGGTACGGCTGGTGGTGGGTTCTCGGCAGTGGTGGCGGTTTCGGTGGAGAGGGACAAAAGGAAAGGAGGAAAAAAAAGAAAAGGGCAAGGGAGAGGGGCTGGCGTGAATCATGGGGTGGGAGAATTATTATCGTGGGCGCGGAAACGTGTCACGAGGTGTAGGACGGTTTGGTTTTCGGTTTCAAAAAATTACAAAATTAATACCGTAGTCTAAATAAAATATTTTGAGACTAAGGCTCCGTTTGATAATCAGACTAGACTTTAGGATTGGATTACCAATCCCAAAGGCTTCCAAAACCTTGTTTAATAATCCCAAAGAGACAAAGTTGTCCTTTTGGTCCTACTATTCTTTTACGGCTCTCATATGAAAGTTCTAGAGCTAAAAATTAATTATAACTATTTAAGATAAAATGATCAAAAAAAATAAGATCTCCGCACTAATTTAAATAGATTGAAAATTAGAGCACTAAATTTTGTAAAACCGTTTATATATTAAAATATGATTAAAAATTTAAGTGCTCCAATTTTCAATCCGTTAGAACCGGAGCGAAGATCTTATTTTTTTGATCACTTTATCTTAAAGGTTCATAATTAATTTTTGTCTTTAGGGCTCTCATAATTTAGTATTTGCTCTTTATTTGGTTCTATGACTATTTTAGGACTTGTACATGAAAGCCCTAAAGTCAAGAATTAATTATGACCATTTAGGATAAAATAATTAAAAAAATAAAAATTTCGCATTGATTCAGGGAAATTAAAAATTGGAGCACTTAATTTTTAATACATAAACAGTTGATGCTGGCTTTGGTTATTTATTTTTTACCCAGTTTGCTTTTGATGCATAATGCATGGTGTTGTTATCCTTTAGTTTTGTGGTAAGAGCAAAAATGGAAATGTATACTATCAATCCAATTCTATCCTATGTGAAATAAATATGATATAAATAATCTCATCATCTAATTCCATGCGAAACAAACCTGTAAATTACGAATCTCATCTCTCTATGAATTCTAACTCATCTAATACTTTTAACAAATGAGGCCTAAGAAGAGTATATGTTGTATATAGGGAAAATTTCTTTTATATCCCTTCTACTTTGACCAAAAATTCATTTTGGTCCTTCACCTTTTAATTTCGGCATAAAAATCCTTCGACTTTCCAATTGTTTTCAATGTCATCCTTTAGGGATATATACATATATACACGAAAATTAGGTGTTTAGATCAAGCACCCTACATGCATCGGATGCTGTTGATTCCCGCATTGGCCTCCTCATTTTTTTTTATAAAATTTTTGGACGGCTCGGATCGGCCGTCCGGTAGCTGGAGACGGCCGCGCGCGGCCGCAGTCCCTATAACAAGACTAAAAAAAAAACGGATTGGATGACATTGAAAACAATTGGAAAGTCGAAGGATTTTTATGCCGAAATTAAAAGGTGAAGGACCAAAATGAATTTTTGGTCAAAGTAGAAGGGATATAAAAGAAATTTTCTCCTGTATATAATAAGGGGAGTGGGGGGGGGGGAGGGAGGTGGAAAGAGAAAAGAAAAGGTGGGGTGGGGTGGGGTGGGGTGGGGTGGGGTGGGAAAAGGAAAAGAAGAGTGGTTTGTCGGGTAAGGGAGGGGGCAAGGGAAAAGGGAAAGGAGAAAAAAAAGAAGAGGGAAAGGGCGAGGGGCTGACGTGAATAATTGGGTGGGAGAATTCTGCGGCCGCGGAAACGTGTCATGTGGTATACGGCGGTCCGGTTTTCGATTTTGAAAAATTACGAAATTAATACAGTAGTCTAAATAAAATATTTTGAGACTAATCGCAGTCTCGATTTATGGAACAGGAATCTCGATAGCCAAGAAAATATTTTTTGTGGATATTAATACATCCAAATTGAATTTAAAATTACATCTATTATTTAATCAAATTAATATTCCAACAATTGATTAATATCGAAAATAATTTTTCTGAAATAATATCACAAAATTTTTATTTAATGAAAATTTTGGGATATTACAGTAATAACTAAAAGCTATTATTATTTCGTGATGCCGTAGTTGTGGGCCACAGATTGTAAATTAACGCCGTTGGGTGAGTATGTATTTCGATTGTACATTAGAGAGCTTTATATGTATTTTTTTTACACTCCTATTTATCAATTCATAATAAAACTGGCAAATCATATAAAATAATTTTACGGACATGAGTTGGTAAAGGCCTAAGGTGATTCTTAAATCACTGGCTGGTCACGAATTCTTTATAACCATGGATTTGGGTCGTGACTTTTTTAAAGGTCTAGATTTGCGCACCTAACATTTGTTTAGGAATAGAGGAAGTATTATATATTTTTGAGTTCTTATTTTGCCTCGTAGTTAATTTTTTTTATAATGGAGGTTATGTATTTTTACCGTCTTATTTGTACTAATTTATGAGATTTTGTACATATATTATTGGTGAATAAATCAACTAGTTAGTAGAATTAAGATAATTTCTGAATACCCTATTACAAGTTTCTGGAGCCGCCAATGACTTGCTTCTTTGATTTTGGCGGTTTTACTCTTGACAAAAGAGACTTTGTGTGCCATCAAATGGACGAGAGAAATACTCGTACAACCAAATTGAGGTATTTTCCATAAGGATTCTGTAACGTTCCGAATTTTGGGCACGTTAAATAAGTAATTTTATTGAAAAATAAACTGAGTCAGGCTCTTTATTACAACAAAGCTTAAAAGAAGTACTTTTATTACAAACAGAAGGGAACTAAAGTTCCTAACTACTGCTCCGCTTGCTCCTCCATCCGGGCTAGCTCTTCGGCTCCAAAGGCCTTCAAGGTGTAAAGTTCACCCTATTCATCTATGAGGTCTGACATATTATACCGGCGTCGCCACCAATATAATAGGTCAGTGTCACACCCCGCCCCGCAAACGGCACCCAATGTGGGCCCGAGTCGACGCGACCACGTGACATTCTACACCAAAAAAAATCAAACCACACCTCACAACCTGTCAGAATAAACACCCAGCGAAAGACTTATCACCTTAACATAAAAATGAGTCGACGTATCGACCAACCAACCACGATCTCACACAACTAAACAACAATATAGTTTTACAATACTTTAAAAATTCTACACTTCAATACATCTACCAACGACTTATTTATAACTTACATAAATCAACTTTTTAGTTTACTACCTACAACCAACTCGATCATCCACATCATCTAATGCTAGCCCAAACACTTCTCAACACGATGACCGGTAGTGGACCCACTCTACGCAACCTGCTACCTGGCAGACCAAAAGGAAAGCCAGAGTGTGTGAGATATAGAAATGCTCAACAAAATATAGCAACAACCGAATAAATAACAACCAAAATATAAATTCTCAACATATCTGAGATTCTCAAATGTACGTAACAGATATAATCACCACATCCTCCAATTACAACATAACAGTAATATCCAACAACTAAAAGATAATCTCAACTTGTCAACAGTTTATCGAGAAATTAAGAGCCACACCGGGCACATAGCCAATAATTTAAGACATAAGCCTTATGGCATTAAGTCAATCACCGGGCACACAGTCAATAATTTAAGGCATAAAACCTTATGGCATTAAGCCAATCACCGGGCACACAGCCAATCGTTTAAGGCATAAAGCGTTATGGCATTAAGCCAATCACCGGGCACACAACCAATAATTTAAGGCATGAAAGCCTTTTGGCATAAAGCCAATCACCGGGCACTAAGCCAACAATCAAGTTCAATTCAATATAGAACAACATCTATGAATCAAACACTCACATATCATAAGCTATACAACAATAGCATGATATACACTCACCATTACAGCAATATCTCATTAAAGATAACCATATCGAAAACTTACTACGATTAGCAAGATATACATTCACCACCACAACAACATTTTATTGGGAAGAACCATATCAAACACACTCACCTTTGCATCGACCGAGATATACACCAAACTTACGGTTTCGGCACCTCCTATTTGACCGGCTTGTCACCTAGCCACAAGCTACCATATCAGCATATGAATCCCTTGGAATGTTTAAGTAAATATATGATACACCCCATAATACATTCACCATGCTAACAAGTGTCAAATGAGCTTAACAATGCCACCAACACCCCTAAACCATTTAACAATCATTTGATACCAAATTATAAAACTAATAAGGTATTAGACAATACCCAACGAATACAAATATGTCCATCTTAAGGCTTAGAAGTGCCCCCAATTCAACATAAGAGTATAAATATGATATAACTCTTAAAATCGATTTGAAACCATGACCATCCCGTTGTATTTCGACCATAACTTCTTATTGATTTAGAATCAGGTTGTCAGACTACCACCATTAAAAAGTACACCTCCGGTACATAAATTTTGATATAAAATTTGTCCTAAACGGAGTCTGAATGACCAAGATACGCTCAAATGAAGTTACACATCTAAAGCAGAATTCACAGTTTTCAGCAGAACAGTCAGCGATCGAAAGCTCATTAAAAATCACATACTCAATATTTTCCAATAATTCCAACACCAAAACATCACCAATTGATCCATGTTTAAGACTCATGAGAACCCATGTCCACCCAGCATGCTTAAACTTGAGGAATTTCATGACGAACACAAGCCAAAAGCTGTCCAGAATTTCAGAAGTACCAAAACCTGAACTTTAATTCAAAAACTGCTATAATCTAGAAAGAACCACGACACAACCCATACATATTCAGAAAAATATACGAGTCTAGTTTCGGAATCAAGAAACGGTGCGTAAAACCGATACACGAGCAAGAAGTTATGCCCGTTTTTCCAACACGTGTCTGGGCTGTCTGCCCAGACGCGAATCAGACACCAGTTCGATTCATGATTTTTATCTTTTTCCATACTATTCAGAAAATTCTGAAATTTTTGCAGCATAAACTACACTCACAGAGGCATCTACGGTAAAATTATCAGAAAATAACATGGTCGAAAAGTCGACAAGAAATATTCATCAAAAACAGGACAGATTCAATTTGGTTCAACACAGTTATGCATAATCATACTATACACGAATTTTCTGGAATAAAACTCAACTCCAACCTAAAACCCCCTCTCCCATGCCTTCAATTCAGAGCATATTAGATGCAGAATAAGAAACCTAGCATGAGAAATATAAAATTCAACACTTAAAAAGATGAAGATTACCTAATTAAGCTTCAAAACCCTTAATCCCTTTCTTCCTTCTTCTCTCTCTCCTCACGGCTGATCTCTCTCTCTCTCTCACGTTGGTACAACCTGATGGGTTTTCTTTTTTTTTTTCCTTTTGTTTTAAAAGAACACACACACACACACACACACAACACCACACCATACACACGGCACACATGCACAATTTAAAAAAAATGCACTTTAGTCCTTTAAGTTATTAAATTTAGCATTTAAGCACCTCAATTAAAAAAGGATGTTACAGCCAGGGTCACCAAAAAGGCAACACCGTGAGCTACAACGCTCAATAGAATAATCCAAACCCTCTAACCCTTAACTTACAACAATACAACATATAGTCAAAGGTTTCCACATAGCATACTTATCTAGCTAATTTAACTAACAATAACACATCCGTATTCGAAAATCAATCAACGTTAGTGTCCAAGATTTGTGAGTTTCTCCTACGTGACTCCTCGTAGACCGTGTCATTATTTTTCCACACATCGCCTTTTCAAAAACCGTTTTCAACACAACCAACCTCGGTTCCGCCGTTCCGGTCTCTCGAGTATCCTCACAATGGTTCCGCCGTCCCGCGTTCCCATTGGCACACATTGCATTGGCTCCGTAACGCGGATAACCAAGCACACACCCAACCTCGGTTCCGCCGTTCCGGTCTCCCGAGTATCCTCACAATGGTTCCGCCGTCCCGGTCTCCCATTGGCACACAAAACACACACCACACAATGGGCTACTACGTCCGGCCACATTGCGGTTTCTAAAATATTTCACACTTTTGAAAACACGCCCTTTCATAAACCACACCCTAGGTGTCATATTTCTACTTTCTCGATTTTCGTGTCTCGTTCTCATGCATAGACTCCGCGGTAGGACTTTTCATATACGATATCATTCATTGTAATGTTCAATCTAACAAGATCATCCATTCTAATTTACTTGACATGCTTGAATCACTCAATAACGAACATCATGCGTTTCATATGTTTTCCAACAAAAGATAACATTATCTACTTTAAATAAAACGATTAAAGTTACTTCCTAATGAACTTATATTTAGAGTTAGGGTACAATACTACTTCATATTTGGGATAGTAAGTAAGGATAACTACCGTTCTTCTTGGCGGTGGTCGGCTACGAAGATTTGGTCGTCGGTTTTGGATTTCGGCGGCGTAACGGCGTCGGAATGCTTCGAAAGGAAGAGAGATGAACCTTACTCTTCCTAGAAATAACTTTCTAACTTAACTAAGCAACTTTAAAGATCTAAAGGTGGTTTTGGGAGTGGTTTGGTGGTTTCTCTCAAGAACACTCAAGAACATAAGAAAACAAGAACTTTGGAAGCAAGAACTTTTGGAATTTCTAGAGATAAGTGAGAGCAATGGTTGAAGATGTGAGTTCAAAGCTTGGAGTGAGCTTCTATTTATAGGCAAACTCTCCCTCCCTCTCTCCTTTGGCCGGCCCCTCTTTCTCTCTCTTTCTAAGTCTCATATTTCTTTCACATGTCAAGGTTGATTGAAAGGTTGGAGGCTAATTGGTAGGCTTGCATGGCTAGTTTAGTCCTTGGATTTGATCTTTGGAAAATTTGTTGGAAAGAAGGAGACCATGGTACAAGATTCTTGTTTAAACAATTGAAAGATGTACAAAGGAGGACAATGGGATTAAGATTTGGCTAGAAAAAGAAATCACCAAAGATTTGAAGTACTTTGGAAGACCAATGTCAAGGTATACATCAAATCCTTCTTCTTTCTCCTCCTCTCTCTCTCCCTCTCTCTCCCTCTCGGCTCCTCTCTCACGGCCTCTCTCTCTCTCTCACAGCCTCTCTCTCTCTCTCCCTCTCTCCCTCTTAAGTACTAGCATATATATATATATATATGTATGTACTACAATGTGCAAGATAACAAATAAAATATTAGGTACTTTTGTACAAAAGATCAATTTAGTCTTTAAGGATCAAGATTCACCCAATAAACAATTAAAAGGTACTAGTACTTTAATTAATATAATAATGTACTTTGTACTCCCGGAAATCTTAACAAAATATTAGTTTATTAGGCCTAGTACTTAGTTGGCAAGATTAACCTATTGACCAATGGATAATAAAACCCCTAACGGTTAATAACCAAGGGATAACAAAGGTACGAGTACTTTAAATAATAAATTAAGTCTTTTAAAAAGACTACATGTCCTTTGAAAATACACGTGTGTATATATGTACATGTACTTAACAATATAATAATGGAAAAGCTATTGTCCAATGGGTAAAGATTACCCTAACGGTTATTGTCCAATGGACTAATGGTTACTAGGGTACTTTTATAGTAAAATAATCAAAAAGTACTTTAAAAATAATTATAAAAGTCTATTTTTAAAAGATCATAGTACTTTGTTCAAATCTTTCAAAAATCCTTTTAAATATAAAGAATTGGGTTTCTATTATCCAATGGATAATATTTTCCCTAACATTTATCGTCCAAGGGATAAAGAATAAAACCAAAATAATAAAAGAAAATAATTAAACAATTTTTAGTCTAGGGTTGAAAAGGTTCAAAAGATTCAAGATGGGCAAAACGGTCCATCTATGGTTAGGAAAAAGTAACTAGGTGACTTCCTAGTTTGGTTTCTTCAACAAGCCGGTTGGAAGCTAACTAGACTTGCTAAGTAGGACTAAAAGTCAAGAAACGATCCTTGAGGGGCTAAAGTGTAATTAGGGTTTCTAGTCGAGAAATATAATGATAAGGCGTTCGATTGCTTAAAGACCAACCGTTTAAGAATTAATAAGAAAACCATCGAGCAGTTAAGAGAAATTACGAAATTTCAAATAACAACGAGATTTTTTATTGAATGAAAAATCGGAGTTGTTACAGATTCCTTCCAATAATCTATGCGCATTAATCGTACCGGAAATGATTCATATATCATTGCAATTTGCATGTCTTACTCCATATCCGCAAATATATAGTGAGCCCTTACAAACAGGAAATGAAAAGTGAAGATGTGAGAAATGCCATTGCCCACTAGTCAGATGCCATTCTTCTCAACTTGAGTCCCTTCTCAAAACCAATCACATTTTTACCGTGTCACAAACACTATCATCAAAACCAAGAGATTGCACATTCGAATCTTACGGAAGCAAAACATTTCAAATCTTAGAACCACTAGAGGCAAGGTTGTAGCCAGGGGCGGATCTAGTACGGGCGGCCGCCCTGGCAAGAATTTTAGAAAATTCAATTATTATATGTAAAAAAAAAAATATATCCCCAACTTATATCGATTTGCCACCTCTAGATTTTTTTTCCTTATTTTTTGCTATATACTAGTCCAAAATCCTCTATTTTTTTCTCAAGAAAGAAGACCCAAAATAGTATTCCAAAATTAAATCTAATGGGCCAAAGTAAAATAATATAAAGGATGAGGTCTAATTAAGGAAAAAAAAAATCCACACTTCAACCTAAATCAACTTAACCAAAATCAAAATAGTTGACACTGTGCACGACTCAGAAATAGTGAATTTCTCATTTAGTGGACTTCCAAATTTCTAATGCCGGCACTGTGCAATAGTGGACTTCTGAAAAATTAAAAAGTCATTTATTGTTTGGCGCTTTGTGTGAATTTCTCAAACTCCATTGAAAAAAAGATAGTCTTCTTCAATTTTTCAATATTCAATTCAACTTAGAGAGCAAATAAAAAAATTATTGAAGTTAGAAAAATTATTGAATCCTGCACCCTTATTACTTGCACGCTCTTACAAATATCAGCATTTTTCTTCCCCGTACGCTTAACTGTAACCACGTTGCTTGCTTACTGCTTGATAAATTATTGTGCTCATTCAGTAAAATTTAGTGATGTTGTAGCCTATTGGTACACCTTGTTTGGTTTAGCTTTCATCTCATCTTATTTTTTGTACTATACGTTTTTCAATATATATTTTTCTCTCTCTCTACTTATTATCACTCATTACATCAAAAATAACTTTTAAAAATGCAAACCAAACAAGGGTGTTTGTGTAACATCTTCCTCACTTCCCTTTTTTTTTTTTTTGTCTTCTTTAATAATGGAGATTCCCAAAACAAGAAAATAATTGTGGGTTAGCCTTTGTTTTCTTTCCATTATTTATGGTGGTTAGCCTTTGTTTTCTTTCCATTATTTGTGTTGGTCCACTTGAGTTGGACATCCACCTTCAAATTGTATGACAGTACATATGAATACAAGTTGTTACGAAACAAAAAAAAAAGTTGACTTGGCCAGAAGACTTTTAGAGTGGCACCGATCAGGTAATTAACAGTTTATCTGTCCTTCTTTTGAGCACCATTGTTGGGTTTATGTTCAAACAACCATTGTTTTTGAGAAATTGATATTCGCACTTCTAAAATTATTGACAGCACTCTATTTATAATGTGACTTCGCGTTATAAGTGAAGCACTATCAGTAATTTTAATAGCACGAATATCAATTTCCTTATATTTGTTCTCCAACTAGCTGAATGTATGGCTAGATCCCTCTATGGTCTTATAAGTTCCTCTAAACTTAACTTATTCTTTGTTTTAGTTCGCTTTTTGTGAATTTTTGTTAAATTTGCGTGTTTTTTTTAAATTAATCATCTATCTCGATAAAAGAAGTTTAAAAAGTATAAAATTATGATAAACAAAAAAAAAGTTTATTTTTTTAAATGATAAAAAATAATTCATTAAAGACGAAAAAATATTCTGACAACAAAGAAATGTGGGGTTTAGAGCATTGGTAATCTTCTCATGTACAGTAGTTTTCTTTGGTGGTGGAAAGTAAAATGTGGACTTTTGCTTTTGAGATAGGATCAAATTGGAACTGTACGTCTGTAACACTTGGAAACACAATCTCTCTCTCTCTCTCTCTCTCTCTCTCTAGAGATCTCTCTTCTCAATTCTGATCCTTCTTCTCTGTTTCTGGCGAAAAGACCCCGAATTCTGAAGAGGAACTGCAAATCGGTAGCTCTTACTACCTTGGCCGTAGTACTGGCTGTAGTACCGACACCCCGATTTCCGGTGGAAGATCTAGTACCCCGAATTAATTCTGGTAACGAACTACTGTTGCTCCCAAATTCTCTGTTTTTTCTTCCTTGATGTTCTGTTCACAAACTTGGAACAGATCTGAATAGTCTCTCTATAGCGGAAAATCGTTTGGGCATTTCTTCATCCATATTTTGCTGTAAGAATGGTCAAGTCATTATTCAGTGAAAGCGGATAAAAAAGAATAAATAAAAAAATTCAGTGGAGGCTACACTCACTTCTATCAGTACTTCTTTTGAGTTTGAAATATGGAATAAGTACTTATTTTTTAAGAAAGTCTTCTGGAACGACACTTTAGTCACTTCTACGAGTACTTCCAGTGAACGCCCTCCTGATTTTGGACAGAAACTATTTTGAGGTAAAAATATGTCGAAATATTAGTGGTAACATGTGTTTAACTCTCTATGACGGCTTAGATTTGAAAAGAAAAAATTGAGAGAGTGGTGAGGTGAGAGGAGAGAAAAGGTTTTAATCTGGGCCGTTCAACACTCTTTTGGACGGCTCGGATGGATTGCTCGGATACCGCATGGGCACGGCCACATGGTACCGAAAAATTTCTCATTATTTTACCCAAATTTATTACTAAATAACACCATTGTAATTAATGAGTGACATACTTATAAATTTATAATTAATGAGAGTGAAAAGAGTGGTTATGAGTTTGAGTCTCCAAATTTGGGTGAGGAAATGGGTAGAAAACTTAAAATGGATATGCAAATGGGTGCATGGCATTGGAGATGGATTTTTAAGCTTTTTACTCAAATTTTGATTATGGGGAATAAATTGGGCATGTTAACACAAACAATTCCCACACAGATCGCGCACAAATCCGTGTATGGGGCTCACTCCGAGTCCCACACGAACGATCGAAGTCGTTCATTAAATGTAAATATTTTTTTAAGGACCCTCGTGAAAAATTAGCTTAATCCGATACTTATATATGCTCGATTTAATCATCTAACTTTTCATTAACATGAAATTAGAATGAAAAGTTAAGTGATTAAATCGATCACCTACAAATATTGGATTGAGTCAATTTTTGGCGGAGACCGTTGAAAAAATATTTTACATGTAATGAACGGATTGGATTATTTATGTGGGCCCCATAATAAATTTGTGCACAAAATCTATGCACTTTTGCTATGTGTGAATCATTATTGTAAAATAGGTAAGGATTGGAGATTTTTTAAACACGGCATATCCTATACCGGTCACCAAATCCACCTGTACAAAATGACTGAATTTTTTTTAACAATTTCTGTTTGTATGAAAGTTTGTATTTAACTTTTAAAAGATCATATTATCAGTCATTTATTATTTTTTTCATAAATTTAACTTTCTGAAGCATAATTTTGTATTGTAGACAAAAGAGAGTATTGTGATTAACGGGTTATTATATTCAAAACCTTAAGAAGATTTATCTTACACAACTTTTTGGAGTTGAATTAAGTATAAAAGGCATGTGGAGTGTATTGAGCTGGTGCCTCCTTTATACTCACATGTATATGGATAGAGTTCGATTGAGCTGGTTTCCTCATGGACTAATCTGAAATATCATACAGGTCAAGGTTCTCCCTGTTAATGCAACGTTTTTGCTTCTCCATTCCTCGCAAACCCAAGTTACTATTGCTAAGAATTTCCGATTACTCTCATGGCTTAAGGTAATTTTACTCAGTTCATTTACTCTTTGTCTATGTTTTAACTTGTACTTTTTTTTTGAACGGCAAAAAAGGTTTTCATTTATCATGAAGATGCAAAGATGAAAACAATACAATATTAGGCAATGAATTAATGCATTGAGAGAGGTTCGAAAAGTGCGGAAACCCTTCTATAATTGCTACTTGCAAATACAGAACCTACCTCCAAGCCCCTCAAATTTTAAAATAAAACGAAGACAGCAAAAGTAAAAAAACACCACAATTGTTACGAGGTGCCAACGGAAAAGTAGATGTTCCCAAGATACTTTTGCACGTAGGTAGTGGGAGATTAGGCCAACCAAATTTATACAGTTAGTCTAGTCATAGAATTTCTAAGGTCAATGTCAAACCATTAAAGTGTATGTTAAACATTTTAGCATAATAATTACTATTTAGAATGTTAGAACGTTTATGGAAGATTATAAAACACCAAGTGAACCAAGAGTGTACGAGAAACCACTGCTAGTGCAATTGGTCGTCTCCTAGTTGATTTAGCTTACTCAATTTTAGATGATTAATTAATGAATCAATTTGGGACTCCAAAGACCATATATGATTTCAGTAAAAACCAAAAATTAAAGAGAAGTAAATAAAGAAGAGGAATGATAGGCCATGTGGTCCGTTATTAAGTCAGAATCCTTAGGGAGAAATGCTGCACACAGAGGAATATTTTTGTCAAGAAGTAGAAATAAAATGGCAGTTGTTGCCCAAATCATTTAGATAAAGCTTAGAACAAACCAACTTTCAGTTTGGACGATTACTTTATTGTGCACGTTGATGTCCATGAGGTCCCAAGGAATTTGCAAGAGCCAATTTGAAGGGGGGAAAGCTCGAGCTTATTGAATTTTGGAGAGCTCGAACACGTAAAAAAAGCTTCAGCCTACTCCCGAATCCTTATCTCTCTCTCTCTCTCTCTCTATCTTATTTCCAGAGCAAAACCAAAGCTTGATCTTTTGGCCCGGGGGAGGGGGGCCGCTGTCCCCTCCTTTCCCCTCCTGCCCCTCCCGGCTCCCTCCTCCCCTTTCCGTTTTCCTGTTTGGACCCTCTCCGTTTTGGGTCTGCCTTGTGTTGTGCTCCGGCAGATGAGTCTCAGGCCGGCAGCCTATGTACTCATTTTGTTCCGGCTCCTCCTTGGTTCCCGGATCTGGTGTTTGTGGCCAGCGGGTTGCGGGTTTTTGCGGGCGGTGGTTGTGGGTCGATAATAAGGTGTTATGGGATTTGGGGGTTGTTTTTCTTTTCTGTTCTTCCAGAGTATCCGGTTTTCCTCCGACTGGTTTCCCTAGTTCGGTTGTGTTCCAGTTCGGGTTTTTCCCCGGATCTGGAGGGTAGAGGAGGTGGGTGAATAACATCGCTGGGGTTCGGTCTCCTCGAAGCACTGTCGGTATGAGGCTTTCTCAGATTCTCCGGTGTGCGGCGGTGGAATAAGTTCGTGGTGTGTTCAGCTTCAACGACTCGATCCGACAGAGGAGTGTGCAGATCTTCAGGCGCCAAGGGTGAATCAACTGTTGGTTCGCTCCGGCAAGAGATCTGTTTTTTCTCTTTTGTTGTTTCTTAGTTGTTGTTACTTTTTCAGATTTCAGTTGTGCTTTGTTTTCTGCGGGTTTGAGCTGGGGGTCCGTTAGGATTCTCTACTACCTGGACCTAGATTGGTTCCTACTCTAGGCATTTTTTGCCGGTCCTGCTTGCAGGGGATGTCTGTGTAGAAGTGTTGGTAGTTTTAGTTCTTTTCTGTACCTTTTGATGAAATCTGTATTGCCTTCGGGCTCTGAAATGAATTTGACATTTTCAAAAAAAAAAAAATTTGAAGGGGAAAATGAAATAAGAAAATCGATCAAAGAACTATAAGGAGTAACAATGTGGTTACTGATCTTATTTTCTTGTTTTTTTTTGTTTTATTATTTATTTGACTAAGAAACGAGCTCAATTTGCCCACTTACACCGCATTGCTTGTCCTTGCAAAGCTAAGCAACCCAATCAAATTTCATATATCGTTAACTCATCATATCGCTTTCATTTGACAATTGGTACAGCTTGCATCCTACATGCATGTCTCCATAAAAAATTGAATTTAGACACTTAATTTGCGTGGTTGTGGGTGGTCAACTAGTTACATTGTGCCGTTATCATGGGAAACCTCGTATAAAGGACCTCTTGCCAAATCCCCTTGGACAAAATGGCAATGACTTTGTTGGTGAAATTAGTTTCATTATCCATTTTGTCCCCCAAACATATGTTTTTCATTTTTATATCTCAAGTTTCAAAGATCATGCATTTCTTAGTCTATGATAAGTTTAATTTTACAAAAGACGACTTGTTGACATTGCAAATGTAAGACAAAAGTACATTTGAAAAATTACGTCCAGGGGAATTCTCTATCCACGCACACCTACAAAGTTTAATGTAGTGCAAAACTCCCTCGTCTTCTACCAGTCTTTAGTCGTAATTTTAGCTTCACACAACCATTGACCATCACCATTAGATGCCCCCCAACCCTCTCGCGCCCTCCACCACCATACCTACCTCCAAACACGTGCATTGTTGACATAATGACATTGAACTATGAGAATTTGCTTTTTAGATATGGTATTTTGTCACCTTAGGTGAATTAAGAAGAGTGTGAAAATCACTTTCCTCTTTTGATACTTGTATTTTAGCTTAATATGCCAACATTGTAGCAAGTTTCAAAGTACATCTTACGGTAATCATCATTCTTGATGTTTATCCTTGGTCCCCAAATGAACTAATCTGAATATACAGGTCAAGTTGCTACCAGTAATGCAACATTTTTGCTTCTCCAATCCTCTCTACTTCAGTGTTGGAAGGAAATAGTAGCTGATTCTTTCTCGGCGTCGTGATATTTTTCCAAGTATCTCCCATGGCTGAAGGTAAATATTTACGTTCACGTTTTTGTGTTTTGAATTTATATCTTCGCGCTTAGGTGATGGGAGATTGGGCTTGCCAAATTTTATTCATTAGTCAATTCGTTCTAATCCTAATTAAGGTCAAAAGTCTAACCCAATAGAAAGGCCCATAAACTCCAAAAATACCATGTTCTCATGACATTCCTCAATACCTGCTGTACACTCCTACTAGGACTGACTTGTGTTGTTAGGCCACAAGCTGACGTGCGGTTGACAACGGAATTGCAATGCCGCCGTGTTTTTAGGACCTCCCTCAGCAATCGAAGCAAAATTTTCGTGATCTTCTTCTTCTTCTTCGAAGCCTCCTAGATGCAAAGATTGCCACTACTTGTTAAACTACCACGTCTGGCCACTGTGAAAAATTCCTTTGGCAGCTGGTCACCTGACAAACATTTTCTTGTGACTTTTTCATGGACTTTTCCTGCAAAAATAGCCGATGAAATTTAAGGGAGGACGATAGACTACTTTGGGAAGATAGAAACAAGTGAAATGGTACCTACTCCAGACACTTAGGGAGGTGATGGCCCTGATCACATCGATTTCACATTGTCTTTTTTTTTTGAATGGCTATTTGCACTCTTGTCAGCGACCATCTTTGAATATATTCTCTGCTAACCACCACTTGCCATCATTTTCGTTTTAATAAAATGAACTGTGAAATTTGTCTCTTCCCCAACAGCCTAGCTGAAAATTTTCTTCTTACCATATTTTCCTTTTACTGTGTAGAGTACAACACTATTATGCACTAATTTTTTTTTTTGACATTTATCTGAATGGATTTGGTATTATCATTTTCCTTTTAACAATGCCCTTGTTCCTTAGTTTTAATACTATCATATTCACTTGTGAGGTTCAGTATATGAAACTCCGACCACTTTTTTGTTTGACTGTTCAAAAAGGGTTTTAATATTTCTGAATATTGCAAAATAAAACAGTAGACCAGCACTATGGGATGAAGATATGTAGTTTCAGATATGAGCTATGGAAAGAGATTCGTAATGGTCCTCTCAATTGGCGAGATTCGTAATGGTCCTCTCAATTGGCTAGTTTTGAATCAGTGTTTCTAATCAAATCATTGAATAGCCTATTTTTTCCTCACTCAATTACTTGCTACGGCACACGAGCAACACCTATATCTAAATAGGTGAAGATACAAGTTCTAGAGTTGCTCACAATGCAGCTCGGAATTGAGTGGTCTTCAAGGTGTTACTCGCCAATTCATTCATTAGTCTCTTTTTCTTACCCAATGACTTTTGGACTGATCAAACCTACTAGTATTTTTCTCAACTTCACCTTTCAACATGGTGGTGGCTACGGTTGAGCCGGATTATGAGAGGAGGAAGAGAGAAGCAAGAGCAGGGAGAGAGGAGGATAAAGGTTTTTCTTTTTTGGACCTCTCCTCTCTCCAGTGTTAAAGAGCCTCAAAAATGGATATCTCCACATAAATACAACACATTTACAATTAGAGAACCACAGCCGTTGACAATGTTAATCTAATTAGCCAATCATGTTACTTCTAATTAACTCTTGCTCAGCCATAATTTTTGTTATCTATTTTTGTTACTCAGCCATAATCCTCCAATAATTGCGGATTACATGGGTTATGCTGCTGTTGTATTTTTGTATCGTAAATCGCCTAGTAAGAGCATCTCCACTCCTTAACGGAAATCTTGACTCAAATCTAAGTTTGAGAAAAAAGTCACTAAAAATATCATTCCACCTGACACCTGTTGACCCAAACCTATGTAAAAGTGAGTTTACTCGACTTGTAACCAAGTGAAGGTAGATTATTTTATCTACCCAAGGTGCATGTGCTTTTAATATAGTTTCACTCCAATTTTTACTTGAAAGGGAATCTTTAGCTTCAAGCGCATGCATGAACGCAATTTGAAGGACACTATTCAAATTGCTTATCCTTATGAACCTAGCAACCACAATCAAACTTGCAAATTTTTGTTAATCATCGTATTGCTTGCATTTTACAGCTTTTGCAGCTTGCACCCAACCTGTCTGCGACATTGGGAAGTGTTTATGGGCTCGTATTGCTACACGCATCAATTATGCCAGAAAGTTGTTGAAGAATCGGAAAGTGCTCTGTGAGAAAGCACATGACTTGAGTCTCAAACTAAAGGATATTGTTGCTGAAATTGAAAAATCTAATCCGCAAAAAATTGCTACAAATGAATGTGATGATTGGATAGGAAAGGTGCAAGAGATGGAAACCATGGTTAAGACTATACAACTTGAGTTGAATGAGGAGAATAGATGTGTTGGGGGATTATGTCTTGACATTTTTGCTCGTACAGAGCTTGGTAAGCGAGTTGTAAATATGATTGATGACATTAACGAACTCCTCGATAAGTCTAAGTTTGAAGGAGGATTTCTCGTTAATGCACCAATAGCTACAGTTGGGAATCAACCAGACCCCCCTTCGACATTAGCAGAATCTGCAAATCGGACACTCAACATGGTATTGGACAAAATACAACACAACAGCATCCTAAAGATTGGTATTTGGGGAATGGGTGGGGTGGGGAAGACAACTGTTTTGAGACTCTTGAATAACACACCAGAAATCGCAAGAATATTTGATTTTGTGATATGGGTGACTGTCTCGAAATCTCAAAGCATTAGAACGATACAAGAAGAAGTTGGGAAGCGTTTATCTGTAGAAACGAAGGGTGAGTTTGATGAGAGTAGCAATTAAATTGCGTCAGAGACTTAACGGCAAAAAGTACTTGTTACTTTTAGATGATGTTTGGAATATGGTGGATTTAGATGCTGTAGGGTTACCAAATGCCAATCAGAACAATGGTTGCAAAGTTGTTTTAACAACCAGAAAGCTCGAAGTTTGTCGTCAGATGGGAACCGATATTGAGATCAAGGTGAAGGTTTTGCCAAAAGAGGAAGCTCGGAAGATGTTTTATGCAAATGTGGGAGATGTCGTGAGGCGTCCCGCCATCAAACAGCATGCTGAAAGCATTGTCACAGAGTGTGATGGCTTGCCACTTGCGCTAAAGGTCGTAAGTGGTGTGCTACGGAAGGAGGAAGATGTGAACGTTTGGGAGAATTTCTTAAGGGAATTAAGGTCACCTGCTACGTCTTTCATTAAAGACTTGAATGAAAAGGTGTTCAATATACTAAAGGTTAGCTATGACCACTTAGAAGATACTCAAAAAAAGCAATGTCTTTTGTTTTGTGGATTGTATCCAGAAGACTCCGAGATTAAGAAGTCTAAATTGATAGGATATTGGAGAGCCGAGGGGATTCTTTCTAGGGAACTTACTTTGCATGAGGCACATGTTAAGGGACATGCAATGTTGCGAGCTCTCATAGATTCGTCTTTGTTGGAAAATTGCAATGAAGATGAATGTGTGAAGATGCACGATGTTGTTAGAGACTTGGTTTTAGCAATGACTTCCCCAAAAGGAGGAGAACCCCAACATCTAGTGAGAGCCGGAATTTCTTCAGAGAAGATTCCAGATGCGGTGGAATGGGAAAAGGCAACAAGAATATCGTTTATCAATCATGACTTGCGCAATTTACCGGAATCACCAAACTGTCCGGCGCTCGTGACATTGTTGCTTCAAGGAAATGGCTATTTAGGGGTGATACCAGAAACTTTTTTTAACAACATGCCTAACCTCAAAGTTTTGGATCTGTCACGCACCGCCATCAAATCATTGCCAACTTCGCTAGCTAAATTGGAAAGTCTTCGAGAACTTGTCCTTCCAAATTGCCGCTCTTTGAAAGCTCTCCCTGCTGGAGTGATATGCAGACTGTCTCAGATTGAAATATTTACCCTTGAAAGTAGTAGTTCAGGTACAAGTTGGCTTAGTGATGAAAGTTCAGAGATTGTTGCGAAAGAACTAAGCGAGTTGAGCTCACTTTCTTCCCTTGGATTTGACTTCCGGAGAGTAGGTAATCTGCAGCACTTTCTTGAAAATAGCAGATCATGGAAAGATGGAAGTTTGATGCAATTCTGGTTCTTTGTTGGCAAGTGTGGGCCCTTAATCAATCCGTTTATGTTAGCTGCATTAAAGGACTATAATATGTGTCTATTTTATGAAGGAGGAGGAGAAAGGGATAGCGGCCTTCCCTCAGCCATACAGGATGTACTTAGGCGTTCAAATTGTTTTGGATTGAGGGGTCATAAAAAACTTAATACTCTTTTAGAAGTGGGTGCACACAACACATATGAGTTGAAATATTGCGTGATTCAAGGATGTGTCGTGCTTAAAAAAATCATCGACAGAAATGGGCTAGAAATGGGTGCCTTTCCAAATTTAGAAGTTTTACGTTTGGTCGACCTGCCGAAATTAAAGACAATTCTTTGTTTGGAGATGGAGGAGGGAGCATTACTACCACCACTGCCACCAAATGCAAACATCTTTACCAACCTAACATATTTGAACCTAGTGAAATGCCCATTAATTAAGCAGGTCTTCTCAAGTGGATTCATGGTTCAACAACTATCCAACTTGGAAGAATTGTGGGTAAGAAATTGTGGAGGTTTGAAGGGGATGATTCCAGAGGATGAAATTGTCGAACACGAGGCTCTGCCCAAACTGAGGAGATTGTGGCTCGAGGACTTATTTGAATTTGTCAGCTTTTTCAAAGGTGTTCCCATGCGTTGGCAATCACTGGAGGAGGTGAGGATAAGAAATTGTCCGAAGCTGAGAAAACTCCCCTTCGACGCTAATAGTGCTCCTAATTTGAAGAGAATTGAGGTCACTAGTACTTATCAGGAGTGGTGGGATGCATTAGAGTGGGACAACGATGCTACGAGATTACAATTTCAGCCGTTTATCAAAAGCTGGGATACATAATATAATATAATATAATATGATGAGGCATCAACCCAAATTGGCGTGAGTAAGAGTTTGTCCTTCCTGATGTGTGTTATTATAAGCTTTTAAATAATTGGTTGGGGTGGGGGTATTCTGATGGATGTTGGGAGGCTAAATTCCGGTTGGCCTAATGAGTTGAATGGTTTATTTTTTGTCTTAATTCAAATTTTTTTTGTATTTGTTGATTTTTTGTGGATTATTGTTTCATCGTGACAATAGAAATCTAAAAAGAAAAATTAAAATCTAAACCTAATTTTTTTTGAATAAAGACGAAAAAAATAGTTTATTGTCTTATTTTTGTCTTTATTGTCTTTAATAAAAAAATTCAGGTTTCATTTTTCATGTTTTACTTTTTAGATTCCTCAACCATTAATCTTCAAAAAATTGACAACAAACTAACAAATGCGAAAAAAATTAAATAAAAACAAAGAGATAAGCCATTTGACTTATTGGGCCAAACAAAGTGGCTAGCGATTTGTATTCTCTGTACTTTTTTTATTTATCTGCGATTTGTATCGTGTGAAGTGTGTAAGTGTGATGTGAGTGAGTTGATTTTGTATGTGTTCTAGTAATAAATTGTGTTTGCGGTTTTGGGTGTGAAATTTTAGCCCTTGTTCAGTTTTGGGTTGGAATTTCCAAACTCAAATCCACTCATTACCTATATTTTTAATTATTATTTTCATTTATCTCTTCACTTATTATCTCTATATCCAATCATTAATCTCATTTCTCTTTCTATCTCTATCTACTCATTACCTCTATTCCTAATTATTACTCTATTTTCTCTTCTTACTCATTGCCCAAAACTCAAACCCAAGAATTTTCCAAACCAACAACCGAATAAGGAGTTATTCTGAGTCTAGGCCATGTTTGTTGTTGAAAGCTTGTTACAAAATTAAATTGATATTAAAAAAATTAAGTAAAAATTCAAACGAAACATAAATAAGCTACTGCTCGGCTTGTTCGATTATTATTAAGAAAAATTCAAGCTACTAGAGATCGGTTCGTCTCATAAACAAACTAAGGCTGGTCATTTATATTTGAAACTCGTTAAGTTTTAAAACTAAGCTTGATCAACTACTCTCATTTGGCTTGTTTATCACCTCTAATCAAGTAAAATTATTCAATGCCCCCGGGGCCCTAGGGGCGCCGTCACGTGGTGCCCCAGACTTTTCTCAACCGCATATTTCTGTGGGGCTCAAGACTAAGTGCGAGAATCTTACAACAATGTATGGTGAAGAGAGTCTTGAGACACCGCCGCGTGGTGCCACAAGGCAGTGAAGAAATTTTCTCTTCTTTCTCATTTCCAGAAAAGAAAATTGGAGACGAGCTGATCTCAAACGGAAAGGAATTTTTATTTTGCTTGTTTGATATCCGAAAACCCAAACGAATAGAAATTTTTATTTTTCTCAATCCCACTATCAAATGATATTACTACGGGCTTTCTCATTCCCAGTACGGGATATCTAAAATCCCAATCGGCAATCAGCCAATACCTCCTTTCAAAAGCAAAAAAAACTTTAACAAAAGAAAAATTTAGTCATGTTTGACAATATTTTAGTCAAACATTGACGGGGTACGCCCACATTACTCATGTTTGTCAACATTTTAGTCACACATGTATTAACGACATTTGAGCGTTTGGCTAATTGGAATTCCTTTTCCAACAGGTGGATTTATGATGTCCCAAAAAAACTCTTCAAGGGCCTCCTTCAATGGGTTTGAATTTGTGCTTCTTGTTACTGCATGCGTCCATCTCACAACTAAGGACTAGTAAGTGCATGAGAGAGAGAGGAGAGAAATTTACCCATTTGTTTCCAAACTATGAGCAGGAAGAATTTTTAGAATGGAGCAAATTATCTATGAGCAGGAAGAATTTTTAGAATGGAGCAAATTATCAATGATTTTAGAGTAGGAAGAATTTCAGAATTTAGAACCTTCTGTAAAGTTTCCCACATGCATAACAAGCTCCAGTAGTTGTAAATGAAAGTCAGTGACACAACTAGCATTGACGTTAAAAAAGTGCGGCTTTTACAATTAGGTGCAAAAGGTGTGACATAGCTAGCATTGAGGTGCAGAAAGTGTTCATTTATACATTTCGGGAAATTGAATCTTTTCTCCGTCACTATTAACTGAGTTTCGTGCTAGCTAGTCCTTAAATTTCTAATTGCTACATTCTAATCCTTCTAACTCATGTTCTAATGTAGCCCTATCGCTCTTAGTGCATCTGCAATTGTTGACATCTTGCACCTTGTGTGAAGAGATGGAGAGGATAACACCTAGGAAAGAATAACATCATGGCAATCAAATTAAGCTACAGTGTATTGTTTCGTCCAGCCATAGAACTTCCGCTCACCTAATATGGAAGCTTCTAATACGTGTACAAAACATCTAGGCGGAAATGTGGAGTTTTCTCCTCCAACTATAAGGGATGGGTACTGAACTTCGATTTGGGAAAGTCTTCTGTCCCCTTTTTAAAGTCCAGTTTTTCATTTGGATTGTCCCTTAATAAGTATCCATTTTGTAAAGTTATTAGTGGGTAAAAGTTGGTATATTTTTCATTTTGCCCCTAAAAGTAAATTCCATTTTGAAAAGTTAGTGAGTAAAAGTGTAATGATGATGTCTCTATAGAAGGTAAGTAAGGAAAATGGAGGTAAAAGTTAATGTGAAAGGTGTAATGATGTTTTTTTTAATAAGTTGGAGTTCCGAAGCGAGACACTTAAATAAGAACGGAGAGAGTATTGTTGTTGTTGTCGTCGTCTTTTGAAAAGCAATCAAACTTCATTGTTAAGAGAAAGATGAGTGGGATGTACAGTTTTGCAAATGCCGTTTCATTTATAGCCTTCAAAACAACGCAGTACAACTTTAAGGATTAAGTAAGTGAACTTCTTCATCCCGTTTGACCATAAACAGCTGACAAACCGGATCCCAAAAAAGAAAAAGAAAAAAAGAAAACACTTGTTATGTTATTCTTCGAGTCTAAGGCTATTGACCATCACGGGACACCAGTAGTACTAGACACCAGTACTGGACAAGCAAAGCACTAGCATATAAATTTTAAAAAAGCAAAAAAACAGTCTACTGAAGCAAATCAAATAAACGTGCATACTCATTTGCACAGGGGCACATCCATAGTTACAAACCTCACAACAGCAGCAATTGAAAA
The DNA here is from genome assembly GCA_019656835.1 of Rhododendron ovatum. Taxonomy (NCBI): domain Eukaryota; kingdom Viridiplantae; phylum Streptophyta; class Magnoliopsida; order Ericales; family Ericaceae; genus Rhododendron; species Rhododendron ovatum. Next base: position 10,484,400 of record CM033793.1, on the reverse strand, counting down.
AGATGCAATTCCAACTTAAGGAAACTCATGGTGTCACTAAGAGAACATAGTTACTCCCTCAAAAGTGGTTCTTGGAGGACTAAACTAGTTTTGCTCACTTTAGAGAACTTTGATGAGATATAAACACTTCTATGTATCGTCAACCTTCCCCTTCATAACACCACTATCAACACTCTTTAGCATCTTTGCATTTTAAGCCAACAATATTCAGTCTACCCTCGTCTCCCGTAAAGCCAACAATATTCAGTCTTGAGACGCGGCTACAAGCACTTTCAAAAGAGAAACAGTTGAATGTGAAACTAGTAATGGTAAAAGGACTGCATGTTTCAGCAAGAAAGTGGAGTTACTCTTAGTTGTCCATTTCACTTGCAGAACATAACTACTGCATCAGGAGAGGATCTTGGAAAGGTCAACAACTTGTTAGCTGCTACGAAAAATTCCTTTGGCAATGCATCACCTAGCATTGACATTTTGATAATAACATTTGCAGCACCTTCGCATTCTTCAGAAGAAATTGTACAAAAGAGAAGAAGTTGGATTCATAGTGAAACCAACTTAAATCAGCAAACACAACTTCTTTGAGATGCAGTGACAAATCATTTGAAAATCCTCTTTTGGGATGTCCTGTAGTGCTCTGCATTGTAACTATCAAGTTCATTCTTCCAACAACCCTGCACTCATACATCAAGCTGAGGTTCAATAAATTGTAATGTAATAGATTTAAGGGTGTCAATGAACTTACACAAAGGAGGGCGTATTATGCTCACTAAATACAACTGCCCACATAAAGGCCGGCCACTTCAAAAGAGATTCAAAGGCATAAACGTGTCAGGGAAGTAATTTCTAACGAATCACTGCCAATCTTGAGAAATGGTACGTCTGTCACTTCCAATAAAGAGGCACGCCTCAATTTAGTGATCACCACAAGCTCTTATTGACTGGAATGAACAGATAACAGAAGGAAAGATAAAGAAAACATGGAATGCTTCATCACAGAGGGCTTTGAAGAACACACCCAGAAAGAGTCGGAAGATGACTTCATCATGGAGGCAATCTATCCTCTCTTTTCCATTAATTAGAGAAAATCTCCTACCAATCTATCCTCATCGACACTTTCATCTTCGATCATTTTCCGCTCCGGTGTGACCCATCACTGGCGAGCCACAGGGTTGCGAGCTCCGTCTCTCTCTTTCCACAGTTTGGGTGTTGGCTATTAGAATTCGTATGTATGTTAGCTTGGGTTTGACGCTTCAAAGGTGAGTTACGAATATACCTTGGTTACATAATTTATTTTTAATGTCTTGCGACTATAAAATGTTGAATTTGTGAAAATAGATGACTTGTACAGAAGCGTCTAGTGCATAATGAGCATAATTGGAAATATGAAATTTCAATGATAAGCATGGGATTTGTATTTTAAAGGAAAAAGAATGAAATATATTACGCATATTGAAAAAGGAATCTGGGCATTGAGTTTTGGCGCCCAAAGTATTAAAGGATATAGCTGGGTATCCTAGGGACTTGATATCAATTCCTGCCTATGGGGTCGCTCCTTAGATCAGTTGCCGGTGTTTCATTCATGATAGATGCATTATTCGATATGCATATTACTTAAATGTGGATTAGCAGTTTCGAGCCTGAAAATTGACTTTTCTCTTGATATGTGGTTTAGTAGTTTCGAGCCTGAAAATTGACTTCTCTCTCTTAAATAATTGTTACAGTATCTGATTATTAGGATCTCCATATGGTTTTCATAGATTTAGAAAAGGCTTATGATAGGGTGCCTAGGAATATCATATGGTGGGTTCTAGAGAGAAAAGGAGTGACCAAATGGTATATCGAGGTGATTAGAGACATATATGAAGGTGCCGTCACTACCATTAGATCACCAGTAGGGCAAACCAGTGAATTTTCAATCACCGTAGAATTGTATCAAGGGTCAGTCCTGAGCTCGTATCTCTTTGCCTTAGTTATGGATGAATTGATTAGACAATTTCAAGAGAATATTCAATGGTGTATGATGTTTGCAGATGACATTACCCTCGTAGATGAAACTGCTAGAGGTGTTAATACGAAACTAGAAATTTGGAGGGAAGCATTAGAGTCAAAGGGTTTTCGGATAAGTAGGAGTAAAACTGAGTATATGGTGTGCAAGTTTAGTGGTACCAATAGCGTGCATGAAGAAAGAGTGATGATCCAAAATCAGGAGATACCAAAGAGTGATCATTTTAGGTATTTAGGCTCAATTATTAGTAGAGATGGAGAGATTGCTGATGATGTGACCCATAGGATCCAAGTGGAGTAGCTCAAGTGGAGAAGCGCTACTGGTGTACTATGTGACAAGAGGGTACCCACAAAATTGAAGAAAAAATTCTATGGAACTGCCTTAAAACCAACGATGCTTTATGGGACAGAATATTGGCCTATTAAGAAACAACATGTGAGCAAGATGAGTGTAGCGGAAATGAGAATGCTGAGGTGGATGGGGGTAAGACTAGACGAGATAAGATTAGAAATGAAAGAGTTCGTGAGATGATAGGTGTAGCATCTATAGAGGAGAAGTTGAGGGAAAATAGGCTAAGGTGGTTTGGGTATATCTACCGTAGACCAGAAGATGCAGTAGTTAAGAGAGCGGATATGATAGCTCTAGGTAGCAATGTTACGGGAAGGGATAGACCTAAATTGACATTAGATGCTGTAGTGCGCAAAGATATGAGTATAATAGGTCTGTGTGAACAAGTGGCCATTGACAGAGCTCAATGGAGGAAACAAATTCATGTAGCTGACCCCAAGTGATTGGGGCATAAGGCTCGGTTTGGTTTGACTAATTATGTAACCTTGGTATATCGTGATGCTCACTGGAATGGTTTTGTGTTAATGAAACCATTTCAGGACACATGGGTAAAGCTGGCTACATGGTTTATCGTGTACGTGGCTAACAGTTGATGATTACTGTTGTCGTGACTTTATGTTGCTAGACTCAAAATTTTTAATAACTAAAAGCTATCGTTATTTCGTGGTGCCGTAGTTGTGGGCCACAATATTATAAATTAACGCCGTTGGATGAGTATGTATTTCGATTGCACATTAGACAGTTCTGTATGTATTTTTTTTACGCTCCTATTTATGAATTCATAATAAAATTGGCAATTCATAAAAGAATTTTACGGACATGAGTTGGTAAAGGCTTGAGGTGATTCTTAAATCACTGGCCGGTCACAGATTCTTTATAACCATGGATTTGGGTTGTGACATTTTTAAAGGCCTAGATTTGCGCACCTGACATTTATTTAGGAACAGAGGAAGTATTATATATTTATGAGTTCTCATTTCGCCTCGTGGTTAATTTTTTTTAGAATGGAGGTTATCAGGTCATGTATTTTTACCGCCTTATTTGTACTAATTTATGAGATTTTGTACATATATTATTGGTGAATAAACCAACTAGTAGAGTTACGGTAATTTCTGAACACTCTACCACAAATTCCTGGAACCACCAATAGCTTGCTTATTTGATTTTGGCGGTTTTACTCTTGACAAGAAAAGACTTTGTGCGCCATCAAATGGACGAGAGAAATACTCGTACCACCAAATTGAGGCAATTTCCATAAGGATTCCTTCCAATAATCTATGGGCGTTAATCGTGCTGGAAACGATTCATATATCATTGCAATTTGCATGCCTTACATATCCCCAAATATAGTGAGCCCCTACAAACAGGAAATGAAAAGTGAAGTTGTGAGAAATGCCATTGCCCACTAATCAGATGCCATTCTTCTCAACTTGAGTCCCTTCTCAAAACCAATCACATTTTTACCGTGTCACCAACACTACTGTCAAAACTAAGAGGTTGCCGAATCTTACGGAGGCAAAAGGGGGTCTAATAGCGGATCAAAAGAAAAAGGGAGGGGGGGTTTAGTTGGTGCGGCCGTCATGGCAAGAATTTTAGAAAATGCAATTATTTTATGTAAAAAAAATATTTATCCCCAACTTATATAGACTCGCAACCGCTAGATTTTTTTCCTTATTTTTTTGCGATATACTACTCCTAAATCCTCTATTTTTTTTCTCAAGAAAGAAGACCCAAAATAGTATTCCAAAACAAAATCTAATGGGCCAAAGTGAAATAATATAAAGGATGATGTGTAATTATGGAAAAAAAAAATCCACACTTCAATCTAAAACAACTTAACCAAAATCAAAATAGTCGACACTGTGCACGACTCAGAAGTAGTGGATTTCTCATTTAGTGGACTTCCAAATTTCCAATGCCGGCATTGTGCAATAATGGACTTCCTAAAAATTAAAAAATCATTTATTGTTTGGCGCTTTGTGTGAATTTCTCAAACTCCATTAAAAAAAGGTTAGTCTTCTTCAGTTTTTCAATATTCAATTCAACTTAGAGAGCAAATAAAAAAGTTATTGAAGTTAGAAAAATTATTGAATGTTTTAAATCCCTTATTGAGTTTGTATTGAGAAATAGATGGTATTTGTACTATATGGAGAGAAAAAAAAAAATTCCTTACTGAGTTTTTCCTAGAGTTGATGATTATTCATATTACAATGCATCTTTTTATTTTTTTTAATATGCATTTTGCCTCTGTTAGGGAAAAAAAAAATTCTGGCTCCGTCACTGACTAGAGGGTTTGCCCAATCATTAATGTAACGCCCCGCTTTTAGGGAACGTTAATTTAATAAATTTCCCAATATTTATTAAATAAAAAGAAACATAAAGTCGTTACAAGCAAAATTATCCTCAAATTCGTGTTACACTTGTTTAAATAGATAAGGGAGGGGTACTAAGATAACTTTCACTCTTCTGGACGATCGTCTTCTTTTGTATTATCCTGCTCAGCACCAAACTCTTCCAAATTATAAAATTCCCCCTGTTCGTCTCTAAACTCTGGCATAAGATGCCAGGGTCACAAAAGTAACACCGTGAGCAATTAAGCCTAATAGCTAACTCCTACCCCTATGTCTCATACACTAACAAAAATAACATATAACAATTTATCATTTCTAAAAAAAATTTAGCATCACAAAAAATAATCAAATGTGCCGGTGTCTTTCAGAGTTATCGTAGCGTTTCGTAAACCGTGTCATCATTTTTCAAGTATCAATTCCACTTTCTATTTTATTTTCTCGAGCACTGGTTCCGCTGACTATCTTTTAGGACCTACCAAGCTTCCAGGCTAAGTTTAGATTTTGCCACCCAAAAGCACTGATTCCGCTAACCATCTTTCAGATTCCATCGGGCTCTCAGGCTCACACATGCACACTTGAGCCATGATTCCGCTAACCATCTTTCAGATTCCATCGGGTTCTCATGCTCACACGCACGCACACCCGAGCCATGATTCCACTAACCATTCTTTCAGATTCCATCGGGTTCTCATGCTCACACACGCACACCTGAGCTATGATTCCGCTAACCATTCTTTCAAATTCCATCGGGTTCTCATGCTCACACAATTATCAATCCGTTTACATTTCATTTTTCCATTTATTTTCGTATCCCATTTCTTGTTTCTCGTGTTTCGTACATATGAATCATTTCGCTTGTTCACATTGTTCTTTCAAAACTTGCTACAATCGTGCGATAATAATAAGTCACTAATTTCATGCATCTCTATGTTCGACATCATTGAAAATTATAGCATTACAACTTATCAACAAACATGCAGTTAATTAAGCATGACAACGATAAAATCAACTTTTCAATTAAAACAATTCAATTATGTGATATCCTAAAAAATAATATATAAATAGGTAAACATATAGCACATCAGCATTATACTTAGGTGAGCAGATAGGAGGTTTCTACCGTTCTTCTTGGCGGTAAAGCAGCTACGAAGTACGTCGAGCGAAAATGCAGGTGGAGTAACGTCGTTTTCCTTGACCGAAGAATAAAAAGAAAGTAGTTTTGTTTTTCCGGAAACACAATATTTTTAGGAATTTTGAAAATCGGAATCAAAGGGTGATTTGAATGGTGTAGGAAAGGCGGCAAGGTGGTGATGGAATTGAACTAATTTCCTCCTCTCTCTCTCTCTTTTTTTCTAGCCGAAACCTCTCTTTCTTTTGCTTTCCAAACTCATACGAATAAAGCATGAGAGAATTGGAGAATTGGTGGTGTGTGTGTGCGCACTTGTGAATGTGTTTGTGGGGTGTGCAAGGGAGAGGAGGAACCTATTTATAGTAATGGAAGAAGAACCTAGACCATATCTTATAAAATCTTAATCATATCTTACAAAATCTTAATCATATCTTATATAATCTAATAATATCTAACAAAATCTATATAATATCTAATCAAATCCAATCATATCTAATAAAATCTCAATCAAATCTTATTATATCTAATAAAATCTAATCTAGTCCAATCTTATCCATTCATATCTTAATAAAATCCAATCTAATCTTATCATAGATTTTTAGAATTATGAAGTAGGGCTAGGGTTCTATAATAGTTGGGTTCAAGGATGTCATGGTTCAAGATGTGAAAATAAAATCCTATGATATCAAAGGGTTTTTATTGGTTAGCTCCAAAGGTTAAATTATAATACAATCGCTTTAATAAATCATAAAATAATTTTTAGTAAAAGAATTATAATAAAATATTTAATTAAAAAGTGACTCGAAAATTCGGGTTGTTACAATTAACTTCAGGTCCTAGAATCAGTTGAGGAGTGCGAAAGCTCGTCAGGAAATGCAGTCATCAAAAAAAAAAAAATAATAATAATCTCATATCACCGAAACATTTGTTTATCGGACTCATGGTTGTTTGCCTATTCTTAATCGCTTGATTGTTAGCGCGCGTACATGGGTTAAACTTGTTGTACTCCTCCAGTTGATTACTTTACTGCTTAGCTGCATTTTATAGTTGATTTCATATTTGATAGGCTTGTTGAGATAGCCATCACATGCTTCAACTGGGGACTTGGTTGTACAATTGCACGCCACGTGTTTGTTAACTTGTCTAAATGGTTAGTTGGGGAAATTCTTAGGAGAGTGATTTGGTCACTCCATTTTTTGTTAATGTCACTTCCCTTTGTGTCTTTATTAGATGATTTGTTTTGTGAGAGAAGGGAAGTGACATTAACAAAACATGGAGTGGCAAAATCAATTCTCAATTCGTAACATCAAATGAAATACGAGCACAAGTTCAGGTGCTTTACCATGTGTACGTACTTAGAGCTATACATTTCTACTTTCAGTTAGGAACGAAAATTAGTCTGACCAGTTATTACGTTACTTACATGCCGCCTTCTGACTTGCATACCGGTTTGTATTGCAATCTTTTTCCATTGTTTCATTGTTTAAATCCTGCACCCTTATTACTTGCACGCTCTTACAAATATCTGTATTTTTCCTTCCGTACGCTTAACTGCAACCACGTTGCTTGCTTACTGCTTGATAAATTATTGTGCTCATTCAGTAAACTTTAGTGATGTGTTGTAGCCTGTTGGTAATTTTGTGTAACATCTTCCTCACTTCCCTTTTTTTGTCCTCTTTAATACTAACGGAGATTCCCAAAACAGGAAAATAATTGTGGTTTGCCTTTGTTTTCTTTTCCATAATTATTTGTGGTGGTCCACTTGAGTTGGATATCCACCTTCAAATTGGAAGACAGTACATATGAATACAAGTTGTTACCAAAAAATAAAAAAAAAGGTTGACTTGGCCATTGTTTTTGTTCTCCAACTAGCTGAATGCATGGTTGGCTCCTTCCTTGGTCTTAAGTTCTTCTAAAGGTAACTTAGGACTTGTTCGGACAAAAAAGTCATTGGCTTTTCCGTCAAAAAAAAGCCAAACAAACCCACATAAAAATAAAAATAAGCCAATAAACAATTTTTTTCGTCTTTATTCAAAAAATATTGAATTTTAATCAAAATTTTATACTTTTTAGATTCCTCTCGTCATGAAGATGTAATAATTCCCAAAAAAATGAGGATAAACCAAGTGATACGAAAAAAATTTGAATAAGGACAAAAAATAAGCCACTTTGACTTATTTGTCTGAACACTTATTTTTTGTTTTGTTTGTCTTTTTTAAATTTTTGTTCAATTTGTGTAATTTTTTATAGATTAATCATCTTTTTCAACGAAAAAAATTAAAAAGTACAAAATTAAAATTTTTTTTTAATTAAAGACGAAATAAATGTTCTGACAACGAAGAAATGTGTGGTTTAGAGGATTGGTAATCTTATCATGTACGGTACGTTTCTGTTGTGGTTGTGGTGGAAAGTAAAATGTGACTGCTTCTTTTGAGATGGGATCAAATAGGAACTGTAACAGTAACACTTGGAAACACACACACTCTCTCTTTCTTTCTCTCTCTCTCTCTCTAGAGATCTCTCTTCTCAATTCTGATCCTTCTTCTCTGTTTCTGGCGAAAACACCCCGAATTCTGAAGAGTAACTGCAAATCGGTAGCTCTTACTACCTCGGCCGTAGTACTGACACCCCAATTTCCGGTGGAAGATCTAGTACCCCGAATTAATTCTGGTAATGAACTACGTACTGTTGCTCCCAAATTCTGTGTTTTTTTTCTTCCTTGATGTTTTGTTCAGAAACTTGGAACAGATCTGAATAGTTTCTCAGTTTCTTAGCGGATAATTGTTTTGGCATTTCTTCTTACATATTTTGCTGTAAGAATGGTCAAGTCATTATTCAGTGCAAGCGGATCAAAAAAAATAATCAGTGGAAGCTACACTCATTTAGGACAGAAACTATTTTTTGGTAGAAATGTCTAAATATTAGTGGTAACATGTGTTTAACTCTCTATGATGAGAAATTTTTCAGAGCCAGTTGGGTATTACGTGGTGTCCGCTCGGCATATTCGGGCCGTCCATTTTAGTTTTGGACAATCGGATTTGGAGAGAGAAAAACGAGAGAGTTGTAAGGTGAGAGGAGCGATAGGGTTTTAATCTAGGCCGTCCGACACGATTTTGGACGGTCCGGATGGGTTACTTGGGCACCGCATGCGCACGACCACATGGTACTGAAAAATTTCTCATATTTTTACCCACATTTGTTACTAAATGACATACTAGTAATTGACGAGTGACGTACTTGTGATTAATGAGAGTGAAAAGAGAATTTGAAAAAAATGGTTATGAGTCAGTCTTCCCAAATTTGGGTGAGGAAATAGTTAGAACTTAAAATGGATAGGCTAATGGGTACGTGACATTTGAGATGAATTTTTATTATTTTTACTCAAATTTTTGTTATGGAGAATAAAATAGGTAAGGATGGAGATTTTTTAAACACGGCATTACCTATACCTGTCACCAAATCCACCTGTACAAAATGCCTTATGACTGAATTTTTTTTTTACAATTACTGTTTGTATGAAACTTTTGAAAGCTCAAATTATCAGTTATTTATTACTTTTTTCATAAATTTAACTTTCTGAAGCATAATTTTGTAGACAGAGCCGGCTTATAGCCAAGGCGAGGGAAGCGGGCGCTTCTGGCCCTGGAAAAAAATTAAAAACGAGGGCCCCTAAATTTTTAGGATTCCTATATATATACATATATATATGTATGTATGTATGGTAAAAAAAAATTACACTAGCCTCCTTTACACAAAATAGGTCCAATTAAAATTTAAGAGCCACAAAATAGGTCCAAACTGTGGATTATACCGAATACAGTTGCATTGGGGGAAAGAAGCTTTTCAAAGTTGAAATTAATAAAAAATTATCTTCGGTCAACTATGCCTCAAGAAAGATCAAATGGATTGGCTATGTTGTCTATCGAGAAGGAATTGGAGAAGAAGCTTGACTATGGAGACTTAATTAAGGCGTTTGCAGCAAAAAGTGAGAGAAAAATAATTTTCAAATGATAGATTTTGAGGTATGATAAATTTTTTGTATTGGTTTTTTTTTTATGACTCTTTGTAGACCACTTTTATATGAAAAGTATAGGATTGCCTCATTCAAGAGGTTCGCTTCCGGCCTCCAAAACTTATGAGCCGGCCCTGTTTGTAGACAAAAGAGAGTATTGTGATTAACGGGTTATTATATTCAAAACCTTAAGAAGATTTATCTTACAACTTTATGAAGTTGAATTAAGTATAAAAGGCAAGTGGAGTGTGGTGCAGTTGGTGACTCCCTTATACTTCCATGCACATGGGCAAAGTTCAATTCCCGTAAGCACCTATTCCCTTCCCCAAGTCCCCTACTCTAGAGTAGATTTGGTTTAACGAATAACAAAAAGTTGAATAGTTTCATCCCTACGAATCCTGAAGTAATACTCACCGATATCTGTTGAATTGATTTTTTACAGGACCCCATAATATAATATTTTAAAATTTGTTGGTATTTTTTTGAATTATTTTGGGACCCGAAATGGGTCCCACATAAGATGTAATGTAACTATGTAGTCTAAAAAAATAGTGTACCTATCTTTAGGGTTAAGGATAAAGGAGTCCGTCTATACGAACCAACCGTGGTGCACGGTGCACCGACCTTTTTTTCAGCAGCGCTTCGGGGTCTCGAACAACGATCCGATACGTTGAGGAAGTTTAAATCAAAATTTTGGGTTGGTCTTAAAAAAAATCAGCTCGATTGGATAACTGTAGCTCCTTCATTCAATCATCTAAATTTTTTTCCAGTTTCGAGATCGTACAAACTGGAAGAAAAGTTAGAGAATTGGATGAAGCAGCTACAGTTATTCGATGAAGCTGATTTTTTACATGTCTACTTGAAAATTTATTTTAAAAATTACTCAACGGATCGGATCGTTGTTCAAGACCCCGAATCGGTCACTTCTATCTTAGTGACGCCGAATCAGTCACATCTATTTTATTGCTTTTACTTTTTAACTTACGGTGCAATATGATGGCAATGTTTACACATGGACTAATCTGAAATATTATACAGGTCAAGGTTCTCCCTGTTAATGCAACATTTTTCTTCTCCATTCCTCTCAAACCGAAGTTACTATTGCTAAGAAAATAATCAAGGATCATCCGATTTTTTCTTGGCGTTTTGATAGTTTCCCAATTACACTCATGGCTGAAGGTAATTTTACGTAGTTCATGCATTTACTCTTTATCTATGTTTTAACTTATACTCTTTCTTTTTTTTTTTAACGGCAAAAAAGGTTTTCATTAATCATGAAGATGCAAAGATGAAAACAGTACAATAGCCAATGAAATGCATTGAGAGAGGCTTGAAGAGTTCGGAAACCCTTCTACAACTGCTACTCGCAAATACAGAACCTACCTCCAATTCCCTTGAATTTTACTTATATAAAACGAAGACAACAAAAGTAAATAAACACTACAATGTTTACAAGGTGCCCATGGAAAAGATGTTCTCAAGATACTTTCGTACTTAGGTAGTGGGAGATTAGGCCGCCCGATTGGAATCGTCTATTTTTTACATAGTAAAGAGTACATTCTTCGTACCAAGAAAGGCAAGAATGAAATTAATTGGATATCGCTACACACTTGATGGGTAGAAAAATTTATTTTACTAATGAAATTTGGTCTCAATAAAGAAGTTTTCTAAACTCGATCAAGCCAAATTTTTACGAGAATGATTTAATCAACCAGGAAAACAAAATCAATGGTCTCGATCATCACGGTTGTATCGTGGTCAAGTGGCTACTGTACGTTCAATTGCAATCCAAGATGTAGTTTGTTATGAATTACATTGAACGTATATATTTTAAATGTAATTACAAACTCAATTTTTACGATTGTCAATCTAAACCGTTGGGATTCCACGTCTCACCAATTTCGTCACTGTCACCAACGTCAAAGATCGTCGGAAATCGGCGACCGCTTGATCGGACCACATTTGATGCATCCCAAGACATTAAAGTATTAGATTGTAAGACCCGACCCCTACCAGAGTCAATTTTTTTCCCGATTGGAACCATCTATCTTTTACATAGTATCGAGTATTTCATTCGCACATCATTCGTACCAAAAAGGAAGTTAATCGGGTATCACTACACATTTAATCGGATAAAAAACCCTTTTTGTTAATAAAATTGTGTCTTGATGAAGAAGCTTACTAAATCCGATTGAGTTAAATTTTTACGAGAATTATTTAATCAACATGGAAAAAAAGTCAACTGTCTTGATCGTTAGTTCGGGTTTGGAAAACCAATCGCATGAAAGAAAATTGGTTTTGGCGGTGTAAAAATCTACTAACGGTTAATGAAAACCGTCGCTATAGTCTAGTTTTTAGTAACAGTTAATAAAACTGTCGCTATAGTCTTGTAATCTACTAACAGTTGCATGAAAACCGTTGCTATAGTCATGTTTCTAGTAACGTTTTGCAAACTGTTACTATACACCACCTATAACCGACGATTTTTCCAAGCATTACTAAAAAAACCGTTGGGAGATCCCGAATTTTTCTTGTAGTGAACCTACCTCCAAGCCCCTCGAATTTTATAATAAAATGAAGACAACAAAAGAAAATAAACACCACAATTTTTACAAGTTGTCAACAGAAAAGAAGATGTTCCCAAGATACTTTTGCACTTAGGTAGTGGGAGATTAGGCCAACCAAATTTATAGGGTTAGTCTGTTCATAGAATTTCTAAGGTCAATGTCAAACCATTAAAGTGTATGTTAAATATTTTAGCATAACAATTACTATTTAGAATGTTAGAACGGGTATAAAATTATAGAACACCAAGTGAACCAAGAGAGTATGAGCAGTTGGTCGTCTCCTAGTTGGTTTATCTTACTCAATTTTAGATGATTAATTATTGAATCAATTTGTAACTCCAAAGTCCATGTATGATTTCAGTAAAAACCAAAAATCAAAGAGAAGTAAATAGAGCAGAGGAATGATAGAGCATGTGGTCCATCATTAAGTCAGAATCTTTGGGGAGAAATGCTGCATACAGAGGAATTTTTTTTGTCAAGAAATAGAAATAAAATGGCAGTTGATCCCCAAATCATTTAGATGGAGCTTAGAACAAACCAACTTTCAGTTTGGACCATTACTTTATTGTGCACTTTGATGTCCAATTTGAAGGGGAAAATGAAATAAGAGAAACGATCAAAGAACTATAAGGAAATAAACAATGTGGTTACCGATCTTATTTTCTTGGTTTTATTATTTATTGACTAAGAAATAAACTCAATTTGCACACTTACACCGCATTGCTTGTCCTTAAAAAGCTAAGCAACCCAATAAAATTTCATATGTTGTTAACTCATCATATCGCTTTCATTTTGACAGTTGCTACAGCTTGCATCCCACATGTTTCCATAAAAAGTTGAATTTACGAAGTTGGACACTTAAAAAGTTCTCTATCCGCTCACACCTAAAAAGTTCTCTATCCACGCACACCTAAAAAGGTTAATGTAGTGCAAAACTCCCTCGTCTTCAACCAATCCTTAATCGTAATTTAGCTTCACACAACTGTTGACCATCACCATTAGATGCCCCCCAACCCTCTCGCGCCCTCCACCACCATACCTACCACCAAACGCATTGTTGACATAATGACATTGGATTGTGAGAATTTGCTTTTTAGATATGGTCATATAGGCTCTTCATCATTAATTTTGTCACCTTAGGTGGATTAAGAAGAGGGGTGTGAAATCACTTTCCTCTTTTAATACTTGTATTTTAGCTTACTATGCCAACATTGTAGCAAGTTTCAAAGTATATCTTACTGCGATCGTGATTCTTTATGTTTATCCTTTGATCCCCAAATGAACTAATCTAAATATACAGGTCAAGTTTCTACCTGTAATGCAACATTTTTGCTTCCCCAATCCTCTCCAAGACGAGTGAACTACTTCAGTGTTGGAAGGAAATAGTAGTGGATTCTTTCTCGGCGTCTTGATATTTTTCCAAGTATCTCCCATGGCTGAAGGTAACTGTTTACATTCACACTTAGGTGATGGGAGATTGGGGTTGCCAAATTTTATTAATTAGTCAATGCGTTCTAATCCTGAGGTCAAAAGTCTAACCCATTAATCCTCAATACCTGCAAAAACAGCCGTACACTCCTACTAGGACTGGCGTGTGTTGTTAGGCCGCAAACAAAGAGACTAGATTGACAAGGGAATTGCCATGCCGCCATGTTTTTAGAACCTCCCTCAGCAATCGAAGCAAAATTTTCGAACTCTCGTACGTGGTCTTCTTCTTGGCCTCCTAGGTGCAAAGATTGCCACAACTTGTTAAGTTAATTTGGCCTCCCCCATAACTACTATGTCCGGCCATTGTGACAAATCCCTCTAGCAGCTGGTCACCTGAAAAACATTTTGTGACTTTTTCATGTACTTTTCCAGCAAAAACAGCCAATGAAATTTGAGGGAGGACAATAGACTACTTGGGAAGATAGAAACGAGTGAAATGGTACCTACTCCAGACTGGGAGGTGATGGCCCTGACCACACCAATTCCACTGTCTTTTTTTTTTTAATGGTTATTTGCACTCTTGTTGGCGACCATCTTTGAATATATTCTCCGCTAACCACCACTTGCCACCGCTTTCGTTTTAATACAATGAATCGTGTAATTTGTCTATTCCCCAACAGCTTAGCTGAAAATTTTCTTCTTACCATATTCCTTTCACTGTGCAGAGTACCACACTATTATGCACTATATTTTTTTGACATTTATCAAAATTGATCTTGTTATTATCATCCTTTTAACAATGCCCTTGTTCCTTAGTTTTAATAGGACATATTCACTTGTGAGGTTCAACAACTTTTGGACTAATCAAACCTACTGGCCTAGTATTTTTCTCAACTTTACCTTTCAACATGGCGGTGTTAATCTAATTAGTCAATCATGTTACTTCTAATTGAAGTACAAACTCTTACTCAGCCATAATTTTTGTTATCTATTTTTGTATTGTAAATCTCCTAGCAAGGGCATCTCCACTCAAACGAAAATCTTGACTCAAATCTAAGTTTGAGGAAAAACTCACTAACAATGTCAATCCACCTGAAACCTGTTGATCCAAGTGAAGGTAGATTATTTTATCTACTCAAGTTTCCATTGCTCTTTGTTGTGTCAAAATTTTTACCAGTGCATGTGTTTCTAATATAGTTACACTCCAATTTTTACTTAGAAGTGAATATTTAGCTTCGAGCGCATGTATGAACGCAATTTGAAGGAAAATATTCAAATTGCATATCCTTAAAAACCCAGCAACCACAACCAAACTTGCAATTTTTTTGTTAATCATCGTATTGTTGCATTTTACAGCTTTTGTAGCTTGCACCCAATCTGTCTGCGACATTGGGAAGTGTTTATGGGCTTGTATTGCTACACGCATCAATTATGCCAGAAAGTTGTCGAAGAATTGGAAAGTGCTCTGTGAAAAAGCGCATGACTTGAGTCTCAAACGAAAGGATATTTTTGTTGAAATTGAAAGATCAAATCCGCAAAAAATTGCAACGAATGAATGTGATGATTGGATAGGAAAGGTGCAAGAGATGGAAAACAAGGTTGGGACTATACAGCTAGAGTTGAATGAGGAGAAGAGATGTGTTGGGGGATTATGTCTTGACATTTTTGCTCGTATCAAGATTGGTAAGCGAGTTGTAAATATGATCAATGACATTAACAAACTCCTAGATAAGTCCAAGTTTGAAAGAGGATTTCTCGTTGATGCAGCAGTAGCTCTAGTTGAGAATCAACCAGATCCCCCTTCAACATTAGCAGAATCCGCAAATTGTATACTTGACATGTTACTGGACAAAATTCAACACAAGAGCACCCTAAAGATTGGTATTTGGGGAATGGGCGGGGTGGGGAAGACAACTGTTTTGAGACTCTTGAATAACACACCAGAAATTGCAAGAATATTTGATTTTGTGATATGGGTGACTGTCTCGAAATCTCAAACTATTAGAATGATACAAGAAGAAGTTGGGCAGCGTTTATCAGTAGAAATAACGAAGGGTGAGTCTGATGACAGACTAGCAATTAAATTGCATAAGAGACTTGACGGCAAGAAGTACCTGCTACTTTTAGATGATGTTTGGAAGATGGTGGATTTAGATGCTGTAGGGTTACCAAATGCCAATCAGAACAATGGTTGCAAAGTTGTTTTAACAACCAGAAAGTTGGAAGTTTGTCGTAAGATGGGAACCGATATTGAGATCAAGGTGGATGTTTTGCCAAAAGAGGAAGCTCGGAAGATGTTTTACGCAAATGTGGGAGATCTCGTGGGGCTTCCCGCCATCAAACAGCTTGCTGAAAGCATTGTCACGGAGTGCGATGGCTTGCCACTTGCGCTAAAGGTCGTAAGTGGTGCGTTACGGAAGGAGGAAAATGTGAAAGTTTGGGAGAATTTCTTAAGGGAATTAAGGTCACCTGCTACGTCTTTCATTGAAGACTTGAATGAAAAAGTGTTCAATATACTAAAGGTTAGCTATGACCAATTACAAGATACTCAAAAAAAGCAATGTCTTCTGTTTTGTGGATTGTATCCAGAAGACTCCAAGATTGAGAAGTCTAAATTGATAGGATATTGGAGAGCCGAGGGGATTCTTTCTAGGGAACTCACTTTGCATGAGGCACATGTTAAGGGACATGCAATATTGCAGGCTCTCATAGATTCGTCTTTGTTGGAAAAATGCGATAGAGATGACCGTGTGAAGATGCACGATATTATTCGAGACTTGGTTTTGGCAATGACTTCCCCAAAAGGAGAAGAACCCCAACATCTAGTGAGAGCCGGAATTTCTTCAGAGAAGATTCCAAATGCGGTGGAATGGGAAAAGGCAACAAGAATATCGTTTATCGATCATGACTTGTGCAATTTACCGGAATCACCAGACTGTCCAGAGCTCTTGACATTGTTGCTTCAAGGAAATGATCGTTTACGGGTGATACCAGAAACTTTTTTTAACAACATGCCTAACCTCAAAGTTTTGGATCTGTCACGCACCGGCATCAAATCATTGCCAACTTCAATATCTAAATTGGAAAGTCTTCGAGAACTAGTACTTTCAGAATGCGAATCTTTGAAAGCTCTTCCTGCTGGAGTGATATGCAGACTGTCTCAGATTGAAGTATTTGAACTTCATAAATGTAGGTCAGGTGCAAGTTGGCGGAGTGATGGAAGTACAGAGATTGTTGCGAAAGAACTAAGCGCGTTGAGCTCACTTTCTTCCCTTAGATTTGACTTCCAGAGTGTAGGTAATTTGCAGCACTTTCTTGAAAGTAGCAGATCATGGAAAGAGGGAAGATTGACGCAATTCTGGTTCTTTGTTGGCGATTGTAGCCTCTCAATCAGTCCGTTAACGTTATTTGCATTAAGGGAGTATAATACGTGTCTATTTTATGAAGGAGGAGGAGAAGAAAGGAGTAGCGGCCTTTCCTCACCCATACAGGATGTACTTAGGCGTTCAAATTGTTTTGGATTGAAGGGTCATGAAAAACTTAACACTTTTTTAGAAGTGGGTGCGCACGACATGTATGAGTTGAGATGTTGCGTGATTGAAGAATGTGTCGCGCTTCAAGAAATCGTCAATAGAAATGGTCTAGAAATGGGCGCTTTTCCAAATTTAGAAGTTTTAGGTTTGGTCGATCTGCCGAAATTGAAGACAATTTTTTGTTTGGAGATGGAGGAGGGAGCATTACTACCACCTCTGCCACCAAATGCAAACATCTTTACCAACCTAAAACATTTGAGCCTAGAGAAATGCCCATTAATTAAGCAGGTCTTCTCAAGTGGATTCATGGTTCAACAACTGTCCAACTTGGAAGGATTGTATGTAAGTAATTGTGGAGGATTGGAGGGGATGATTCCAGAGGATGAAGTTGTCGAACACGAGGCTCTGCCCAAACTGAGGACATTGGGGCTCCAGGTCTTACCCGAATTTGTCAGCATTTTCAAAGGTGTTCCCATGCGTTGGCAATCACTGGAGAAGGTGAGGATAAGAAAATGTCCAAAGCTGAGAAAACTCCCCTTCGACTCTAATAGCGCTCCTAATTTGAAGAAAATTTTGGGCGATGGTAATTATCAGGAGTGGTGGGATGCATTAGAGTGGGACAATGATGCCACCAAATTACAATTTCAACCTTTTCTCGTGGAGTATTTGTAATAGTAAGCGTCTACACAAATTGGTTTGCAGTATTAAATAAATGAAGGAGGCGTGGGATCCTGATGTGAGTTATTATACACTTTTAATTAATTAATTAATTGGTTGTGGTGGGGTGGGGGTATTCTGATGGAGGGTTTTTTTTTTTTTTATCCGCATTCTGATGGAGGTTGGGAGGCTAAATTCCGGTTGACCTAATAAGCCAAATGGTTTATTTTTTGTCCTTATAATTTTTTTTTCCACATTTGTTGGTTTTTCGTGAACTTTTATGGATTATTGTTTCGTCATGACAAGATGAATCTAAAAAGAAAAATTACAATCTAAATCTTTTTTTTTCCAATAAAGACGAAAAAATTAGTTTATTAACTTATTTTTGTCTTTATTGTCTTTATTCAAAAAAATTCAGGTTTCAATCGTGATTTTTTACTTTTTAGATTCCTCTTGTCATGATGAAGCATTAATCTTCAAAAAATTGACAACAAACTAACAATGTGAAAAAAATTAAATAAAAAAAAAAGAAATAAGCCATTTGACTTATTAGGCCAAACAAAGTGACAAGCAATTTGTATTCTCTGTACTTTTTTTATTTATCTGCGTTTTCTCTGTACTTGATTCTATATATAATTTGTATCGTGTGAGGTCTGAAGTGTGTAAGTGTGATGTGAGTGAGTTAATTTTGTATGTGTTCTAATAATAAATTGTGTTTGAGGCTTTGGGTGTGAAATTTTAGTTTCTCCAACCATCATGTCCCAAGTTGAGGAAACTCCCATTTGAAATTCCAGATTTGTTAACCATGTTAAGATGCATAAACATTCTTCGTAAAAAAAAAAAAAAAATGAATGCATAAAGAATGCACAGCTGCATAAAATGTATTGTACATTCTCCGTAAAAAAAAATGAATGCATAAAGAATGCACAACTATTAAGATGCATAAAATGTGTTGTACATTCATGAATGCTTTTTTGAATAAGGACAAATTTTCAAAAAGTGCTATAAAAGTTAATCGAAACTTAACCTTATTACCCCTCTACCTAATAGCCAAAAATTAGCGAGAACGAATTAAAAATAGTACTCCAGTCCTTAACAAGATCCTTGAAACTAATAGCTCTACTAATTTGAAGAGAATTACAAGACAACAGAAGTGGTGCGATGCATTAGAGTGGGACAATAATGCGTCACGTTACAACTTTAGCCCATTTTCCACCCACTTGGTCTTCACATATTTAAGATAAGTAGCTTATTTTTATGTTATTTTGAACTTTTGTTAGTTTTGGCTCAAATTTTATTTAAGTTTTAATTTGTCTTGAGTCTTGATGAAATTTTTTGGAAAAGTGAAAAATTATGATCAAAACTTCATTTTTTTTTTTTTGGTAAAAACACAAAAATTAGCCAAACATATCGAACTTTTGGTCTTTTTTCCCCTTTTTTTTTTAATGTTCTGTCCATATTCTTTTACATTTCGAATCTTTTGGTGGAGGCGGATTGAGGAGATTTCATATTTGCAACTTGCAAGCCAATTATGACATTGATATATCTAAAACTCGAATTACTTGCTCATTCCAGATTAGTAACTAATTAAACTTGCTTAGTCTATGTTTTGTTGTTACTGTTTATTTGTTTGCCAAAGTGAGATGGTTGTTGTTAATGCCCCAATTTTCACACACGATATTAAAAGATTTTCCAAAATAATTTATTGAAACCAAAGGATAAAGCTCCATATCCAGACAGGTACAACTCGGCTTTTTACCAACATAATTGAGATCGAGATGGTTGGTTTAGATTTGGTGGTAGCTATAATGTACATTTTTTATAATGGTTTCTCACTAAAGTAGCGGAATGCAACAACCATTTCCTTAATTAATTATAGGCCATTTCTTGTTGTAATGTGACAATTTCAGAAGATGAGCCATTAACCTCTTAACCAATTCTCTTTATCTATACGGCAGATAGAATAGTGAAGAGATTTTATCTTTATAAAGGGAGAAAAGAAACTTATTATGGTATTCTTCTAGCGTGAGGATATTGACCATGGGACACCAGTACCGGACAAGCAATGCAATGGCATAAAAATTGCAAGAGAAGCATATGGGCAGTTTGCTGAATACAAATTAAATAAACGTGCATACTACTCATTTGCATAGGGACACATACATAGTTACACATCGCACAACAGCAGCAGCTGAAATATATGCAATTCCATCCAAGGAAACTCATGGTGTCGCTAAGAGAACATAGTTACTTACTCCCTCACAAGTGGGTCTCGGAGAACTAAACAATTTTTGCGCAATTTAGTGACCTCTGAGATATTAACACTTTTAATGTATCGCTAACCTGCTCCTTTGAAACACCAACCTGTCCCTTTGAAACATCAGTATCAAATGGTCTTAGCATCTTTGCACTTTAAGAAAAAAGGGAATGAGGAAAATTTTGAGTCTACACTCATCCCCGATAAACAGTTGAATGTGAAACTAGATATCATAAGAGGACTGGATGTTTCAGCAAGAAAGTGGAGTTCTCTTGTAGTCCATTTCACTTGCAGAACATAACTACTGCATCAGGAGAGGATATCTCTTGGAAAGGTCAACAACTTGTTAGCTGCAACGTAAAATTCCTTCGGCATTGCATCATTTAGCATTGACTTATGGATACTAACCTTTTGCAGCACCTTTGCGTTCTTCAGAAGAAATTGTACAAAAGAGAAGAAGTTGGATTCATAGCCAAACTAACCTGAATTAGCAAACCTGAATTAGCAAACACAACTTTTTTGAGATGCAGTGACAAACACTTGAAAATCCTCTTTTGGGATGTCCAGTAGTGCTGTAATTCGTAACTACCAAGATCATCCTCGTGCACTCATACATTGTAATGCATAAGGTTTAAGGGTGTCAATGAACTTACACAAAGGAGGCGTATTATGTTAGTAAAAAGATTCAACTGTCACTTCCAAAAAAGAGGTACCGCATGCCTCTTTAATTGAAAGTGACGGACCATTTCTCGAGATTGGAAGCGATTCATTTGAGTGGAATGAACAGATAACAGAAAGAAAAATAAAATATGGAATGTTAATGAGGACCACTTTTGGACATCTCATGAAATAATCTCTAGAAGATATTTAAAAGGCTCTGAAAAACACACCGTATTACTTCCGGAAGCCGGCTTGGCCATAACTAAGGTCTCCAAATTTGGTGAAAGTCTGAGCATGGTTGCTATCCAAGGGAATCATCCAGCCAAGCCTCCAGTGTCAGAGAAGTGCAATTCAGCAACGGAGAACTCAAGCCGTTTTCTTCCTTAGACGATAGTTCCTTTACCCATCAAGGAAATATTTCAAAGGGCAGAAGACAACCAAAAAAAACCGATTAGAATATTCCTAAGTCTTCGTAACTGTACCATTCTTCTGCGGGGCTCGTAACAAATTACCTTCTTGTCACGTGTCGTCGGAACCATCATAGTAAGTGCATTCACGAAAGAGGAGGGTCGGCGAGTAAGTCCAAAGGGATTTCCACCGTTTTGACAAAATCTCGGTTCCAATCACGTCTTTGAGTGGTAAGATTGAGAGAGAGAATATGAACGAGCAGAGAGTCGGGCAACTCACTGAGTCGATCAACGCCGCGTTTGCTCCTACATGGTGGGTTTCGGTATCGACCGTCGGAGGTCGTCCGCATCGTTGTGTGTTTCTTCATGTCGCTATGGCTCTAACCTTTTACCTCTGTCGGTGGTGGTCGGCGACGGTGACTCGGAGAGTCTATCTGTTTACCGAAGAGGATTGTAGGTTCTCTCCAACATGATTTCCCAACTAAACGACAACAGGAGGGATTGGGATTTATTTTTGGAAATTTTTTAGAAAATACTTGAAAAAAACACATCAATTTAACTAATGAGATAAAGACACCTGAGCTTGTTATTCTGTTTTCAGAATCTAAACCCCATTTTCAGCAGTTGTTTTCTCAGAGTTCAGCTTCAGCGTTCACCACTTAATTCACCTACATCATGCCAAATTCTGCCACTAAACACCCAATTACAGAGAAGGTCCAATCTTAGTTCGTAGAATTCAACACTTAACAATGGCAAATTAATTAAGCCTTAAAAACCCTGCAACCAAATCAAAACTTCAGCATGAGTATAACTCAGGAGATGAAGATTGGTTTTCAGCTCTTAAAGCTCATTTGTTTATGTGATGTCTAACATTTATTGTTACACAACATTGAATTATCAAAGCTCAATTCAAAGCAAAGAAGCTTATCATTTTAAATTATGAAGGCTAGAACATAAAGGTTCTAAATCCTAAATTAAGGAGAGGTCCAGAGTCGAGAGTCAAATGGTTGGCATAGGGGATTATTACACAACTTTTCCACCACAAAAGTTGGGTACAATTCATAGTTTGCTGGATGCTAATGGGAATATGGTTGACAATCCTAATGCCATAAAATGGGGGGTTTTTTTGGTTACTATACTATACAGGTTTACTAGGAACTAAATTTCTGGGTAGAATTGATTCAAAGGTTCAGTTGGCTCAGGCTATTCAGAACAAAGTTCTTGTCTCTGTTAAAGATTAGTTAATGAGACCCGTTACTTGAGAGGATATTAAGAAGATCAGTAATTGGGAGGAAATCAAGAAAGCCCTCCTGGATACAACAGCATACTCAGACAGGTACAACTCGGATGTTTACCAACAGAATTGAGATCGAGATGGTTGGTTTAGATTTGGTGGCAGCTACAATGTACATTTTTTGATAATGATTTCTTACTAAAGGAGTGGAATGCAACAACCATTTCCACTCCTGGATCATGTCCGACCTGATTGGATGCTTACGACAAGTTGGCGCCGAGTGGTACGGCTTGGACACATGGCAACCGCAGACGTATCTTAACAATCGTCATGCACGACTGTATAGTTCTGTAAAATGATTACAGATGATGTCACGAGGGCACATGAGGAGCGCAGGTGCTCGACACGAGATTACTTGGTTCCCAAATCCAGTCTTTTAACAAAAGGTCCATGAAAAGCCCAGTAGAGACTTGCTTAACATAACTGCTTGCTTCTTTGATTTTGGCGGTTTTTTCGTGCAACCAAATCGAGGCATTTTTCATTAGGATTCCTTCCGATAAGCTATGCGCGTCAATCGTGCTGGAAACTATTCGTATATCATTGCCATTTGCATGTCTTACTCCATATCCGCAAATATAGTGAGCCTCTACAAACAGGAAATGAAAAGTGAAGTTCAGAAATGCCATTGCCCACTAGTCAGATGCCATTCTTCTCAACTGAGTCCCTCCTCAAAACCAATCACATTTTGACCGTAACACTATCGTCAAAACTAAGAGGTCGCACGTTCGAATCTTACAGAGGCAAAACATTCCAAATCTTAAAACCACTAGAGGGTTTGCCCATTCATTAATTTCAGGCGCCAGAATCAGTCTAGGAGCGCGCAAGCTTGCCTGGGAATGCAGTCATAAAAAAAAAAAAAAATCTCATATCACCGAAACATTTGTTTCAATAAAATTGTTAATCGGACTCATGGTTGTTTGCTTATTCTTAATCGCTTGATTGTTAGCGCACGTACATGGGTTAAACTTGTTGTACTCCTCCAGTTGATTACTTTACTGCTTAGCTGCATTTTGTAGTTGATTTCATATTGTCATGCTTACTTATGAAGTCGTAGTGCGAGAAGAAAATCATTCAATTCCGATCAAGATGAAGCAATTTGTCATGCTTACTTGTTCGTTAGTCAAGACTCGATTGACGGTACCAACCAAGGACGATCTAAATTATGGGATCGGATTGCAAAAAAACACACCGAGTTCACACAAAGCGATGTACGAACGGATACTTCTATCAAGTCTCGATGCATGGCAAGTCATCCAACAGGCTTGCAACAAATATCGTGGATATTTAAGGCAAATTCAAAGAAAATATCAAAGTAGAATGGCAGAACAAAATGAGGTAACAAACCGAGGATATTATTATTATTGTTAATATTATTATTTTGTTAATTAATACAACTATTTTGTTATCATGTGTATAGATTGTTCTAGCGAAGAGACATTACAAAGATACTGAGAAGAAATCTTTCGTCAATTTGGATTGTTGTTGGGCAATCTTAGAACACAATATGAAGTGGGCGGATTTAATCCCCGTTCGGTCCGACCCCAGATCTTCACAAATAGATACGAGTTCTATCCCTCCATCTCCTGATTTCCCAAACACAGCAACTACATTGGAAGATAGCACTCCTAGGAGTGGAGGTAGTATTCAATCTCCAAGAAAGAGGCTTCCTGGATGTAAGGCATCAAAGGCAAAACTATTGAAGACCAAAAAAGCAGAAATTGAGGAACATGAATTTTTAAACTTGATGGAAAAATTCAATCAAATTACATCTGACAAGGAAGGTAGAAGAGCTGAAATGGAAGCAAGGAGAGTCGCGGCTTTGGAAAGGAATACAGTGAATGAGGAGAGGAGGGTGGCGCTTGAGGAGAGGAAGACAGCGATGAAGGAAAAAGAAGTGGAAATGGACTTGGATTTCGTTCAAGACCCCCAAATGAAGGCTTGTTAAGAGTGAAATCTTGGCTAAATGGACGGCTAGCTTAAGTTCGAGCAGTTATTTTCCTTATTTTCCTGATTATTGATTGATGTAATGATGGTCTCAATCAGGCATTGATTGTCAACCAATGCGGATGTGACATCTCTCGAGACTTGAATTGGGCTAGAAGAAAGAAGTTCATTAGTTTCATAATTAATTTTTTTTAGGAATTAATATTTTTTAAAAGTCCTCGATTACCGGATACCATAATTATTTTTTAACGGAAGTAATACTTGAATTAGGGTTGAGAAAGTTGGGAAAAATTAAGATTGAGGGAAAGTTAGTAAATTATCCATCCCTTTTATACATCTCACCATTGAAAAGAGATGGGTTCCATTTTACATCCAACAAACTTTTAACCACTTTTTTCATCTAAAATAACTATCCATCCGTATGCAAAATACATCTCCATTGGAGTTGCTCTTAGGGTGCTTTACCATGTGTACGTACTTGGAACTATACATTTCTACTTTCAGTTAGGAACGAAAATTAGTCTGATCAGTTATTACGTACATGCCGCTTTCTGACTTGCATACCGGTTTGTATTACACTCATTTTTCCATTGTTTCGTTGTTTAAATCCTGCACCCTTATTACTTGCACACTCTTACAAATATCTGCAATTTTCTTCCCTGTACGCTTAACTGTTCCCACATTGCTTGCTGCTTGATAAATTATTGTGCTCATTCAGTAAACTTTAGTGATGTAGCCCGTTGGTAAGTACTTGTGTAACATCTTCCCCACTTTTCCTTATTGTCTTCTTTGATAGAAGAGATTACCAAAACAACAAGAAAATAATTGTGGCTTGCCTTTTGTTTTCTTTCCATTATTAGTGGTGGTCCACATGAGTTGGATATCCACCTTCAAATTGTAACTTTATATGTTTTCTTTCCATTACTAGTGGTGGTCCACATGAGTTGGATATCCACCTTCAAATTGTAACTTTATATGGATACAAGGTGTTTAAAAAGAAAAAGGCAAAATCCACCTTCACCCCTTTGGTTTGGGATATATGTGGATACACTCCTATAATTCGAACGTATGCACATAACCCCTTGTGATTTTGAAAATATGTGGATAGATCCCTTACCGTCATGTTTTCCATCCATATTAACGAAGGTTTATATCATACGCCTCTAGTATCTAATTTGAGCCACTCATAATATATTAAATAAAGAATAGAGTATTTTTGTAAAAACTTATCTCAATCAGACATTAATAACCCAGTAATCTAATTCTTGGTAAATTTAAATTTTATAATAAATTCGATTCGACCATGAGATTTTCATTTTTTGATGAACTTGAATTTTGGCATGGATGTAGTACTCGTCAAACTCTACAATATCAACTGTTCGGATCTAATTTTTGGTATAGATGATGGATTAGTTAGATTTAAGGATGAAGAAGAATTAAGGGAGAGGATGAGGGCATATCGATCTTTTAATATTGTGCCCGTTAATATGGATGAAAAATATGATGGTAGGAGGTTTATTCACACATTTTAAAACGACAAAAAATTATATGCACACTTTAAATTGTAGAAGGTGTATTTGCAACATGACCCAAACCACGGGTTCAAAGCTATTACTTTATAGCTTTCCTCCATTTTACAGTTGATTTCAGATTTGATAGGCTTGTTGAGCTTGCCATCACATGCTTCAACTGGGGACTTGGTTGTACAATTGCACGCCAAGTGTTTGTTAACTTGTCTATTTGGTTAGTTGAGGAAATTCATAACATCAAATGGAACACGAGAACAAGTAGGGTGCTCTACCAATTACCATGTGTACGTACTTGGAGCTATACATTTCTATTTTCAGTTAGGAACGAAAATTAGCTAGTCTGATCAGTTATTACGTACGTGCCGCTTTCTGACTCGCATACCGGTTTGTATTAGACTCTTGTTTCATTGTTTCATTGTTCAACATCCTATTACTTGCATGCTCTTACAAATATCTGCATTTTTTTTACCCGTACGCTTAATTGTTCCCAAGTTGCTTACTGCTTGATAAATTATTATGCTCATTCAGTAAACTTTAGTGATGTTGTAGCCTGTTGGTAACTTTGTGTAACATCTTCCTCACTTCCTTTTTTTTTTTTGGTCTTTTTTTAATAATAGAGATTCCCAAAACAAGAAAATAATTGTGGGTTAGCCTTTATTTTCTTTCCATTATTTGTGGTGGTCCACTTGAGTTGGATATCCACCTTCATATTGTAACCTTAGTGAACATATGAATACAAGTTGTTTACAAAAAAAACAAAAAAAAAAGACTTGGCCAGAAGACCTGGCCATTAGAGTGGCACTAATTAGGTAAAAAGTCTCTGTCCAAACAACGATTTTTTAATTTTGTTCTCCAACTAGCTGAATGTATGCGGTTTTTTTTTGTTTTTTTTGTTTTGACATTCAACAGGGTGGGAGGGGATAATCAGTATAGTAACTCCCTCTTGGGCGTGACCATAAGGGCTTCCTACCTGTTAATGGAATGTCCGGTTCGAGTCATAGCTACCGTCCGTGAGAATGGGCACACACCACGTCACCACCTGGCGCACGGCGGCGAGAAATCCCCCTCTTCCATCCACAGACGGTTCAAAATAAAGCCTATTAGTGCCATTGGGTACGGGCACATATATTGGAACTGTTTGTAACACTTGGAATCACACTCTCTCTCTCTCTCTCTCTCTCTCTCAGTTCTGATCCTTCTTCTCTCTTTCTGGCGAAAACACCCCGAATACTGAAGAGTGACTGCAAATCCGTAGCTCTCACCTCGGCCGTAGTACTGACACCCCAATTTCCGGCGGAAGATCTAGTACCCCGAATTCTGGTAATAAACTGTTGTTCCCAAATTCTCTGTTTTTTTTTTTCTTCCTTGATGTTTTGTAGAAGAGGTTTGTCAAAACTCGGAACATATCTGAATAGTTTCTCAGTTTCTTAGCGGAAAATCGTTTTGGCAGTTCTTCTTCCATATTTTGCTGTAAAAATTGTCAAGTCATTATTCAGGGGAAGCGGATAAAAATAAAATAAAATAAAATAAAATTTCAGTGGAAGCTACACTGACTTGTCACTTGACTTCTACGAGTACTTCAAGTGGAGGTCCTCCTGATTTTGGACAGAAACTATTTTTTGGTAGAAATATTTCAAATATTAGTGGTAACATGTGTTTAACTCTCTACGATGAGAAATTTTTCAGAGCCGGTTGGGTATTACGTGGCGCTCGCTCGGCACATTCAACTGTCTCGATCGTTAGTTCGGGTTTGGAAAACCGATCGCATGAAAGAAAATTGGTTTTGGCGGTGTAAAAATCTACTAACGGTTAATGAAAACCGTCGCTATAGTCTAGTTTATAGTAACGGTTATTGGAAACCGTCGTTATAGTCCAATTTTAGTAATAGTTATTAAAAAATTGTCGCTATAGTCTTGTAATCTACTAACAGTTGCATGAAAACCATCGCTATCGTCCTGTTTTTAGTAACGTTTTGCAAACCGTTACTATAAACCACCTATACTGATGGTTTTTCCAAACGCTACTAAAAAAACCATTGGAAGATCCCGAATTTTTCTTGCAGTGAACCTACCTCCAAAGCCCTCGAATTTTATAATAAAACGAAGAAAGCAAAAGAAAATAAACACCACAATTTTTACAAGGTGCCAACTGAAAAGAAGATGTTCCCAAGATACTTTTGCACTTAGGTAGTGGGAGATTAGGCCAACCAAATTTATACGGTTAGTCTGTTTGTAGAATTTCTAAGGTCAATGTCAAACCATTGAAGTGTATGTAAAATGTTTTAGCATAACAATTACTATTTAGAATGTTAGAACGCGTATAAGATTACAGAACACCAAGTGAACCAGGAGAGTATGAGAAACCACTGCTAGTGGAGTTGGTCATCTCCTAGTTGGTTTAGCTTACTCAATTTTAGATGATTAATTATTGAATCAATTTGTAAAGACCATGTATGATTTCAGTAAAAACCAAAAATCAAAGAGAAGAAAATAGAGCACAGGAATGATAGAGCATGTGGTCCATCGTTAATTAAGTCAGAATCTTTGGGGAGAAATGCTGCATACAGAGGAATTTTTTTGTCAAGATATAGAAATAAAATGGCAGTTGTTCCCCAAATCTGAGCCGTTCAAGTACACTTTAAGGGTCAATTCGTTGTCCATTTTCTTTGTCCCTAGCACTCCTCTTACTTTATGAGAAATGCTACGTGCAAAGAAAATGGACAAAGAATTGACCCTTAAAGTGTACTTGAACGGTTTAGATGCACTGCATAGTAAATCTGAGCCGTTCAAGTACACTTTAAGAGTCAATTCTTTGTTCATTTTCTTTGTCCCTAGCACTCCTCTTACTTTATGAGAAATGCTACGTGCAAAGAAAATGGACAAAGAATTGACCCTTAAAGTATACTTGAACGGTTCAGATGCACTGCACAGTAAATCTGAGCCGTTCAAGTACACTTTAAGGGTCAATTCTTTATCCATTTTCTTTGTCTCTAGCACTCCTCTTACTTTATTGTGCACTTTGATTCCAATTTGAAGGGGAAAATGAAATAAGAGAAACGATCAAAGAACTATAAGGAAATAAACAATGTGGTTACTGATCTTATTTTCTTGGTTTTATTATTTTTATTGACTAAGAAACAAACTCAATTTGCGCACTTACACCGCATTGCTTGTCCTTAAAAAGCTAAGCAACCCAATAAAATTTCATATGTTGTTAACTCATCATATCGCTTTCATTTGACAGTTGCTACAGCTTGCATCCCACATGCCTCCATAAAAAGTTGAATTTACGAAGTCGAACACTTAAAAAGTTCTCTATCCGTGCACACCTAAAAAGTTTAATATAGTGCAAAACTCACTCGTCTTCAACCAATTCTTAATCGTAATTTAGCTTCACACGACTGTTGACCATCACCATTAGACGGCCCCCAACCATCTCGCGCCCTCCTCCACCATACCTACCACCAAATGCATTGTTGACATAATGACGTTGGGTTGTGATAATTTGCTTTTTAGATATGGTCATATAGGCTCTTCATCATTAATTTTGTCACCTTAGGTGGATTAAGAAGAGGGTTGTGAAAATCACTTTCCTCTTTTAATACTTGTATTTTAGCTTACTATGCCAACATTGTAGCAAGTTTCAAAGTATATCTTACGGCGATCGTGATTCTTTATGTTTATCCTTTGATCCCCAAATGAACTAATCTAAATATACAGGTCAAGTTTCTACCTGTAATGCAACTTTTTTGCTTCCCCAATCCTCTCCAAGACGAGTGAACGACTTCAGTGTTGGAAGGAAATAGTAGCTGATTCTTTCTCGGCGTCTTGATATTTTTCGAAGTATTTCCCATGGCTGAAGGTAAATATTTACATTCACACTTAGGTGATGGGAGGTTGGGCTTGCCAAATTTTATTAATTAGTCATTGCGTTCTAATCCTAAGGTCAAAAGTCTTAGCCATTAGAGAAGGCCCGTACGCTCCAGTAATGCCATGTTCTCATGACATTAATCCTCAATACCTGCCGTACACTCCTACTAGGACTGACGTGTGTTGTTAGGCCGCAAGCTGACGCGCATGCAAACAAAGAGACTAGATTGACAACGGAATTGCAATGCCGACATGTTTTTAGAACCTCCCTCAGCAATCGAAGGAAAATTTTCGAAGCCTCCTACGTGCAAAGATTGCCACTACTTGTTAAGTTAATATGGCAAATCCCTCTGTCAGTTGGTCACCTGAAAAACATTTTCTGGTGACTTTTTCATGGACTTTTCCTGCAAAAACAGCGGATGAAATTTAAGGGAGGACAATAGACTACTTGGGAAGATAGAAATGAGTGAAATGGTACCTACTCCAGACAGGGAGGTGATGGCCCTGACCACACCAATTCCACTGTCTTTTTTTATTTTTTTGAATGGCTATTTGCACTCTTGTCGGCGACCATCTTTGAATATATTCTCCGCTAACCACCACTTGCCACCACTTTCGTTTTATTACAATGAACAGTGTAATTTGTCTATTCCCCAACAACCTAGCTGAAAATTTTCTTCTTACCATATTTTCCTTTTACTGTGCAGAGTACAACACTATTATGCACTTTTTTTTTTTGACATTTATCAAAATGATCTTGGTATTATCATCCTTTTAACAATGCCCTTGTTCCTTAGTTTTAATACAATATATTCATTTTTGAGGTTCAGTATATGAAACTCTAACCACTTTTTTGTTTGACTTTTCGAAAAGGGTTAATATTTTTGAATATTGCAAAATAAAGTAGTAGACCAGCAATATGGGATGAAGATATGTAGTTGCAGATACGAGCTATGGAAAGAGATTCGTAACGCTTCTCTCAATTGGCTAGTTTTCAATAAGTGTTTCTAATCAAATCATCGAATAGCCTCAAAAATGGATATCTCCACATGAATACTACACATTTAGAATTAGAGAACCACAGCCATTAACAATGTTAATCTAATTAGCCAATCATTTTACTTCTAATTGAAGTACAAACTCTTACTCAGCCATAATTTTGGTTATCTATTTTTGTATCGTAAATCTCCTAGCAAGGGCATCTCCACTCCTTAAACGAAAATCTTGACTCAAATCTAAGTTTGAGGAAAAAGTCACTAACAATATCATTCCACCTGACATTCCACATGACACCTGTTGATCCAAGTGAAGGTAGATTATTTTATCTACTCAAGTTTCCACTGCTCTTTGTTGTGTCAAAAATTTTACCGGTGCATGTGTTCACTCCAATTTTTACTTAGAAGTGAATCTTTAGCTTCGAGCGCATGTATGAACGCAATTTGAAGGAAACTATTCAAATTTGCATACCCTTAAAAACCCAGCAACCACAATCAAACTTGCAATTTTTTGTTAATCGTCGTATTGTTGCATTTTACAGCTTTTGCAGCTTGCACCCAACCTGTCTGCGACATTGGGAAGTGTTTATGGGCTCGTATTGCTACACGCATCAATTATGCCAGAAAGTTGTCGAAGAATAGGAAACTGCTCTGTGAAAAAGCACATGACTTGAGTCTCAAACGAAAGGATATTGTTGCTGAAATTGAAAGATCAAATCTGCAAAAAATTGCAACGAATGAATGTGATGATTGGATGGGAAAGGTGCAAGAGATGGAAAACAAAGTTGGGACTATACAGCCAGAGTTGAATGAGGAGAAGAGATGTGTTGGGGGATTATGTCTTGACATTTTTGCTCGTATCAAGCTTGGTAAGCGAGTTGTAAATATGATCGATGACATTAACGAACTCCTAGATAAGTCCAAGTTTGAAAGAGGATTTCTTGTTGACGCACCAGTAGCCACAGTTGAGAATCAACCAGACCCCCCTTCAACATTAGCAGAATCCGCAAATCGTACACTTGACATGGTACTTGACAAAATTCAACACAATAGCACCCTAAAGATTGGTATTTGGGGAATGGGCGGGGTGGGGAAGACAACTATTTTGAGACTCTTGAATAACACACCAGAAATTGCAAGAATATTTGATTTCGTGATATGGGTGACTGTCTCAAAATCTCAAAGCATTAGAATGATACAAGAAGAAGTTGGGCAGCGTTTATCAATAGAAATAACGAAGGGTGAGTCTGATGACAGAGTAGCAATTAAATTGCGTCAGAGACTTAACGGCAAGAAGTACCTGTTACTTTTAGATGATGTTTGGAATATGGTGGATTTAGATGCTGTAGGGATACCAAATCCCAATCAGAACAATGGTTGCAAAGTTGTTTTAACAACTAGAAAGTTCGAAGTTTGTCGTCAGATGGGAACTGATGTTGAGATCAAGGTGAAGGTTTTGCCAGAAGAGGAAGCTCGGGAGATGTTTTACACAAATGTGGGAGATGTCGTGAGGCTTCCCACCATCATACAGCTTGCTGAAAGCATTGTCACAGAGTGCGATGGCTTGCCACTTGCGCTGAAGGTTGTAAGTGGTGCGTTACGGAAGGAGGAAGATGTGAATGTTTGGGAGAATTTCTTAAGGGAATTAAGGTCACCTGCTACGTCTTTCATTAAAGACTTGAATGAAAAGGTGTTCAACATACTAAAGGTTAGCTACGACCACTTAGAAGATACTCAAAAAAAGCAATGTCTTTTATTTTGTGGATTGTATCCAGAAGACTCCATGATTGAGAAGTCTGAATTGATAGAATATTGGAGAGCCGAGAGGATTCTTTCTAGGGAACTTACTTTTCATGAGGCACATGTTAAGGGACATGCAATATTGCGAGCTCTCATAGATTCATCATTGTTGGAAAAATGCGATGGAGATGACTTTGTGAAGATGCACGATGTTGTTCGAGACTTGGTTTTGGCAATGACTTCCCCAAAAGGAGAAGAACCCCAACATCTAGTGAGAACCGGAATTTCTTCAGAGAAGATTCCAGATGCGGTGGAATGGGAAAAGGCAACAAGAATATCGTTTATCGATCATGACTTGCGCATTTTACCCGAATCACCAGACTGTCCAGCGCTCGTGACATTGTTGCTTCAAGGAAATGGCTATTTAAGGGTGATACCAGAAACTTTTTTTAACAACATGCCTAACCTCAAAGTTCTGGATCTGTCACGCACCGGCATCGAATCGTTGCCAACTTCAATATCTAAATTGGAAAGTCTTCGAGAACTAGTGCTTGTAGCTTGCGACTCTTTGGAAGCTCTCCCTGCTGGAGTCATATGCAGACTGTCTCAAATTGAAGTATTTAAACTTTTTAAAAGTCGTTCAGGTACAAGTGAGCTGAGTGATGGAAGTACAGAGATTGTTGCGAAAGAACTAAGCGAGTTGAGCTCACTTTCTTGCCTTGTATTTAACTTCCGAAGAGTGGGTATTCTGCACAACTTCCTTGAAAATAGCAGATCATGGAAAGAGGGAAGATTGACGCAATTCTGGTTCTTTGTTGGAGATTATGGGTCCTTATTCCCTTTGTTTTTCGTAAGAATGTATAATACGGGTCTATTTTATGACGGACGAGAAGAAAGGAGTAGCGGCCTTCCCTCAACCATACAGGATGTACTCAGGCATTTAAATTATTTTGAATTGAGGGGTCATGAAAAACTTCATACTCTTTTAGAAGTGGGTGCGCACAACACGTATGAGTTGAGACGTTGCGTGATTCGAGAATGTGTCGCGATTCAAGACATCGTCAACAGAAATGGTCTAGAAATGGATGCTTTTCCAAAACTGGAAGATTTAATTTTGAGCGATCTGCCGGAATTGAAGACAATTCTTTGTTTGGAGACGGAGGAGGGAGCATTACTACCACCCCTGCCACCAAATGCAAACATCTTTACCAACCTAAAATATTTGACGCTTGAGAAATGCCCATTAATTAAACAGGTCTTCTCAAGTGGATTCATGGTTCAGCAACTGTCCAACTTGGAAGTATTGTATGTATTTGATTGTGGAGGATTGAAGGGGATGATTCCAGAGGATGAAATTGTCGAACACGAGGCTCTGCCCAAACTGAGGACATTGTGGCTCTGGGACTTACCCGAATTTGTCAGCATTTTCAAAGGTGTTCCCATGCGTTGGCAATCAATGAAGTCGGTGTGGATAAGAAATTGTCCGAATCTGAGAAAACTCCCCTTCGACACTAATAGAGCTCCTAATTTGACGGAAATTATGGGCTCTCAGGAGTGGTGGGATGCCTTAGAGTGGGACAATGATGCTACCAGATTACAATTTCAGCCTTTTTTTTTCAGGAAGAATTAGTAAGCGTCCCATCCAACAGTTTTCAAAAGGTGGGATATATATTATATATTATAATATAATATGATGAGGCGTCAACCCAAATTGGTTTGCAGTAGCAATAAAAGAAGGCGGTGTGTGTAAGGGTTTGTCCATCCTGATGTGAGTTATTATAAGCTTTTAATTAATTAATTAATTAATTGGTTGTGGTGGGGTGGGGTGGGGATATTTTGATGGAGGTTGGGAGGCTAAAATTCTGGTTGGCCTAATAAGTCAAATGGATTATTTTTTATTTTTATTTAAATTTTTTTTCGCATTTGTTAATTTTTCATGAATTATTTGTGGATTATTGTTTCGTCATGACAAGAGGAATCTAAAAAGAAAAATTAAAATCTAAACCTTTTTTTTTTAAATAAAGACGAAAAAAATAGTTTATTGGCTTATTTTTGTCTTTATTCAAAAAAATTCAGATTTTGATCGTAATTTTTTACTTTTTAAATTTTTCTTTTCATGATGAAGCATTAATTTTCAAAAAATTGACAACAAACTAACAAATGCGAAAAAAATTAAATAAAAACAAAGAAATAAGCCATTTGACTTATTAAGCCAAACAAAGTGGCAAGCGATTTGTATTCTCTGTAATTTTTTTATTTATCTGTGTTTTCCCTATACTTGATTCTATATATAATTTTTATCGTGTGAAATTTTAGTTTCTCCAACCATCATGTCCCAAGTTGAGGAAACTCCCTTTTGAAACTTCGGATTTGTTAACCATGTTAAGATGCATAAAATGTGTTATACATTCTCCATAAAAAAATAAATGCATGAAGAATGTACAGTTGTTCTAAGCTGTGTAAACGAGGGCACATGTTGACAAGACCCTTGAAACTAATAACTCTCCTAACTTGAAGAGAATGGAACAATAATGCGTCACGTTACAACTTTAGCCCCTTTTCCACCTGCTCGGTCTGAACTTATTTAAGATAAGTAGCTTATTTTTATTTTATTTTGAACTTTTGGCTCAAACTTTATTTGAGTTTTAATTTCTCGAGTCTTGACGAAATTTTTTAGAAAAGTAAAAAAAATTATGATCAAAACTTTATTTATTTTTATTTTTTGTAAAAACACAAAAATTAGCCTGACATATCGAACTTTTGGTCCTTTTTCCCCCTTTTTTTTTATGTTCGGTCCATATTCTTTTACATTTCGAATCTTTTGTTGGAGGCTAATTGCGAAGATTTCATATTTGCTACTTGCAAGCCAATTATGACATTGATATATCTAAAACTCGAATTACTTGCTCATTCCAGATTAGTAGCTAATTAAACTTGCTTAGTCTATGTTTTGTTGTTACTGTTTATTTGTTTTACTAAAGTGAGATGGTTGTTGTAACATCCCGATTTTCAGACACGATATTAAAAGATTATCCAAAATAATTCATTTAAACTAAAAGAAAATTTTCTTTAAATAACAGCGGAAGCTTAGTTTGACAGAGCTAGTGTTGGTACAACGGACTCTTCTAGAAATTGTCGTCATCCTCGACTTGATACAATCCTTCAGCTTTGTCTTCTATACCTTCTATAACTAGTGTAAAAATGTCGTGAGTCGACACTTAGCAGATAAATTCCTACCCTACTAACCCCTTACTTTTCAATTAAACAAGGAGGTTGTTAATGCCAAAGAAGAATTTGTTAATGCCACATACATTAATTACGTAGAATGCTAAAATGGCTTAATTGCCCTCCTCCATGGTATTGTTTTGACTTTTCTATTTAGCTTTTCTAAACTACCCCTTAGTAACTTTTCGTAATATTGCAAATATATCTCTTCGGATTATTTTCCATTTCTAATCTAATTTACTAATCCTCCACCAAGTTACCAACACAAGACCCCAACCACGGAAATTGATATTCGCACTCTTTTTTTTTTATGCAGGCGCTTCAAGCTACAATGTTTTGCCAAAACTACCCTTTTGCAAGTTACATGATTTACTTCAGGTGCTCCAAAAAACTTTACTCTTCTCCTCTGCCTCCTCTCGTTAATGGAAGAAGGAAAAAGAGGAAGACAATCGTCTGCACAACCGTTGTGTTGGTTGTGTGCGTAATTTTGACCGTCTAGATATATTTGGACGGTCTAGATTTTAGAAAAACTCTTCCAAAGAAAAGTCTGACTTTTATGGAGAAGAGTTTGAGTGAATCCTGACCATTTATTATGACAATAGACGGCTAAAGATTGGTTGTATGTTGTGTTTTACACAACCGTTGTATGTGTAGCACTTTTGTTTTTAAATGGGCTATGCAAAGAGAACACAGCGTGTCAATATGGTAACGTTTTCGTTTTTGAGATCCACTGGGACCTCCTAGTGGACTTCAGAAGGTTAGCTTTTTTTTTCTGAGATCCACCAGGACCTCCCAGTGGACTTCCCAATTCTCCCACTCAGGTTGAGATCGACTTCCCGATTCTCTCCAGCCAAACCCAAACACAAATCTACAAATGTAGAAAATCAGTCAATTTTGATTTTGAGTCTACAGAAAACACGAACCTACCAATTATCTTGTGTCACAGTTGTTATGAAGATTTTGCAGCATCAACATTTTCAATTGTGTGCTATTTATTTTGGAACATATTTGGCTGTTTGGCTGTTTTTTGGAACAAAATTTTGCAACAAATTTGGCTGTTTGGAGTGCCTTTTCTGTTTGGTTTTGGCTCATTTTTTCCATTTGGAGTGCCTCAGTAAATGAAGAGATAATTTTGGGGGTGGAGCAAGTAATTTTTATATCTTAAAAAGGGTAGTGTTATAACTTCATTAAATTTTTGAGTGCCTGCATAAAAAAAAAGGAGCTCCAAAATCAGCTTCCCCAACGAAAGCCCTTTCTTCAACAAAATCCAGTTACCTCCTCCTATGCTACGAAGGCAATAAAAGGATTAAACAATATTTCTCTATCCCAAATCGCTGGATTTCTAAGAAAAGATGCGCAATTTTGCAAAAATAAAATAAAAATACTTCCGCGCATATTTTTTCCGAGTGTTTTGCACCATATTAAAGAGCTCGTATTTTAATTTGGTGTAAAGAAACTTAAAAATGAAGCTTGGAAGTACTTTATTTTTCGATCCAAAAACTTTTTGTAGGGCCAAGCAATTTGGGACGGAGGGAGTAACTTAAGTTATGCTCTTCAGATCCACTACAAATCACCAGTAGCAAGACACAACCAAAACAATTAGAAATCAAAATTAACTTCATTTTGTTTTTTAACTGTTATGTCTAATGCTTCAAGCGTATTAGAAATCAATAAAAAAAAAATCATATTAAAACGTATAAATGAAGTTGCAAAACACATTATAAATTCCTAAAATACACATAGGAAGAAAATTATAAACCCTGAACATTAGTTTGGTTTCAAATCTTAGAACCCATATTTAACAGTTGAAAAACGAATAATAGACCTTAGGTATGTAAAAGAATAAAAAGTACCTTGGATATGATAATGAGATGAAGTAGTGGGGATGAGGATTTTTTGTTGTTAGAAGACAGATTCATTTTTTAAGATGGGGAAGATGAAGTTTCAGCCGTTGCTTCTTTGTAGAAGAAAGGACTTTGGTTGGGTTTTGTGATGGTGGAGTAGTAGTAAATTAGATACGGAATGGGAAGGATTTGACGAGATTTTTGTGCAGTGCAGTATACAGAAAGTTACTAAGGGCTAGTTCAGGAAAGCTAAATAGAGGAGAAGTCAAAACAATATTAATTACTAGGGAGGGAGGACAATTAAGCCAATTTAGCATTATATGTAATTAATGTCCATGGCATTAACAAATTCTTATGTGGCATTAACAACCTCCTTAAACAATCATTCAATATAACAATCGATATTATTAGAAGTGCAGAAGAACAACACGTCATTCTTTTCTTACTATTCATTAACTTATGTGTAATCTAAGATGTTCTTCACAAGATCTTTTCTTCTCCAACCATTAATCATGACATGTCTCATGAGATCACTCTCTTTTGTCTGTCCTGCACCAGGTCTTAAGTGAATACGCCCTAGTCATGTACCTAGCATAGATTCACATACGGCTATACCTAACAAGGGGCAGCTTACCATGCCATGACATGATCAAGGTTCATCTAAAAAATTTTCAACCACTAATTGATCATGACATGTCCCATGGGGTCACTCCTTCTAGTCTTTTCATAACAAGGGGAGCTTACCATGTCATGTCATGTCATGACTAAGGTTTGCCACAATAATCAACATCGGGCCCTATTAGGCCATCCACAGTAGTATAATCAAAAATGGATAACCAAAAGTTGACACATCGGCTTTTGATTATTCACTTAAAAGGTTACTAAGCTTAACAACGTACGTTGAGGTTCACAATGGTCACTTCTAGTCCATAACCAAAATAAAAAGTCCACTACAATTTCACACAATCTATCTCTCTCCCTTTGTTTCCCGCTGTTCACTTCCCTCCATTATGTTTTTTTTTTGGGCAAAAATATATCGAACATATGGTATTCTTCCTAGTGTTATTTATCAAAACAACACCGAAACTTTTTTTTTTCTTCCAATTCCTGTAGCTTATATCACAAATCCACCACTCTCTTAATCTTTCAAAAAAAATCAGATGTGTTCTTGAAATTGAAAAATAATGCAAGGTTCTTCCTTTTTTTTTTTTTTTTTTGCAAGGTTCTTCATTTACTAAACTATAAGGGGAGGAACAAAAAAGAATAACCACTTTTTAGTCGAAAATTTTATTTATTTTGCTAAAAAGTAATTATTTCTCAAAATACTTGTGTAAAAGTAAAAAAAAATATTTTTCTGATTTCTCTCGTCGAGATGAATTAATAACCCATAAAAATTTGGCACAAAATTAACAAATGCGAAAAAAAATCAAATAAAGACAATTTTCATATTTAAGTTAAGTTCATAAGAATGCAGCCTAAAATAGAAACGAGAAAGAAGAGTGAAATACCGTAATCCGGCAATGATGGGTTAAATTGTAGATGATCGAAAAATATGAGCTTCACTTTTGGAAGAAAAGAAAGAGAAACAGTTCGTGGTTGAAGTGAAAAAGATATAGAGCAGGTGAAGAAGAGAAGAAGAAAATACTAGTTGAAATACGCGTGTGTATAAATTTTGGAACCAATTAACTTATATGGTGTGGGGTTCACAAATTTTGATTATTGAAAAAGGTTGCTAGTTTTGGTTATCCAAAGCTTAAAATTTGATTATTTCTAAGGATGTTGTTAAGTTTGATTATACCATTGTGAGCCATTTTTTGCACCAATATTGTTAACTTTAACAACAATTGACTTTTGATTATACTACTGTGGATGGCCTAAGGCAATCCAACCATAACTCAATAACTTTTCAATTTATCATTTATATAACGTCGTCTAGATGAATTCTACTCGAATACCATCCCGTGAACCTAGCTAGGTCCGATTTAGCACGTATAACATGATTCATCAAATAACAAGTTATCTCGTAACATGATATATCACAATGGGATACTGATGCAGGGAGGCGTGTCGAAATAGAAGAACGCGCAACAAGGACAATCACGAATAAATATAAGTTAGAGGTACTCCCTCTATGAACACATAATAATGAGAAAAACTCTCAATTTTCATTAATAATTCATAAACAACTCTCTTGCCCTAATGGCTATAATCTTATTATATAGTAGCTAGTAGCCACCCTAGAATTAAAAAGGAATAAAAATATTAGGAAGCAACCCTACTTCTTGTAAAACAAGAAAACATAAAATAAGAAACTGAATGTCACGACCCAAATCCGGTGGGTAAAATTCGTGACATGGCCAGTGATTTAAAAATCACCCCAGGCCTAGATATCACCCAATAGCAACAACAATGAAATATTATCATTAATTTTTTTTATAAACTCCCAATGTCGTAAATTAAAGATAAAATATTATATTCAGAGCTGTCTAGTGTGCTCACCGATTACAACTATAAAACTACATAACTGTGGCTCACACATACAAACGCCACTCATTAACACATTATTTTCTTATTTAGCCACGACAGCTGATATCTTTCACACGTAACGGATAAGCCTTCTTTAAACTCGAATTCCTGAAAAGGTTTTATGAAACACAAAACCAATTCAGTAAGTTACGATATACTAAGGCCACATAAGAAAACATGGGATAATTTGAATAAAGCATGCAGAGCACAATCTCAATTACCAAAAAAACGTGGCATCAACATGAACCATGGCATAATAAAACATTCCGTAGGCATAATATCAACAATATTTACTAGCAACTTCCAGGCTCGAATCCGTAATGGGCGTAATACTGGCGGTAGCATGGGGAGCGACCCCAGCAAAACAAGGGAAATGATATCAATTCCAAAGGGATACCCGGCAGTATCCATCAATAGGCGCCAAGAGCAACTCACTACCCATAATAACTCACTGCCCACATATAACTCGTTGCCCACAAATAACTCGCTGCCCAGATATTGCCACAAAACTTTTTATTTCCTTTTCAAAATTAATCCCATGTTCCTTTTAAAATTCCTTTTTGCAAAAGGTCGTGCTTAATATGCACTATGTACAAAAACATCAATTTTTAATATATTCGAACAAACAAACAATTCGAAAGAATTATGTAGCCTGAGTATATTCGTAACTCACCTTTTTGCATCCAAAATTTACCGTGAAATCTAGTGAGGTGTAATGGTCCTTCTCGTTTTAAATTTTATTTTTTTCCTTCTCCTCCTCTCCTTTCTTTCTTTCCTTCTCTCTTTTGTTTCTTTCTCTCTTTTTTTTTTAAATTCTTGCTTGTGTGTGTGGTGTGTGTGTGTGTGTGTGCAAGTGTGGTGTGGTGTGTGGAGGGGAGGGGAAAGGAGGCCTATTTATAGTAGTAGGATGAAGATTCTAGACCATATTTAGAAAATCTAATCAAATCTAAATCAAATCTAAATAAAATCTTATAAAATCTAATAATATCCAAACAAATCTTTCAATATCTTTGTAATATCTAATAAAATCTAAGCAAATCTTCCAATATCTAGTAATATCTAATGATATCTAATAAAATCAAAACAAAATTTTCAATATCTAGGAATATCCAATAATATCTAGAAAAAAATCCAACTATATCTATTGAGTATCTTATTCGATTATTTCCGGTTTATTCCTTACGCCTTGCGAGAACACGTACCGCATTGTTTGTTAACAGGTTTGAGGTGATATATAAAAAAAATTGATAGATTTATATTCTGAAAATACTCTAATTTTTTTATAAATTTTGAGTCACGACTTAGTATACTCTCGAAATCCTAATGGCAAGCAGCTTGCTAAATTTTAGCTTTTATTTCATTTTCATCTAATTCTTTTTAGCGCCTTATTTGTTTATAAAAGTCAGGGTGTTACAGTATTACAAAATCTAGAATAATCTTATGCAATCTTTCCATATCTTTTAATATCTAGAATTATCTAAGAAAATCTAACCATATCTTTTAATATCTAGCATTATCTTACAAAATCTTATAAAATCTATACATAATCAATATCAAATCTTAGAGAATCTAATAAAATCCAATAAAATCTTAGTGAATCCAATAAAATCTAGGATAATCTAATGAAATCCAATCAAATCTTATCATATCCAAATCAAATCTTATCCAAATCTAATAAAATCTAGGGAATTTAATCCGAGAACGACTAGGGTGACAAAATTGCAAGAAAAATTTTGAAGGTTTAAATTGGGTTATCACACTGAATCAACCAAAATTAAGAAATTAAATAATTCTATGTTAACATTGCTAAATTATAAGATTCCTAACAAAATACTAAAACTAAAGCAGTAAAATAAAATACTATTTTTCCTAAAATCTAATCTACATTAGATAACAAATATGTCAATTAATAATGCGCGAGTAAGTAAAACATGTAGTATTTTGTAATTGGGCTGATGCCC
This sequence comes from Rhododendron ovatum, assembly GCA_019656835.1. Taxonomy (NCBI): domain Eukaryota; kingdom Viridiplantae; phylum Streptophyta; class Magnoliopsida; order Ericales; family Ericaceae; genus Rhododendron; species Rhododendron ovatum. Next base: position 10,442,119 of record CM033793.1, on the reverse strand, counting down.
TTGTGTTTATTAGATGTACGGGTAATTAAATGCACAAGGGTTTTGAATAGGTTGATGCCTTTTGGAATATTTAAGTTTTTGTTAAAAAATTAAGTTTAATTTATTTTAGTAACTGCATGTGAGGATCTCGTTAGTTTTTCGTAACCCTTACGTTTAATTGATATTTTTAATAGAATTAAAAGGGGTTTATGTATTGTTAATAAAATATAATATTGTAACCTTAGAGTTTGATTAAGATTCTCAGATTCTTCCACGACAATTTATCATAAGCAATTAAAACTGTTCCCACATTGCGTACACACTTGGATCTATACATTTCTACTTTCAGTTAGGAACGAAAATTTAGTCTGGTCAGTTATCACGTACGGACCGCTTTCTGACTCGCATACCGGTTTGTCTTATACTCTTTTTCCATTGTTTCATTGTTTAAATCCTGCACCCTTATTACTTTGCACGCTCTTACAAATATCTGCATTTTTCTTCCCCGTACGCCTAACTTTTCCCACATTGCTTACTGCTTGATAAATTATTGTGCTCATTCAGTAAACTTTAGTTATGTTGTAGCCTGTTTGGTAACTTTGTGTAACATCTCCCTCACTTCCCTTTTTTGTCTTCTTCAATAATAGAGATTCCCAAAACAAGAAAATAATTGTGGGTTAGCCTTTTGTTTTCTTTCCATCATTTGTGGTGGTCCACTTGAGTTGGATATCCACCTTCAAATTGTAACCCTAGTGAACATATGGATACAAGTTGTTTACCAAAGAAAAAAAAAAGGTTGACTTGGCCAGAAGACAACATGCAAATTTTTTGTTATCATTCAGCGCTGTGCTGTGCGTCAACCAAATGATTCCACCAACACAACATGCAAATTCTAGTCAAGTATTGTCCAAGCATTATCTAGCCAATTAGTTTCACAAAACAAACAAATAGCATTACATTAAGATAAAATTGCTGGAAAAAATAAAATCAAATGGTAAAACTTAGTAGTAATTATTCACTAAATATTACACACACACACACATATATATATTATAAATATTTCACGGTCTGGTTTGGTTTATCCACGATTTCATGATAAAAATCCGCGAACCAAACCGTATCTCGGTTTTTCAATTTTCAAATCCGTGTCCGGACCATTAATCCACGGATCCAATCCAAAAGTCACAGATCTGTTCGGTCCAATCCGGTTTTACGGTTCTCAATTTTTCTTGGACATCCCTATCCTTTTGCATGCCAGACAAAGCCTTCACTCCTTGGTTGGCTGAAAAGGACTGAGAACAGGGAAGTGGCTGGCTTTGCGCGCAAAGTCTCTTCGGGTGTGCTAGCAACATTGAGGATGGGAGCCACCCAAAGTCGACATTCAGAATTGTCCCGTTCCTAAATTTCTATACAACTGTATTTTACACAAAGTCTCTTCGGGTGTGCTAGCAACAATGAGGATGGGAGCCACCCAAAATCAACATTCAGAATCGTCCCGTTCCTAAATTTCCATAGAACCGTATTTTACAGTCTCTTCGGATGTGCTAGCAACAATGAGGATGGGAGCCACCCAAAATCAACTTTCAGAATTGTCCAGTTCCTAAATTTCTATACAACCGTATTTTACACCTACAGTAGATTTTTGAACCACTACAGCTGCAGTAGATTGAGAGCCCTGTTTTGAATCACAACATTGGGGATTCCTAATTTTGTGGGGCTGCGTCCTGGGCCTGACATTAGTTTATAGGGCATCTCTAGCTATATACATGAACGAAACGGCAAACGCCTTTCCAAATCAATATCAACCCTTCGTATCACTTTGAAAAAACAAATAAACACAAATGTTTTTCGTTCATAAAGATAACAGTGTCCGATGAACTTGAATTTTTGCAGGCACTAAGACCATATTCGTTTTGGGGTTCAAGTCTCAACTTTTTCTTTTTGTGCACGGTTTTTAATAAATTTTCTTTCAATTACTATTACTCTCATATCTCTATCTATCTATCTATTTTCGCTCATTATCCAAAATTCAAAATCTAAAATTTTAAAACGAACATGGTCGTTGCTGGACGAGGCGAAAAAAATGAACTAATAAAAAAAAATTGGACCCAGGACAGTGCCCGAATGGACCGCACAGCCAGCCTGCAGTATGGTATAGTAACTTTGAAATAAGTTGGTTTTTCTTGAATGATCAATTTGCTGAGATCTAGAAAAATGTCACTAAAATGCACCCCACCCTTTACTGCAGTATAGTAACTTTGAAATAGCCCACCCTCTCATTGCCAAAAAGATGAAATGAAAAGAGAAGTGATTTTGCCACTCTTCAAATTGTTTAGGGCACTGGAGAGTGTCAAAATTAATGTGGGTTGATTTTGTCACTCTCCAAACTCATATTGAATATAGGGAATTGCATTCGGGAAAATCAAATTCTGGAAAAAAAAAAAAAAACTGATGCAGTTATTAATCCAGCAATTGATTCCATAATCAAATTCAAATCGTGGATTTAATTAGCTGAGCACAAATAACTCTGTAACTGGACCATCCAAACGCGAACGGTTCGGACCCAATAAAGCACAATCAATTACAAGCCAATTTAGACCAGACCACAGACCTTGAACCATGAGTCACGGGCTCACGAATCCTTAGTCCCAGCCCCGACCCCGGCCTCATATAGATGTTCGGTGACGGTGAGCACACGCGTCCCTTGGCTTTTTTAATTCTCATAATGAGACAATTCTCAATCATATTTAAAGGAATTTGATTTTTACACTCTCGTAATTGATGCACACATTCCTTTTTTTTTTTGTCTTTTAACGGGTGAATTTACGATACAATCCCTAAGATTTGTAAAAAGTCTATGCATGCAGGGACTATTTCGTAAATTCATCCGCTAAAAGAAAAAATAAAAAAAAAGAGTCATTTTCCTTGGCCAACTATCTTTGCCTTAGTCATTTTTGCTAAATTTTGGGGAAACTGCTGCCATGGCTCGGAAGTCATTTTCCTTGGCCAACTATCTTTACAGCCGTTAGATGAAAAACCATTCCTTGCAGCCGTCCAATCACTTCCAACAAAAGGATCAAATTGGAACTGTCTGTAACACTTGGAAGTGGGTGGGGAGGGAGGTGGAAAGAGAAAAGAAAAGGTGAGGTGGGAAAGGAGGAAAAGAAGAGTGGTTTGTTGGGTAAGGGAGGGGGCAAGGGGCAAAGGAAAGGAGAAAAAAAAGAAAAGGGAAAGGGAGAGGGGCTGCCGTGAATCATGGGGTGGGAGAATTATAATTGCGGGCGCGGAAACGTGTCACGCGGTGTACGGCGGTCCGGTTTTCGATTTTGGAAAATTACAAAATTAATACCGTAGTCTAAATAAAATATTTTGAGACTAACCGAGGTCTCGATTTACGGAACAGCAATCTCGACAGCCGAGAAAATATTTTTTGTGGATATTAATAAATCCAAATTGAATTTAAAATTGCATCTACTATTTAATCAAATTAATATTCCAAAAATTGATTAATAACGGAAATAATTTTTATGAAATAATATTACAATTTTTTTATTCAATGAAAATTTTGGGATATTACAGTAATAACTAAAAGCTATTGTTATTTTGTGGTGCCGTAGTTCTGGGCCACAAATTGTAAATTAATGCCGTTGGGTGAGTATGTATGTCGATTGTACATTAGAGAGCTCTGTATGTATTTTTTTTTACGCTCCTATTTATCAATTCATAATAAAACTGGCAATTCATAAAAGAATTTTATGGACATGAGTTTGTAAAGACCTGAGGTGATTCTTAAATCACTGGCCGGTCACGGATTCTTTATAACCATGGATTTGGGTTGTGACATTTTTAAAGGCCTAGATTTGCACACCTAACATTTATTTAGGAACAGAGGAAGTATTATATATTTTTGAGTTCTTATTTTGCCTCGTAGTTAATTTTTTTAGAATGGAGGTTATGTATTTTTACCGCCTTATTTGTACTAATTTATGAGATTTTATACATATATTATTGGTGAATAAATCAACTAGTAGAATTAAGGTAATTTCTGAACACCCTACCACAAATTTTGGAGCCGCCAATGACTTGCTTCTTTGATTTTGGCGGTTTTACTCTTGACAAGAAGAGACTTTGTGCGCCATCAAATGGACAAGAGAAATACTCGCACAATTAACCAAATTGAGGTATTTTCCATAAGGATTCCTTCCAATAATCTATGCGCGTTAATCGTGCTGGAAACGATTCATATATCATTGCAGTTTGCATGTCTTACTCCATATCCGCAAATATATAGTGAGCCCCTACAAACAGGAAATGAAAAGTGAAGTTGTGAGAAATGCCGTTGCCCTCTAGTCAGATGCCATTCTTTTCAACTTGAGTCCCTTCTCAAAACCAATCACATTTTGACCGTGTTACAAACACTATCGTCAAAACTTAGAGGTCGCACGTTCGAATCTTACGGAGGCAAGGGAGTCTAGTAGCGGATCAAAAAGAAAAAGGGGGGGGGGGGGGGGCGGGGGGGGGGGGAAAGGGTGTGGTGTGGTGGTGTGTGTTAGTGTCTAGTAGGGCAAGAATTTTAGAAAATGCAGTTATTGTATGTAAAAAAAATATTTATCCCCAACTTATATAGACTCGTTACCGCTAGATTTTTTTTCCTTATTTTTTGCTATATACTAGTCCTAAATCCTCTATTTTTTTTCTCAAGAAAGAAGACCCAAAATAGTATTCCAAAACAAAATCTAATGGGCCAAAGTGAAATAATATAAAGGATGATGTCTAATTAAGGGAAAAAAAATCTACACTTCAACCTAAAACAACTTAACCAAAATCAAAAATAGTTGACACTGTGCACGACTCAGTAGTAGTGGATTTCTCATTTAGTGGACTTCCGAATTTTCAATGCTGGCACTGTGCAATAGTGGACTTCCGAAAAATTAAAAAATCATTTCTTATTTGGCACTTTGTGTGAATTTCTCAAACTCCATTGAAAAAAAGTTAGTCTTCTTCAATTTTTCAATATTCAATTCAACTTAGAGAGCAAATAAAAAAAATTATTGTATGTTTTAAATCCCTTATTGAGTTTGTATTGAGAAATAGATGGTATTTGTACTATATGAAAAAAAAAATCCCTTATTGAGTTTTTTCAAGAGTCTATAATTATTCATATTGCAATGCATATATATTTTTTTAGTATACATTTCGTCACTATTAGGGAAAAAAAAATCCTGACTCCGTCCCTGATTAGAGAGTTTGCCCAATCATTAACTTCAGGTTTCAGAACCAGTCGAGGAGCGTGGAAGCTCGCCCGGGAATGCAGTCATAAAAAAAAAGTTCTCATATCACCGAAACATTTGTTTTACTAATAAAATTGTTAATCGGACTCATGGTTGTTTGCTTATTCTTATAATCGCTTGATTGTTGGCGCGCTTACATGGGTTGAACTTGCTGTACTCCTCCAGTTGATTACTTTACTGCTTACCCGCATTTTATAGTTGATTTCATATTTGATAGGCTTCTTGTTGAGGGAGGATAGCCATCACATGCTTCAACTGGGGACTTGGTTGTACAATTGCACGCCAAGTGTTTGCTAACTTGTCTAAATGGTTAGTTGGGGAAATTCTTAGGAAAATGATTTTGTCACTCCTCTTTTTGTTAATGTCACTCTCTATTGTGTCTTTATTAGATTATTTATTTTGTGAGAGAAGAGAAGTGACATTAACAAAAAAATGAGTGACAAAATCAATTCCCAATTCCTAACATCAAATGAAACACGAGCACAAGTTCATGTGCTTTACCATGTGTACATACTTAGAGAGATATATTTCTACTTTCAGTTAGGAATGAAAATTAGTCTGATCACAGTTATTACGTGCCGCTTTCTGATTTGCATACCGGTTTGTATTACACTCTTTTTTCCATTGTTTCATTGTTTAAATCCTGCACCCTTATTACTTGCACGCTCTTACAAATATCCGCATTTTTCTTCCCCCTACGCTTTAACTGTAACTTTGTGTAACATCTTTCCTATCACTTTCCCTTTTTTTGTCTTCTTTAATAATGGAGATTCTCAAAACAAGAATTATAATTGTGGTTTGCCTTTGTTTTCTTTCCACAATTATTTGTGGTGGTCCACTTGAGTTGGATATCCACCTTCAAATTTTAACCTCAGTGAACATATGAATACAAGTTGTTTACCAAAAAAAAAAAGGATGATTTGGCCAGAAGACTTTTTAGAGGGGCACTGATCAGGTAATTAAAAGTTTTTCTGTCCTTTTGAGCACCTTTGTTGGGTTTATGTCCAAACAACCATTGTTTTTGGAAAATTGACATTCGTGCTTTAAAAATTACTAATGACGTTTCATTTATAACGTAAAGTTGTTAGTAATTTTATGAACAAAATAGAACGTCATCAGTAATTTTTGAAGCACAAATATCAATTTTCTTATTTTTGTTCTCCAACTAGCTGAATGTATGGTTGGATCCATCCATAGTCTTTTTTTTTTTTATTAGACATCCATGGTTTTAAGTCCCGTTTCAGAACACATTCTTAAAAAATAAGTACTTATTTCACATTTTCAAACTCAAAAATACTGTAAATGAAAATTAATTTTTTAATTTTTTTTGCATCGTATTAAAGAACTCAATGAGATCTATCAAACAAGATCCATATTGCATATTTTTATATTTCAATAAGCCTATAATTTTTGAGCTTGAAATTGCCTTCTTAAAAAATAAGGACTTAAAACCCGTTCTGGAACGGAGCCTAAGTTCTTCTAAACTTAACTTATTCTTTGTTTTTTTTTGAATTTCTGTTAGATTTGCGTGATTTTTTTTAAATTCTTCTAACTCAACGAGAGAAATTTAAAAAGGACAAAATTATGACCAATAAAATAAAAAATTCAAAAAAATTCTTTAAAGACAAAAAAAAAAAAGTTCTGACAACAAAGAAATGTGTGGTTTAGAGCATTGGTAATCTTATCATGTACAGTAGTTGTTTTCTTTGGAGGTCGTGGGTGGAAAGTAAATGTGACTTCTGCTTTTGAGATAGGATCAAATTGGAACTGTACGTCTGGAACACTTGGAAACACAATATCTCTCTCTCTCTCTCTCTCGCTCTCTATAGAGATCTATCTTCTCAATTCCGATCCTTCTTCTCTGTTTCTGGCGAAAACATCCCGAATTCTGAAGAGGAACTGCAAATCGGTAGCTCTTACTACCTCGGCCGTAGTACTGGCTGTAGTACCGACACCCCGATTTCCAGTGGAAGATCTAGTACCCCGAATTAATTCTGGTAACGAACTACTGTTGCTCCCAAATTCTCTGTTTTTTCTTCCTTGATGTTCTGTTCACAAACTTGGAACAGATTTGAATAGTTTCTCTATAGCGGAAAATCGTTTCGGCATTTCTTCATCCATATTTTGCTGTAAGAATGGTCAAGTCATTATTCAGTGAAAGCGGATCAAAAATAATAAATAAAAAAATTCAGTGGAAGCTACACTCACTTCTATGAGTACTTCTTTTGAGTTTGAAATGTGGAATAAGTACTTATTTTTTAAGAAAGTCTTCTAGAACGACACTTTAGTCACTTCTACGAGTACTTCCAGTGAAGGTCCTCCTGATTTTGGACAGAAACTATTTTGAGGTTGAAATATGTCGAATTATTAGTGGTAACATGTGTTTAACTCTTTATGATGGCTTAGATTTGAAAAGAAAAAAATGAGAGAGTGGTGAGGTGAGAGGAGAGAAAAGGTTTTAATCTGGGCCATTCAACACGCTTTTGGACGGCTCAGATGGGTTGCTCGGATACCGCATGGGCATGGCCACATGGTACCGAGAAATTTCTCATATTTTTACCCAAATTTATTACTAAATAACACCATTGTAATTAATGAGTGACATACTTATAAATTTATAATTAATGAGAGTGAAAAGAGGTGGTTATGAGTTTGAGTCTCCAAATTTAGATGAAGAAATGGGTAGAATTTAAAATGGATATGCAAATGGGTATGTGGCATAGGAGATGGATTTTTAAGTTTTTTACTCAAATTTTGATTATGAGGAATAAATTGGGCAGTAAGTCTGTTAACACAAACAATTCCCACACAGATCGCGCACAAATCTGTGTATGGGGCTCACTCCGAGTTCCACACGAACGATCCAAGTCGTTCATTAAATGTAAAATATTTGTTTAATGACCCTCGTGAAAAATCAGCTTAATCCGATACTTATATATGCTCGATTTAATCATCTAACTTTTCATTAACATGAAATCAGAATGAAAAGTTAAATGATTAAATCGAGCATCTACAAATATTGGATTGAGTCAATTTTTTGCGGAGGCCGTTGAAAAAATATTTTACATGTAATGAACGGATTGAATTATTTATGTGGGCCCTTAGTGGGCTCCACATTAAATCTGTGCACTTTTGCTATGTGTGAATCATTACCGTAAAATAGGTAAGGATTGGAGATTTTTTAAACACGGCATATCCTATACTGGTCACCAAATCCACCTGTACAAAATGACTGTGAATTTTTTTTAACAATTTCTGTTTGTATGAAAGTTTGTACTTAACTTTTAAAAGATCATATTATCAGTCATTTATTACTTTTTTCATAAATTTAACTTTCTGAAGCATAATTTTGTATTGTAGACAAAAGAGAGTATTGTGATTAACGGGTTATTATATTCAAAACCTTAAGAAGATTTATCTTACACAACTTTTTGAAGTTGAATTAAGTATAAAAGGCATGTGGAGTGTAGTGAGCCGGTGCCTCCCTTATACTCACATGCATATGGATAGAGTTCGATTGAATTGATTCTCGTAAGCACCCATTCATTCCCCAAGTTCCCTAGGATAGAGTAGATTAGGTTTAACGAATGACAAAAAGTTGAATAGTTTCACCCTTACGAATCCAAAAGTAATACTCGCTGATATCCGTTGAGTTGATTTTTTACAGAACCCCATAAAATAATATTTTAAAATTTATTGGTATTTTTTTGAATTTTTTTGGGATCCAAATGGGCCCCACATAAGAAGTAGTGTAAAAATGTAATGTACCTATCTTTAGTGTTACGGATAAAAGAGTCCGTCTATACGAACCAACCGTGGTTATTATACCAACCGTTATTTATGCACTGCTTCGGGGTCTCAAACAACGATCCAATCCGTCGAGGAAGTTCAAAACAAAATTTCGGCTAGGTCTTTAAAAAATCAGCTCGATTGGATAACTGTAGCTCCTTCATTCAATCGTCTAAATTTTTTCCAGTTTCAAGATCCTGCAAACTGGAAGAAAAGTTAGAGGATTAGATGAAACACCTATAGTTATTTGTTCGAGTTGATTTTTTGGATGCCTACTCGGAAATTTTATTTTAAAATTACTCAATGGAACGGATCGTTGTTCAAGACCCCGAATCAGTCACTTCTATTTTACTGCTTTACTTTAACTTACGGTGCGATATGATGGCAATTTTTCATTGTACTATATCATATTATTGTACTCTGGCTTCCACATGGACTAATCTGAAATATCATACAGGTCAAGGTTCTCCCTGTTAATGCAACGTTTTTGCTTCTCCATTCCTCGCAAACCCAAGTTACTATTGCTAAGAATTTCCGATTACTCTCATGGCTTAAGGTAATTTTACGCAGTTCATTTACTCTTTGTCTATGTTTTAACTTGGTACTTTTTTTTTGAACGGCAAAAATGGTTTTCATTTATCATGAAGATGCAAAGATGAAAACAGTACAATATTAGGCAATGAATTAATGCATTGAGAGAGGTTCGAAGAGTGCGGAAACCCTTCTACAATTGCTACTTGCAAATACATAACCTACCTCCAAGCCCGTCAAATTTTAAAATACAACGAAGACAGCAAAAGTAAAAAAACACCACAATGTTTACGATGTGCCAACGGAAAAGTAGATTTTCCCAAGATACTTTTGCACGTAGGTAGTGGGAGATTAGGCCAACCAAATTTATACAGTTAGTCTATTCATAGAATTTCTAAGGTCAATGTCAAACCATTAAAGTGTATGTTAAACATTTTAGCATAATAATTACTATTTAGAATGTTAGAATGTGTATGGAAGATTATAAAACACCAAGTGAACCAAGAGTGTATGAGAAACCACTGCTAGCTAGTGCAGTTGGTCGTCTCCTAGTTGATTTAGCAAGAGTGTATGAGAACCAAGAGTGTCACTTGTGACTCCAGAGACCATATATGATTTCAGTAAAAGCCAAAATTAAAGAGAAGTAAATAGAACAAAGCAGAGGAATGATAGACCATGTGGTCCGTCATTAAGTCAGAATCCTTGGAGAGAAATGCTGCGCACAGAGGAATATTTTTGTCGAGAAGTGGAAATAAAATGGCAGTTGTTGCCCAAATCATTTAGATGAAGCTTAGAACAAACCAATTTTCAGTTAGGACCATTACTTTATTGTGCACCTTGATGTCCATGAGGTCCCAAGGAATTTGCAAGAGCCAATTTGAAGGGGAAAATGAAATAAGAAAAACGATCAAAGAACTATAAGGAGATAATAATGTGGTTACTGATCTTATTTTCTTGGTTTTTTTTTTGTTTTATTATTTATTTGACTGAGAAACGAGCTCAATTTGCCCACTTACACCGCATTGCTTGTCCTTACAAAGCTAAGCAACCCAATCAAATTTCATATGTTGTTAACTCATCATATTGCTTTGATTTGACAGTTGCTACAGCTTGCATCCCACATGCTTGTCTCCATAAAAAATTGAATTTAGACGCTTAATTTGCGTAAACATGTTGTGGGTGGTCAACTAATTACATTGTGCCGTTATCACTGGAAACCTCGTAGAAATTAAAGGAACTCCACCACGACCGTTGACCATCACCATTAGATGCCCCCCAACCCTCTCGCGCCCTCCACCACCATACCTGCTACCAAACGTGTGCATTGTTGACATAATGACATTGAACTGTGAGAATTTGCTTTTTAGATATGGTATTTTGTCACCTTAGGTGGATTAAGAAGAGGTGTGTGAAAATCACTTTCCTCTTTTAATACTTGTATTTTAGCTTAATATGCTGATCGACATTGTAGCAAGTTTCAAAGTATATCTTACGGTGATTGTGATTTTTTATGTTTATCCTTTGGTCCCCAAATGAACTAATCTGAATATACAGGTAAATTCAACATTTTTGCTTCTCCAATCCTCTCTACTTCAGTGTTGGAAGGAAATAGTAGCTGATTCTTTCTCGGCGTCTCGATATTTTTCCAAGTATCTCCCATGGCTGAAGGTAAATATTTACATTCACGTGTTTGTGTTTTGAATTTATATCTTCGCGCTTAGGTGATGGGAGAATGGGCTTGCCAAATTTTATTCATTTGTCAATTCGTTCTAATCCTAATTAAGGTCAAAAGTCTAATAGAAAATTAGAGGCCGGTCCTCTTTTATAGGTTTGGTTTGATCCCAATCCTAAATATTTTCTCCAAACCTGCATAGGCTCGGTTATATTTGTTGTGACTTTTATACCCCAAATGAACCAATCAAAAACCACTCCCCCCCCGCCCTCTCCTCTGACATACTCCATCCCCATAACCGATTTCCCATTTCTCACCAAACCTGCCCATATCACTTTCGTTCTGGACGAGTTGAGGCTACCGTGGCCGTCGTCGGAGACTTGGACAAGTTTGGGGCCATCGTCCTTGACGACGACGATGACGGAGGTCGAGCCACCATCGAGGCTGTTCTCGATTAGCTCCTTCACGGCGGAGACTGGCCGCTGGATCACTTCTCCGGCATCAATTCGGTTCACCACGGATACGTCCACTCCAGGCGTCTCTCTCTCCCCTCTTCGATTCAACTCCTTCTTCACTATCACCATTTTCGTGGGCCTCTCCCTCGCCTACCCGGACTAGCACAGCCTCGAGAACCCCTCAGCCTACGACGCCGGCATCGCCGCCGCCAAACACCATGTCGTCTTCAAAGTGGTCTCCTTTAGCTTCTTCCTCTTCTCCTCCGTGCTGGCCCAGTGTCACAAATTGACCATCAACCTGAAGAACTTACATTGGTTGATCTGTTCAATGGTACACTTGCCCAACAAATATTGAAATTCTCTTGAAGAATTTCTTCAACTCAATTGCATATATGGAATATCAATCGATTTCCTCGAAGACTTTCTTCCATTAATTTACTCTCGAAGACTTTCTTCCATTATTTTTTTACTTTGATTACGTACGGCTGCGGCACCGTGTTTCTTGAAGACGATTATAAGACTCCTACCAAGGAACACCAAGGCCGTCTGTGGCTTATAATACTCCTACCAAGGTTTGTCGGATTATAAATCAATGTGTTCTAGTGGCAGTCGATTAGAAATCTTAGTCGATTAGATTTTTTGTTGAATGTCAGTCAATTGTTTTTATGAAAACTATTATTGTCCATGATGATTGCTATGAGAATTTGTGTATTTTTTTATGAGAACTGTCTATGAGAACTATGTATTTTCTATGAGAATTGTGTATTTTCTGTGAGAACTCTCTATGAGAACTGTATATTTTATATAAGAAATGTATATTTTTCATGAGAATTGTCTATGAGAACTGTGTTTTTTCTATGAAAACTATATTTTTTTCTATGAGAATTGTTATTGTTTATGATGATTGTCTATGAAAACTGTATATTTTTCTATGAGAACTATATATTTTAGTGTGTAGTAAGACTATTTGAAAGGTGTATTTTTCAGTTCACATAGCCATTGAACGGTGTATTTTTCAGTTCACATAGCCATTTCATATGAGAATTGTCTATGAGAACTGTGTTTTTTCTATGAAAACTCTGTTTTTTTTATGAGAATTGTTATTGTCCATAATGATTGTCTATGAGAATTGTGTATTTTCTATGAGAATTGTATATTTTCTGTGAGAACTCCCTATGAGAACTGTGTATTTTATATAAAAACTATATATTTTCTATGAAAACTGTATTTTTTTCTATGAGAACTGTTATTGTTCTTGATGATTGTCTATGAGAACTGTATGTTTTTCTATGAGAACTATGTATTTTATATGAGAACGATATATTTTAGTGTGTAATGAGGCTATTTGAACGGTGTATTTCTCAGTTCACATAGCCATTTCATATGAGAACTGTCTATGAGAATTGTGTTTTTTCTATGAAAATTGTATTTTTTTCTATGAGAATTGTTATTGTTCATAATGATTGTCTATGAGAATTGTGTATTTTTTATGAGAATTGTGTATTTTCTGTGAGAACTCCCTATGAGAACTGTGTATTTTATATAAAAACTGTATATTTTCTATGAGAATTGTATTTTTTTCTATGAGAACTGTTATTATCTATGAAAACTGTGTATTTTATTATGAGAACTATATAGATTCCATGAGAACTATGTATTTTAATGTGTGGTGATACTATTTGAACTGTGTATTTTTCAATTCACAGTCATTTGACATAGTTCTCATAGAATTGACTATGAGAATTGGCAGTCCAGTTCACAAAGCCAAAGGTATTTTTGTTTAAAATAATATGGGTCAGAAATTGATTCTGAAAAAATAAATTTTACCAAAAATGAACACGTAGACAAAAAGTTAAAAAGAAAGGGCAAAATAGTAAAATACATGAAAAGTCAAGAGAAATGACTAAAATAAAGAAGAAATATTTTTGTCAGGACTATTTGAAGTCCGAACCTAGAAAACAGGGCCGGCCTAAAAATTCCCCAAAGTCTAACCCAATAGAAAGGCCCATACACTCCAAAAATACCATGTTCTCATTGCATTCGTTAATACCTGTTGTACACTCCTACTAGGACTGTATGATACCTACTCAAACTTATGCTCCACGCAAATAAGCAAGAGTCCTACTCCTACTAGGACTGACGTGTGTTGTTAGGCCACAAGCTGACGCGCGGTTGACAACGGAATTGCAATGCCGCCATGTTTTTAATTAGGACCTCCCTCAGCAATCGAAGCAAAATTTTCGAACTCTCGTGGTCTTCTTCGAAGCCTCCTAGATGCAAAGATTGCCACCACTTGTTAAGTTAATATGCCCTCCCGATAACTACCACATCCGGCCAGTGTGACGAATCCCTTTGGCAGCTGGTCTCCTGACAAACATTTTCTTGTGACTTTTTCATGGACTTTTCCTGCAAAAATAGCCGATGAAATTTAAGGGAGGACAATAGACTACTCTGGGAAGATAGAAACGAGTGACATGGTACCTACTCCAGAAACTTGGGGAGGTGATGGCTCTGATCACATCGATTCCAGTTTGTCTTTTTTCTTTTCTTTTCTTGTCGGCGACCATCTTTGAATATATTCTCTGCTAACCACCACTTGCCACCATTTTCGTTTTAATAAAATGAACTGTGAAATTTGTCTATTCCCCAACAGCCTAGCTGAAAATTTTGTTCTTACTGTATTTTCCTTTTACTGTGCAGAGTACAATACTATATTATGCACTAATTTTTTTGACATTCATCAAAAAGATTTTCGTATTATCATTTTCCTTTTAACAATGCCCTTGTTCCTTAGTTATAACTAGAGGCCGGGGCACACGCGATGCAAGTGCAAGTCGAATTTTCACAATATTTTTGTAAAAATGCTTCCCACTTATTGTTTGATCAAATTTTCACAAATGTTGTGAAAATTAAACTTTCACACACATTGCATATGCCCCGGCCTCTAGTTTATTCAATTTCATGTTTTATGCTAAACAAATGCTGGGCACACGCAATGCGCGTGCAAATTGAATTTTCAAGACTACCCAGAACAATGAAATCGACATCAAATGAAATGAGAATGTAAAAGTTAAATTAAGATTTAAACTTCATAAGGTGAAATATAAAAAACTATAGAACTCATATGGCAACACCCACTACTACAAAATGGTATAAAGATCACGGTCCAAAAACTAAAAAGATCTCACTTTTTGTAAAAGCGTAATAAAATGTTATGGACTATAGTTTTAATCCCAGTTATACGAAAAAACTGAGACGAAAAGATTTTTTAATCTCAGTAATCTAAAAAGTGAGATTGTAACTTCAAGAATAGATCTCATTCTCAAAAAACTGAGATTATATATGAAAGAATATATCTCGTTTCGAAAAAAACTGAGATGAAAAGATTTTTTAATCTCAATAATCTAAAAGTGAGATTGTAACTTAAAGAATAGATCTCGTTTTTGAAAAACTGAGATAAAAAGAACATTTAATCTCAATCATCTAGAAACTGAGATCGTAAGTTAGAGAATACATCACATTTTTTTTAAGACTTGAGATGAAAGCTCTTATATAGGAAAAGTTGAAAGTCGCTTACCCCTTAATCGACTACGCGTGCAATACCCCTAAATAAATGTCACTCTCAACCATTCTACAAAAAATATTTCGTCAAAAAATGGGGTACTTTCGGCGATGAAAATATATTTCATCACCAAATGGATACCTTTGCTGATGAAATTTATGAAGGTTGCGTTTCGTCGCCAAATGTATTTCGAGTACAACTCTATGCTCAAAACTCTATTAATTGAGATAATTTAAATTGGGTTTGAACAATAACACAAAGGGCTACAACTTTCATGTTTATCAAAATTTCTAATTTTAATATTTGAAGGTTCAAAATGATGTTCGAAATATATTTTAATGTTAAACGCATATGTTATAAATTAAATATTTCAATTATATATTGAAAAGTGTGTGTGGTGCAGTTGGTTGAAGCTTCTATACAAAACTCAAGAGACTTAGGTTCAAAACCCAGCAGGATAAATAAAGGGGGATTTTTTCCTTTAGGAAAACGCCACTTTCAATCTCAGTTTTTTCAAAAACTGAGATTATTACTCTCTAAACAACCACGGTTTTATAATGAAACTGAGATGTTAAGCTATTAAAGATCACGATTTTGTCTTTTTTAATCACAGTTTTTATGTTTTTAGTCACGGTATTAATGAGTTTTAATCACGGTTTTTATCATGTGGTTAAAAGATAGAGACTTTTAGTTACACCTTGATAGACCACGGTTTTGAATGCGAGATTAAAAGTGAAAGATCACACCAAATAACCGAGATCTTTATATATTTTTGTAGTAGTGACCCTCTTTTGGGGTTCCTGTCAATAAACGAGAGAGAGAGAGAGAGAGAGAGAGAGAGCAGATTGAATAGGAGAGAGAACCCAGATTGAATAGAAACTTATTTTCCGAAAAAACTGAATCCGTGGGGAGGCAAAACAAAAAAAGTGTAGAAACTCATATGCTAACACCAGTTATACAAAACCCAAATTGAATAGAAACTTCATATGCATATCAAAAAAAGAATAGAAACTTCATATTACCATGGGTTTGAGGTTCTATTCAGTTCCGCTGCAATTTAACGCCAAATCTTTTTCCAAATTTTGTGTCAGAAATCACGAAAAAGAATAGAAACTTCATATTACCATGAGTTTGAGTTTCAATTCAGTTCCACTGCAATTTAACGCCAAATCTTTTTTCATATTTTGTGTCAGAAATCAAGAAATTGTGAAAGGAAACAGAACTGCAATTGAGTAGAGAGAGAGAGAGAGAGAGAGAGAGAGATATTTTACCGTGATTTGAGGGGGTGGTGATAAAGGTGGGTAGTTACCAATTCAGTTTTTTTACAATTTTTTTTTGTGTTAAAATGTCCAATATATTTTCATAGTTAATTATTTTGTATTGTGGTTTTTTTTAGAGGGCATTTTTGGAAAAGGAAAATATGTGACAGAAGGGAGACACAAAAGTGGTGCTCTCCCTTTATATATTAGAATAGATACTATCATATTCACTTGTGAGGTTCATTATATGAAACTCTGACCACTTTTTTGTTTGACCTTTCAAAAAGGGTTAATATTTCTGAATATTGCAAAATAAAATAGTAGACCAGCAATATGAGATGAAGATATGTAGTTGCAGATACGAGCTATGGAAAGAGATTCGTAACACTCCTCTCAATTGGCTAGTTTTCAATCAGTACTGTTTCTAATCAAATCATTGAATAGCCTATTTTTTTCTCACTCAACATCTTGCTACGGCAGACAAGCAACACCTATATATGAATAGGGTGAAGATAAAAGTTCTGGAGTTGCTCGCAATTGAGTGGTCTTCAAGGTGTTACTCACCTATTCATTCAATAGTCTTTTCTTCTTACCCAACAACTTGTGGACTAATCAAACCTACTGGAGTAGTATTTTTCTCAACTTTACCTTTCAACATGGTGGTGGCTACAGTTGAGCCGGATTAGGAGAGGAGGAAGAGAGAAGCAAGAGCAGGGAGAGAGGAGGATAAAGGTTTTTCTTTTTTGTATCTCTCCTCTCTCCATAGTTAGAGCCTCAAAAATGGATATCTCCACATAAATACTTCATTTAGAATTAGAGTACCACAGCCATTAACAATGTTAATCTAATTAGCCAATCATGTTATTTCTAATTGAAGTGCAAACTCTTACTCAGCCATAATTTTTGTATCGTAAATCTCCTAGTAAGGGCATCTCCACTCCTTAACGAAAATCTTGACTCAAATCTAAGTTTGAGGAAAAAGTCACTAAAAATATCATTCCACTTGACACCTGTTAATCCAAACCTATATAAAAGTGAGTTTACTCGACTCTTAACCAAGTGAAGGTAGATTATTTTATCTACTAAAGTTTCCATTGCTCGTGTCAAAAATTTTATCGATGCATGTGCTTTTAATATAGTTTCACTCCAATTTTTACATAGAAGTGAATCTTTAGCTTCGAGAGCATGTATGAACGCAATTTGAAGGAACCTATTCAAATTGCTTATCCTTAAAAACCTAGCAAACACCATCAAACTTGCAATTTTTTTTGTTAATCATCGTATTGCTTGCATTTTACAGCTTTTGCAGCTTGCACCCAGCCCATCTGCGACATTGGGAAGTGTTTATGGGCTCCTATTGCTACACGCATCTATTATGCCAGAAAGTTGTCGAAGAATAGGGAAGTGCTCATTGAAAAAGCACATGAGTTGAGTCTCAAAGGAAAGGATATTCTTGCTGAAATTGAAAGATATAATCCGCAAAAAATTGCAACGAATGAATGTAATGATTGGATAGAAAAGGTGCAAAAGATGGCAACCAAGGTTGAGACTATACGGCCAGAGTTGAATGAGGAGAATAGATGTGTTGGCAGTTTATGTCTTGACATTTTCCCTCGTATAGAGCTTGGTAAGCGAGTTGTAAATATGATCGATGACATTAACGGACTCCTAGATAAGTCCAAGTTTGAAAGAGAATTTCTTGTTGATGCACCAGTAGCTACAGTTGAGAATCAACCAGACCCCCCGTCAACATTAGCAAAATCCACAAATCGTACACTCAACATGGTATTGGACAAAATGCAACTCAAGAGCACCCTGAAGATTGGTATTTGGGGAATGGGCGGGGTGGGGAAGACAACTGTTTTGAGACTCTTGAATAACACACCAGAAATTGCAAGAATATTTGATTTTGTGATATGGGTGACTGTCTCGAAATCTCAAAGCATTAGAATGATACAAGAAGAAGTTGGGCAGCGTTTATCAGTAGAAATAATGAAGGATTGGCCTGATGACAGAGTAGCAAGTAAATTGCGTCAGAAACTTCACGGTAAGAAGTACCTATTACTTTTAGATGATGTTTGGAAGATGGTGGATTTAGATCTTGTAGGGTTACCAAATCCCAATCAAAACAATGGTTGCAAAGTTGTTTTAACAACCAGAAAGCTCGAAGTTTGTCGTGAGATGGGAACCGATATTGATATCAAGGTGGAGGTTTTGCCAAAAGAGGAAGCTCAGGAGATGTTTTATGCAAATGTGGGAGATTTCGTGGGGCTTCCCGCCATGAAGCAGCTTGCTGAAAGCATTATCACAGAGTGCGATGGCTTGCCACTTGCGCTAAAGGTTGTAAGTGGTGCATTACGGAGGCAAGAAAATGTGAACGTTTGGGAGAATTTCTTAAGGGAATTAAGGTCACCTGCTACGTCTTTCATTAAAGACTTGAATGAAAAGGTGTTCAACATACTAAAGGTTAGCTATGACCACTTAGAAGATACTCAAAAAAAGCAATGTCTTTTATTTTGTGGATTGTATCCAGGAGACTCCGAGATTGAGATGTCTGAATTGATAGGATATTGGAGAGCCGAGAGGATTCTTTCTAGGGATCTTACATTGCATGAGGCACATGTTAAGGGACATGCAATATTGCAAGCTCTCATAGATTCGTCTTTGTTGGAAAAATGCGATAGAGATGGCTGTGTGAAGATGCACGATGTTGTTCGAGACTTGATTTTGGCAATGACTTCCCCAAAAGGAGAAGAACCCCAACATCTAGTGAGAGCCGGAATTTCTTCAGAGAAGATTCCAGATGCGGTGGAATGGGAAAAGGCAACAAGAATATCGTTTATCGATCATGACTTGTGCAATTCACTGGAATCACCAGACTGTCCAGAGCTCTTGACATTGTTGCTTCAAGGAAATGATTGTTTAACGGTGATACCAGAAACTTTCTTTAACAACATGCCTAACCTCAAAGTTTTGGATCTGTCACGCACCGGCATCAAATCATTGCCAACTTCAATGTCTAAATTGGAAAGTCTTCGAGAACTAGTGCTTTTAGAATGCTACTCTTTGGAAGCTCTCCCTGCTGGAGTGATATGCAGACTGTCTCAGATTGAAGTATTTAAATTTTTTAAAAGTAGTTCAGGTACAAGTGAGCTGAGTGATGGAAGTACAGAGATTGTTGTGAAAGAACTAAGCGAGTTGAGCTCACTTTCTTGCCTTGTATTTGACTTCCGGAGAGTGGGTAATTTGCACAACTTCCTTGAAAATAGCAGATCATGGAAAGAGGGAAGATTGACGCAATTCTGGTTCTTTGTTGGAGATTATGGGTCCTCATTCCATTCGTTATTGTTTAGTGCGTATAATACGTGTCTATTTTATGACGGACGAGAAGAAAGGAGTAGCGGCCTTCCCTCAACCATACAGGATGTACTTAGGCGTTCAAATTATTTTAAATTGAGGGATCATGAAAAACTAAATACTCTTTTAGAAGTGGGTGTGCACAACACGTATGAGTTGAGATGTTGCAAGATTCGAGAATGTGTCGCGCTTCAATACATCGTCAACAGAAATGGTCTAGAAATGGGCGCTTTTCCAAAACTGGAAGATTTAATTTTGATCGATCTGCCGCAATTGAAGACAATTCTTTGTTTGGAGACGGAGGAGGGAGCATTACTACCACCCCTACCACCAAATGCAAACATCTTTACCAACCTAAAACATTTGCGGCTTGAGAAATGCCCATTAATTAAACAGGTCTTCTCAAGTGGATTCATGGTTCAGCAACTGTCCAACTTGGAAGTATTGTATGTACGTAATTGTGGAGGATCGAAGGGGATGATTCCAGAGGATGAAATTGTCGAACACGAGGCTCTGCCCAAATTGAGGTTATTGTGGCTCCTGGACTTACCCGAATTTGTCAGCTTTTTCAAAGTTGTTCCCATGCGTTGGCAATCACTGGAGCATGTGTGGATAACAAATTGTCCGAAGCTGAGAAAACTCCCCTTCGATACTAATAGCGCTCCTAATTTGAAGGAAATTGAGGGTACTCAGGAGTGGTGGGATGCATTAGAGTGGGACAATGATGCTACCAGATTACAATTTCAGCCTTTTTTTTTTAGGGAGAATTAGTAACAGAAAGTCTACGTACACTACCAATTTCCACTACCTCATTCACTACCTCCCAAAACGACGTCGTTTTGGGAGGTACCCTTTAAAAAAAAAAAAAACGAAAATTCAAAATCAAAATTTAAGAAACGCGCGCTCCCCAGGACTCCAAATTAGTCGTCGACTTACAGAACGAGAAAAGAAGAAGAGGAAGAGGAAGAGGAAGAGGAGGAGGAGGAGGAGGAGGAAGAAGGGGACACAACAGCCAATCCAACCCACTGCCGACCACCACGGGACGCTCCCTATCCATCTCTGGCGACCACCACTACCGGCAAGGAAAGGACTAGACTAATTCGAAATCTTGGGTTTCACGACCACCACCACCAAGGTCTCTCTCTCTCCCTCTCTCTCTCTCTCTCTCTCATGCTGCTCGCTTTCTATCTCTGTCACGCTATATTGGAGATTTTTTGAAAAAAATCTAGGGTTCCAGAACAGATTAATTAAATGATATACCCAGGCCTCCAAAACAGATTAACTAACGTACAGTCAATTTTTCTTTTAAAGTTTGCTCCTTGGAATAAGAGAAGTAAGAGGATTATTCTTAAACAGAAAATGGTGAAAATTCTAGGATAGTCTTATTACTAATTTTTCGAATCGGATTATCTAGGCCTTATTTGTTCTCCATTTGGGTCTTCTTTGTAGCTAAGTTGCATAGAACTTTTCTAGTTTTCAGCATTTAGCTTTATTTTGGGGCTAACAATGTGGCATGAAAATAATTAATCTTAATTAAATTTGCCATATAAAAACTTAATCAACCCATAGTGTATATAGAAGTCCTATATACAAGCTTTGTATCTGTTTTGCTAATTATGTGGTGCTTATTGACTTCTTTTGGAGGCTTTTTGAGATGCATACATTTGTAAAGGAACTATTTTTTTTTTGTAGTTATCGAGTGTTCGAGTCAGTTTACGCGCTCAACGACTAATTATTTGTTTCCTTTGTTTCTTAACTACTAGATGATGTCGTCGGAGTCTGTTCCGTTGACATTGCCTCCAAACAAAGAGTGTGGAGAACAAGAAAAGGTGTAGAGTGGAGACAGTGAACATGAAGAAGAGGTATGGTGTGATCCTTCAAGCAAAGATTGTGATGAGATAGAAACTGTTGAGGAAACAGAAAATTGTGAACATAAAGCTGAAGAACCGAAGGTGGGAATGACATTCGACACATCGGAGGACGCTTATTTGTATTACTTAAAATATGCAAAAGAAAAAGGATTTGCTGTTGCGAAAAGATCATCGAGAAAGGGAAGAGATGGAAATGTGAGGCATATAGGGTTTGAATGTTGTCGTGCTGGAAAAGCAAGGGTGAGAACAAGCAACCCGGTCAAACCACGGCTACAAACAAAAATTGAGTGTCCAGCTCACGTTAATGTTGTGATACACCCGGATGGAAAGTGGAGGTTAAGCCATGTTGTTTTGGAACACAATCATGAACAGAGCCCGGCAAAGGCAAGGTATTTCAAGTGCAACAGGGTACTAGATGAACATGTAAAAAGAAAACTTGAATTAAATGATCAAGCCGGGATCAGAGTATACAAGACTTATGATTCACTTCAGATTGAGGCTGGAGGTCCTAATAAGCTTCCATTTCTTAAGAAAGATTGCCGAAATCATTTGGATAAAGTTCGACGTTTACGACTTGTGGAAGGAGATGCTGAAGCGATGCATCGTTATTTCATGAGAATGAAGGCCGACAATTCTGACTTTTTTTTTGCAATGGATTTGAATGAAAAGGGTCGGCTAAGGAATGTCTTTTGGGCTGATGCAAGGAGTAGGGCAGCTTGTAAAGAGTTTGGTGATGTTGTGACCTTTGACACAACGTACTTGGTAAACAAGTATAACATGCCTTTTGCTCCATTTGTAGGTGTAAACCATCATGGTCAGTCGATTTTATTGGGATGCGGGCTCATTTCTCATGAAGACACAGAGTCATTTTCGTGGTTATTTGAGACTTGGAAGACATGCATGTGGGGTTGTGCTCCGAAAGCAATGATTACCGACCAATGTATGGGCATGAAGAATGCTGTAGAAAATGTATTTCCTGACACCCGACATCGGTGGTGCATATGGCATATAATGAAAAAGTTGCCCGAAAAGTTGAATGGGTACAACGACTATGAGAAAATTAGTTCGTGTATGCGCAAGGCAGTATGGAATACATTGACGGTAGAACAATTTGAGAATGCTTGGAATAGGTTCATCACAAAGTATGAGCTTCAAACTAACACATGGTTAGAGGGGTTGTATCTGGAGAGGAAACGGTGGATTCCTGCCTATGTGAATGATTGTTTTTGGGCGGGAATGTCATCCACTCAAAGAAGCGAGAGTATGAATTCATATTTTGATGGTTACATAAATTCAAAGACGACCTTGAAACAATTTGTAGAGCAATATGAAAATGCATTGGCGAACAAGGTGGAGAGTGAAAACCAAGAAGATGAGAAAAGTTGGCGAACTTACATCCCCTTAATAACTCAAAGTGACTTGGAGAAACAATTTCAAAGTGTTTACACAAATGACAAGGTCAGAGAGTTTCATGAAGAATTTTTCGGGAGACTTGAGTGTTCTTGTAGTAAAATAAAAGAAAGTGTGTCTGAATATGAGGTAAAAGAATGGGTTACATATGGAGAAGGAGACGGGAGAAAGAGAATTTAAGTGTCATTTATTGTTGATTTCAATACTGAAACCAATGAAGCACATTGTAATTGTCGATTGTTTGAGTTCAAAGGAATGGTTTGTAGGCATCAACTCATGGTGTGGAGTCAAATGGGAGTTGAAAGAGTGCCTGACAAGTATGTCTTCAGAAGATGGTGTAAAAATGTGAAAAGGGTCCACACTAAAATTCGGATCAGTTATGATAAGTCCTCAACGTCAATTGAAGCGCATCGGCATGACAACATGTGCAATCTCTTTAATGAGGTTGTCGATTTAGCAGAAGATTCTCAAGAGAAATATAACAAGGTGATGACACAGGTACGCGAGCTAAAACGAGAGTTGATGGAAGTTTCGGTCGTTTGTGAAAATAATGTGGTTTCACTTGGTGATGACACGGGTACTCGTATTGTGGACATTTCACTTGGAGATGGGTTTATACCTTCTGGAGATGGGATTATACCTTCCAAACAGAGCACGAACATACTTGACCCGGAAAGTCTTCGAAGAAAAGGGAGACCGCCGTGCAAAAGGAAGCAAGGTGTTATGGAAAAAGCAGTGAAGAAGAAAAGAGAAACAAAAAAAAAGACGTTATCTAATGAAAATGTCAAGGTATAAGTTTTTTATTATTTGTTGCTTACTAGTTAATTTTTTTTGCCAACAGCAACTTTCTTGTTAATATTGACATATAGATCTATTCGATGCATGTGTAATACTAATATTATTGGCTTATTTCAGGAGGTTGAGAAAATTGCAGTTGGCCATGGGTTCGGGACACAAGAGAGTGTAATAAATGTACATATAAGGAACTTTATATTTAATTGCACAATCTCATTTTTTATGTAAAAGATATTGATAATCGTTATTTATTATTGGGCAGGGTAACCCAAGCTACATGGGGCATTCAATGTGGCCAAACATGATGCCCCATAATATGCAAGCAAATATGGCACAAGGCGGAACCATCTTTCCATTTTCACCAACTTTTTGTCCAACCGGAACAAGTTTGAACCAATTTAGGCCTTCTTTTCCAAGTTCACAAAGCCTATTCAATGGTCAATTTTGGAGAGGTCAATCAACTATTAAGGGCAGTCAAGTTTGGCGAGGAGGACAATCAAGTTTTTTGGAAGACCAAGGTCAATATTGGGGGGGACAAGAACCAAGTTTACTGCAAACTCAAGGGCATGAATGTGAAAGACGAGAAAGTTTCACAGATATGTTGAATGCAACGAATAATGATGGGGAATAGTTCACTTGTTTGTTTAATGGAAATGATGAATGTGTATTGTTATTTTTATTGGCCTTCACATTGATGAATCTGTATTAGTATTAGCATTACGACGACTTTTGTTGAACCTATGAATGTTGCAAGGTTGCACTATGTTATATTTGATAAATGCAATTTATGGTAATCAAATGTATCGTGTCGTGTCCATATCGTATCTTGAAAGATGTGTCTCAGGGTATTTTTAAAAAATTCGACAGAGTTTCCTTTACTTTTGGTCTAACCCGACGTCATAGCATCTCAGTCAATAAGAGTCAGCAATAGTAACAGAAAAAAGAGCAAAATACTGTGAATATTGCAAGTTTACTATGTGCTGGATTGTTTTTTTTTTTTTTTGTTTGACATGCAGGATTATATTTGATGAATGAAATTTATGATAGTCAAATGTATCGTGTCGTGTCCGTATCGTATCTTGAAAGATTTCAAGATATTTTCTAAAAAATTCGGCAGAGTTTCCTTTGTTTTCGGTCTAGCCTGACGTCACAGCGTCTCAGTCAACAATGGTCAGCAGTAGCAACAGAAAAAAGAGCCAATTCAATTGCAATTGAAACGGAAGTTTTAAATCTAGCCAACATGAATACATAATGTTTTACAAAAGAGGAATAAACTGAACATCATCATCGTCGTTTACCCTAAGCTATATTACAAGCAGAATGAAAAAGAAAAATTCTAAGTGTCGCTAGTATCTCTTCTTGGCTGGACGCTCCA
The DNA here is from genome assembly GCA_019656835.1 of Rhododendron ovatum. NCBI lineage: Eukaryota > Viridiplantae > Streptophyta > Magnoliopsida > Ericales > Ericaceae > Rhododendron > Rhododendron ovatum. Next base: position 10,416,773 of record CM033793.1, on the reverse strand, counting down.
TCTCTTCAGGAAGTTCTCCAATTGTCACATACAGTTATTGCACAAAGGAGCACCATTCGAAGTACTTTGAACAGCTGCATATTGGGTATTTCCATTCAACGTAACTCTAAGCTCTGGACCAGTAAAAACATGCATACTGTCATGATACAATGTTTTATCTCCGCATTGTTGCTTCAGTTTTTGATTTTCCAGGTACTTGAGCACTCCATAAGTTACAATTCTGGCAACAAACAAGAAGACAGTTGGAGTAAAAACTGTGGAAGGAATACTTGACCACGAAATTGTCCCACTCGTCTGGTAGAAAACCTGAGAATCAAAAGAAAGATGAAATTTAATCTTGAGCCAAGATAAACAACCAGCTACTGAACATTATTATGCATCTTGTTTCCAGTCTTGCATCCGATCATTGTTCAGATAAATGGCACACAAAGTGGGACTACATGTATCCAAATTGATGAGGAGTTATCAACTCTTAAACACGGATATAACATGGAAACTTCAAGGCAGAATTCTGTGCAGATATTCATTTTGAATTGTTTAGTGTTACAGCCTTTGTCATGTAATTTAGCATATAAGAGTTTGCAAAACCACCACCAAAATTTTAAAAGAAAAAACATATTACTTGATGAATATGTCAAACACCTCAAACCACTTGGGTATTGGTGGCAATATAGAGAGGTGCTTAGCTTAGTTTTTTGCTGATAAGCAATGGCTCATATGCTTTCCATTTTCAAAATGCCTAGGATAGCTTACTAATAGCAGATAAGCATTCACATGACGCTTCAAACTGCCCAATAGAAAGGGAAGAACTCCTGATTGGTTCATAAGAGAATGGGTTTTAACCTAGCAAATTCGTCCATCTTTGAGACATGTCTCAATTCTGTCAATTAGGGCTTGAACATAATTGAATCTGTCCTGTTCTTAGCGAATTTTTCTCACAGACTTTCCGACCATGTAATTTTCTGAAATTTTTACTGGAGATGGACATGCATGTCTAGTTTGTTGGGTAAAATTTTCAGAATTTATTTCGAAGAGGGGAAAAAGTTAAAAATCGCACACCGAACTGCTGCTGTGAAACTCGTATTGCTAACTGCACTGACACAAGTTGGAAAAACAGTCATATCTCCTAGCTCGAGACTCGAAATCACATTCCGCTTGTTTTGCTAGAAACTAGACTCGTAGAGATTTCCAACGATGCAACCCATATGCTTTGGTTCTGCCTGAGCAATAACAGATTTTCTGTTGAAGTTGACCTAAAATCTGTCTCTGTACCAGTTTTGATATTGTGTTAAGTTATAATCGCGAGGCCGTAATAATGTTACCCGAACTCCGTTTTTTATGAATGACCTGTCAATTTGAAGAGGAAGAAGTATCCAATAATGATATATTTTATCCAATAATGATATATTTTATCTAATAATGATATATTTGACATCAAATATATCAAGTAATGATGTATTGATATATTTGATTCAATGTTGATACATTCGTAACCTTTCAATGGTTAAAGTCTCATTCTTCAATTCACGATTATGTTTCGGATACGGTCAGAACCGTACATGTTGGTCATGGATTAAGCCTTATTCTTGAGAATTCTTGTATCAAATTTTATTGAATCATCTTTGGAGCATTAAAGCACATCATCCATCATTTTTATTGCATTGGTCTCATGCAGTCTCATACTAGGGATGGAGATTAAAAAAGAAGAAGATCATATGCTAGATTTATTGATGCATTTTACTTGCATTTTATCATGAGTTGGAGTATGAAATATACTAAGTGTAGTGTCATTCATATTTTAGGATCGGGGGACGAGTCTCCACCTTAAGGTTGATATTAAGCTTTCATTAAGACTGATTATGTTAATCCTTCTAGAGCGGGTCGTTTCAGTGATCTTCATGATTCAAACTTAAGCCTTCCACTTGGGCGGATGAAGCATAATCATCCCAAGTCTCACTTATTTAATACTAAATACTTGTCCAATTGATTTTAGATTCCAACAATTTGGCTTGGCTTCACATATCGACAAACTATCATGTGCACATAAGATGTAAATGGGCATGTCCTATCTAGCCAGTCATTCAAAACAATATCATGTTGCCCCCAATTATATCAATATAAGTAACAATGTAATGAATTCACAAATAGCAAGATCTTTCCTTGGGAAGAAAACTGTTTATAGCTAGCTATTACCTAGCCTCGGCGAGTTAGGCCAAAGCTGCTGGCATTATACCATCCAAATGACCCTTCTCAACTCTCCTAAGGGCAAAGAATAATGGTACTCCCACACCTTAAGCTAAGGGCAAACATTTTAACTTGCACTCACAGGAGCCCAGTAGAACGGGAACGAGTCAGCGCATTAAGTAGAACAACATTGTAAAGAATGAATCATTTGACAAGCCATAATATCCTGATAATTCTGTCATACAACAACATTAAATTGTTTTTACCTTCCTTTACAAGTGAAAATGCAGCAGAAAGGTAATACAGCAACAACCTTACTAACACTAGAAAGTTGGTTGAGGTATTTTATCAAACACATGACGTGCCTAAGTTAAATTTCTTAGTTTACTGTACAAGTTGGTGAGATTGTTAGAGGAAAGTCTCTGGGTGGGAGACGGTTTTGAGCATAAGGCAGTGAAGTTTCTTTGCTTGGATCTAGTTGTGGGTTAGAGTTTGAGTACCGAACAGAAGTAGAATTCACACATTATTCTTTGATGTTTGCAATTGTCACCAAAATATTCAGCAATGAAAACATGAAGTTGATAGCTCCAACTGATAGATGGTAAACATTCACAAAGCTCAGCACACAAAGAGGTTTCACTGATTTGTTTTTAGATTTACCTCTGTGATTTTCCTTTGAAGCTCAAGTTCCATCTGCGCTTGATATTCAGCTGCCTCCTTTCCAGTTTCCTCTTGGGCTTGTTTTAGTCTGCCCATTTTTTCTTAAACAGACAAAAAATATCTATGAACAGTAGTAGTAGGCAGTAAATCCTAACTTTTTGTGCAAAAATCCCCAATATGTACAAATTGAAATTGGTACTCTAGTTCGATCGATACCAGCGTTCTAGATCGAGAGAGAGAGAGAGACCTTCGTCGCCGTACGGCGGCGGTGGCCGAGACCTTCGTCGGTATTCTAGATCGATACCAGTGATTGTGGTTCGAAGCTCGTAGGCGCACGACCATCGTGGAGGCGTTTTCGTTGTCGGAGTCGTCTGCGCGAGTGGTGGTCGGTGGATTGGGTTGGGTTGGGTGTCGGCTATCGTCTTCTCCTTCTTCTGTAAAGAAGCGTAGGAAGGAACAGAAACGGAGAGTTTGGGTTCTTTGATTTTGATTTTTTTTTTTTTTTTAAAGGGTACCTCCCAAAACGACGTCGTTTTGGGGAGGTAGTGGATGAGGTAGTGGAAATTGGTAGTGTACGTAGACTTTCTGAATTAGCAAGCGTCGCATCCAATAGTTTTCAAAAGGTGGGATATATATTATATAATATAATATAATATGATGAGGCATCAACCCAAATTGGTTTGCAGTAGCAATAAATGAAGACGGTGTGTGTAAGGGTTTGTCCATCCTGATGTGAGTTATTATAAGCTTTTAATTAATTGGTTGTGGTGGGATGGGGTGGGGTGGGGATATTTTGGTGGAGGTTGGGAGGCTAAAATTCCGGTTGGCCTAATAAGTCAAATGGCTTATTTTTTGTTCTTATTTAATTTTTTTTTCGCATTTGTTGATTTTTTGTGAATTATTTGTGGATTATTGTTTCGTCATAACAAGAGGAATCTAAAAAGAAAAATTGAAATCTAAACTTAATTTTTTTTTGAATAAAGATGAAAAAAGTAGTTAATTAGCTTATTTTTGTATTTATCGTCTTTATTCAAAAAAATTCAGATTTCGATTGTAATTTTTTACTTTTTAGATTCCTCTTTTCATGATGAAGCATTAATCTTCAAAAAATTGACAACAAACTAACAAATGCAAAAAAAATTAAATAAAAACAAAGAAATAAGCCATTTGGCTTATTAAGCCAAACAAAGTGGCAAGCAATTTGTATTCTCCGTATTTTTTATTTATTTATCTGTGTTTTCCCTGTACTTGATTCTATATATAATTTTTATCGTGTGAAATTTTAGTTTCTCCATCCATCATGTCCCAAGTTGAGGAAACTCCCTTTTGCAACTTCGGATTTGTTAATCATGTTAAGATGCATAAAATGTGTTGTACATTCTCCATAAAAAAATGAATGCATAAAGAATGTACAGTTGTTCTAAGCTGTGTAAACGAGGGCACATGTTGACAAGACCCTTGAAACTAATAACTCTCCTAACTTGAAGAGAATGGAACAATAATGCGTCACGTTACAACTTTAGCCCTTTTTCCACCTGCTCGGTCTTAACTTATTTAAGATAAGTAGCTTATTTTTATTTTATTTTGAACTTTTGGCTCAAACTTTATTTGAGTTTTAATTTCTCGAGTCTTGACGAAATTTTTTGGAAAAGTAAACAAAATTATGATCAAAACTTTATTTATTTTTGTTTTTTGTAAAAACACAAAAATTAGCCTAACATATCGAACTTTTGGTCTTTTTTCCCCATTTTTTTTTTATGTTCGGTCCATATTCTTTTACATTTCGAATATTTTGTTGGAGGCTAATTGCGAAGATTTCATATTTGCAACTTGCAAGCCAATTACGACGTTGATATATCCAAAACTCGAATTCCTTGCTCATTCCAGACTTAGTCTATGTTTTGTTGTTACCGTTTATTTGTTTTACTAAAGTGAGATGGTTGTTGTAACATCCCGATTTTCAGACACAATATTAAAAGATTATCCAAAATAATTCATTTAAACTAAAAGAAAATTTTCTTTAAATAACAGCGGAAGCTTAGTTTGATAGAGCTAGTGTTGGTACAACGGACTCTTCTAGAAGTTGTCGTCATCCTCGACTTGATACGATCCTTTAGCTTTGTCTTCTATACCTTCTATAACTAGTGTAAAAATGTTGTGAGTCGACACTCAGCAGATAAATTTCTACCCTACTAACCCCTTACTTTTCAACTAAACAAGGAGGCTGTTAATGCCAAAGAAGAATTTGTTAATGCTAAATACATTAATTACGTAGAATGCTAAAATGGCTTAATTACCCTCCCTCCATAGTATTGTTTTGACTTTTCTATTTAGCTTTTCTAAACTACCCCTTAGTAACTTTTCGTAATATTGCAAATATATCTCTTCGGATTATTTTCCATTTCTAATCTAATTTACTAATCCTCCACCAACACAAGACCCTGACCACGGAAATTGATATTCGCACTCTCTTTTTTTTATGCAGGCGCGCCAAGCTACAATGTTTTGCCAAAACTACCCTTTTGCAAGTTACATGATTTACTTCAGGTGCTCCAAAAAACTTTACTCTTCTCCTCTGCCTCCTCTCGTTAATGGAAGAAGGAAAAAGAGGAAGACAATCGTCTGCACAACCGTTGTGTTGGTTGTGTGCGTAATTTTGACCGTCTAGATGTATTTGGACTGTCTAGATTTTAGAAAAACTCTTCCAAAGAAAAGTCTAACTTTTATGGGGAAGAGTTTGAGTGAATCCTGACCATTTATTATGACAATGGACGGCTAAAGATTGGTTGTATGTTGTGTTTTACACAGCTGTTATGTGTGTAACACTTTTGTTTTTAAATGGGCTATGCAAAGAGAACACATCATGTCAATATGGTAACGTTTTTGTTTTTGAGATCCTCTAGGACCTCCTAGTGGACTTCAGAAGGTTAGCTTTCTTTTTTGAGATCCACCAGGACCTCCCAGTGGACTTCCCGATTCTCCCACTCAGGTTGAGATCGACTTCCCAATTCTCTCCAGCCAAACCCAAACACAAATCTACAAATGTATAAAATCAGTCAATTTTAATTTCAATTTCGAAGAACCAAAGTCAAAAGCCACCAAGATCAGTCAAAATTGATTTTGAGTCTACAGAAAACACGAACCTACCATTGATCTTGTGTCGCAGTCGCTATGAAGATTTTGCAGCATCAACATTTTCAATAAAAAATTGTTGGGAAGTCCACTATAGCATATTTGTAATCCACTAAATCCACTTCTAAATTTCATAACCCCTCTAGTCTACTAATTAGGTTTTGATGAGGCCTTAAGTTCAATTCAATTAAAAAAAGAAATTAGTTCAGGACCGAAATACCCTTACCTTTAAAAACTGTTAATCTGATATATCTCACTCCTATAAAATCTCCCATATCCCACTCCTATAAAATCTCCCATATTCACGTTGTTCCCATATCCAAAAGGGAAACAGAGTCCAAACGAGAGAGAGAGAGAGAGAGAGAGAGAGAGAGAGAGAGAGAGAGGATTACCCTTTCCATTCAAATCCCATATTTTTAGCCCATTATCCGTTCTACGTTTGAAATCCCAGCAGTTACGTTGGAATAAAGCGACAGAAGATTCTCCTTTTCTGATACACTGTATATAACGTAATTGTACATATATAACGTTATATACTCGTTTATCAGTTCTCATTTAACGTGCGATACTTACATTTTACGTTATATACTCATTTATCGGCTCGCATTTGACGTTATATGAGTTTTTGAAATCTTTTTTTATTATAATATAAGAACATATAACATTCCACGTTTACATCTGAACGTACATATATTAATATGAAATGGTATATGTTCTATAATTTTTTCGGAGTTTCGCTGCACAAAAACTCCCATATAACATTATATTTTTACTTTATTGAATTGGTCCGCGCAGTGGCCTCAATGACATGCTTCGAGTAACAATATATGTTTTTTTTTTGTTGGGAGGTACACAAGTCAGCAGCTTTCATATAATGTTATATGGTCTATTTTTTTGGAGTTTCACAGCATAGAAACTCACATATAACGTTATATGTTTTACTTTATTGAATTGGTCCGCGCAGCGGCTTCATTGACTAACTTCTGATAACCGTATATAAATAATCTTATATATGTTTACAATGCAAAAACAAACAAAGAACTTTATATGTGTATTATTTTGCCACATAAATAAATACACACAAAAAAACGTAATAAGTGTGACAAAAAATAAACATATAGCCTTATAACATTATACATGAGATTCTATCCTTTCTAACTTTAAAAAACATGGGAAAAAAAAGAAGAGGAGATCTTGTAACTTCTTTCCCTTTGTCGCTGTCGCCTTCTTCACGGTCGATTTCACATGTAACTTAATACGCTGCGGGGACTAATTCAATAAAGTAGAACATATAATGATCAGAGTTTGATATAATCATATCTACTCGCAATCAAAACCCTAACTTATATATTATTAACTGTTCAATTGTGCTTTGCTAATGAGTTCCTATATATACCTTGAACTGGACTCAGTTACCAACATTGATATAACCATATATAACCCTATATATTTGTTGAACAGAACATCATATATAATGTCTCACGAGATAGTAGATCATATATAACGTTATATAAATCAGAAACTATATATACATATATGCAAAAGCGACAGAACATCATATATAATGTCTCATGAGACAGTATATTGTATATAACGTTATATAAATCAGAAACTATATATACATATATGCAAAAGCAACTGAACATCATATAAAATGTCTTACGAGACAGTAGATCATATATAATGTTATATAAATCAGAAACTATATATACATATATGCAAAAGCGACGAAGGGCGATGATCGACGACGAAGGACGACGGCGAGGAGGAGTGCGATGTCAGCGACGAAGGGCGATCGACGACGAAGGAAGTCTGGGACGTGGGTTGATCTCTGTTTTTCGTCCGTTGATCTCGTTGTTGGAGTGACGATGGCAATCGAGTGCTTGACGACGGCGACGGAGACGACGCCGGTATTTGAGTGCTTGAGGACGGCGACGACGATCGAGTGCTTCTCACCCATCGAGGACGACGAAGAAGGGCTGACGCCGAAGAAGCCCGACGAGGACCAAGATTGCCGACTACCAAGAAGGCAACGACAAAGAAGTTCGTCTGTGGTTTCTAATGGGAAATCGTTTGGGTTTTGTTCGTCTGGAAAAGGAAGGGGGGGGGGGGGAGTTGTTTTATAATGGAGGAATCCGAGAAAAAAAGGGGAATGGAGGAAAAAAGGGAGAAAAAAACGGGAATGAAGGAAAAAACGGGATAAATGATTTTTTGAAAGCAGGGGTATATTAGACTAACCAGGGTTATTATATCTTACTAATAGGTTAGTGGACTTATGGGGTTATAGAATTTAGAAATAGACTTAGTGGGTTTGGAAAGTGGTATAGTGGACCTGAGAAAAATTTTCCCCATTTTCAATTGTGTGCTATTTATTTTGGAACATATTTGGATGTTTGGCTATTTTTTGGAACAGATTTTGCAACAAATTTAGCTGTTTGGAGTGCCTTTTGCCATTTGGTTTTGGTTCATTTTTTCCTTTTGGAGTGCCTCAGTAAATGAAGAGATAATTTTGGGGGTGGAGCCAGTAATTTTTATATCTTAAAAGGGGCAGTGTTATAACTTCATTAAATTTTGGAGTGCCTGCATAAAAAAAACGAGCTCCAAAATCAGCTTCCCCAACGAAAGCCCTTTCTTCTACAAAATCCAGTTACCTCCTCCTATGCTACGAAGGCAATAAAAGGATTAAACAATATTTTCTCTGTCCCAAATCACTGGATTTCTACGAAAAGATGCGCAATTTTGTAAAAATAAAAATAAAAATACTTCAGCGCATATTTTTTTTTGAATGTTTTGCACCATATTAAAGAGCTCGTATTTTAATTTGGTGTAAAGAAACTTAAAAATGAAGCTTGGAAGTACTTTATTTTTCGATCCAAAAACTTTTTGTAGGGCCAAGCAATTTGGGACGGAGGGAGTAACTTAAGTTATGCTCTTCAGGTCCACTACAAATCACCAGTAGCAAGACACAACCAGAACAATCATAAATCAAAATTAACTTCATTTTGTTTTTTAACCGTTATGTCTAATGCTTCATGCATATTAGAAATCAATAAAAAAAAATATCATATTAAAACGTATAAATGAAGTTGCAAAACACATTATAAATTCCTAAAATACACATAGGAAGAAAATTATAAAGCCTGAACATTAGTTTGGTTTCAAATCTTAGAACCCATATGTAACAGTTGAAAAACGAATAATAGACCTTAGGTATGTAAAAGAATAAAAAAGTACCTTGAATATGATAATGAGATGGAGTAGTGGGGATTAGGATTTGTTGTTGTTAGAAGACAGATTCATTTTTTTAAGATGGGGAAGATGAAGTTTCAGCCATTGCTTCTTTGTAGAAGAAAGGACTTTGGTTGGGTTTTGTGATGGTGGAGTAGTAGTAAATTAGATTAGGAATGGGAAGGATTCGACGAGATTTTTGTGCAGTGCAGCATACAGAAAGTTACTAAGGGTTAGTTTAGGAAAGCTGAATAGAAGAGAAGTCAAAACTATATTAATTACTAGGGAGGGAGGGCAATTATGCCAATTTAGCGTTATATGTAATTAATGTCCGTGGCATTAACAAATTCTTCTGTGGCATTAACAACCTCCTTAAACAATCATTCAACATAACAATCGATATTAAAAGAAGTGCAGAAGAACAACACGTCATTCTTTTCTTACTATCCATTAACTTATGTATAATCTAAGATGTTCTTCACAAGATCTTTTCTTCTCCAACCATTAATCATGATATGTCCAAGGAGATCACTCCCTCTTGTCTGTCCCGCATTAGGGTCTTAAGTGAATACGCCCAAGTTATGTACCTAGCATAGATTCACATACGACTATACATAAGAAGGGGGCAACTTAGCATGCTATGACATGACCAAGGTTCGCCTAAAAAATAACCACTAATTATGACTTGTTCCATGGGGTCACTCCTTGTCTTTTCGTAACATCTTTTCATAACAAGGGGAGCTTGCCATGTCATGTCATGACTAAGGTTTGCCCTGTTAGCACCATCAATCTGCCTACAGACAATCCAACCATAACTCAATAACTTTTCAATTTATCATTTATATAACTTCGTCTAGGTGAATTCTACTCGCATACCGTCCCGTGAACCTAAGTCCGATTTAGCACATATAACATGATTCATCAAATAACAACTTATCTCGTAACATGATATATCACAATGGGATAACAAATACGTCAATTAATAATGTGCGAGTAAGTAAAACATGTAGTATTTGTAATTGGGCTGATGCCCTTGTGTTTATTAGATGTATGAGTAATTAAACGCATAATGGTTTTGAATAGGGTTGATGCCTTTTAGAATATTTAAGTTTTTGTGAAAAAAATAAGTTTAATTTATTTTAGTAACTGTGAGGATCTCGTTAGTTTTTCGTAACCCTTATGTTTAATTGGTATTTTTTAGAGGTGGCAATTCTAACCCATATTTTTTTAACCTACCCAATTCGCCCACTTATAACTCAATCCAACCCACCCATATTATATAATGGGTTTATATGGGTTCAACCCATATAAACCCATATTTATATGAGTTTAAAATGAGTTCAATATGTTGGGACTAAAACACCCACAGCCCATTATAAAACAAGAAAGGAAACACAAAACACGGAAGTAAAGGTCAAGCTAATTACAAAATTGTCATCAATACAGGGGAAGCTCCTCTTCTCTCTCTCTCTCACTCTCACACACACACACACACACACACACACTCTCTCTCTCTCTCTCTCTCTCTCTCTCTCTCTTCTCTCTCTCTCTCTCTCTGACTTCTCTCTCTCTCACTCTCACACACACACACACTCTCTCTCTCTCTCTCTGACTTTTATCAGGATCAGTCTAGCAGGGGAAGTTCCGCATACAGTTACAATCCGGATCCACTTATAAAGTCGATCAAATCTTGCAAAAAATGGTCCTTTTTTTTTTTTTAATGAAAAACTAGATAATTTGTTTGTTTAGTAAAATAGTTAAACTCAAGCAAAATTTTTTACTTGTTTAATAAACGAGTCGATGTCAAAGTGGTCGCAGCTCTGCTCCAATTTATGTAGCCCGGTGAACAAGCCAAGTTCGAACATTTTCAAATTCGGCTCATTTGGAGCACTATCAACGGAGGGTTACCTTTGTGACACGCTCTGAAATTCAAGAACGGAAATTTGAATGAAAAAAAAAAACTGGACCATTTTTAGAAAAATTTGATAGACTTTATAAGTATGAAGGAAAAGAAGGACGGGAAAAAAATGGGGGGAGGGTTATTTTGTTCATTGTCTTTCTTTTTTGATTCCTCTCTTTGAATAGAACCAATAATCTACAAAAAATTGACGCAGAACGTTAAAAAAAAAAAGTTAAAAATTGACTTATATAGCCGAAAGACTTCACGGAGTTTTGCCCATTTGTGAACGTGTTTCAACCAGTATTGGGGGAAGACAGTAGAGAAGGAAAGGCGGGGGGGGGAAGAAGAGGGAAACGAGTCAGGTCGGGTGGGTTTAGGTTTGACTTGACCCATATTCGACCCGACACATTTCAACCCGTTTACTATTTGACCCACCCATATTTGACCCACAACCCGTTTCAACCTGTCCAAACCCACCCAGACCCGCTCATTTGCCACATTTAGTATTTCTAATAGAATTAGAAGGGGTTTATGTATTGTTAATAAAATATACTCCCTCCATCCCTTTTTAAATGTCGTACTTTGTAATTCCAACTTATTAAAAAAACATCATTATTATACCTTTCACATCAACTTTTTCCTCCACTTTCCTTACTTACCCATCATCATTACACTTTTTACTCACTAACTTTTCAAAATGGAATCTACTTTTAGGGACAAAATAGACAATGTACGAACTTTTATCCACTAACTTTACCAAATGAACACTTATTAAGGGACAGCCCAAAATGGAATACTGGATTATAATAAGGGGACGGAGGGAGTAACATTGTAACGTTAGAGTTTGATTAAGATTCTCAGATTCTTCCACGACAATTTATCATAAGCAATTAAAATTATTAAACTAGTTTATACTCTCCGTTCCAATTTAATAGTCTTTTGGGAGTTCTTGTCTCTTTTCAATTGATTATATCTTGTAATTTATAATATTTTATGTGATTTTAAAAACATTGTGTTATTGAATTAATCGAGATCTATCAAACAAAATCCATATTGGATATAAAATTTATTACCAATTTAAAGATATACATAATTTTTTATCCGATTAGAATAGAACGATGGACTATTAAATTGAGATGGATAGAGTATTACTTTTACTTCACTTAGTATCGTGAAGTAAAAGTTGGTTTTGACGGTGGCGGCGTTGGCAACAGCTTCAGTCCTTCAGTATGTGGTGGCAGTGAGTTCAAGTTGATTGTGGCACGTCTACCTTGAGTTTGTCTACCCCATGTTGGTTGCTCGTCTTGCTTGGCCTTTCCACTTGGCCAGTTCACCCACCTTCTTGAGTGTAATTGCTGGGTCCGGCTCCGATGTCTGCTTCCACGCGGCATTTTCTTGTTTCTTTCTTTTTTTGGGTGTATTTTGTTTCCTTGTTTTAGTTGTATTTTGTTTCATTGTACTTTATTTCTGCATTAATATATCTGGGTTGAATTGATTCAAAGGTTCATTTGGTTCAGGCTATTCAGAAAAAAGTTCTTGTCTCTGTTTAAGACCTGTTACTTGAGAGGAAATTTAGGAGATCAGTTATTGGGAGGAAATCAAGAAAGCCCCTCCTGGATATTGACAGGATAAAGCTCCATACCCAGACGGGTACAACTCGGCTTTTTACCAATAGAATTGAGATCGAGATGGTTGGTTTAGATTTGGTGGCAGCTATAACGTACATTTTTTATAATGGTTTCTCACAAAGGAGTGGAATGCAACAACCATTTCCTTATTTCCTAAGGTTAATTGGTAACCCTTCCACCATTATAGGCCATTTCTTGTTGTAATGCGACAATTTCAGAAGATGAGCCATTAAAGTATCCTCTTAACCAATTCTCTTTATATGTACGGCAGATAGAATAGCAAAGCGATTTTCTTTACAAAAGGAGAAAAGAAACTTGTTCTGGTATTCTTCTAGCATGAGGATATTGACAATGGACACCAGGACTGGGCAAGCAATGCAATGGCATAAAAATTGCCAGAGAAGCAAATGTGCAGTTTACTGAAAACAAATTAAATAAACGTGCATACTACTCATTTGCATAGGGACACATCCAAAGTTACACATCTCACAACAGCAGCAGCAGAAATATATGCAATTCCATCAAAGGAAACTCATGGTGTTGCTAAGAGAACATAGTTACTCCCTCACAAGTGGGTCTTGGAAAACTGAACAATTTTTGCTCAATTTAGAGACCTTTGAGATATTAGCACTTTTTATGTATCGTCAACCAACCCCTTTGAAACACCAGTATCAAACGGTCTCAGGCTCTCAGCATCTTTGCACTTTAAGCAAAAAGTGAATGAGGAAAAGTTTGAGTCTACCCTCATCCCCCGTAAAGCCAACAAAAATTAGTCTTTAGACGCGGCTGCAATCACTTCAAAACAGAAACAGTTGAATGTGTCGAATGTGAAACTAGTTATCATAAGAGGACTGCATGTTTCAGCAAGAAGGTGGAGTTCTCTTGTAGTCCATTTCATTTGCAGAACATAACTACTGCATCAGGAGAGGATCTTGGAAAGGTCAACAACTTGTTAGCTGCAACGTAAAATTCCTTTGGCATTGCATCATCTAGCATTGATGTATGGATAATAACCTTTTGCAGCACCTTTGCGTTCTTCAGAAGAAATTGTACAAAAAAGAAGTTGGATTCACAGCCAAACCAACTTGAATTAGCAAACACAACTTTTTTGAGATGCAGTACCATGACAAACACTTGAAAATCCTCTTTTGGGATGTCCAGTAGTGCTGTAATTCATAACTACCAAGTTTATCCTTCTGCATTCATACATAAAATATGGAATGTATAATGAGGACCACTTTTTCACATCTCATGAAATAATCTCAAGAAGATATTGAAAGGGCTCTGAAAAACACACCATATAACTTTCGGAAGATGACTTGGTCATAACTAAGGTCTCCAAATTCGGTGAAAGTCCGAGCATGGTTGCTATCCAAGGGAAGACGTCATCATCCAGCCAGGCCTCCAGTGTCATAGAAGTGCAATTCAACAACGGAGAACTCAAGCCTTTTGCTTCCATAGACGATAGTTCCTTTACCCGTCAAGGAAATATTTCAAAGGGCAGAAGACAACAACAAAAAAAAACATGAAACAACCGATTAGAATATTCGGAAGTGTTGGACAGATGCTACTATTTACAATGTTTCAGCTCATGTATCTACATCATTGGTCCACATTCAAGGTTAAAGATGACTCCTAGAGAGTCACCAAAAGATGAAGTTTTGGAAAACCATTTTCCACTGCTTCAATACCAAGATTTCGGCCCTCCCATGCCTTTCGATAGTTATATAGTGAGGGAGGGTAGAGCTTTTACAAAATTGGAGCAAAAGTAACAAGTACTGCAGATCAAGGATTTAAGTGCTTAGCACCTAATTAGAATTTTTTTACATTCCGATAAGAATTGTTGACTGAAACTATTAAGTACGCAAAAAACATGCACTGAAACATGAACGTGGTTAGGCTCAGAAAGAGCTTTTTCTTGTTTTGTTTTTCCAAGTCAGATGACTCAAACCCAATATCTGGCTCCCAATTAATTGGTCATGTCACGGCATAAATCGCTACCAAACAACCAATTCTAGGTAAGATTAAACTAGCAATTGCCTAGTGGAAGTGGTAAGTGGAATTACCCTTCTATCTATTGACAAGAGAGGTAAGACTAAACTGATGGCAGGCCGTACACCCAAATATGTGCAGCAGCTGGAACATTAGGGAAATAGGCAACCTGTCAATAATCCGTAGGTGTAGTTGTTACCAATTGCAAATTATGGCTGTTAAGACATATTATAGACTGGTTTCATCCACCGTTCTAATACAAGAAACATTCACAACATCAATGACTTTATGGAAATGCCCTGTGAATGATTTCCTACCAACGAATATTGTAATTACATGAGAAGTTACAAAACTCATGCATCATATCAAATCAATTCTATTGGCAAACCTAAATAGAAGATTTGTTTGGTTTCTTCTGAAGAGGAAAGTATAAAATAAATAGTTCATGGAAGTCAATCACAATGAAAAAGGATTTGTGGTAGACTAACCCGCATTACCCAAGTACCTACTGTGAGACTCTTCACATGAGCAAAGCTCGAAAGAAGTCCTCCCAACTCATTTTGAATCCTTTTAAAATCTTCTTCACCTCCATCACTTTTCAATTTACCCGCGAATTTAGCGTCAACCAACAATGATACATTTATAAGCTGACAGTTCCACACTAGACGTCCAGAAATCTCCAATGATTGGAGATGAGGAGCTGAAATTTCCAGCCCTTCAGGGTCTTGTTCACCACCACCTTCATCTTCTTCAAAGCCGTGCCAGTCATCAGCTTCATCTTCTTCAGCAGGGTTTTCCCCATCTGCTAAATCTTCTTCCAAGGCATTACCGCCATCAGCTGCATCTTCTTCAGCACCGTGTGCCCCATCAGCTTCAGCTTCATCTTCTCCATTACCGTGTTCAGCATCGGCTTCTTCATTATCGTGTTCAGCTTCGGCTTCATCTTCTTCATATGTGGGAGGGGGACCCACATAACTCCTCAGGATAAGTTTCTTCAAACTTGCATTATTGACATGCAAACGGCCGAAGCCTTGATACCTATACAATTCCAACATCTCCAACACCGGGCTACTGATAGTATCTTCTCTAGCAACTCATTGCTCAACCTCACCTCGCCAATCGACAACTTCTTCAGTGATTTCCAGCCAATATTCCCTTTAGGGTTTACCCTGCAGTTACGGAAGTTCAATTCTCGAAACAACGAGTTCGTAAATAGATGCTGTGGCAACTCGTAACAACGATTCTTATCCTCATAATAATTCTCATCGTGGAATATAAGGTGAAGCTCCTCAGTTCCTTTCACTGCCGCGAAGCGAGTCCACAGATCGACATTGGAAGCCAAACACGGCTGGTATTCAAAATCAAACTCTAACTTGTCGACCTTGGAGCAGTTGGAGAGAAGTAGGGCTTTGTCAACGAAGGCAGCAAAGTTGCGGTCTTCCAAATCGATCCATTCGTCGATGTCGGTATCGTAAGAAATTGGTCTTTCGTCTTCAGGATCATCATCATAAGTATATTGACGGAAAATGAGGGACGGCGAGTAAGTCCAAAGGGATTTCCACCGTTTCGACAAAACCTCGGTTCCGATCGCGTCTTCGATTGGTAAGAAAGAGAGAATATGAAGGAGCACATAGTCAGGCAACTTACTGATTCGATCAACGCCGGGTTTACTCCGACTACTACATCGGTTCCGGTACCGCCCATCGCCATCTGATGTCGTCCGCATCGGTTTGGTTTGGACGTTTGATATCTGAAAACCCAAACGGAAAGAAATTTTTATTTTTCTCATTCCCACTATCAAATGATATTACTACAGGCTTTCTCGTTCCCGGTATGGGATATCTGAAATCCCAATCGGCAATCCGCCAATACCTCCTTTCAAAAGCAAAAAACTCAAACAAAAGAAAATTTTAAAAAAACAAAATTTCAAACTCAACCTTAGGTGCATTTATGAGACTAGCCAATCTCAAACAAGCAACCTTTGTAACAACAATGATATGAGTACAACAAGTTTGTACAACAACCGTGCACAGATTGATTTTGCCTCCGTCTCGGATTTTACGAAGATGATCGGAACCGCTCAGTCAATTCAAAATATTTTGTTTAGAACCTTTTAAAAAAAAACATCTCAATTCGATATCGATAAAGGCGCTAAAGAATCAATAGAGATTGCCACTCTCTCTCTCTCAATTGGGTTTTGGTTCAAATGTCTTTGAACACCAGCACAGGTTACTTAACCCAGATCCTAAAATTGTCGAAACTCCTTCTGGCTTCTACCAAAAGGGCTTCAACTTCACCTTCGTGTTGCCTCCCACGCGCCCGCGTCCCTGCTGATATGGACAACTCATCTATTCGACATTGCCGTCAATATTGGAAATCCCCCACAGCACCACTGTCAACATGGTTTCCCCCGAGCTTTCATTTCATCAAGCAAACATTAAAATCTCCACTAACCATCCCTACGGCAGCTAAGTTCGAGGAAAGTCTTCTAAGATCCAATCTATCAGACGTTATGCCAAAAAAGTAGCATTACAACTTTTAGGCCACAGTTTTGAGGAACTCGATATTCATTGATTCTCCGACACAGTCATTGAAGAATTGCGAGGCTTTAGTGCACCGGCTGCAGAATGAGAGAAATCATGCTTCCAATATATCCAACACGGTTATTCTTACTACAAGGACCATCAAAAGTAACATTGTACGGTATTCTTCCAGATTGTCAATTCTCTACAAATCTGTGATTCTCTCTAACTTGGGTCATGTTCACCCATGATACCGTGCAATGCCTCCAACCCCTTCGACAACAAAAAAAGAAGAAGGAATAATATGCGATATAAACAATAGCTCACACATCAGACAGTTACTAAAGTTCAACTTGTTGAGACTAACAAGATATCCAATACATGGTAGCACTCCTAAAAAGAGAAACATTTCAATTTACAAGCTAATAACAACATAATGATAACATTAAATTACACTCAGAAAACAGATGACTTCAGTTGTCCATTTCACTCATAGAACATTCCCACTGCATTGGGAGAAGATCTTGGAAAACTTAAAAGCTTTTGGAAAAATTCCGTGGTTGGTTTAACATCATCCCTTAAGGCATCGATAACCATCTTTTGCAGCACCCTTGCATTCTCTAGCAGAAATTGTAAAAATGCAAAGTTCAAGTCACTGCATAACCATCTTGACCCACCAAACTTAACTTTCGTGAGATGCAGCATCAGACACTCAAAAGTCCTCTTTTGGGATGTCCAATAGAGCTTTTCATCAAAATCGCAAAGTTTGGTGAGAGTTTCCCCAAAATACTGCAAAAATAAAATACATTATGCTCAAGTTGTATTAAACCTAATGCATAGTAACATAATGTGCACGTCTAAGAACCTCAGAATGCCTCTTATGAACCATAAATGCCTTGTTCACTTCACTATACTCAAAAAATATTTCTCAACTCAATCATTACTCTCATTTTTCTCTCCAACTTTTCAATCAGTACTCTCATTTCTCACTCTATCTCTCTCCACTTTTTATCCATCTCTCCAATCATTACTCTCATTTCCCTCTCTAGAGATTTTGCAAAAACACTACTCAAATCACAAACCAAACAAAGCAAAAATTATTCAAATGTCTGATTTAAAGTTAATTTACGAGGATGTCTACACACTAAAAGAAGGGAAAGTGATTTCAACAAATCACTTGCAATCACAAGTAGTGCAATAGTGGCTTATCTCTCTCTTCCGTCAAAAAGGTGCCCCCAAGAAATTATAGTGACCACCATGTGTTAGAAACGGTTGATTAGCAAATAAGACTGAATGGCATGGTTACTAAAGCCATACTTCACTCATCTCCTGAAATAATTCAAAGAGATAAGTAACTAAACGATTTCTGAAACGTACCTCATGGTAGTGGATATCAGGGTCCAAGGTTATGACTAATGTCTCAAGATTAGGTGAACTTCCCAACAGGTTTGCTATGCCAGGAAGTGCTGTTTTACTGAAACTCCCATCTAATGTTAAACAGACGCACTTCAATAGTGGAGAGGGCGAACCTTTTGCTTCCATTATTGACAGTACCTGGCCCATCAGAACAAGATGCAAAAGGACAAAAGAGATTAGAAGAATCTAGAAATTGTTTAGTTAACTCTGCAATTAGACTCCATGTATTGCACAAACTCCCCGTGGATGTGCAGTGTGCACCATTGTTTGATTTTCAGACCATGTTTAACACCTTATTTTGGAGTAATAGTAATCACAAAGCAATGAAAATCCAGGATTTGGTTTTTTAAACCTACTGATGTTGCCTGTTTAATAAACAAGCGTGGATTTTATCAGTAAAAGTCAGTCTACCAAAAAAGACTCTACCAGAATTTAGAAATTTACATCATGATCACATCCTCATTTCAATACTTGATTACAAGAACTGAGCGGTACCATATGTTTATGCACGTAAGATGGATATAGGCGTGGTAAGAGGAGAATATTTTCCACACGACTGCAAGTAAGTTTGTTGAGGGCTTATGGAGTGATCATATGCATATCCGGTGTCTGCTAGATGACCGCTTAAGTGGCAAAAATAATTCAGAGATGATGATGATTAAAGAAGGAATATCAAATTTCATCTTCACTGGATTGCTGGCCATGAGAAGACTATTACAGAAGGTTTGAAAGCTAAACATATCATATGTTATAAAACTGAATTCCATTTGTAGGATAAATGAACACCTCCATTCCAAAGGAGGAAAAAAAGAAAAAGGTCTCATTGCTTTTAGTTACCTTGCACTCAGTGGCGAAGTCAGGATTCGACGGTGGAGGTGGCACCAAGAGGATCAATATACTAAATCGCAGAAAAAAAGTGCACGTCCTAACATTAACCATACATAAATATCCTTAAAAAAAATACATGTTTGTGAATTTACTTTATACGTCTATTCACACTCACCATAATCCCTAAATAAATGTAGTAAAAATACTAAACTTGCCAAAAAAAAATTAATGTCCAAATGGGTCACATTCCTCTCCAATTAGTGGAAAAAATTCCAATTCCTGACAAGAGTGCCTCTGGGTCACATTCCTCTCCAATTAGTGGAAAAAATTCCAATTCCTGACAAGAGTGCCTCTGAAATTTGAACTCCCACGGAGAGAAACGGTACACCCTTAAGGCACATGCTTTAACCATTAAAGCAAAATGCACTATTGTTTAGACTTCCTCACATACTAATATTTGAAGTGCCTCTGCGGTTTTTTTTTTTTTTTTGGGGCGGAAGGGGGGGGGGGGGGGGGGGCGCGGGGAACCTTGCTCGCAGTGAGTATAGAACCTTCGAAGGAGAATCTAGGGCATAATGGACAGCATTTTGAGAGGATGTCTTGGTATATGTATAATTTAGAAAGGATACACATAAGTTATATCAGGGCAGACAAAGGGATCTTATGCATCACGGGAATATGCCATTCTGCTAGGTAAGTGTGCATAAACAAAGCCATCACTCTATTAGCTGTTTTTTTCCCGACGCAGATGACTTTAAATCAACATTTGGCCGACCGAAATTAGTTCGTTATGTAATGAAACAATTACAGTGTAACTTAATGAAATCTTGGTTTAAATCATTCACTTGACAAGATACAGATGAAAAAAAAATTTATTTTGCAATTAAAAAAATACATATTTCAAACTGGCACTAATACAAAAACGCTAAACATATGAAAATATCCCTTTTCCAATTTGACGTACTCCGATACCATATAAAACAATTTGCAACCGAAGAAACACTAGGAAAATAAGAATGTGAAAGAGAGCATTTTTCACTTACTTTTTACATGATGTCAATAGGAAACCGAATCATACTAAATATGTCCAAACTTTGTTAACTTGAAGAGCAGACATATGTAACTTTAATTTTTCAACTCCTTGAAATGCCTAACAAATTAAGGATTCTAACTAAAAGAACTTGTTTAATTTATCTTGAAGAGCTTAAACTCAACCAACATATGAAACCGATGTTACTGATCATAGTTATTTAAATCTCTCGATCTCTGTTTCTGAAAAGGAAATGATACCATAACCATTCATGATTGTTCAATGGCAGTAGGAAAAGAATGTGAAAAGACCAACCTGTAGAGCCCAAGTATCTAATGTATTCTTCACATGGGCGAGGCTCTCAAGAAATCTTCTCAAGATATTTCTGTCCCTTCCATAATCCTTCAAGACTTCTACTTGTTCGTGATGTAAATCAAAATTAAGGGTAGCATCAACCACAGAAGAAACATCCAGCAGCCGACAATTCTTGTTACGATTAGGGGCAGAAATTTCCAACAGACCCATCAAAATTATTGTTACGATCCCAATGTTCCCTCAGGATCAACTTTTTCAAAACTTGCATTACAAAAATGCAAATGACTGACACCGTGAAAGTAATACAACTCCAAAATCTCCAACACAGGAGTACCAACTAATATCTTCTGGATCACCTCATCACTCAATATCGCGTGCCCAATCGATAATTCCTTGAGCGAATTCCAGTCAACACCTCTTTTAGGCGTTACTCTGCAAAGAGAAAACGTCAATTCTCGGAGCGATGAGTTTGAATATAAATGTTGAGGCAACTCGTAACGACAATCCTCAAAGATATGAACCTCTGCACTACGTAAATGAAGGTGAAGCACCTCAGTCCGCTTCCATGCCGCAAAGCGGATCCACGTATTAACTTTGGAATCGATACGATGTTCATACGTACTCACTATAACCAAAATGAACCCCGAATTTCTTGAGCTTAGTGCATTTACAGAGAATTAGGGTTTTATCAACAAAGTTAGCAAATTCAAAATTACACTATGTAAAGAGAAGGAGAGGATAACACGCAAGAAAAGAATGACATTGTGCAAATCAAATTAAGCTGCATTGTATGGTTTCATTTCATCCAACCATACACTGAATGCATGGTTGGATCCTTCCTTAGTCTTAAGTTCTTCTAAATGTAATTTATTTTTTGTTTTGTTCGTCTTTTTTAAATTTTTATTAAATTTGTGTGATTTTTTTAGATTAATCATCTGTCTCAACGAAAAGAGTCTAAATAGTAAAAATGATAAGAAAAAAAAAAGGACGAAAATATGTTCTGACAACGAAGAAATGTGTGGTTTAGAGCATTGATAATCTTATCATGTACGTTGTTTTCTTTTGTGGTTGTGGTGGAAAGTAATGTGACTTCTGCTTTTGAGATACTTAAGGATCAAATTGGAAGTGTTTGTAACACTTGGAAACACGTACAAACGAACTTTCTTGGAAACACGCAAATCCGTAGCTCTTACTGCCTCGGCCGTAGTACTGACACCCCAATTTCCGGTGGAAGATCTAGTACCCCGAATTAATTCTGGTAATGAACTACGTACTGTTGCTCCCAAATTCTCTGTTTTTTTTTTCTTCCTTGATGTTTTGTACGTTCAGAAACTTGGAACAGATCTGAATAATTTCTCAGTTTCTTAGCAGAAAATCGTTTTGGCATTTCTTCATCCATATTTTGCTGTAAGAATGGTCAAGTCATTATTCAGTGGAAGCGGATCAAAAAAAAAAAAATTAGTGGAAGCTACACTCATTTAGTCACTTCTACGAGTACTTCCAGTGGAGGTCCTCCTGATTTTGGACAGAAACTATTTTTTGGTAGAAATGTCTAAATATTAGTGGTAACATGTGTTTAACTCTCTATGATGAGAAATTTTTCAGAGTCGGTTGGGTATTATGTGGTGTCTGCTCGGTACATTCGGGCCGTCTATTTCGGTTTTGGACAACTCGGATTTTGAGAGAGTAAAACGAGAGAGTGGTAAGGTGAGAGGAGAGAGAGAGTTTTAATCTAGGCTGTCTGACACGATTTTGGACGGCCTAGATGGGTTGCTCGGACACCACATGGGCATGACCACATGGTACTGAAAAATTTCTCATATTTTTACCCACATTTATTACTAAATGACACATTTGTAATTAAGAAGTGACATACTTGTGAAAAGAGGGTTTGAAAAAAATGGTTATGAGTCTGAGTCTACTCAAATTTGGATGAGGAAATAGTTAGAACTTAAAATGGATAGGCTAATGGGTACGTGACATTTGAGATGGATTTTTAAGCTTTTTACTCAAATTTTGGTTATGGAGAATAAAATGGATAAGGATTGAAGATTTTTTAAACACGGCATATCCTATACCTGTCTCCAAATCCACGTGTACAAAATGCCTTATGACTGAATTTTTTTAAACAATTTCTGTTTGTATGAAAGTTTGTATTTAACTTTTGAAAGCTCAAATTATCAGTCATTTATTACTTTTTTCATAAATTTAACTTTCTGAAGCATAATTTTGTAGACAAAAGAGAGTATTGTGATTAACGGGTTATTATATTCAAAACCTTAAGAAGAATTATCTCACAACTTTATGAAGTTGAATTAAGTATAAAAGGCGAGTGGAGTGGAGTGTAGCGTAGTTGGTGACTCCCTTATACTTCCATGCACATGGGCAGGGTTCGATTCCTATAAGCACCTATTCCTCTCCCCAAGTCCCCTACTCTAGAGTAGATTTTGTTTAACGAATAACAAAAAGTTGAATAGTTTTATCCCTACGAATTCAGAAGTAATACTCACCTGATTTTAATTTATCTGTATTTTTAAAAATTATTTTGGGACCTGAAATGGGCCTCACATAAGATGTAGTGTAGCTATGTAGTCTAAAAAAATAGTGTACCTATCTTTAGTGTTAAGGATAAAAGATTCCGTCTATACGAACCAACCGTGGTGCACAGTGCATCGACCTTTTTAAAATTTATCTATATTTTATAAAATTATTTTGGGACCCGAAATGGGCCTCACATAAGATATAGTGTAGCTATGTAGTCTAAAAAAATAGTGTACCTATCTTTAGTATTAAAGATAAAGGAGTCTGTCTATACAAACCAACCGTGGTGCACAGTGCACCGACCTTTTTTCTGCAGCACTTCAGGGTCTTGATCAACAATCCGATACGTTGAGGAAGTTTAAAACAAAATTCCGGGTTGGTCTCAAAAAAAATCAGCTCGATTGGAGAACTGTAGCTCCTTCATTCAATCATCTAAATTTTTTCCAGTTTTGAGATCCTACAAATTGGAAGAAAAGTTAGAGGATTGGATGAAACAGCTACAGTTATTCAATGAAGCTGATTTTTCAACGCCTACTCAAAAATTTATTTTAAAAATTACTCAACGGATCGGATCGTTGTTCAATACCCCGAATCGGTCACTTCTTAGTGACCCCAAATCAGTCACTTCTATTTTAGTGCTTTTACTTTAACTTACGGTGCAATATGATGGTAATTTTTCATTGTACTATATCATAGTATTGTACTTTGGTTTCCACATGGACTAATCTGAAATATTATACAGGTCAAGGTTCTCCCTGTTAATGCAACATTTTGTCTTCTCCATTCCTCTCAAACCGAAGTTACTATTGCTAAGAAAATAATCAAGGATCATCCGATTTTTTCTTGGCGTTTTGATAGTTTCCCGATTACTCTCATGGCTGAAGGTAATTTTACATAGTTCATTGACTCTTTGTCTGTGTTTTAACTTAATACTCTTTTTTTGAAAGGCCGAGGAAGTAAATAGAACAAAGCAGATGAATGGTAGACCATGTGGTCCATCATTAAGTCAGAATCCTTAGGGAGAAATGCTGCGTACAGAGGAATTTTTTTGTCAAGAAGTAGAAATAAAATGGCAGTTGTTCCCCAAATCATTTAGATGGAGCTTAGAACAAACCAATTTTCAGTTTGGACCATTACTTTATTGTGCACTTTGAAGGGGAAAATGAAATAAGAGAAACGATCAAAGAACTATAAGGAGATAGACAATATGGGTTTTTTTTCGGTTTTATTATTTACAAAAATGCTAACGGGTGCTATGTGGCGCCGGGTAAACCAAGTACGAACTGTACTTTATTGCAAGTAAAGTTACCTTGGAAACACGGAAACACCTGACAGGTTTTATTTTCCTTTGATCCACATGGGCAGAAGCATCATTGCCAGTTTGCACATTGAGAATTACACTTTTAATCTATATTCTTTACTTCACATTTCTCATTAACTCATTCTTCCTTCTTCCTCTATTTTTTTTGTCAACATTGTACACATTAGTGGTGGGTTAGCAATAATTTAGTGTATTAACTATCAAAGGGGATTCAATATCTCTCCCATATAGGATCTTCATCATTAATTTTGTCACCTTAGGTGGATTAAGAAGACGGGTGTGAAAATCACTTTCCTCTTTTAATACTTGTATTTTAGCTTACTATGCCATCATTATAGCAAGTTAATTTCAAAGTACATCTTATGGCAATCGTGATTCTTTATGTTTATCCTTTGATCCCCAAATGAACTAATCTAAATATACAGGTCAAGTTTCAACCTGTAATGCTACATTTTTGCTTCTCCGATCCTCTCCAAGACAAGTGAACTACTTCAGTGTTGGAAGGAAATAGTAGCTGATTCTTTCTCGGCGTCTTGATATTTTTCCAAGTATCTCCCATGGCCGATGGTAAATATTTACATTCACGTGTTTGTGTTTTGAATTTATATGTTCGCGCTTAGGTGATGGAAGAATGGGCTTGCCAAATTTTATTCATTAGTCAATTCGTTCTAATCCTAATTAAGGTCAAAAGTCTAACTCATTAGAAAGGCCCATAGACTCCAAAAATACCATGTTCTCATGACATTCCTCAATACCTGCTGTACACTCCTACTAGGACCATATGATACCTACTCAAACTTATGCTCCACGCAAATAAGCAAGAGTCCTACTCCTACTAGGACTGACGTGTGTTGTTTGGCCACAAGCTGAGGCGCATGCAAACAAATAGACTAGATTGACAACGGAATTGCAATGCCGCCACGTTTTTAAAACCTCCCCCAGCAATCGAAGCAAAATTTTCGAACTCTCGTGGTCTTCTTCTTCAAAGCCTCCTAGATGCAAAGATTGCCATTACTTGTTAAGTTAATATGCCCTCCCCCATAACTACCACGTCTGGCCATGCATTGTGACAAATCCCTCCGGTAGCTGGTCACCTGGCAAACCTTTTTTCGTGACTTTGTCATGGACTTCTCCTGCAAAAACAGCCGATGAAATTTAAGGGGATTACTTGGGAAGATAGAAATGAGTGAAACACTTAGGGAGATGATGGCCCTGACCACGCCGATTCCACTCGGTTTTTTTTTAATGGCTCTTTGCACTCTTGTCGGCGACCATCTTTGAATATAGTCTCCGTCAACCACCACCTGCCGCCGCTTTCGTTTTAATACAATGAACCGTGAAATATGTCTATTCCCCAACAGCCTAGCTGAAAATTTTCTTCTTACCGTCCTTTTACTGTGCAGAGTACATTATGCGCTAAATTTTTTTGACATTCATCAAAATGATTTTGGTATTATCATTTTCCTTTTAACAATGCCCTTGTTCCTTAGTTTTAATACTGTCATATATATTCACTTATACTGAACCTCTGTCCAGTTTTTTGTTTGACTTTTCAAAAAGGGTTTTAATAGTTCTGAATATTGCAAAATAAAATAGTAGACCAGGCGACCAGCAATATGGGATGAAGATATGTGTTGCAGATACGAGCTATGGAAAGAGATTCGTAACGCTCCTCTCAATTGGCTAGTTTTGAATCAGTGTTGCTAATCAAATCATTGAATAGTCTATTTTTTTCTCACTCAATAACTTCCTACGGCACTCGGAATTGAGTGGTCTCTTTTTCTTACCCAATAACTTTTGGACTAATCGAACCTACTAGTATTTTTCTCAACTTCACCTTTCAACAAGAGCAGGGAGAGAGGAGGAAAAATGTTTTTCTTTTTGTACCTCTCCTCTCTCCATAGTTAGAGCCTAAAAAATGGATATCTCCTCATAAATACTACATTTAGAATTAGAGAACCACAGCCATTAACAATGTTAATCTAATTAGCCAATCGTGTTACTTCTAATTGAAGTACAAACTCTTACTCAGCCATAATTTCTGTTGGCTATTTTTGTATCGCAAATCTCCTAGTAAGGGCATCTCCGCTCCTTAACGAAAATCTTGACTCAAATCTAAGTTGGAGGAAAAAGTCACTAAAAATATCATTCCATCTGATACCTGTTGACCCAAACCTATATAAAAGTGAGTTTACTCGACTTGTAACCAAGTGAATGTAGATTATTTTATCTACTCAAGTTTCCACAGCTCTTTGTTGTGTCAAAAATTTTACTGGTGCATGTGCTTTTAATATAGTTTCACTCCAATTTTTACTTAGAAGTGAATCTTTAGCTTTGATCGCATGTATGAACGCAATTTGAAAGAAACTATTCAAATTGCTTATCCTTAAAAACCTAGCAACCACAATCAAACTTGCAATTTTTTTGTTAATCGTATTGCTTGCATTTTACAGCTTTTGTAGCTTGCACCCAACCTGTCTGCGACATTGGGAAGTGGTTATGGGCTCCTATTGCTACACGTATCAATTATGCCAGAAAGTTGTCAAAGAATAGGGAAGTGCTCATTGAAAAAGCACATGAGTTGAGTCTCAAAGGAAAGGATATTGTTGCTGAAATTGAAAGGTCTTATCCGCAAAAAATTGCAACGAATGAATGTAATGATTGGATAGGAAAGGTGCAAAAGATGGCAACCAAGGTTGATACTATACGGCCAGAGTTGAATGAGGAGAAGAGATGTGTTGGGGGTTTATGTCTTGACATTTTCCCTCGTATAGGGCTTGGTAAGCGAGTTGTAAATATAATCGATGACATTAACGGACTCCTAGATAAGTCCAAGTTTGAAAGAGAATTTCTTGTTGATGCACCAGTAGCTACAGTTGAGAATCAGCCAGACCCCCCATCAACATTAGCAAAATCCGCAAATCGTACACTTGACATGGTACTGGACAAAATTCAACACAAGAGCACCCTAAAGATTGGTATTTGGGGAATGGGCGGGGTGGGAAAGACAACTGTTTTGAGACTCTTGAATAACACACCAGAAATCACAAGAATATTTGATTTTGTGATATGGGTGACTGTCTCGAAATCTCAAAGCATTAGAATGATACAAAATGAAGTCGGGCAGCGGTTATCAGTACCAGTAACGGAGAGTGAGTCTGCTGACAGAGTAGCAAATAAATTGCGTCAGAGACTTACTGGCAAGAAGTACCTGTTACTTTTAGATGATGTTTGGGAGATGGTGGATTTAGATGCTGTAGGGTTACCAAATGCCAATCAGAACAATGGTTGCAAAGTTGTTTTAACAACCAGAAAGCTCGAAGTTTGTCGTCAGATGGGAATCGATATTGAGATTAAGGTGAAGGTTTTGCCAGATGAGGAAGCTCGGGAGATGTTTTACTCAGATGTGGGAGATGTCATGAGGCTTCCCACCATCAAACAACATGCTAAAAGCATTGTCACAGAGTGCGATGGCTTGCCACTTGCGCTAAAGGTCGTAAGTGGTGCATTACGGAAGCAGAAAAATGTGAACGTTTGGGAGGATTTCTTAAGGAAATTAAGGTCACCTGCTACGTCTTTCATTGAAGACTTGAATGAAAAGGTGTTCAATATACTAAAGGTTAGTTATGACCAATTACAAGATACTCAAAAAAAGCAATGTCTTTTGTTTTGTGGCTTGTATCCAGAAGACTCCGAGATTGAGAAGTCTGAATTGATAGGATATTGGAGAGCAGAGGGGATTCTATCTAGGGAACTTACTTTGCATGAGGCACATGTTAATGGGCATGCAATATTGCAAGCTCTCATAGATTCGTCTTTGTTGGAAAAATGCGATAAAGATGACTGTGTGAAGATGCACGATGTTGTTCGAGACTTGGTTTTGGCAATGACTTCCCCAAAAGGAGAAGAACCCCAACATCTAGTGAGAGCCGGAATTTCTTCAGAGAAGATTCCAGGTGTGGTGGAATGGGAAAAGGCAAGAAGAATATCATTTATCAATCATAACTTTCTCAATTTACCGGAATCACCAAACTGTCCGGCGCTCGTGACATTGTTGCTTCAAGGAAATGGCTATTTAAGGGTGATACCAGAAACTTTTTTTAACAACATGCCTAACCTCAAAGTTTTGGATCTGTCACGCACCGGCATCGAATCATTGCCAACTTCAATATCTAAATTGGAAAGTCTTCGAGAACTAGTCCTTTCAGATTGCCGCTCTTTGAAAGCTCTCCCTACTGGAGTGATATGCAGACTATCTCAGATTGAAGTATTTAACCTTGAAAGTAGTAGTTTAGGTACAAGTGAGCTGAGTGATGAAAGTACAGAGATTGTTGCGAAAGAACTAAGCGAGTTGAGCTCACTTTCTTCCCTTGGATTTGACTTTCGGAGAGTAGGTAATCTGCAGTACTTTCTTGAAAATAGCAGATCATGGAAAGAGGGAAGATTGTTGCAATTCTGGTTCTTTGTTGGCAAGTGTGGGCTCTTAATCAATCCGTATATGTTAGCTGCATTAAAGAAGTATAATATGTGTCTATTTTACGAAGGAGGAGAAGAAAGGGATAGCGGTCTTCCCTCAGCCATACAGAATGTACTTAGGCGTTCAAATTGTTTTGGATTGAGGGGTCATGAAAAACTTAATACTCTTTTAGAAGTGGGTGCACACAACGTGCATGAGTTGAAATATTGCGTGATTCAAGGATGTGTTGCGCTTCAAATAATCGTCGATAGAAATGGGCTAGAAATGGGTGCCTTACCAAATTTAGAAGTTTTACGTTTGGTCGATCTGCCGAAATTGAAGACAATTCTTTGTTTGGAGATGAAGGAGGGAGCATTACTACCACCCCTGCGACCAAATGCAAACATCTTTACCAACCTCAAATGTTTGCACCTAAGGAATTGCCCATTAATTGAGCAGGTCTTCTCTAGTGGATTCATGGTTCAGCAGCTATCCAACTTGGAAAAATTGCTTGTAGGTTATTGTGGAGGATTGAAGGGGATGATTCCAGAGGATGAAATTGCCGAACACGAGGCTCTGCCCAAACTGAGGACATTGTGGCTCAATGGCTTACCCGAATTTGTCAGCATTTTCAAAGGTGTTCCCATGCGTTGGCAATCATTGGAGGAGGTAAGGATAAGAAATTGTCCGAAGCTGAGAAAACTCCCCTTCGACACTAATAGCGCTCCTAATTTGAAGGAAATTGTGGGCGCTCTTGATTCTCGGAAGTGGTGGGATGCATTAGAGTGGGACAACGATGCTACCAAATTTCAATTTCAGCCTTTTGTCAAGGAGTCTCGAGACTGATAAAAAATAAAATAAAAAAGGAGTCTCGGTATTTCTAAGCGTCCCATCTAACAGTTTTCAAAAGGTGGGATATCGACCTTCCTATGGGGCACCTTTGTCCTATGTGGCCCCCATTATGCACATGCACACACATCACACGCCGGTACACACGTTCACAAATGAAAAATGTGATTAAAAAATTAAGTGCTCTATTTTTTAATCCGGTTGAAATGGTGCGGAGATTTTATTTTTATGATCATATTATCTTACTTGGTCATAATAAATTTTTGTCTCTAAGGCCTTTCAACGAGCATCCTAAAACTCTTTATTTAGTTTCATGACTCTCTTAGGGTGCCCATTAAAAGTCGTTCGAGACAAAATTCTATTATGACTATTTAAGATAAAATTATCAGAAAAATAAGATCCTTACACCGGTTCAAACGGATTGAAAATTGAAACACTTAACATTTTTAACTATATTTTTAATATATAATATATTAAAAATGTGATTAAAAATTTAAGTGCTCTATTATTCAATCCGGTTGAATCGGTGTGAAAATTTTATTTTTATGATGATTTTATCCTACTTGGTCATAATAAATTTTTATCTCTAAGGCTTTTCAAACGAGCATCCTAAGACTCTTTATTTAGTTTCATAACTCCCTTAGGGTGCCCATTGAAAGCCCTTCGAGCCAAAATTCCATTATGACTTTTTAAGATAAAATTATCAAAAAATTAAGATTTTCGCACTGATTCAAATGGATTGAAAATTAAAAAACTTAATATTTTAACTATATTTTTTAATATAAAAGCCCTAACTGCTCGAATCATTCTCTAGACGAAACTGGGAGTCTTCGTTGTTGAGGTTTCGAAGCCCTAGCTATGGTTTTTGTGAGGTTTGAATTGCTCCTTATTTTTTGTCTCTTTTTTCAGTTAAAGGACGTTCGCATCGATTTTGCCTCTGTCACCACTTCCGTTGCTCTCAGAGGAAATCGGGAGGCTTGATTTCTTGGACTCCATTCAGTCCATCAATTTTGTGTTGGGTTCTCAAGTAAGAAATCGGTTTCTCTCTCCTCTTCGTTAAATGAGCTCACTTGAGGTTGTTCTCGAGTTTTCAATTGATTGGAGAATTTTTTTTTTTCTCACTGGTTGCTTGGAATTTGAAGGAAATACAGATAAATGAGTACTCACCATCCGTTTGTAAAAAGTCCACTTTTACGATTGAACTTACGTGATGGTCTGGCCTTGGTTTGTTTGGTTTGTGATTTCTGAAAATAAGTTTCTCCTTATTTTAGAAAATAGTTTGATTTATCGTATTTAGTTTTCCTATTCTCTTACCATTTTCCAATCAGCAAAAGAAAAGGCCTAAGAGTGAATTTTGTCTAAATCCTGAAGTTCTGATATGATCCAGTCCAATAAGGAGGTTAACATGTGTGTCCTTATGATAAGTTTTTCAACATTTGTCAACATGTAGTTCAATTGCGCCTACTAAGTGTTTGATAAAATGTGTCAACTACAATAGCCTTATGTTTGTCTTTCAGTGATATTTTCTGTAATTAATTTTCAGAAATTGCAGCAGAATCGGCCCGTCACTTTTAGCTAATTTCTACCAAAATCTTACGAACTCGAGGTATGTAAAGACCATTCTTTTTTCCCTTATAGTTATCACTCCAAGTTGGCTGTCATTGAGATGTGGTCCCATTTGGTTCGTGGTTTGTTTCATATATTTTTCACATCGCAATTTCCTTTCGTTAAATTTCTTCTGATTGTTAAGATATTATTACGTGTAATGGTAACTTGAAGCATTGTCTCAACGCCAGATTCAACGGTGGCCAGAGGAAAATTACCCATCTTCAATAATAGGTTGAATTTTTTTTTTTTTTTGAGGGAGGTTGAATTATTTGTGTACTCTATAGTTCATCACGAATCACCTTTCCTTAACGGTGAGGTTTGGATGATACCATATCTGCAAGGATTCATTTGATAGATAGTCTTTTTCCTTTTGTTCCCTTAAATTGTGGTCAAGAAGCCTATTTGAATTTACAAGTTGACAGGTCAACTGTTTTAATTAATAATCTTCACACATTTTTTATGCATTGTAACTTTTGGTTGATGCTATGAAACTATACATTGTTGTTTGGCTTTCTTGCACTTCTTTTAATGGTGTTACATATATCCAATTGGTTTCTTCTATATAGATTTCATTCCTTTCATATACCTCTTTTGTTGTAGGCAACGAGGTGCACATTGGAAGAAAAGCGAAGGTCACATTGGAAGAAAAGTGAAGGTCGCATTGGAAGGAAAGAGTATGTCGAATCACTTCAAATCCATAAGTATTCCCTTATTATGCAAAGCACTGGATGGTGTGCTTATATCCGCTCTTATGTTGTTAAATGCAGAGCATTGGCTAGTGTGCTTATATCTGCCCTTATGTTGTTAAATGCAGAGCACTGGCTCCGTGGGCGTATACTTAGATTTTTTTTTTTAAATTCATTGATGCAGAGCACTAACTGATGTGCTGCTTGGTTTTAACTTTTTACCTGGTATTTACTGGAATTCTATAAGCAAATTGATACTCCCTCCGTTCCTTATTTAGAGTCCAGTATTCCATTTTGGGCTGTCCCTTAATAAGTATCCATTTTGTAAAGTTAGTGGGTAAAAGTTGGTATATTGTCTATTTTGTCCCTAAAAGTAGATTCCATTTTGAAAAGTAAGTGAGTAAAAGTGTAATGATGATTGGTAAATAGGAAAAGTGGAGGAAAAAGTTGATGTGAAAGGTATAATGATAATATCTTTTTAATAAGTTGGAATTACGAAGCAGGACACTTAAAAATGGATTGAGGGAGTAGTTCTTTGTAGCTAGCTTAAATATATAGTTGGGGGAGTGCCGTAAGCACAGGTAATTCTCCTTCGTGCCACTAAGAAGAGGATCACATACTACAACTAATAAATTGATAGTGTTTGAGCTACTAGCTAGCAAGTGTCGTAGGCACGGACAATTCTAACCGGCATGCGTAGTGCCGTAAGTACGGGCAAAAACTAATTATATAATATAATATGATTAGGCGTCTACCCGAAATTGGTTTGCAGTAGCAATAAATGAAGGGGGTGTGGGCAAGGGTTTGTCCATCCTGATGTGAGTTACTATTATAAGCTTTTAATTAATTACTCCTTCATTGGTTGTGGTGGGTTGGGTGGGGGTATTCTAATGGAGGTTGGGAGGCTAAATTTCGGTTGGCCTAATAAGTCAAATCCAAATGGCTTATTTTTTGTATTTGTTCAATTTTTTTTTTGCATTTATTGATTTTTCGTGAATTTTTGTGAATTTTTGTTTCGTCATAACAAGAAAAATCTAAAAAGAAAAATTAAAATCTAAACCTTTTTTTTTTTGAATAAAAACGAAAAGATTAGTTTATTGGCTTATTTTTATCTTTATTCAAAAAAATTCTGGTTTCGATAGTATGTTTTTACTTTTTAAATTCCTCTTGTCATGATGAAGCATTAATCTTCAAAAAATTGACAAAAAACTAATAAATGCGAAAAAAATTAAATAAAAATAAAAAAATAAGCCATTTGGCTTATTAGGCCAAACAAAGTGACAAGCGATTTGTATTATCTGTACTTTTTTTATTTATCTGCGTTTTCTCTGTACTTGATTCTATATATAATTTGTATTGTGTGAAGTGTGTAAGTGTGATGTGAGTGAGTTAATTTTGTATGTGTTCTAGTAATAAATTGTGTTTGAGGTTTTGGGTGTGAAATTTTAGTTTCTCCAATTATCATGTCCCAAGTTGAGAAAACTCCCATTTGAAACTCTAGATTTGTTAACCATGTTAAGATGCATAAATGTGCTGTCTAGACGAAGGCACATGTTGACAAGACCCTTGAAACTAATAACTCTCCTAATTTGAAGAGAATGGAACAATAATGCGTCACGTTACAACTTTAACCCCTTTTCCACCAGCTCGGTCTTAACTTATTTAAGATAAGTAGCTTATTTTTATTTTATTTTGAACTTTTGGCTCAAACTTTATTAAGTTTTAATTTGCCTTGAGTCTGGACGAAATTTTTTGGAAAAGTAAACAAAATTATGATCAAACTTTATTTTTCTTTTTGTAAAAACACAAATTAGCCTAACGTATCGAACTTTTGGTCTTTTTTCCCCATTTGTTTTTTATGTTCGGTCCATATTCTTTTACATTTCGAATCTTTTGTTGGAGGCTAATTGAGAAGATTTCATATTTGCAACTTGCAAGCCAATTATTACATTGATATATCTAAAACTCGAATTTCTTGCTCATTCCAGAATAGTAGCTAATTAAACTTGCTTAGTCTATGTTTTGTTGTTACTGTTTATTTGTTTTTACCAAAGTGAAATGGTTGTTTTAACGTCCCGATTTTCGGACACGATATTAAAAGATTATCCAAAATAATTTATTTAAACTAAAAGAAAATTTTCTTTAAATAACAACGGAAGCTTAGTTTGATAGAGCTATTGTTGGTACAACGGACTCTTCTAGAAGTTGTCGTCATCCTCGACTTGATACAATCCTTCAGCTTTGTCTTCTATACCTTCTATGCCTGGTGTAAAAATGTCGTGAGTCGACACTCAACAGATAAATTCCTACCCTACTCACCCCATATTTTTCTATTAAACAAGAGGTTGTTAATGCCACATACATTAATTACGTAGAATGCTAAAATTGCTTAATTGCCCTCCCTCCATAATATTGTTTTGACTTTTCTATTTAGCTTTTCTAAACTACCCCCTGGTAACTTTTCGTAATATTGCAAAAATATCTCTTCGGATTCTTTTCCATTCCTAATCTAATTTACTAATCATCCACCATCACAAGACCCCAACCAAGGAAATTGATATTCGCGCTCCCTTTCTTGATACAGACGCTCCAAACTATATTGTTTTTCCAAAACTAATCTTTTGCAAGTTACATGATTTACTTCAGGCGCTCCCAAAAAACTTTACTCTTCTCCTCTGCCTCCTCTAGTTAACGGAAGAAGAAAAAAGAGGAAAACAATCGTCAGCTCACCCACCCACCAAACCCTAGCCGCCCGCTCAAACCCTAGCCGTTTGCTGCTCCTTGGATTTTGGGTTTGCTCTACTCCTAATCGTCGCCGGTAGCTGTTTTTGCTGCTCCCTTCATTCTCTATTTGAGGTATTTTTGCTTGGCTTGGTTTTTGCTTTTGTAATTGGGCTATGCAAAGAGAACACAGTGTGTCACTATGGTAACATTTTTATTTTTGAGATCCACCGGAACCTCCTAGTGGACTTCAAAAGGTTAGCTTTCTTTTTTGAGATCCACCAGGACCACCCAGTGGACTTCCCAATTCTCCCACTAAGGTTGAGTTGACTTCCCAATTCTCTCCAACCAAACCCAAACACAAATCTACAAATGCAGAAAATAAGTCAATTTTAAATTCAATTTCGAAGAACCAAGTCAAAAGCCACCAAGATCAGTCAATTTTGATTTTGAGTCTACGAAAACACGAACCTACCATTGATCTTGTGTCGCAGCCGTTATGAAGATTTTGCAGCATCAACATTTTCAATTGTGTGTTATTTATTTTGGAACAGATTTGGCTATTTGGAGTGCCTTTTCCATTTGGTTTTGGTTCATTTTCTCTGTTTGGAGTGCCTCAGTATATGAGGAGATAATTTTGGGGGTGGAGTGTGTCCAGTAATTTTTGACCTTGTTCATTTTAAGATTTAGATTTTGGGCTCTATCTCTGTGCATGGTCCCCAATAAATTTTCTCTCTCTCTATCTCTTGCTTCGTTCGCTCCGACATAAGGAATAAGATCACCCCAAGCGTAGGGTATAAGCGTCCAATTAAAGCATAATAATTCGGAAGACCGGGATCGTATCCACGGGAATAATTAGTACGGCTTTGATGGATTTGTAGATGTAAGCACGGGTTTTCGGCCTTTAGACAGCCAACTTTGTTTTACTTTAAACGGTGGAAATTAAAAGGCTAAATTAAAAACGAATAAACTAGGATAAAGAGCAGGTTAGGTCTAGGAATTACTAACACCCACGACTTGAGCTAAATCACATTTTCACCTAATTAAGCGGTTTAAGATACTTAATTACAGTTCCTAAACCGGAAGATAAGATGGTTCAATTACCAAGCTAGCTCTAGAATTTATTTAGCAAACACCTCGAGCGATAGAGCTCCAAGCATCATGTGTGGTAAGTAGGCGATGCTCTTACCTACACATGATCAAGGAGGTTAACACCTTGGAAATTTGACTAACAAACCCGAACTACACATCGATTTTTGAACCAAAGATTTAAACTTTATGGTGAAAAACACAATTTTACTCAAGCCATGAGGTGCTAATCACCCCATGACCTAACCTTGGAAAACTACTCACACATATCTATGAAGATACGAGCAAGTAAAAATCTACTTAGCATAATTGAATTAACAATACTAGAAGAAAATTGGATTAAACGATAGATCGAGAGATTTGCTACAACTTTAATAAAGACGACAATATCAAAAACTAATTAACTAAGACAGAAAATAAAGATTCAAAACTGAAAATTGAAGAACAATGAAGAACAATTCAAAATCTAGATCTAGATCTAAAAATGATGCAATCAAATCTATTCTACTTGTTTTGTACAAAATGACATCATCCTTTTATATTCCGGAGATCCGTGCCTGGAATATTCCCAAGATGCTCTGAAAATCCACCTCTAAGCCCCTCGGCATCGATGGCAACGGCCTTAGAGTGCTCTATTATGGGGCTCGGCATCAATGTAACACAATACATCCCATCGATGCCGAGATGGTTAAGGGACTGGACCACTAAGGGGCTCGGCATCGATGGACCTTCTCCCTTGACATCGATGCCGAGCTCAATAGCTCGATGCTTGGCCGGCATCCTCTGCCTTGGCTATTGCCTTGACTTTTCTCTGCCTTGCCTTGGCAATTCTATTTCTGCCCGAGCTGTGCCTTGGCACTCCTAGCCGTCGGGTCACTTTTGCCTTGGCAATTCTGCTTGATCTTGGTTTGCTTCTGCCTTGGCCTTTGAAATTCCTTTCTTTGACAATTTACCTACAAAACCGAACTAAAACACTCTACAAGCAAATATCGTTAACAATAACTAATTAGTACTTAAATTAAACTAAAACTAGGCACTAGCGCACCCTACATTACAGTCTCTGGTGCTTATCATCTCTCCACTCACTACCCAAAATCCAAATCCAAAATCACAAAACGAACAGGTCCTTTATATCTTAAAAAAGTAATGTTGTAACTTCATTAAATTTTGGAGTGCCTGCATAAAAAGGGAGCTCCAAAATCAGCTTCCCCAACGAAAGCCCTTTCTTCTACAAAATCCAGTTACCTCCTCCTATGATGCGAAGGCAACAAAAGGATTAAACAATATTTTTTCTATCCCAAATTGCTGGATTTCTACAAAAAGATGTGCAATTTTGCAAAAATAAATAAATCACTTCCACGCATATTTTTTCTGAATTTTTTTGCACCATATTATAGAGCTCATACTTTAATTTGGTGTAAAGAAACTTAACAATGAAGCTTGGAAGTACTTTATTTTTCAATCCAAAAACTTTTCGTAGGGCCAAGCAATTTGGGATGGAGGGAGTAACTTAAGTTATGCTCTTCAGGTCCACTACAAATCACCAGTAGCAAGACACAACCAGAACCATTAGAAATCAAAATTAACTTCATTTTGTTTTTTAACTGTTATGTCTAATGCTTCATGCATATTGGAAATCAATAAAAAATATCACATTAAAATGTATAAATGAAGTTGCGAAACACATTATAAATTCCTAAAATACACATAGGCAGAAAATTTTAAACCCTGAACATTAGTTTGGTTTCAAATCTTAGAACCATATGTAACAGTTGAAAAACGAATAATAGACCTTAGGTATGTAAAAGAATAAAAAAAGTACCTTGAATATGATAATGAGATGGAGTAGTGGGGATGAGGATTTGTTGTTAGAAGACAGATTCATTTTTTTAAGATGGGGAAGATGAAGTTTCAGCCATTGCTTCTTTGTAGAAGAATGGACTTTGGTTGGGTTTTGTGATGGTGGAGTAGTAGTAAATTAGATTAGGAATGGGATAGATTCGACGAGATTTTTATGCAGTGCAGTATACAGAAAGTTACTAAGGGTTAGTTTAGGAAAGCTGAATATAGGAGAAGTCAAAACAATAGTAATTACTAGGAAGGGAGGGCAATTAAGCCAATTTAGCATTACATCTATTCTAATATATAAAGGGAGAGTATCTTTGGTGTCTCCTCCCTTTGTCATGTATTTTTCTTTCCTAAAATACCCTCTAAAGAGAAAAACCATACAAAACAAAATAGTTAGTTTTGGGGATATATTAGACATTTTAACAAAAAAAAAAAAGAAAAAAACACCTGCCGGCATGTCCAGATGTCCTCAATAGAGAGGGAGAGAATGGGGGAGGGAAAAAAAACCAGTCCATCTCCAACCCCACTACTACTTCAAAACCCCACTACTCTTGAAACACACCTGCCGGCATCCATCTCTCTCTCTCTCAACTCCTCAACCGCTCTCTCTCTCCCAACTCCTCAACCGCCCACGCCTCTCTCCCACAACCCCACCCCCCTCTCTCTCTCTCTCTCTCTCTCTCTCTCTCATGGGCTATGAATACCCCATTCTCTCTCATATGCGCCTTTCAGAGGCCATCTTCCAGAGACGAGGTTCAGAGACGGGAGTCAATTGTTGATCACAGGCCTTCAGGAATTTCAACCAAGTAAGTTGATTCGATTTTTCCCTAAAATTGTAGGTACAATTGACTGCCAATCTCTCTTGGGTTTTTGATGGTTGTGTGAAAATTTGCTGTTTTGTGAACTGGGTATGCACCAATGCTTCTGGGTTTTGTAATTTTTCTGAATTCTGGCTATTGGGGTTTACGGTATGACCTTGGTTTTGATGTTGTTTAGAGGTTTTCGAAGTTTGATTAGGATGATTTTGGTGGCCTAGTGGGTATATCAAGTCGGCTTATGAATGTTATTGTGGAGGTTCATTTTCAAAAATCAGAAAAAAGATAAAGAAAAAGGGGGATCTTATGGTCTAGAAATTGAGCCTTCTCTTTAAACCAGCAATTTAGAAACTGAGTCTTAGTCAAACATGGAAGAAAAGAAAGAAACGAGAAACTGTTTCGTACCTTTTATCCATTTGGGTTCAATAAAATTTTAGTTGATGTCATAGGTGGTTGAATTCCTTTCATGGCAGTATGCTCATTCTCAATTTCTTTTTCTTTGAACTGAACAATTATGATGTCATTTGTTACGAAATTTCTGGAATTCGGATGCATTTTTGTTCGTATTATGAGTTCATAACCCATGCTTCACTCATCCTTTATGTGCGAATTCATTTGGCAGGTTTAAGGTTTTAACAATTGAAAGTAATTCAGAACTCGCACCACTCAGTTCTGCTAACCACAAGGTATGATTTCCTCTCTGCTTCATCTATTGTAGTACCTAAAGCTGTGTTTTGTTTTCCGTATATAGTAATTGGATTTTGGTTAGTTGGATTTGTTTCCTGTGCATAAAGAAATGCAACTGGATTCCAAAAAAAAGATTTGGTTAGTTGGATTTGTTTCCCGTACAAATATACATAATTCATATTTTTCTATTGTCAAATGTGAAGAACGGGTAGTGACCAAAAAAATGACGTAGGACTGAATGCATTTACAGCCCTTCTTTCCCTATATTTCATTCCCTTTACTTGAGGGGGCTGCTCACAACATTATTTTTGTAACCAATATTTTCGTCTATTCAATTATTAATAGGAAAATCGAAGGTAAGGAGAAATGACACAACAAAGACATATAGCAACCACAAAGGGCAAGGAAAACGAGCAGACAAGTGGTGCCAATGGAAAAAAAATAAAGTATGATGCTTATTACTTCTATTTTCTTTCCCTTCCACATTTTAAAGATAATTTGTTATATACGCATGCAAGTTGGTGTTCATTTTTTTTAAAAAAAAAATCTTCAAATGAAAGATGCAATTTATGGAGAGGCTAAACCGGTACATGATTATGAACATACACCTTTTTTTTTTTTACCCCGACAGAGATTCTAAATAAGTTTTTAAACTTACATGGGTCGTAAATTGTTTCGCTTGAGAACTTTTAGGTTCAAATAATTGTATATATAATATTTTATGCAGGTTTTCATGAGGCCTCCTCCATATTTGCATCGTAATGATCACTTAGATATGTTGAATGCAGTATATGATTTTGAATCTAAACGTCAGAGGGAGGGCTTACCAGTTGAAAATTTTGTTCGACAAAAACTAGAGACATGTCGAGCCTTGCAAAATGTTGGAGAAAATATAAATGAACAATACCTTATAGGAAAAATAGTAGACCTTCTATCACCAAGCTAAGCTGGATGCATGTGAAGCGAACAATATTTCAAAGACATGTTATAGAAAATGCTACACATTTAATGAATGCTTTGATGGAAGACGAGCATAATGTCCACTATTTGTGGATGGAGTTTGAGCAAGGGCCAATGATGCCAAACTCAACTGTGAGGGCGCACATTCTAAATAAAGAAAACTAATTTCATAGTCTAAGGAAAAAAGACTGCAAGCCAAACATTGAGAATTTGGTTCAGGCTATAGTTAATAACCTCCCGCCCACATGGCCTAAAGCAACAATCTTCAAAAACTTGAAACTAAATTTCATGGATATGAGAGCATTGGGAGCTATGCTTGAGGAGATCAAGACTGATATCATATGTTCAGAAGCTTTGGACGAAGTGGAGCAACATTTTACAGAACAAGAGGAGAAGCAGGGAAAAAAACTTCGACAAAAGGTAATAATATATATTTTAAGAAAAAATTGTTTGTTACCCATTTAGTAAATTTTTACTTCAATACAAATCATACACTAACAACGATTAAATATTCTTATGTGTTCCTTTTGCAGGTAGCGAAGCGAAGATTGGAATTTGATGAACTATAGCTCTAAATATTTGGAGTTGCATGCTATCCAATTATTTGAATTTGTCAATTTATTTTGTTTTAGGAGTTCATCGTGCTTTAATAGTTTAGATATGAGTATGAGATTGTCATCATAACTCATTTTTAAAATTTAGCATTATCGTACCAAGAGTTGTTCCTTTTTTTGTTACTGTTCAGTTTGGATATTTTTTTCCATATTTATTGCTTCCAGTATGGATGTTTTCTTTTAGTTATGTTGATAGATTATGTTAATTTCGCCCGTGCATAATAAGAAAAGCTAATTACAAGACATGATAATTAAGGCAAAATTGATGTTTAATGAAGGCAAAACATCAGTTTACAATCTTTAAATCGTTGAACCTGTTCTTACATTGGAATGATGCATTCTACCTAATGTGCGTATTTGCTAATGACAAATACTAGAGGCTTGGGCACACGCGATATGTGTGCAAGTCGGATTTTCACAACGTTTTTGTAAAAATACTTCCCACTTATTATATGATCAAATTTTTACAAATGTTATGAAAATCCGACTTGCACACGCATCGCATGTGCCCAAGCCTCTAGTGTAATTAATGTCTGTGGCATTAACAAATTCT
The DNA here is from genome assembly GCA_019656835.1 of Rhododendron ovatum. Lineage (NCBI taxonomy): Eukaryota > Viridiplantae > Streptophyta > Magnoliopsida > Ericales > Ericaceae > Rhododendron > Rhododendron ovatum. The sequence goes on along the minus strand of CM033793.1, from coordinate 10,375,190 downwards.
TCTGTGGCATCAACAGCCTCCTTAAACAATCATTCAATATAACAATAGATATTAAAAGAAGTGCAGAAGAACAACACATCATTCTTTTCTTACTATCCATTAACTTATGTGTAATCTAAGATGTTCTTCACAGGATCTTTTCTTCTCCAACCATTAATCATGACATGTCTCATGAGATCACTCTCTTTTGTCTGTCCTGCACCAGGGTCTTAAGTGAATACGCCCAAATTATGTACCTAGCATAGATTCACATACGACTATACATAACAAGGGGGCAGCTTACCATGCCATGACATGACCAAGGTTCGCCTAAAAAATTTTCAACCACTAATCATGACATGTCTCATGGGGTCATTCCGTCTTGTATTTTCATAGCAAGGGGAGCTTACCATGTCATGTCATGACTAAGGTTTGCCACAATAATCAACATCGGGCCTTGTTAGCACCATCAATCTACCCACAAGCAATCCAACCATAACTCAATAACTTTTCAATTTATCATTTATATAACGTCGTCTCGGTGAATTCTACTCACATACCTTCATGTGAACCTAGGTCCAATTTAGCACGTATAACATGATTCATCAAATAACAACTTATCTCATAACATGATATATCACAATGGGATAACAAATACGTCAATTAATAATGTGCAAGTAAAACATGTATTTTGTTATTGGGCCGATGCCCTTGTGTTTATTAGATGTACACGTAATTAAACAGATAAGGGTTTTGAATAGGGATGATGCCTTTTGGAATATTTAAGTTTTTGTTAAAAAAATTAAGTTTAATTTATTTTAGTAAGTGTGAGGATCTCGTTAGTTTTTCGTAACCCTTATGTTTGATTGGTATTTTTAATAGAATTAGAAGGGGTTTATGTATTGTTAACAAAATAAAATAAAAATATATACTCCCTCCGTCTCTTTTTTTAGAGTCTAGTATTCCATTTTGGGCTGTCCCTTAATAAGTGTCTATTTTGTAAAGTTAGTGGGTAAAAATTGGTGCATTGTCTATTTTACCCTTAAAAGTAGATTTCTTTTTGAAAAGTAAATGAGTAAAAATGTAATGATAATGGGTAAGTAGGGAAAGTGGAGGAAAAAGTTGATGTGAAAGGTATAATGATGATATCTTTTTAATAAGTTGGAATTACGAAGCAGGACATTTAAAAAGGGACGGAGGGAGTAATATTGTAACCTTAGAGTTTGATTAAGATTCTCAGATTCTTCCACAACAATATTTTATCATGTGCAATTACAACTATTAAACTAGTTTATACTCTCTCCGTTCCAATTTAATAGTCTCTTTTGAGAGTTCTTGTCACTTTTTAATTGATTATATCTTGTAATTTTTAATATTTTATGTGATTTTAAAAATATTGTGTTATTGAATTAATCGAGATTTATCAAACAAGATCCATATTAGATACAAAATTTATTACCAATTTAAAGATATACATAATTTTTTATTCAGTTAGAATAGAACGAGAGACTATTAAATTAGGATGGAGAGAGTATTACTTTTACTTCACTTAGTATCGTGAAGTAAAAGTTGGTTTTGACGGTGGCGGTGTTTGCAGCAGCTTCAGTCCTTTAGTATGTGGCGGCAACAAGTTCAAGTTGATTATGGCACGTCTACCTCGAGTTGGTCTACCCCACGTTGGTTGCTTGTCTTACTTGGCCTCTCCACTCGGCCACTCCACCCACTTTCACGAGTGTAATTGCTGGGTCCGGCTCCGTCATCTGGTTCCACGCGGTCTTTTCTTTATCTTTTTTTTTTGTTGTATTTTGTTTCCTTGTTTTAGTTGTATTTTGTTCCGTTATACTTTCTTTTTGCATTAATATATCTGGGTTGATCTTATTCGTAAAAAAAAAAACCTCAATTTAAAGAAAAAAAGCTTATCATTTCCAATTATGAAGGCCAAAACATACAGGCTCCAAAACCTAAATTAAGGAAAGGTCCAGAGGCAATGTCTGGCATTAGTATTGTGTAACATCTCCCTCACTTCCCTTTTTTGTCTTCTTTAATAATAGAGATTCCCAAAACAAGAAAATAATTGTGGCTTGCCTTTTGTTTTCTTTCCATTATTTGTGGTGGTCCACTTGAGTTGGATATCCACCTTCAAATTGTAACCTTAGTGAACATATGGATACAAGATGTTTACCCAAAAAAAAAAAAAGGTTGACTTGGCCAGGAGACTTGGCCATTAGAGTGGCACTGATCGGGTAATTAAAAGTCTCTGTCCGAACAACCATAATATATGGTTGGATCCTTCATTGGTCTTGCCTTTTAGGCTAAGTTCTTCTAAATTGAACTTATTTTTTTGTTTGTGTGTTTTGTTCGTCTTTTCTGAATTTTTGTTAGATTCGTGTGATTTTTTTTTTTTGGGTTAATCATCCGTCTCGACGAGAGGAGTCTAAAAAGTACAAAATTATGACCAAAAATTAAAAAAAAAATCATTAAAGATGAAAATATATTAAACAGATGTCTTTTGGAGCTTAAGTGCCGCTCTATTTGAATTTTTTAATATCGGTCAATATTTTTATACTTTTTCGATTCGTCTCATCGGGACGAACGATTGACCCCTAAAATTACGTTGAAAAGCTAAACAAAAAGTTACGAAAAGTAAAAGAAATAAGTTTTAGACTTAAAAGTAGCTATAGTGATGCCTTGTGGCTTCATTAAAAAACAAAACAAAACAATTACTAGGATAAAAAAAAAAAAAAAAAACTTAAATTACTCAAAACCATGTCCAAGAGCAAAGCCCCACTCACATCCACCTGATGTAGCTCCATCCATCAACATGCAATTCTGGTTCTCGTTCCAAAGCCAAGGCGCGATCTTTGGAAGAAGCTCGTGGAAATGATCATGCACTATGGAGTGTGAACTTCATTACAGTGTGATGGAGATCCGGCTCATTTTGGGACGGGGTATTTTTGGTCTTTTCCAGGCTCAATTTAGGGATCGGAATCGTTTAGTTTTTAGACTTGAGATTTTTATCGAACTAATCCTTTTTTTAGAACTATTAGCCTGAATACTCTCGTTTTCAAACTATTTTTAAAATTGCTCGGTAGAGCCACTTCAACAAGCGCTACCTGAGTAAAGCCATTACGATTGGCGCTATTTGCCATGTGGCGCTCTGTCATGTGCCATGTGGCGCTCTGTCATGTGCTGTGTTGGTTATATGACGTGGACCAGCGCCACTTGAAGTTGCTCTACCTAATCGGTAGCGCCACTTGAAGTTGCTCTACCTAATCGGTAGCGCCATCTCAAGTGGCTCTACCTAATCAGGTAACGCCATTTCAAGTGGCTCTACCTAAATCAGGTAGCGCCTTTTCAACTGGCTCTGCCTTATTGAAACATCTTCCCATAAATTTGATCACTTGTCAGCGCGTTTTCAACTGGCTCTACCTTATTGAAACATCTTCCCATTAATTTGATCACTTTGTCTTGCTCATGGTGAAAACGAAAGTAAAATCGTTAAAATAAAAATTGCGAACCACTTAGTGTAGAATATTTGGTCATTACAACGTGAATAGCGAAAACTATTGTATTTTATGCTTAAGAAAAGATAGATTGACAATAATTACTTTACTTAAAATTGAAAAAAAAATGATTGTCCAAAAAAAGATATATAGAACAATGTTGATGGCACTTTAATTCGCTTTAGGGTTTTTATTAACTTCACTGGAAAAAAATTTATTTATATTTTCAGCTTTATTTTGCTACACATCATGTATATTTATTTTGCTACTGAAGAATTCTAAATATAGTTAACTTTCTCTAATTTATGTTGAAAACCTCATTACAATGTTGTCGTTAATTATGTGGTACTGATTTTGTTATTTTAAACGACAATTTAACAGTTGACACTGAAGCACTACAAAAACTAATAACCATCATAACTTCGCATTATATAGCTCTAACAACAATACTTATTCTCCAACTTCCATGAAAGAAAATAAAAACTAAACATTGCAAGTTACAGATCCATTTTAGTGGTGGGATGCATTGGCGGAAACCAAATTGGCGCATGACTCGCTCGGGTTGGTGATATTGACAAGTAGCATAATAAATTAGGGGAACCGTAGCCCGCCAAACAGCTCTGCCAGCCCGACAATATTCTGGTAGAGACTCAAGGAGCTCCTCACTGTATGGGGTCCAAATGACCTACAAAAATATATGTTCAAAAAATACATCGAAGCAATTCAATGCAATCAACATGTTTTGTACAGAAGGGAGAAACATGGTCATGAAAACAATTAAGAGTAAAGGTATTAATTTTTAAGTAGTTCAATGCAATCAACATGTTTTGTAAAGAAGGGAGACAGATGATCATGAAAATAGTTAAAGAGTAGAGGTATTGAAGCAAACTTGCGTACATACCTCATCCGGTCTCTGGATGTCAAGGTGATACCTGTAAGAGCCTACGAGATGGGTCGCCAAGTCAGGGGAATGAAATATATCGTCCCACCTGAGAATTGTACAAGTTCAACATAAAGAAAGAACAGAATATCCAACAAAAATAACCTAAATGTTAAGTTTTGAACAAAATTATTTTTTTAACTCTTTTGTGCTTAAATTTGAAGTGAACTTACCGTCCAATAAGTGGAGCACCAGCCTTTGGAGCACGCTTCCCTAATCGTCCAGGGGCAAGGTAGGGCAATCGCTCCCAAGCCCAAACCTGCAATAGTATGAAGCAACCAGTAATCTGTTTTGTGCCAGCCTTACAACCATGGCATAGGTTATGGTAGAGATTGGCAAGAGCACCACTGCCCCAACTGTACGTCCCAGCTTCATCAAAGTTCTCCAAACGTTCTAGGTTAGCCAAGTGCACATATCCCCCTGTGTGGAAGATGAACACACAATTAGAGAAAATATGAGGAATGTTCTTAACGGACTGTACAACAATTAAAAACAATCACTACATATAAGTATCATGAAGTCATAAAAACCCAAATAATTTGTACACTTTAATTCATTTGGTTACCTTTCAAATCACAGATGGAAGCAATATAAAAGCCCTACGTTGAACATTTGAAATATTTTCTACGAACGATTACAACATACCTAAGTGGTCAGCAAATATAGTCTCCCCCATAAGCAACAACAAGTAGCCGCGCGCCTGGCGCGCAACAACCTCTGGGTCTGCCCCTTCCTCTACTTGGCCAGTGAACCTATCACTTAACCAGCTAGCCTTGACCTTCATCCCGTTTATGTCCGACTCTTCTGTAGGTTGTTCCCCCAATAGATGCTTACATAGATCATTAGGCTTCAAGTTTGTATTTCCAGTCACAGGTTTACCGTCAACTGGAATGCCTAGCAAAACCTCAACATCTTGTAGCGTGATTGTGGACTCACCGGGCCGCAAGTGGAACGTGTGTGTCTCAGGCCGCCATCGCTCTAAAAGTGCTGTAATGAGACCCCAATCCACGGACACAAAAGGCAATGAACAAAGGCCCTCTAAACGGGCACGCCGTATCAACTCTAAAACAGGGGGTGATGGCCATGGCAATGCTCGTATACCTTTCTTCGCACTACGAACTCTGACTTTTTTTGAATCCACAGGCCGCGTGCGCTGAAATAAATTGTTAATTCATGGATTAGATTGTCAAATTTACACTAAAGTTTATGAAGTCCGTACATTATCCAAATGTCACTTACATCGGCTTCCCAAACTTCTCGAGAGCGGTGCTGCTGTTGTAAACGTAGAATCGACCCATCTCTGGGCCCCGGGTCAGGCCTACGAAGCACATCAAGGTTGAGGTCCATAGTATGACCTATATTTTAGATTAATTGTCAATTTCGACATATTATCCACATTGCTAAACAAAATATAGGCAAATTTATAAAGACTTGAACAAGAGGTTTTGCACCTATACAATTTAAGGTGATTTCCAATTTTCCTTGACGTACACTTGCCAAGGTAAAAGAATGCGTATAATGAATAGGAAGTGTATATCTTGCCATTCCATACCTATTGTATTATGTTTAAGAAAAGATGGATTGACAATAACCTACTTTGCTTAAAATTGAACAAAATAAAACGATTGCCCATAATATAACTAATGACCAACAATTCATAAAATTGCATTACATAGATCAAACAATAATACTTCACTAAGAACTTTCTTTAAAAAAAAATACAACAGATTTATGAGTCATAAGTGGCTAGCTTTCCATTTTGCTTGAACTAAGCCAAAAAAACTATCTTATCCTCCAATCCCAAAAGATTTAAGACAAAAAAAATTAAATTCTTTTATGAACTTTCAAGATTGTAAAAGATTTTGAAGCATTAGTTTTATTTTGATTGGCACATGGTATGTCGAAGACCAAGCTAGAACATAAGAAAAAGATATGTAAATAGCACACAGTAACAAACAAAGCTGTTTGAAAACAAATCCACTTTAAGCACAAAGAACTTAATGATAACGATTTAGGGTGGAGCACGATTCAGAAAAGGAATTTTATTGCCGTGGATCCAAGTAGAGTTCTACTGTTGTTGACTGGACCTAAGTTCTACGTATTTTTCCCTTTCCCCAAAGCCTCACCACCATTTTCTCATGCTCCTCCTCACTACAGACTCCACTCTCCTACCAGGTAAAAAAGCCATAAACCCACTTCAAAGTCGGAAAACGTTTGGGGAAATCTTAAGCTTACCGGCACTGTAAAAATATCGGGCGCAGCCTACTTTAACACAAAGAAACCAAAGAAGCGTAAGGAATTGATTAGGCTTCTACAGAAGCACTAAGGGACAAGTTGTAGCAATTCAAGGTGTAGGTCAAGTTGTAGCAACATCAGGTGAAATGCATAATTTCCCTCGAAAACTCCAGAAATTCATGTTCACATCAATTGTCCATGCCAGTAGAACTATCTTAACCGGGTATCACAAGTCAATCAAAACAAATGCACAACTGTGCTTGAAAGAGCTTCATCTATACCCTAAACCGACCCAGGCCTTTCTCTTATATAGTTGCTCTCTCAAAATCCTCAAAATAAAAGCATTTTGTATAGTTAGCAACATAGCGTGTCCAAAAGCCAACCCCCATGGCCCAGATTGAGATACAGAGAACATGAAAACTTCCTTCAGGATGGAACCAATCCGCATCCGGATGTTTAGCAGAGTAGAGAATGCAAAGAAAGCACAGAGAGAGCCGAAGAGAGAGAGATACATACGGTGAACAGCCAGCGAGTCAGTAACGATTGTTGCCGGCGTCCGTCGAGCGGTCTCGGCTAGCAGGAGGGTGGGTATCGCATAGAGGGTGGGGAGCAGAGCAGAGCACAGGAGAGAGGGAGAAGAAGCGCCGTTGGAATTAGATACAAAAGCCCTAGCCCTATTGGGGAAAACAATGTTTAAAGCGCTACAGCCGGAGCAAAAAAAAAAAAAAAAGAAAGAGCTAGAGCCAGTTCGGGTGGCTCTACTAATTTGAGTAGAGCTATTTCAAATGGCGTTTGTCCACGTCATACAGCCGCGTGGCACAGGTGTAATTTCATACCGCCAATCGGAATAGCGCTACTCAGGTAGCGCTTGTTGAAGTGGCTCTACCGAGCAGTTTTAAAAATAGTTTGAAAACGAGAGTATTCAGGCTAATAGTTCTAAAAAAAGGATTAGTTCGATAAAAATCTCTTTAGACTTCATCGAGAGCATTGAGCATGACGAAAATAACCACTTAAACTGTTCTATTTGGTCACGTTTTGATCAGGTTCATTGGTCTGATTATGGTTATGATAACATAAGAACTAGTAGTTTTGGTTCGGTTATTGGATCTCAGTTGAGAAACCATGGCTGGAATAGAACCAGTTCGATTAATAGCATTATGTACATATAGTTATGTTTTTTACTCCTATTTGGTAAGGTCACTGTTTACGTTCAGTTATAATTGCGTATTCATTTTACTGTAAAGATCACTTGCCGCAGGTTTTGGAGTAATTATGAATAGAATGACATTTCACCATATATAATCTTTATTATTGTGGGTTGTTTTGTGCACTTTTATTTTGCAAGCTCGTATTCTTAGAGAAAAAATGTTTAGATGATGGGGCAAAAACGGGACTTAATAAAAACCGTACCGGTCTCGTGGTTTATTTCTGGTCATGCATGTCTGCATATATAGTGGTTAGGTTCTGATTTTCAAATTTTTTGTTATCATTCAGTGTTGTGCGTCAAGGATCAAACCAAACACACACACACAATCAAAAAGGAGAATTACGTGGTTCCCAAAAATCGAGTACTCGAAGGAGGTAATGAGACCCATTTTCGGACAGGAAAGCTTTACAAGTGAGGCCTCATACCTCACTACACTATAGCTAACCTCACTGATACAGATTCTCTCCCTCACAGGTCTCTCACTCAAGAGAGATACCATTGTAGAGGCCAGAGGGCTTCATTTATGGAATAAGCTTTGGAGCCCTATTCCTTTCGTAGGGCTGTCCGCGGTCTAAATTGGACCGCATTGCTATAAATCCAATCCTAATCCACGAGTCGCAATTTTAAAAAAATACAATCCGTGTCCGGATCAAAAGTCTTACGGTTCGGTTTCAATCCAATCCGTGAGTCACAATTCAGTTTCGATTTTATCTACAGATTACTTTCCATAAACACTAAATTGGAAATCCAACCAAAAAAACCAAATTCTTGCCGCCAAAAAAAATAAGTATTACAATCTGCCATTACATTTAGTAAGGTAGCAACCAAATGAAGTAACGTGCACAAGTATTATCCAGAGTTCCAGATTAGTTACAGCAAGGCAGCAACCAAATGACTCCACCAACACAACATGCAAATTCTAGTCAAGTATTGTCCAAGCATTATCTACTTATTACATTTCATAAAACCTAACAAATACTAGCCAATTAGTTTCACAAAACAAACAAATAGTATTACATTAAGATAAAATTGCTGGAAAAAATAAAATCAAATGGTAAAACTTAGTAGTAATTATTCACTAAATATTACCCACACACACACATATTATAAATATTTCACGGTCTGGTTTGGTTAATCCACGATTTCACGATAAAAATCCGTGAACCAAACCGTATCTCACGGTTTTTCAATTTTCAAATCCGTGTCTGGACCATTAATCCACTGGATCCAATCCAAAAGTCACGGATCTGTTCGGTCCAGTCCGGTTTTACGGTTCTCAATTTTTCTTGGACATCCCTATCCTTTCGCATGCCAGACAAAGCCTTCACTCCTTGGTTGGCTGAAAAGGACTGAGAAAAGGGAAGTGGCTGGCTTTGCGCGTAAAGTCTCTTCGGGTGTGCTAGCAACATTGAGGATGGGAGCCACCCAAAGTCGACATTCAGAATTGTCCCGTTCCTAAATTTCTATACAACTGTATTTTACACAAAGTCTCCTCGGGTGTGCTAGCAACAATGAGGATGGGAGCCACCCAAAATCAACATTCAGAATTGTCCCGTTCCTAAATTTCTATACAACCGTATTTTACACCTACAGTAGATTTTTGAACCACTACAACTGCAGTAGATTGAGAGGCCTGTTTTGAATCACAACATTGGGGATTCCTAATTTTGTGGGGCTGCGTCCTGGGCCTGACATTAGTTTATAGGGCATCTCTAGCTATATACATGAACGAAACGGCAAACGCGTTTCCAAATCAATATCAACCCTTCGTATCACTTTGAAAAAACAAATAAAGACAAATGTTTTTCGTTCATATAGATAACAGTGTCGGATGAACTTGAATTTTTGTAGGCACTAAGACCATATTCGTTTTGGGGTTCAAGTCTCAACTTTTTCTTTCTGTGCACGGTTTCTAATAAATTTTCTTTCAATTACTATTACTCTCATATCTCTATCTATCTATCTATCTATTTTCGCTCATTATCCAAAATTCAAAATCTAAAATTTCAAAACGAACATGGTCGTTGCTGGACAGTGCCCGAATGGACCGCACAGCCAGCCTGCAGTATAGTACAGTAACTTTGAAATAAGTTGGTTTTTCTTGAATGATCAATTTGCTGAGATCAAGAAAAATGTCACTAAAATGCACCCCACCCTTTACTGCAGTATAGTAACTTTGAAATAGCCCACCCTCTCATTGCCAAAAAGATGAAATGAAAAGAGAAGTGATTTTGCCACTCTTCAAATTGTTTAGGGCACTGGAGAGTGTCAAAATTAATGTGGGTTGATTTTGTCACTCTCCAAACTCATATTGAATATAGGGAATTGCATTCGGGAAAATCAAATTCTGGAAAAAAAAAAAACTGATGCAGTTATTAATCCAGCAATTGATTCCATAATCAAATTCAAATCGTGGATTTAATTAGCTGAGCACAAATAATTCTGTAACTGGACCATCCAAACGCGAATGGTTCGGACCCAATAAAGCACAATCAATTACAAGCCAATTTAGACCAGACCACATACCTTGAACCATGAGTCACGAGCTCACGAATCCTTAGTCCCAGCCCCGATCCCGGCCTCATATAGATGTTCGGTGACGGTGAGCGCACGCGTCCCTTGGCTTTTCCAATTCTCAATCATATTTAAAGGAAATTGATTTTTACACTCTCGTAATTGATGCACACATTCCTTTTTTGTCTTTTAACGGGTGAATTTACGATACAATCCCTAAGATTTGTAAAAAGTCTATGCATGCAGGACTATTTCGTAAATTCATCCTCTAAAAGAAAAAAAAAAAAAAAAAGAGTCATTTTCCTTGGCCAACTATCTTTGCCTTAATCATTTTTGCTAAATTTTGGGGAAACTGCTGCCATGGCTCCGAAGTCATTTTCCTTGGCCAACTATCTTTACAGCCGTTAGATGAAAAACCATTCCTTGCAGCCGTCCAATCACTTCCAACAAAAGGATCAAATTGGAACTGTCTGTAACACTTGGAAGTGGGTGGGGAGGGAGGTGGAAAGAGAAAAGAAAAGGTGAGGTGGGAAAGGAGGAAAAGAAGAGTGGTTTGTTGGGTAAGGGAGGGGGCAAGGGACAAAGGAACGGAGAAAAAAAAGAAAAGGGAAAGGGGGAGGGGCTGGCGTGAATCATGGGGTGGGACAATTATTATTGCGGGCGCGGTGTACGGCGGTCCGGTTTTCGATTTTGAAAAATTACAAAATTAATACCATAGTCTAAATAAAATATTTTGAGGCTAACCGAGGTCTCGATTTACGGAACAGCAATCTCGACAGTAGAGAAAATATTTTTTGTGGATATTAATAAATCCAAATTGAATTTAAAATTACATCTACTATTTAATCAAATTAATATTCCAAAAATTGATTAATAACGGAAATAATTTTTATGAAATAATATCACAATTTTTTTATTGAATGAAAATTTTGGGATATTACAGTAATAACTAAAAGCTATTGTTATTTTGTGGTGCCGTAGTTCTGGGCCACTGATTGTAAATTAATGCCGTTGGGTGAGTATGTATTTCGATTGTACATTAGAGAGCTCTGTATGTATTTTTTTTTACGCTCCTATTTATCAATTCATATTAAAACTGGCAATTCATAAAAGAATTTTATGGACATGAGTTGGTAAAGGCCTGAGGTGATTCTTAAATCACTGGCCGGTCACGGATTCTTTATAACCATGGATTTGGGTCGTGACATTTTTAAAGGCCTAGATTTGTGCACCTAACATTTATTTAGGAACAGAGGAAGTATTATATAGTTCTTATTTTGCCTCGTAGTTAATTTTTTTAGAATGGAGGTTATGTATTTTTACCGCCTTATTTGTACCAATTTATGAGATTTTATACATATATTATTGGTGAATAAATCAACTAGTAGAATTAAGGTAATTTTTGAACACCCTACCACAAATTTTGGAGCCGCCAATGACTTGCTTCTTTGATTTTGGCGGTTTTACTCTTGACAAGAAGAGACTTTGTGCCCCATCAAATGGACAAGAGAAATACTCGCACAATTAACCAAATTGAGGTATTTTCCATAAGGATTCCTTCCAATAATCTATGCGCGTTAATCGTGCTGGAAACGATTCATATATCATTGCAATTTGCATGTCTTACTCCATATCCGCAAATATATAGTGAGCCCCTACAAACAGGAAATGAAAAGTGAAGTTGTGAGAAATGCCATTGCCCACTAGTCATATGCCATTCTTCTCAACTTGAGTCCCTTCTCAAAACCAATCACATTTTGAGCGTGTTACAAACACTATCGTCAAAATTTAGAGGTCGCACGTTCGAATCTTATGAAGGCAAGGGGTCTAAGTAGCGGATCAAAAGCGGGGGGGGGGGGGTGTGGTGGTGTGTGTTAGTGTCTAGTAGGGCAAGAATTTTAGAAAATGCAGTTATTTTATGTAAAAAATATATTTATCCCCAACTTATATAGACTCGTCACCGCTAGATTTTTTCCCTTATTTTTTGCTATATACTAGTCCTAAATCCTCTATTTTTTTCTCAAGAAAGAAGACCTAAAATAGTATTCCAAAACAAAATCTAATGGGCCATAGTGAAATAATATAAAGGATGATGTCTAATTAAGGAAAAAAAAATCCACACTTCAACCTAAAACAACTTAACCAAAATCAAAATAGTCAACACTGTGCACGACTCAACAGTAGTGGATTTATCATTTAGTGGACTTCCAAATTTTCAATGCCGGCCGGCACTGTGCAATAGTGAACTTTCGAAAAATTAAAAAATCATTTCTTATTTGGCACTTTGTGTGAATTTCTCAAACTCCATTGAAAAAAAGTTAGTCTTCTTCAATTTTTCAATATTCAATTCAACTTAGAAAGCAAATAAAAAAATTTATTGTATGTTTTAAATCCCTTATTGAGTTTGTATTGAGAAATAGATGGTTTTCGTACTATATGACAAAGAAAATCCCTTATTGAGTTTTTTCTAGAGTCGATAATTATTCATATTGCAATGTATATATATTTTTTAGCATACATTTCGTCACTATTAGGGAAAAAAAAAAATCTGGCTCCGTCCCTGACTAGAGAGTTTGCCCAATCATTAACTTCAGGTCTCAGAACCAGTCGAGGAGCGTGGAAGCTGGCCCCGGAAATGCAGTCATAAAAAAAAAAAAATTCTCATATCACCGAAACATTTGTTTTTACTAATAAAATTGATAATCGGACTCATGGTTGTTTGCTTATTCTTATAATCGCTTGATTGTTGGCGCGCTTACATGGGTTGGACTTGCTGTACTCCTCCAGTTGATTACTTTACTGCTTATCCGCATTTTATAGTTGATTTCATATTTGATAGGCTTGATGAGATAGCCATCACATGCTTCAACTAGGGACTTGGTTCTACAATTGCACGCCAAGGGTTTGCTAACTTGTCTAAATGGTTAGTTGGGGAAATTCCAAGGAAAATGATTTTGTCACTCTTTTTTTTATTAATGTTACTCTCTTTTGTGTCTTTAATAGATTATTTATTTTGTGAGAAAAGATGAGTGACATTAAAACAAAATGAGTGACAAAATCAATTTCCAATTCCTAACATCAAATGAAACACGAGCACAAGTTCATGTGCTTTACCATGTGTACGTACTTTTTTTGATCCTCCATGTGTACGTACTTAGAGAAATGCATTTCTACTTTCAGTTAGGAATGAAAATTAGTCTGATCACAGTTATTTCGTTATGTACGTGCCACTTTCTGATTTGCATACCGGTTTGTATTACAATCTTTTTCCATTGTTTCATTGTTTAAATCCTGCACCCTTATTACTTGCACGCTCTTACAAATATCCGCATTTTTCTTCTCCGTACGCTTTAACTGTAACCACGTTGCCTGCTTACTGCTTGATTAATTAATTGTACTCATTCAGTAACTTTGTGTAACATCTTCCTATCACTTCCCTTTTTTTGTCTTCTTTAATAATGGAGATTCCCAAAACAAGAATTATAATTGTGGTTTGCCTTTGTTTTCTTTCCACAATTATTTGTGGTGGTCCACTTGAGTTGGATATCCACCTTCAAATTTTAACCTCAGTGAACATATGAATACAAGTTGTTTACCAAAAAAAAAAAGAAGAAGGATGACTTCGCCAGAAGACTTTTTAGAGGGGTACTGATCAGGTAATTAAAAGTTTTTCTGTCCTTTTGAGCACCTTTGTTGGGTTTATGTCCAAACAATCATTGTTTTTGAGAAATTGACATTCGTGTTTTAAAAATTACTAATGACGTTTCATTTATAACGTGAAGTTACTAGTAATTTTATAAACAAAATAGAACGTCATCAGTAATTTTTGAAGCACGAATATCAATTTTCTTGTTTTTGTTCTCCAACTAGCTGAATGTATGGTTGGATCCATCCATGGTCTTTTTTTTTTTTTTGATTAGACATCCATGGTCTTAAGTTCTTCTAAACTTAATTTATTCTTTGTTTTTGTTTATTTTTCCTGAATTTTTGTTAGATTTGCGTGATTTTTTTTAGATTAATCATCTATCTCGACGAGAGAAGTTTAAAAAGTATAAAATTATAACTAATAAAAAAAAAGTTCAAAAAAATTCTTTAAAGACAAAAAAAAAATGTTCTGACAACAAAGAAATGTGTGGTTTAGAGCATTGGTAATCTTATCATGTACAGTAGTTGTTTTCTTTGGTGGTTGTGGGTGGAAAGTAAATGTGACTTCTGCTTTAGGGAGAATGATACCCCCACCGCAATTTTCCCCACCGAACCGCCCACCGCACTCATGCCGGGCCCACTCCGGCCACCGGACGGCTGATCCCAGCCGTCCAAAAATTCTAAAAAACAAAATCGAGTGGGCCTACGTGAGAATCAACGGCATCCGATATGTGTAGGTACTCGATCCAAACTTCCGAAAAATCAGAGATCCGATCCGTTAAAAGATGGAAGATTGGTTTGAGCACCTACACATGTCAGATGCCGTTGATTCTCGCGTAGGCCCACTCGGTTTTTTTTTTAGAATTTTTGGACGGCTCGGATCGGCTGTCCGGTAGCCGGAATGGGCCCGGCGTGGGTGCGGTGGGCGGTTCGGTGGGGGAAGTGCGGTGGGAGTATCATTCTCCCTGCTTTAGAGATAGGATCAAATTGGAACTGTACGTCTGTAACACTTGGAAACACAATCTCTCTCTCTCTCTCTCTCTCTCTAGAGGTCTCTCTTCTCAATTCTGATCCTTCTTCTCTGTTTCTGGCGAGAACACCCGAATTCTGAAGAGGAACTGCAAATCGGTAGCTCTTACTACCTCGGCCGTAGTACTGGCTGTAGTACCGACACCCCGATTTCCGGTGGAAGATCTAGTACCCCGAATTCTGGTAACGAACTACTGTTGCTCCCAAATTCTCTGTTTTTTCTTCCTTGATGTTCTGTTCACAAACTTGGAACAGATCTGAATAGTTTCTCTATAGCGGAAAATCGTTTGGGCATTTCTTCATCCATATTTTGCTGTAAGAATGGTCAAGTCATTATTCAGTGAAAGCGGATCAAAAAGAATAAATAAAAAAATTCAGTGGAAGCTACACTCACTTCTATGAGTACTTCTTTTGAGTTTGAAATGTGGAATAAATATTTATTTTTTAAGAAAGTCTTCTGAAACGTCACTTTAGTCACTTCTACGAGTACTTCCAGTGAAGGTCCTCCTGATTTTGGACAGAAACTATTTTGAGGTAGAAATATGTCGAAATATTAGTGGTAACATGTGTTTAACTCTCTATGACAGCTTAGATTTGAAAAGAAAAAAATGAGAGAGTGGTGAGATGAGAGGAGAGAAAAGGTTTTAATCTGGGCCATTCAACACTCTTTTGGACGGCTCAGATGGGTTGCTCGGATACCGCATGGGCACGGCCACATGGTACCGAAAAATTTCTCATATTTTTACCCAAATTTATTACTAAATAACACCATTGTAATTAATGAGTGACATACTTATAAATTTATAATTAATGAGAGTGAAAAGAGGTGGTTATGAGTTTGAGTCTCCAAATTTGGGTGAAGAAATCGGTAGAACTTAAAATGGATATGCAAATGGGTACATGGCATTGGAGATGGATTTTTAAGCTTTTTACTCAAATTTTGATTATGGGGAATAAATTGGGCAGTAAGTCTGTTAACACAAACAATTCCCACACAGATTGCGCACAAATCTGTGTATGGGGTTCACTCAGAGTCCCACACGAACGATCCAAGTCGTTCATTAAATGTAAAATATTTTTTTAAGGACCCTCATGAAAAATCAGCTTAATCCGATACCTATATATGCTCGATTAAATCATCTAACTTTTCATTAACATGAAATCAAAATGAAAAGTTAAGTGATTAAATCGAGCACCTACAAATATTGGATTGAGTCAAAATTTTGCGGAGGCCGTTGAAAAAATATTTTACATGTAATGAACGAACGGATTGGATTATTTATGTGGGCCCCTTAGTGGGCCTCATAATAAATCTGTGCACAAAATCTGTACATTTTTGCTATGTGTAAATCATTATTGTAAAATAGGTAAAGATTGGAGATTTTTTAAACACGGCATATCCTATACCGGTCACCAAATCCACCTGTACAAAATGAATTTTTTTTAACAATTTCTGTTTGTATGAAAGTTTGTATTTAACTTTTAAAAGATCATATTATCAGTCATTTATTACTTTTTTCATAAATTTAACTTTCTGAAGCATAATTTTGTATTGTAGACAAAAGAGAGTATTGTGATTAACGGGTTATTATATTCAAAACCTTAAGAAGATTTATCTTACACAACTTTTTGAAGTTGAATTACGTATAAAAGGCGTGTGGAGTGTATTGAGCTGGTGCCTCCCTTATATTCATATGCACATGGATAGAGTTCGATTGAATTGATTCTCGTAAGCACCCATTCCTTTCCCTAAGTTCCCTAGGATAGAGTAGATTAGGTTTAACGAATGACAAAAAGTTGAATAGTTTCACCCTTACGAATCCAAAAGTAATACTCACTAATAAAATTTATTGGTATTTTTTTTGAATTTTTTTGGGATCCAAATGGGCCCCATATACGAAGTAGTGTAAAAATGCAGTGTACCTATCTTTAGTGTTACGGATAAAAGAGTCCGTCTATACGAACCAACTGTGGTGCACAGTGCACCAACCGTTATTTATGCACCGCTTCGGGGTCTCAAACAACGATCCAATCCGCCGAGGAAGTTCAAAACAAAATTTCGGTAGGTCTTTAAAAAATCAGCTCGATTGGGTAACTGTAGCTCCTTCGTTCAATCGTCTAAATTTTTTCCAGTTTCAAGATCCTGCAAACTGGAAGAAAAGTTAGAGGATTGGATGAAACACCTATAGTTATTTGTTCGAGTTGATTTTTTGGATGCCTACTCGGTAATTTATTTTAAAATTACTCAATGGAACGGATCGTTGTTCCAGACCCCGAATCAGTCACTTCTATTTTACTGCTTTTCCTTTAACTTACGGTGCGATATGATGGCAATTTTTCATTGCACTATATCATATTATTGTACTCTGGTTTCCACATGGACTAATCTGAAATATCATACAGGTCAAGGTTCTCCCTGTTAATGCAACGTTTTTGCTTCTTCATTCCTCGCAAACCCAAGTTACTATTGCTAAGAATTTCCGATTACTCTCATGGCTTAAGGTAATTTACTCAGTTCATTTACTCTTTGTCTATGTTTTAACTTGTACTTTTTTTTTGAACGGCAAAAAAGTTTTTCATTTATCATGAAGATGCAAAGATGAAAACAGTATAATATTAGGCAATGAATTAATGCATTGAGAGAGGTTCGAAGAGTGTGGAAACCCTTCTACAATTGCTACTTGCAAATACAGAACCTACCTCCAAGCCCGTCAAATTTTAAAATAAAACGAAGACAGCAAAAGTAAAAAAACACCACAATGTTTACAAGGTGCCAACGGAAAAGTAGATGTTCCCAAGATTCTTTTGCACGTAGGTAGTGGGAGATTAGGCCAACCAAATTTATACAGTTAGTCTATTCATAGAATTTCTAAGGTCAATGTCAAACCATTAAAGTGTATGTTAAACATTTTAGCATAATAATTACTATTTAGAATGTTGGAACGTGTATGGAAGATTATAAAACACCAAGTGAACCAAGAGTGTATGAGAAACCACTGCTAGTGCAATTGGTCGTCTCCTAGTTGATTTAGCTTACTCAATTTTGGATGATTAATTAATGAATCAATTTGAGACTCCAGAGACCATATATGATTTCAGTAAAAGCCAAAAATTAAAGAGAAGTAAATAGAACAAAGAAGAGGAATGATAGACCATGTGGTCCGTCATTAAGTCAGAATCCTTGGGGAGAAATGCTGCGCACAGAGGAATATTTTTGTCGAGAAGTAGAAATAAAATGGCAATTGTTGCCCAAATCATTTAAATGAAGCTTAGAACAAACCAATTTTCAGTTAGGACCATTACTTTATTGTGCACCTTGATGTCCATGAGGTCCCAAGGAATTTGCAAGAGCCAATTTGAAGGGGAAAATGAAATTAAGAAAAACGATCAAAGAACTATAAGGAGATAACAATGTGGTTACTAGTCTTATTTTCTTGGTTTTATTATTTTTATTGACTAAGAAACAAACTCAATTTGTGCACTTACACCGCATTGCTTGTCCTAAAAAAGCTAAGCAACCCAATAAAATTTCATATGTTGTTAACTCATCATATTGCTTTCATTTGACAGTTGCTATAGCTTGCATCCCACACGCCTCCATAAAAAGTTGAATTTACGAAGTCGGACACTTAAAAAGTTCTCTATCCGTTTACACCTAGAAAGTTGTCTATCCAAGCACACCTAAAAAGTTTAATGTAGTGCAAAACTCCCTCTTCTTCAACCAATTCTTAATCGTAATTTAGCTTCACACGACTGTTGACCATCTCCATTAGACGCCCCCCAACCATCTCGCGCCCTCCACCGCCATACCTACCACCAAACGTATTGTTGACATAATGACGTTGGATTGTGATAATTTGCTTTTTAGATATGGTCATATAGGCTCTTCTTCATTAATTTTGTCACCTTAGGTGGATTAAGAAGAGGGGTGTGAAAATCACTTTCCTCTTTTAATACTTGTATTTTAGCTTACTATGCCAACATTGTAGCAAGTTTCAAAGTATATCTTACAGCGACCGTGATTCTTTATGTTTATCCTTTGATCCCCAAATGAACTAATCTAAATATACAGGTTAAGTTTCTACCTGTAATGCAACATTTTTGCTTCCCCAATCCTCTCCAAGACGAGTGAACTACTTCAGTGTTGGAAGGAAATAGTAGCTGATTCTTTCTCGGTGTCTTGATATTTTTCCAAGTATCTCCTATGGCTGAAGGTAAATATTTACATTCACACTTAGGTGATGGGAGATTGAACTTGCCAAATTTTATTAATTAGTCAATGCGTTCTAATCCTAAGGTCAAAAGTCTTGCCCATTAGAGAAGGCCCATACGCTCCAAAAATACCATGTTCTCATGACATTAATCCTCAAAACCTGCCGTACATTCCTACTAGGACTGACGTGTGTTGTTAGGCCGCAAGCTGACGCGCATGCAAACAAAGAGACTAGATTGACAACGGAATTGCAATGCCGACATGTTTTTAGAACCTCCCTCAGCAATCGAAGCAAAATTTTCAAAGCCTCCTACGTGCAAAGATTGCCACTACTTGTTAAGTTAATATGGCCTCCCCCATAACTACCACGTCCGGCCACTATGACAAATCCCTCTGGCAGTTGGTCACCTGAAAAACATTTTCTGGTGCCTTTTTCAAGGACTTTTCCTGCAAAAACAGCGGATGAAATTTAAGGGAGGACAATAGACTACTTGGGATGATAGAAATGAGTGAAATGGTACCTACTCCAGACAGGGAGGTGATGGCCCTGACCACACCAATTCCACTGTCTTTTTTTATTTTTTTGAATGGCTATTTGCACTCTTGTCGGCGACCATCTTTGAATATATTCTCCGCTAACCACCACTTGCCACCACTTTCGTTTTAATACAATGAACCGTGTAATTTGTCTATTCCCCAACAGCCTAGCTAAAAATTTTCTTCTTACCATGTTTTCCTTTTACTGTGCAGAATACAACACTATTATGCACTATTTTTTTTTTGGACATTTATCAAAATGATCTTGGTATTATCATCCTTTTAACAATGCCCTTGTTCCTTAGTTTTAATACGATATATTCACTTTTGAGGTTCAGTATGTGAAACTCTAACCACTTTTTTGTTTGACTTTTCGAAAAGGGTTAATATTTTTGAATATTGCAAAATAAAGTAGTAGACCAGCAATATGGGATGAAGATATGTAGTTGCAGATACGAGCTATGAAAAGAGATTCGTAACGCTTCTCTCAATTGGCTAGTTTTCAATAAGTGTTTCTAATCAAATCATTGAATAGCCTCAAAAATGGATATCTCCACATAAATACTACACATGTAGAATTAGAGAACCACAGCCATTAACAATGTTAATCTAATTAGCCAATCATTTTACTTCTAATTGAAGTACAAACTCTTACTCAGCCATAATTTTGGTTATCTATTTTTGTATCGTAAATCTCCTAGCAAGGGCATCTCCACTCCTTAAACGAAAATCTTGACTCAAATCTAAGTTTGAGGAAAAAGTCACTAACAATATCATTCCACCTGACACCTGTTGATCCAAGTGAAGGTAGATTATTTTATCTACTCAAGTTTCCACTGCTCTTTGTTGTGTCAAAAATTTTACCGGTACATGTGTTCACTCCAATTTTTACTTAGAAGTGAATCTTTAGCTTCGAGCGCATGTATGAACTCAATTTGAAGGAAACTATTCAAATTTGCATATCCTTCAAAACCCAGCAACCACAATCAAACTTCCAATTTTTTGTTAATCGTCGTGTTGTTGTATTTTACAGCTTTTGCAGCTTGCACCCAACCTGTCTGCGACATTGGGAAGTGTTTATGGGCTCGTATTGCTACACGCATCAATTATGCCAGAAAGTTGTCGAAGAATAGGAAACTGCTCTGTGAAAAAGCACATGACTTGAGTCTCAAACGAAAGGATATTGTTGCTGAAATTGAAAGATCAAATCTGCAAAAAATTGCAACGAATGAATGTGATGATTGGATAGGAAAGGTGCAAGAGATGGAAAACAAAGTTGGGACTATGCAGCCAGAGTTGAATGAGGAGAAGAGATGTGTTGGGAGATTATGTCTTGACATTTTTGCTCGTATCAAGCTTGGTAAGCGAGTTGTAAATATGATCGATGACATTAACGAACTCCTAGATAAGTCCAAGTTTGAAAGAGGATTTCTTGTTGACGCACCAGTAGCCACAGTTGAGAATCAACCAGACCCCCCTTCAACATTAGCAGAATCCGCAAATCGTACACTTGACATGGTACTTGACAAAATTCAACACAATAGCACACTAAAGATTGGTATTTGGGGAATGGGCGGGGTGGGGAAGACAACTGTTTTGAGACTCTTGAATAACACACCAGAAATTGCAAGAATATTTGATTTCGTGATATGGGTGACTGTCTCAAAATCTCAAAGCATTAGAATGATACAAGAAGAAGTTGGGCAGCGTTTATCAATAGAAATAACGAAGGGTGAGTCTGATGACAGAGTAGCAATTAAATTGCGTCAGAGACTTAACGGCAAGAAGTACCTGTTGCTTTTAGATGATGTTTGGAATATGGTGGATTTAGATGCTGTAGGGATACCAAATCCTAATCAGAACAATGGTTGCAAAGTTGTTTTAACAACTAGAAAGTTCGAAGTTTGTCGTCAGATGGGAACTGATGTTGAGATCAAGGTGAAGGTTTTGCCAGAAGAGGAAGCTCGGGAGATGTTTTACACAAATGTGGGAGATGTCGTGAGGCTTCCCACCATCAAACAGCTTGCTGAAAGCATTGTCACAGAGTGCGATGGCTTGCCACTTGCGCTGAAGGTTGTAAGTGGTGCGTTACGGAAGGAGGAAGATGTGAATGTTTGGAAGAATTTCTTAAGGGAATTAAGGTCACCTGCTACGTCTTTCATTAAAGACTTGAATGAAAAGGTGTTCAACATACTAAAGGTTAGCTACGACCACTTAGAAGATACTCAAAAAAAGCAATGTCTTTTATTTTGTGGATTGTATCCAGAAGACTCTGAGATTAAGAAGTCTGAATTGATAGAATATTGGAGAGCCGAGAGGATTCTTTCTAGGGAACTTACTTTGCATGAGGCACATGTTAAGGGACATGCAATATTGCGAGCTCTCATAGATTCGTCTTTGTTGGAAAAATGCAATGGAGATTACTATGTGAAGATGCACGATGTTGTTCGAGACTTGGTTTTGGCAATGACTTCCCCAAAAGGAGAAGAACCCCAACATCTAGTGAGAGCCGGAATTTCTTCAGAGAAGATTCCAGATGCGGTGGAATGGGAAAAGGCAACAAGAATATCGTTTATCGATCATGACTTGCACATTTTACCGGAATCACCAGACTGTCCAGCGCTCGTGACATTGTTGCTTCAAGGAAATGGCTATTTAAGGGTGATACCAGAAACTTTTTTTAACAACATGCCTAACCTCAAAGTTCTGGATCTGTCATGCACCGGCATCAAATCATTGCCAACTTCAATATCTAAATTGGAAAGTCTTCGAGAACTAGTGCTTGTAGATTGTGACTCTTTGGAAGCTCTCCCTGCTGGAGTGATATGCAGACTGTCTCAGATTGAAGTATTTAAACTTTTTAAAAGTCGTTCACGTACAAGTGAGCTGAGTGATGGAAGTACAGAGATTGTTGCGAAAGAACTAAGCGAGTTGAGCTCACTTTCTTGCCTTGTATTTGACTTCCGGAGAGTGGGTAATCTACACAACTTCCTTGAAAATAGCAGATCATGGAAAGAGGGAAGATTGACGCAATTCTGGTTCTTTGTTGGAGATTATGGGTCCCCATTCCCTTCGATTTTGTTAAGTGAGTATAATACGTGTCTATTTTATGACGGACGAGAAGAAAGGAGTAGCGGCCTTCCCTCAACCATACAGGATGTACTTAGGCGTTCAAATTATTTTGAATTGAAGGATCATGAAAAACTTAATACTCTTTTAGAAGTGGGTGCGCACAACGCGTATGAGTTGAGATGTTGCGAGATTCGAGAATGTGTCGCGCTTCAAGACATCGTCAACAGAAATGGTCTAGAAATGGGCGCTTTTCCAAAACTGGAACATTTAATTTTGACCGATCTGCCGGAATTGAAGACAATTCTTTGTTTGGAGACGGAGGAGGGAGCATTACTACCACCCCTGCCACCAAATGCAAACATCTTTACCAACCTAAAATATTTGTGGCTTGAGAAATGCCCATTAATTAAACAGGTCTTCTCAAGTGGATTCATGGTTCAGCAACTGTCCAACTTGGAAGAATTGGTTGTATGTAATTGTGGAGGATCGAAGGGGATGATTCCAGAGGATGAAATTGTCGAACACGAGGCTCTGCCCAAACTGAGGAGATTGTGGCTCTGGGACTTACCCGAATTTGTCAGCATTTTCAAAGGTGTTCCCATGCGTTGGCAATCAGTGGAAGAGGTGTGGATAAGAAATTGTCCGAAGCTGAGAAAACTCCCCTTCGACACTAATAGCGTTCCTAATTTGAAGGAAATTGAGGGTACTCAGGAGTGGTGGGATGCATTAGGGTGGGACAATGATGCTACCAGATTACAATTTCAGCCTTTTTTTTTTAGGGAGAATTAGTAAGGGTCGCATCCAATAGTTTTCAAAAGGTGGGATATATATTATATATTATAATATAATATGATGAGGCATCAACCCAAATTGGTTTGCAGTAGCAATAAATGAAGGCGGTGTGTGTAAGGGTTTGTCCATCCTGATGTGAGTTATTATAAGCTTTTAATTAATTGGTTGTGGTGGGATGGGGTGGGGTGGGGATATTTTGGTGGAGGTTGGGAGGCTAAAATTTTGGTTGGCCTAATAAGTCAAATGGCTTATTTTTTGTTCTTATTTAAATTTTTTTTCACATTTGTTGATTTTTCGTGAATTATTTGTGGATTATTGTTTCGTCATGACAAGATGAATCTAAAAAGAAAAATTGAAATCTAAACTTAATTTTTTTTTGAATAAAGATGAAAAAATTAGTTAATTAGCTTATTTTTGTATTTATCGTCTTTATTCAAAAAAATTCAGATTTCGATCGTAATTTTTTACTTTTTAGATTCCTCTTTTCATGATGAAGCATTAATCTTCAAAAAACTGACAACAAACTAACAAATGCAAAAAAAATTAAATAAAAACAAAGAAATAAGCCATTTGGCTTATTAAGCCAAACAAAGTGGCAAGCAATTTGTATTCTCCGTAATTTTTATTTATTTATCTGTGTTTTCCCTGTACTTGATTCTATATATAATTTTTATCGTGTGAAATTTTAGTTTCTCCATCCATCATGTCCCAAGTTGAGGAAACTCCCTTTTGCAACTTCGGATTTGTTAATCATGTTAAGATGCATAAAATGTGTTGTACATTCTCCATAAAAAAATGAATGCATAAAGAATGTACAGTTGTTCTAAGCTGTGTAAACGAGGGCACATGTTGACAAGACCCTTGAAACTAATAACTCTCCTAACTTGAAGAGAATGGAACAATAATGCGTCACGTTACAACTTTAGCCCTTTTTCCACCTGCTCGGTCTTAACTTATTTAAGATAAGTAGCTTATTTTTATTTTATTTTGAACTTTTGGCTCAAACTTTATTTGAGTTTTAATTTCTCGAGTCTTGATGAAATTTTTTGGAAAAGTAAACAAAATTATGATCAAAACTTTATTTATTTTTGTTTTTTGTAAAAACACAAAAATTAGCCTAACATATCGAACTTTTGGTCTTTTTTCCCCATTTTTTTTTATGTTCGGTCCATATTCTTTTACATTTCGAATATTTTGTTGGAGGCTAATTGCGAAGATTTCATATTTGCAACTTGCAAGCCAATTACGACGTTGATATATCCAAAACTCGAATTACTTGCTCATTCCAGATTAGTAGCTAATTAAACTTGCTTAGTCTATGTTTTGTTGTTACCGTTTATTTGTTTTACTAAAGTGAGATGGTTGTTGTAACATCCCGATTTTCAGACACGATATTAAAAGATTATCCAAAATAATTCATTTAAACTAAAAGAAAATTTTCTTTAAATAACAGCAGAATCTTAGTTTGACAGAGCTAGTATTGGTACAACGGACTCTTCTAGAAGTTGTCGTCATCCTCGACTTGATACGATCCTTTAGCTTTGTCTTCTATACCTTCTATAACTAGTGTAAAAATGTTGTGAGTTGACACTCAGCAGATAAATTTCTACCCTACTAACCCCTTACTTTTCAACTAAACAAGGAGGCTGTTAATGCCAAAGAAGAATTTGTTAATGCTAAATACATTAATTACGTAGAATGCTAAAATGGCTTAATTACCCTCACTCCATAGTATTGTTTTGACTTTTCTATTTAGCTTTTCTAAACTACCCCTTAGTAACTTTTCGTAATATTGCAAATATATCTCTTCGGATTATTTTCCATTTCTAATCTAATTTACTAATCCTCCACCAACACAAGACCCTGACCACGGAAATTGATATTTGCACTCTCTTTTTTTTATGCAAGCGCGCCAAGCTACAATGTTTTGCCAAAACTACCCTTTTGCAAGTTACATGATTTACTTCAGGTGCTCCAAAAAAACTTTACTCTTCTCCTCTGCCTCCTCTCGTTAATGGAAGAAGGAAAAAGAGGAAGACAATCGTCTGCACAACCGTTGTATTGGTTGTGTGCGTAATTTTGACCGTCTAGATGTATTTGGACGGTCTAGATTTTAGAAAAACTCTTCCAAAGAAAAGTCTAACTTTTATGGGGAAGAGTTTGAGTGAATCCTGACCATTTATTATGACAATGGACGGCTAAAGATTGGTTGTATGTTGTGTTTTACACAACTGTTATGTGTGTAACACTTTTGTTTTTAAATGGGCTATGCAAAGAGAACACATCATGTCAATATGGTAACGTTTTTGTTTTTGAGATCCACTAGGACCTCCTAGTGGACTTCAGAAGGTTAGCTTTCTTTTTTGAGATCCACCAGGACCTCCCTGTGGACTTCCCAATTCTCCCACTCAGGTTGAGATCGACTTCCCAATTCTCTCCAGCCAAACCCAAACACAAATCTACAAATGTATAAAATCAGTCAATTTTAATTTCAATTTCGAAGAACCAAAGTCAAAAGCCACCAAGATCAGTCAAAATTGATTTTGAGTCTACAGAAAACACGAACCTACCATTGATCTTGTGTCGCAGTCGTTATGAAGATTTTGCAGCATCAACATTTTCAATAAAAAATTGTTGGGAAGTCCACTATAGCATATTTGTAACCCACTAAATCCACTTCTAAATTTCATAACCCCTCTGGTCCACTAATTAGGTTTTGATGAGGCCTTAAGTTCAATTCAATTAAAAAAAAGGAATTAGTTCAGGACCGAAATACCCTTACCTTTAAAAACTGTTAATCTGATATATCTCACTCCTATAAAATCTCCCATATCCCACTCCTATAAAATCTCTCATATTCACGTTGTTCCCATATCCAAAAGGGAAACAGAGTCCAAACGAGAGAGAGAGAGAGAGAGAGAGAGAGAGAGAGAGGATTACCCTTTCCATTCAAATCCCATATTTTTAGCCCATTATCCGTTCTACGTTTGAAATCCCAGCAGTTACGTTGGAATAAAGCGACAGAAGATTCTCCTTTTCTGATACACTGTATATAACGTAATTGTACATATATAACGTTATATACTCGTTTATCAGTTCTCATTTAACGTGCGATACTTACATTTTACGTTATATACTCATTTATCGGCTCGCATTTGACGTTATATGAGTTTTTGAAATCTTTTTTTTATTATAATACAAAAACATATAACATTCCATGTTTACATCTGAACGTACATATATTAACATAAAATGATATATGGTCTATAATTTTTTTGGAGTTTCGCTGCACAAAAACTCCCATATAACATTATATTTTTACTTTATTGAATTGGTCCGCGCAGTGGCCTCAATGACTTGCTTCGAGTAACAATATATGTTCTTTTTTTTGTTGGGAGGTACACAAATCAGCAGCTTTCATATAATGTTATATGGTCTATTTTTTTGGAGTTTCACAGCATAGAAACTCACATATAACGTTATATGTTTTACTTTATTGAATTGGTCCGCGCAGCGGCTTCATTGACTAACTTCTGATAACCGTATATAAATAATCTTATATATGTTTACAATGCAAAAACAAACAAAGAACTTTATATGTGTATTATTTTGCCACATAAATAAATACACACAAAAAAACGTAATAAGTATGACAAAAAATAAACATATAGCCTTATAACATTATACATGAGATTCTGTCCTTTCTAACTCTAAAAAACATGGGAAAAAAAAGAAGAGGAGATCTTGTAACTTCTTTCCCTTTGTCGCCGTCGCCTTCTTCAAGATCGATTTAACATGTAACTTAATACGCTGCGGGGACTAATTCAATAAAGTAGAACATATAATGATCAGAGTTTGATATAATCATATCTACTCGCAATCAAAACCCTAACTTATATATTATTAACTGTTCAATTGTGCTTTGCTAATGAGTTCCTATATATACCTTGAACTAGACTCAGTTACCAACATTGATATAACCATATATAACCCTATATATTTGTTGAACAGAACATCATATATAATGTCTCACGAGATAGTAGATCATATATAACGTTATATAAATCAAAAACTATATATACATATATGCAAAAGCGACAGAACATCATATATAATGTCTCATGAGACAGTATATTGTATATAGCGTTATATAAATCAGAAACTATATATACATATATGCAAAAGCAACAGAACATCATATAAAATGTCTTACGAGACAGTAGATCATATATAATGTTATATAAATCAGAAACTATATATACATATATGCAAAAGCGACGAAGGGCGATGATCGACGACGAAGGACGACGGCGAGGAGGAGTGCGATGTCAGCGACGAAGGGCGATCGATGACGAAGGAAGTCTGGGACGTGGGTTGATCTCTGTTTTTCGTCCGTTGATCTCGTTTTTCGTCCGTTGATCTCGTTGTTGGAGTGACGATGGCAATCGAGTGCTTGACGACGGCGACGGAGACGACGCCGGTATTTGAGTGCTTGAGGACGGCGACGACGATCGAGTGCTTCTCGCCGATCGAGGACGACGAAGAAGGGCTGACGCCGAAGAAGCCCGACGAGGACCAAGATTGCCGACTACCAAGAAGGCGACGACAAAGAAGTTCGTCTGTGGTTTCTAATGGGAAATCGTCTAGGTTTTGTTCATCTGGAAAAAGGGGGAGGGGGGGGGGGGGTGGGGTGGGGGGGGGGAGGGGGGATGGGTTTTATAATGGAGGAATCCGAGAAAAAAAGGGGAATGGAGGAAAAAAGGGAGAAAAAAACGGGATAAATGATTTTTTGAAAGCAGGGGTATATTAGACTAACCAGGGTTATTATATCTTACTAATAGGTTAGTAGACTTAGGGGGTTATAGAATTTAGAAATAGACTTAGTGGGTTTGGAAAGTGGTATAGTGGACCTGAGAAAAATTCTCCCCATTTTCAATTGTGTGCTATTTATTTTGGAACATATTTGGCTGTTTGGCTATTTTTTGGAACAGATTTTGCAACAAATTTAGCTATTTGGAGTGCCTTTTCCATTTGGTTTTGGTTCATTTTTTCCTTTTGGAGTGCCTCAGTAAATGAAGAGATAATTTTGGGGGTGGAGCCAGTAATTTTTATATCTTAAAAGGGGCAGTGTTATAACTTCATTAAATTTTGGAGTGCCTGCATAAAAAAAACGAGCTCCAAAATCAGCTTTCCCAACGAAAGCCCTTTCTTCTACAAAATCCAGTTACCTCCTCCTATGCTACGAAGGCAATAAAAGGATTAAACAATATTTTCTCTGTCCCAAATCACTGGATTTCTACGAAAAGATGCGCAATTTTGTAAAAATAAAAATAAAAATACTTCAGCGCATATTTTTTTTGAATGTTTTGCACCATATTAAAGAGCTCGTGTTTTAATTTGGTGTAAAGAAACTTAAAAATGAAGCTTGGAAGTACTTTATTTTTCGATCCAAAAACTTTTTGTAGGGCCAAGCAATTTGGGACGGAGGGAGTAACTTAAGTTATGCTCTTCAGGTCCACTACAAATCACCAGTAGCAAGACACAACCAGAACAATCAGAAATCAAAATTAACTTCATTTTGTTTTTTAACCGTTATGTCTAATGCTTCATGCATATTAGAAATCAATAAAAAAAAATATCATATTAAAACGTATAAATGAAGTTGCAAAACACATTATAAATTCCTAAAATACACATAGGAAGAAAATTATAAACCCTGAACATTAGTTTGGTTTCAAATCTTAGAACCCATATGTAACAGTTGAAAAACGAATAATAGACCTTAGGTATGTAAAAGAATAAAAAAGTACCTTGAATATGATAATGAGATGGAGTAGTGGGGATGAGGATTTGTTGTTGTTAGAAGACAGATTCATTTTTTTAAGATGGGGAAGATGAAGTTTCAGCCATTGCTTCTTTGTAGAAGAAAGGACTTTGGTTGGGTTTTGTGATGGTGGAGTAGTAGTAAATTAGATTAGGAATGGGAAGGATTCGACGAGATTTTTGTGCAGTGCAGCATACAGAAAGTTACTAAGGGTTAGTTTAGGAAAGCTGAATAGAAGAGAAGTCAAAACAATATTAATTACTAGGGAGGGAGGGCAATTATGCCAATTTAGCGTTATACGTAATTAATGTCCGTGGCATTAAAAAATTCTTCTGTGGCATTAACAACCTCCTTAAACAATCATTCAACATAACAATCGATATTAAAAGAAGTGCAGAAGAACACGTCATTCTTTTCTTACTATCCATTAACTTATGTATAATCTAAGATGTTCTTCACAAGATCTTTTCTTCTCCAACCATTAATCATGATATGTCCCAGGAGATCACTCCCTCTTGTCTGTCCCGCATTAGGGTCTTAAGTGAATACGCCCAAGTTATGTACCTAGCATAGATTCACATACAACTATACATAAGAAGGGGGCAACTTAGCATGCTATGACATGACCAAGGTTCGCCTAAAAAATAACCACTAATTATGACTTGTTCCATGGGGTCACTCCTTGTCTTTTCGTAACATCTTTTCATAACAAGGGGATCTTGCCATGTCATGTCATGACTAAGGTTTGCCCTGTTAGCACCATCAATCTGCCTACAGACAATCCAACCATAACTCAATAACTTTTCAATTTATCATTTATATAACTTCGTCTAGGTGAATTCTACTCGCATACCGTCCCGTGAACCAAAGTCTGATTTAGCACATATAACATGATTCATCAAATAACAACTTATCTCGTAACATGATATATCACAATGGGATAACAAATACGTCAATTAATAATGTGCGAGTAAGTAAAACATGTAGTATTTTGTAATTGGGCTGATGCCCTTGTGTTTATTAGATGTATGAGTAATTAAACGCATAAGGGTTTTGAATAGGGTTGATGCCTTTTAGAATATTTAAGTTTTTGTGAAAAAAATAAGTTTAATTTATTTTAGTAACTGTGAGGATCTCGTTAGTTTTTCGTAACCCTTATGTTTAATTGGTATTTTTTAGAGGTGGCAATTCTAACCCATATTTTTTTAACCTACCCAATCCGCCCACTTATAACTCAATCCAACCCACCCATATTATATAATGGGTTTATATGGGTTCAACCCATATAAACCCATATTTATATGAGTTTAAAATGAGTTCAATATGTGTTGGGACTAAAACACCCACAGCCCATTATAAAACAAGAAAGGAAGTAAAGGTCAAGCTAATTACAAAATTGTCATCAATACAGGGGAAGCTACTCTTCTCTCTCTCTCTCACTCTCACACACACACACACACACACACACACACACTCTCTCTCTCTCTCTCTCTCTCTGACTTCTCTCTCTCTCACTCTCACACACACACACATCTCTCTCTGACTTTTATCAGGATCAGTCTAGCAGGGGAAGTTCCACGTACAGTTACAATCCGGATCCACTTATAAAGTCGATCAAATCTTGCAAAAAATGGTCCTTTTTTTTTTTAATGAAAAACGAGATAATTTGTTTGTTTAGTAAAATAGTTAAACTCAAGCAAAATTTTTTACTTGTTTAATAAACGAGTCGATGTCAAAGTGGTCGCAGCTCTGCTCCAATTTATGTAGCCCGGTGAACAAGCCAAGCTCGAACATTTTCAAATTCGGCTCATTTGGAGCACTATCAACGGAGGGTTACCATTGTGACACGCTCTAAAATTCAGGAACGGAAATTTGAATGAAAAAAAAAAACTGGACCATTTTTAGAAAAATTGATAGACTTTATAAGTATGAAGGAAAAGAAGGAGGGGAAAAAAATGGGGGGAGGGTTATTTTGTTCATTGTCTTTCTTTTTTGATTCCTCTCTTTGAATAGAACCAATAATCCACAAAAAATTGATGCAGAACGTTAAAAAAAAAAAAGTTAAAAATTGACTTATATAGCCGAAAGACTCCACGGAGTTTTGCCCATTTGTGAACGTGTTTCAACCAGTATTGGGGGAAGACAGTAGAGAAGGAAGAGAAGGAAAGGCGGGGGGGGGGGGTGGTGGAAGAAGAGGGAAACGAGTCAGGTCGGGTGGGTTTAGGTTTGACTTGACCCATATTCGACCCGACACATTTCAACCCGTTTACTATTTGACCCATATTTGACCCACCCATATTTGACCCACAACCCGTTTCAACCTGTCCAAACCCACCCAGACCCGCTCATTTGCCACATTTAGTATTTCTAATAGAATTAGAAGGGGTTTATGTACTGTTAATAAAATATACTCCCTCCGTCCCTTTTTAAATGTCGTACTTTGTAATTCCAACTTATTAAAAAAACATCATTATTATACCTTTCACATCAACTTTTTCCTCCACTTTCCTTACTTACCCATCATCATTACACTTTTTACTCAGTAACTTTTCAAAATGGAATCTACTTTTAGGGACAAAATAGACAATGTACCAACTTTTATCTACTAACTTTACCAAATGAACACTTATTAAGGGACAGCCCAAAATGGAATACTGGACTATAATAAGGGGACGGAGGGAGTAACATTGTAACGTTAGAGTTTGATTAAGATTCTCAGATTCTTCCACGACAATTTATCATAAGCAATTAAAATTATTAAACTAGTTTATACTCTCCGTTCCAATTTAATAGTCTTTTGGGAGTTCTTGTCTCTTTTCAATTGATTATATCTTGTAATTTATAATATTTTATGTGATTTTAAAAACATTGTGTTATTGAATTAATCGAGATCTATCAAACAAAATCCATATTGGATATAAAATTTATTACCAATTTAAAGATATACATAATTTTTTATTCGATTAGAATAGAACGATAGACTATTAAATTGAGATGGATAGAGTATTACTTTTACTTCACTTAGTATCGTGAAGTAAAAGTTGGTTTTGACGGTGGCGGCGTTGGCAACAGCTTCAGTCCTTCAGTATGTGGTGGCAGTGAGTTCAAGTTGATTGTGGCACGTCTACCTTGAGTTTGTCTACCCCATGTTGGTTGCTCGTCTTGCTTGGCCTTTCCACTTGGCCACTTCACCCACCTTCTTGAGTGTAATAGTGAGTTCAAGTTGATTGTGGCACGTCTACCTTGAGTTTGTCTACCCCATGTTGGTTGCTCGTCTTGCTTGGCCTTTCCACTTGGCCACTTCACCCACCTTCTTGAGTGTAATTGCTGGGTCTGGCTCCGATGTCTGGTTCCACGCGGCATTTTCTTCTTTCTTTCTTTTTTTGGGTGTATTTTGTTTCCTTGTTTTAGTTGTATTTTGTTTCATTGTACTTTATTTCTGCATTAATATATCTGGGTTGAATTGATTCAAAGGTTCATTTGGTTCAGGCTATTCAGAAAAAAGTTCTTGTCTCTGTTTAAGACCTGTTACTTGAGAGGAAATTTAGGAGATCAGTTATTGGGAGGAAATCAAGAAAGCCCCTCCTGGATATTGACAGGATAAAGCTCCATACCCAAACGGGTACAACTCGGCTTTTTACCAATAGAATTGAGATCGAGATGGTTGGTTTAGATTTGGTGGCAGCTATAACGTACATTTTTTATAATGGTTTCTCACAAAGGAGTGGAATGCAACAACCATTTCCTTATTTCCTAAGGTTAATTGGTAACCCTTCCACCATTATAGGCCATGTCTTGTTGTAATGCGACAATTTCAGAAGATGAGCCATTAAAGTATCCTCTTAACCAATTCTCTTTGAATGTACGGCAGATAGAATAGCAAAGCGATTTTCTTTACAAAAGGAGAAAAGAAACTTGTTCTGGTATTCTTCTAGCATGAGGATATTGACAATGGACACCAGTACCGGGCAAGCAATGCAATGGCATAAAAATTGCCAGAGAAGCAAATGTGCAGTTTACTGAAAACAAATTAAATAAACGTGCATACTACTCATTTGCATAGGGACACATCCGAAGTTACACATCTCACAACAGCAGCAGCAGAAATATATGCAATTCCATCAAAGGAAACTCATGGTGTTGCTAAGAGAACATAGTTACTCCCTCACAAGTGGGTCTTGGCAAAATGAACAATTTTTGCTCAATTAAGAGACCTTTGAGATATTAACACTTTTTATGTATCGTCAACCAACCCCTTTGAAACACCAGTATCAAACGGTCTCAGGCTCTCAGCATCTTTGCACTTTAAGCAAAAAGTGAATGAGGAAACGTTTAAGTCTACCCTCATCCCCCGTAAAGCCAACAAAAATTAGTCTTTAGACGTGGCTGCAATCACTTCAAAACAGAAACAGTTGAATGTGTGGAATGTGAAACTAGTTATCATAAGAGGACTGCATGTTTCAGCAAGAAAGTGGAGTTCTCTTGTAGTCCATTTCATTTGCAGAACATAACTACTGCATCAGGAGAGGATCTTGGAAAGGTCAACAACTTGTTAGCTGCAACGTAAAATTCCTTTGGCATTGCATCATCTAGCATTGATGTATGGATAATAACCTTTTGCAGCACCTTTGCGTTCTTCAGAAGAAATTGTACAAAAAAGAAGAAGTTGGATTCACAGCCAAACCAACTTGAATTAGCAAACACAACTTTTTTGAGATGCAGTGACAAACACTTGAAAATCCTCTTTTGGGATGTCCAGTAGTGCTGTAATTCATAACTACCAAGTTTATCCTTTTGCATTCATACATAAAATATGGAATGTATAATGAGGACCACTTTTGCACATCTCATGAAATAATCTCAAGAAGAAATCGAAAGGGCTCTGAAAAACACACCATATAACTTTCGGAAGATGACTTGGTCATAACTAAGGTCTCCAAATTTGTTGAAAGTCAGAGCATGGTTGCTATCCAAGGGAAGACGTCATCATCCAGCCAGGCCTCCAGTGTCATAGAAGTGCAATTCAACAACGGAGAACTCAAGCCTTTTGCTTCCATAGACGATAGTTCCTTTACCCGTCAAGGAAATATTTCAAAGGGCAGAAGACAACAAAAAAGAAAAAACATGAAGCAACCGATTAGAATATTCTTAAGTGTTGGACAGATGCTACTATTTACAATGTTTCAGCTCATGTATCTACATCATTGGTCCACATTCAAGGTTAAAGATGACTCCTAGGGAGTCACCAAAAGATGAAGTTTTGGAAAACCATTTTCCACTGCTTCAATACCAAGATTTCGGCCCTTCCGTGCCTTTGGATAGTTATATAGTGAGGGAGGGTAGAGCTTTTACAAAATTGGAGCAAAAGTAACAAGCACTGCAGATCAAGGATTTAAGTGCTTAGCACCTAATTAGAATTTTTTTACATTCCGATAAGAATTGTTGACTGAAACTATTAAGTACGCAAAAAACATGCACTGAAACATGAACGTGGTTAGGCTCAGAAAGAGCTTTTTCTTGTTTTGTTTTTCCAAGTCAGATGACTCAAACCCAATAGCTGGCTCCCAATTAATTGGTCATGTCACTGCATAAATCGCTACCAAACAACCAATTCTAGGTACGATTAAACTAGCAATTGCCTAGTGGAAGTGGTAAGTGGAATTACCCTTCTATCTATTGACAAGAGAGGTAAGACTAAACTGATGGCAGGCCGCACACCCAAATATGTGCAGCAGCTGGAACATTAGGGAAATAGGCAACCTGTCAATAATCCGTAGGTGTAGTTGTTACCAATTGCAAATTATGGCTGTTAAGACGTATTATAGACTGGTTTCATCCACCGTTCTAATACAAGAAACATTCACAACATCAATGACTTTATGGAAATGCCCTGTGAATGATTTCCTACCGACGAATATTGTAATTACATGAGAAGTTACAAAACGCATGCATCATATCAAATCAATTCTATTGGCAAACCTAAATAGAAGATTTGTTTGGTTTCTTCTGAAGAGGAAAGTATAAAATAAATAGTTCCTGGAAGTCAATCACAATGAAAAAGGATGTCGTAGACTAACCCGCATTGCCCAAGTACCTCCTGTGAGACTCTTCACATGAGCAAAGCTCGAAAGAAGTCCTCCCAACTCATTTTGAATCCTTTTAAAATCTTTTTCACCTCCATCACCTTTCAATTTACCCACGAATTTAGCGTCAACCAACAATGATACATTTATAAGCTGACAGTTCCACACTAGACGTCCAGAAATCTCCAATGATTGGAGATGAGGAGCTGAATTTTCCAGCCCTTCAGGGTCTTGTTAACCACCTTCATCTGCTTCAAAGCCCTAGTCATCAGCAGTTTCAGCTTCATCTTCTTCAGCAGGGTTTACCCCATCTGCTAAATCTTCTTCCAAGGCGTTACCGCCATCAGCTGCATCTTCTTCAGCACCGTGTGCCCCATCAGCTTCAGCTTCATCTTCTCCATTATCGTGTTCAGCATTGGCTTCTTCATTATCGTGTTCAGCTTCGGCTTCATCTTCTTCATATGTGGGAGTGGGACCCACATAACTCCTCAGGATAAGTTTCTTCAAACTTGCATTATTGACATGCAAACGGCCGAAGCCTGGATACCTATACGATTCCAACATCTCCAACACCGGGCTACTCGATAGTATCTTCTCTAGCAACTCATTACTCAACCTCACCTCGCCAATCGACAACTTCTTCAGTGATTTCCAGCCAATATTCCCTTTAGGGTTTACCCTGCAGTTACGGAAGTTCAATTCTCGAAACAACGAGTTCGTAAATAGATGCTGTGGCAACTCGTAACAACGATTCTCATCCGCATAATATTTCTCATCGTGGAATATAAGGTGAAGCTCCTCAGTTCCTTTCACTGCCGCGAAGCGAGTCCACAGATCGACATTGGAAGCCAAACACGGCTGGTATTCAAAATCAAACTCTAACTTGTCGACCTTGGAGCAGTTGGAGAGAAGTAGGGTTTTGTCAACGAAGGCAGCAAAGTTGCGGTCTTCCAAATCGATCCATTCGTCGATGTCGGTATCGTAAGAAATTGGTCTTTCGTCTTCAGGATCATCATCATAAGTATATTGACGGAAAATGAGGACGGCGAGTAAGTCCAAAGGGATTTCCACCGTTTCGACAAAACCTCGATTCCGATCGCGTCTTCGATTGGTAAGAAAGAGAGAATACGAAGGAGCACATAGTCAGGCAACTTACTGATTCGATCAACGCCGGGTTTACTCCGACTACTACATCGGTTCCGGTACCGGCCATCGCCATCTGATGTCGTCCGCATCGGTTTGGTTTGGGGCTGCAGTAGTGTCTGTTTCTTCACCTGGCTATGACTCAAAACTTGACCACCTCGTGATTGAAAGTTTGCTAAAAGATTGACTTGTTTATGTATAAAAAAAAAAAACTGAGTTTTATATATTGATGTGACCACACACAAAAAACAAAAAAGAAGGGTATGTCTAAATTATGACAATTTGATATTTACATTATGCCGATTTTTTATTTTTTAATGCATATTTATGATTCTAGTTACGACTTTTACATTAAAATTTATCTGTTGAATAGGTCATTAGCAGGTTATCCATAATTAAAAAATATTGTCATTATGTAACAATAATTATTCGTACCGAAATCCATAATATTTGTACTATAACCAAATATATGCGTATAATATCAAAAATTAAATAATGTTACCCACAAATATTATAACAACACCATAAATTGGCATTATCTTACCACAATGAATCGTACCAAATTTTTTTGATTCGTATGATATTCCGTAACAAAATCAAAATATGTCATACCAGAATCAACCATTGTTATACTCAAGCCAAAAATATTTGTAAAATGCCACAAATTTTATAAAATAATCACAATTATTATGATAACACCTAAAATTGCCATTTTCTTAACACAAAGTGTCGTATCAAAAGAAAACATATTTAAATACCATAAATTATATAACAAACCATAATTATTATGACAATACCATAAATTGACGTTTTTTTACCACAATGTGTCGTACCAAATGAAATTAATCAAAATATTCTGTAATAACACATGTCTAAAATACTACAAATTCAGTAATATAACCAAATTTGTTATGACAACACAATAAATTGACGTTTTCATACCCACAACGTGTCGTATAAAAAAATTTAATCAAAATGTTCTTATAAGGGAGGCTTAATCATCCATCCTCAAATCTCATCCAACTTAAGTATTCATCCTCCATTTTTTTAACAGTTATGATTTCATCCCTTTTTTAATACCAAAAGTGCCCCTAATATATATATACACACACACACACACAAAAGAAAATGAGACCAAAACATAATCTTTCCCATCCCGTCCCACGATTTTCGTTCAATTCCTAAAATTATGGATCCCAAAAATTCGGGTGGGATTATATATAAGTAAGCATCTCTCTCTCTCTCTCTCTCCAAAGTCCTCAGTTCGTCCTCCATAAACAACCGCCGCCATTCACAAGTCCTCCGGTGGGTGGCGATCCACTCATCGTCCGAGGTCTTCCGCTCTATCGCCGCCGTTTCCCTCCTCTCTCTCGCTGATCAATCATCCTCCGTCGTCATCAATGAAACTGACAGAAATCTCCCTTCACCAAAAAGTAAGTACTATACCCAAATTTTTTAATACAACTACAATTTCCTCTCAAAATATTGTCTAAATCAAATTCTTTCTTTACAAAATTTAATTCAAAAAATCAAAATTCCTTCGTGGAAAAATGAGAGGTCACTAAAAAAATAATTATTCTACTGTCTCAAATGCATACGCTTTCGACACTAAAATGAAGTACAAAAAAATAAGTGTGAATATCAAAAAATAGAGTGTGAAAATTACTCCTCTTTTTGTAATTGGTGAAATTAATTATATTAATACCCAATCTTATTAATATTCAGGGCGGTGCACTTAACAATTGGCACTATATATTTGACACATGGATCGGTGTCAAACCTTCACCCTATGCATACCAATCAAAATTTAATGGTGGTCCTTGGAACTAGATCGTGTAAGTAAAATCTAAATAATTTTGTAAATTTATTGTCATTGTATTTTCTTTCAAAAAAAATTGTTATAGTCAACAAATTGATTTACACCAATGACATAAGTTATAATATGATCTACAAGTGTAGGCCCAGCACTAGGACGGAGGCATTTGAAATCTCTGTCTTCTCAAATTTTTAGTCTGAAAACAAAGCCCCTACATACAAGAAAATATTATATAATTAATAGCCTTTAGAATTACAAATTCTCAATTATGTACCATAGTGATAAAGTATTGAAATTTGGACATTTATCTAAAAGATCTGGGGTTCAAGTCTTACACCATTCGTTCCTTTTTTTTTTTAAAAGAATGTTGTTATTTTTTAGGATAAATTACATAGTTAGTCCTTAAAGTTTCATACGTCAACAAATCTCGTCGTTCAATTTCAATACAACATTAAAATATAATAATGCACCATCTGAGCCCCACGTAAGGTATTTTTTTTATTTTATCAAAATCGTCTATCTTTTACATAATATTAATTAGGTCATTCGTACCAAGAATAAAATTGATGGCTTATAGCTAGACACTTAATTAGATAAAAAATATCATTTTATTATTCAATTTGCGTGCCGATGATGAAGCTTTCTACACCTGATTGAGACAAAAATTTACTTAGGTGATTTAATCAACAAATATAAAAAATTCAACGGATTTGATCATCATTATTGTGTCACAGTCTTATGGCTACATTACATTCAACTACAACAGAGGACTATGTTTCATACCAAATACTATAAATTGACTGTACAGTCTAAATGTCGTTAGTGAGTGTATTTTTAAAATGATCGATCAGGTCTGTTAAGATGTTAAGTTATATAATATTTAATTTGTAATATTTTAGACATGTATCTTGCTTGGGTATAATAATTATTGATTGTGCTACGATATATTTTGATCTTGTATCTAGTATCTTTTGATCGATTTCTTTTGGTACGACACATTGTGGTAAGAAAGTGTCAATTTTTTGTGTTGTCATAACAATTGTGGTTATGTTATATAATTTGTAAGTATTTTACACATAAGGGAGAGAAAGAGAAAGTCAAGGAGGAGAGAACAACCTGTTACCTGATAAGCCCTTTTTTATTTTATAAATTGATTTAATAAATGGGTGGTCCGGATTATTTACTTTGAAATCCAAGGGTTTAAAATCATGATGCGTACAGTACACTCCCTAATAAGGAGTGTGTACCATAGGACTACCCTTTATATATTGACGTGACTACACACACAAAAACAAAAAAGAAGGGCAAGAAAAGAAACTCACCTTTGTGCGTAATGTTATGTATTAAAAAAAAAAAAAAAAAGGCAAGAAAAGAAACTCACCCTCTTTTGTACATAATGTGACTACATAGACAATCTTTTTGGAACTTAAAAAAGCATGTGGACTAACAAATGCGGAGGGAGAGAGTACTTGAGATCGGCACGTGTTTGCCTTGATTAAAGCTCGTTTGAGATCGCTCATCTCATAAACAAGTTAAGCCCGGACATATTTTTGAAACTCGTTAAGTTTTCAAACAAAGCTTGATCAACTACTTGTTCAGCTTGTTTGGCTCGTTTGTCGCCCCTAATCAAAAAAAATTATTCAATACCCTTGGGGCCTTACGGCATCGTCAAGTGGTGTCCTGGACCTCTCTTCAACCACACATTTCTATGAAACCCGAGACAAAATGTGAGAATCCCACGACAATGTATGATGAGGATTGAGGAAATGTTTGGGGCACCGCCTCGTTTTGGCACAAGGGCACGGCGGCAGGGCACTAAAGAAATTTTCTTCTCTTTCTCATTTCCAGAAAAGAAAATTGAAGACGATCCGATCTCAAACGGAAAGGAATTTTTATTTTGCTCGTTTGATATATGAAAACCCAAACGGAAAGAAATTTTTATTTTTCTCATTCCCACTATCAAATGATATTTACTACAGGCTTTCTCGTTCCTGGTTTGGGATATCTGAAATCCCAATTGGCAATCCGCCAATACCTCCTT
The DNA here is from genome assembly GCA_019656835.1 of Rhododendron ovatum. NCBI lineage: Eukaryota > Viridiplantae > Streptophyta > Magnoliopsida > Ericales > Ericaceae > Rhododendron > Rhododendron ovatum. The sequence continues at coordinate 10,334,617 of CM033793.1, read as the reverse complement.
TCAAAAGCAAAAAACTCAAACAAAAGGAAATTTAAAAAAAACAAAACTCAACCTTAGGTGCATTTATGAGACTAGCCAATCTCAAACAAGGAACCTTTGTAACAGCAATGATATGAGTACATCAAGTTTGTACAACAACCATGCACAGATCGATTTTGCCTCCGTCTCGGGTCCCATAAAGATGATCGAAACTGCTCATTCAATTCAAAATATTTTGTTTAGAGCCTCTTTAAAAAAAAACATCTCAATTCGATATTGATAAGGGCGTTAAAGAATCAATGGAGATTGCCACTCTCTCTCTCTCAATTGGGTTTTGGTTCAAATGTCTTTGAACACCAGCACAGGTTACTTAACCCAGATCCTAAAATTGGCAAAACTCCTTCTGGCTTCTACCAAAAGGGCTTCAACTTCACCTTTGTGTTGCCTCCCACGCGCCCGCATCCCTGCTGATATGGACAACTCATCTATTCGACATTGCCGTCAATATTGGAAATCCCCCACAGCACCACTGTCAACATGGTTTCCCCCAAGCTTTCATTTCATCAAGCAAACATTAAAATCTCCACTAACCATCCCTACGGCAGCTAAGTTTGAGGAAAGTCTTCTAAGATCCAATCTATCAGACGCTATGCCAAAAAAGTAGCATTACAACTTTTAGGCCACAGTTTTGAGGAACTCGATATTCATTGATTCTCCGACACAGTCATTGAAGAATTGGGAGGCTTTAGTGCACCGGCTGCAGAATGAGAGAAGTCATGCTTCCAATATATCCAACACTGCTTGTAAATTGTAATGTTTCACTTTTTAGTAGTGCTACACTGCTACCACGTATTGGTTATCTTGTTAGTCTCAACAAGTTGAACTTTAGTAACTGTCTGATGTGTGAGCTATTGTTTATATTGCATATTATTCCTTCTTCTTTCTTTGTTGTCAAAGGGGTGGAGGCTGTAGGGAGGTATTCCCGAGCAGGCCCAAGAAGCACCCGAGCATGGAGCTTATGAAAGGTCAACACGATTGACCGGTGACACGTGAAGCCACTATTCAAAGTACCTTGTTCGGCTATGAGAGAGACGAACAGGAGGAGAACCCCCTAAAGAAAGGAATGGTTCAGATTATTAAAGGACCAGTTACATGTGAGGTATTTGGCCCAGTCCCTTTGTTCGGCCATGAGACGGCCGAACAAGGAAAGAAGTCCTATTAAATGTTGAAGTAAAGAGAACATTCTGGAAGAGTCCAGAAGCAGTAGTATTCCGTTAAAGGAATGAGATCCCGAGAATGTAGGATCTCTAAAAGATACCCAACAGGAATGGGATGTTCGGCTCATTATGAAAAAGAGTCCTAAAAGGACTAAGGTAATGAACTGATAAGGGAACGAGAATCCAAGATATCCTGTGTTTCCTATACGAGGTAGGAAATCTAGGGCAATACGGATACTTGGACAGCAAGCATCTATGAATCTATAAATACGAGGTAAACTCATAGAAAAGGGGTACGCAATATTTTGCATTCATATTGCTTTCCTACTGATAATTAGAGTTCAATTGCTAGTACGTGATACTAACTTTGGCATCGGAGGGCTTTTACCACGAGAGGCAAATGTGCACTCACTCCCTGTCTGTTTTGCAGATTAGGTTTCCAACGACAAGTTAGGGTTCCGGCAAAGAGGCATAAATAAGCCGTAACAATCCAATACAGCATAAAGCATTGGTAGAATTTCTCCACCTACAATTGGCGCCGTCTGTGGGAAACGAAAGAGTTCCCTTTAAAATATGACCATGGTGGAAGTGGATCCAACAACACCACACGATCCAAAGGACGTATTAATTGGAGGAGGGGATAAATCTCCACCCGGGGCTCCGAAAAAGCCCGAAGGAGGACACAAGAGGACCACGAGTAAGGGCCACCCTCTTACCATCCACGGTAACTCCAAAAATAGAGATGGTGAGAAGGCATCAAAGTCCACGAGAAGGACTAAATCCCATCGAGGGGATGAATCGATTGCACACTCCAGAAGTGTATACCGTAGCGAAGACGTTCTTGATAAGAAGAGACAAGAGATCGAGGAGTATGCTCGTTTGATCAAAAAACGAGAACATGAGATCAGAGAACTAGAAAGGATCAGGGAGCATCCGGAGGACTCCGGACTATCTCGAAGAAATTCTAGAGGTAGTGAATATGCTTTGGTACAGTACCAAAAGGCTCCTTCACGAGGAAGAAGGAGCAGAAGCAGAAGTCTGACCCCAAGACGACATAAAGCTTCACCACGAAAAGGAAGAAGCAAGAACCGAACACCCGAACGAAGGGGGGTTTCTCCGAGAAAAAGGAGAAACGAAGGTCGAAGCTCTACCCCTGAGGAGGAAGGGAGTAGGAAACATCACAGGGACAGGTATGAGAGACCTGATTCCGACTGGGAAAGAACTAGATCCAAGAAAGGACCAGAGGATGAAACCATGACTGCACGAGAAGCAGCACGGAAAGCACTTCAGAATATAGTATCCTCTCCTTTTGCAAAAAAGTTACAAGAGGCAAGGTTGCCATCCAGAGTAAAACACGGAACGTTCATCCTCTACAAGACAGATGTTGATCCCGTGGCACATATACAGCATTACCAGCAGGCAATGTTTATGCATGAAGGAGATGATGCAATTATGTGCAAGATGTTCCCATCAAGTTTAGGGAAGGTTGCTTTATCTTGGTTTCACAGATTGGGATCACGCTCCATCCGAACATGGGTGCAGTTGGCCGAGAAATTCACTGCACGATTTTTGACGAGCAGAAAAGCTCCAAAAATATTTGAAAGCCTTTCCTTTATGAAGCAAGGCGAGGACGAGCCGATCAGGACATATGCAAAGAAATATTAGGAGACCTTTAACGAAATTGAAGGATGTAGTGAGGAATATGCCATTGCCACTTTCAAGACAGGTTTGCCTGTTCGGGGGGAGCTACGTAAGTCCTTAAACATGAGTCCAGTGCAGACGCTAGCAAAATTAATGGAGAGAATCGAGCAGCACGCCAGAAACGAAGATGATATTCTTCGGAAAGATGGCAAGCTGGCCGTCGAGCAAGTAAAAGGATCCACAAAGAAAGTAGAAAAGCCAGAGCCCAAAACTTATCGTGAAAGGAAGGATTATGGGCAAGCGAAGAAAGAGCCGTACAAAGATAAGCCAGCTCCGGATCCCAAGTCATTCTTTTCAATAAACATGGTCTGGAAAGAGCCTATCTACAGGATTTTTTATCGAATAAAGAATCAACCTTATTTCAAATGGCCTCCAACTCTAGGTGGGAATAAAGATGCAAAGCGTGCTACGAATCAGCACTGCAGTTACCATAAGGATTGGGGCCATATGAAGGAGGATTGTGAGATGTTTAAACGGCACCTTGATGATTTGGTCTCGCGAGGCTATCTCAAAGAATTTATCCAAGAAGATCCCAAGGATAAAGACAAAGCGATGGAGTTGGATTACGAACAGAATTCAAAAGGGGTAATTCATATGATACATGGATTAGCTGAACCTTATACGAGAAATGAGGTGAGATTGCTTCAGAGACAAGTGAAACACGACCAACATGTGATGCAGTTGGGAAAGAAAAGAGGGCGGAATGAAGGGACGAGCAACGAGAGCATAGTTTTTACAGATGAAGATCTGAGCGGAGTCCAGGTACCTCACAATGATGCCTTGGTCATAACCCTACGAGTTGGGGAATATGACATGGAAAGAATCCTGGTAGACTCTGGGAGTTGCACCGAAGTACTATACTACGATGCATTCAAGAAATTGGGGCTCACTCAAGAAGATTTGGTACAATCAGTGACACCTTTGGTCGGATTTGGAGCAGGAGCAGTTTGGCCATTGGGAAAGGTAACCTTACCTGTTCGGGCTGGTACAGTGGTGCTACGGACTGACTTCCTGGTGGTGGATGTACCGTTTTCCTATAACGTGATTATAGGAAGAACATGGTTACACAAGATGAGGGCAGTCTCTTCTACCTTTCATTAAATGGTAAAATTCCCAGGATCTAATGGGATTGAACAGATCAAAGGTAACCAAAAGATAGCTCAACAATGTTTGGTATCCATCATAAACAGAGTCCACAATGCCCACCATATTAATACTGTGGAAATTCCGGATCAGCAGACCATGGAAGATATCGGAAAGGATCCAACCGAGAGGGTGGTTGAGGGTTTGAAGAAAACACAGATCAACGAGAGTGATCCAGATAGGTATTTCCTCATTGGGGAATCATTACCAGTAGAGGAGGAGAAAGAATTGATAAGTTTTTTGAAAACTTATGTCGATGTATTTGCTTGGACACCAGAGGAGATGCCTGGGGTAAGTGCGGATGTTATCTGTCATCATTTGAATATAGATCCACAGCATAAGCCAGTCATTCAAAAGAAACGAAGGGCAGCCGTACAGCACGTTGACGCTGTAATTAAAGAAGTGGACCATTTGTTGGAAGCCAAGGCAATAAGGGAAGTTTATTATCCAGAATGGCTATCGAATACTGTTGTCGTCAAGAAAAAGAACGGCAAATGGCGTGTATGTATAGACTTCACAGATTTAAACAAAGCGTGCCCGAAGGATAGTTTTCCTCTTCCAAGAATTGACCAGTTGGTTGATGCAACAGCAGGATATGTACGGATGAGTTTTCTCGATGCATATCGAGGATATCATCAAATCGCCATGTTTGGGCCGGACCAGGAGAAGACTTCTTTTAGTACACCACGTGGGTTGTACTGTTACAAAGTCATGCCCTTTGGATTGAAGAATGCAGGGGCAACATACCAGAGATTGGCAACCATCATGTTCAGAAAATTGCTCGGCAAAACTATGGAGGTTTACATAGATGACATGGTGGTGAAAAGTAAAACTGGGCAGGGACATATAGCAGATTTGAAGGAGGCCTTTGAGATTCTAAGGAAATATAAGTTGAAACTCAACGCCTCGAAATGTGCATTTGGAGTAGGTTCTGGAAAGTTTCTGGGCCACTTGTAACGATGAGGGGGATAGAGGCGAATCCCGACCAAATCAAGGCCTTGCAGAATCTGCAGAGTCCCCGGACAACGAAGGAAGTCCAGCGGTTGATTGGGATGGCAGCAGCTCTCAATCGATTTATTAGCCGGTCAAGTGACAAGTGCAGACCTTTCTTTCAGTTGTTAAAGAAAAGGGAAGGATTCGAATGGGGAGCAGAATGTGAACAAGCATTCCAGGATTTAAAGGGATATTTGGCCTCTTCTCCCCTTCTCTCAACTCCAGAACCAGGTGAGTCCTTAATCTTGTACTTAGCTGTTTCTGAGCATGCTGCGAGTGCAGTCCTTCTGAGAAATAAGGGATCCGAACAAATCCCTATCTACTATGTGAGCAAGACGTTGTTAGATGCGGAAACAAGATACTTACCCCTCGAGAAATTAGTCCTAGCACTAAGGACAGCAACTAGAAAATTACCACATTATTTTCAGAGCCATAAAATTGTGGTCTATACTGAGTTCCCCTTAAAATCATTGCTCCGAAAGGCAGATTTCTCGGGAAGGATCTCGACTTGGTCTGTTGAGTTGAGTCAATATGATATCGATTATCAGCCGCGCACGGCAATCAAATGGCAGGTGTTGGCAGATTTTGTGGTAGAATTCTCACCAGCTGTTGCACCTTTGCCTCCTACGAGAAAGGAGAGTGAAACAAAGTCTCCTGTAACGAGAAAACAGGCATTAGCCGAACAAGATCCCCTGGAATGGAAGCTATTCGTTGATGGGTCAGCTTGCAACACAGGATCGAGGATAGGGGTAGTGCTTTTTCCCCCTGAAGGATCAATGTTAGAACTTTCTGTTCGGCTTGGGTTCAATGCATCCAATAACGTGGCGGAGTACGAGGCACTTTTAGCTGGTTTGAGAAGTGCAAAAACTCTGAAAGCCGAACATGTTAGGGTATATTGTGACTCACAGCTTGTAGTTCATCAGTTGTCCGGGCAATATGAAGCCCGGAGCGAGAAGATGGCAGCCTATATACAAGCAACCAGAGATCTGCTCGATACTTTCGAACGAGTGTATATTGAGCAGATAAGTTCTGGAAAGAATGCACATGCAGATTCACTAGCATGGTTGGCGGCAGCTGTACCGACTGAGTTTAGAAGGAAGATAGCCGTAGAGTATCTAACTGAGCCGAGCATTGGGCGAAGCGTGGAGATGGTTTTGGACGTGAACCAAGGACCAAGTTGGATGGATCAAATTGTTGAGTTTTTACGAGATGAAAAACTCCCTTCAGATAAAAAGGAAGCTCATAAAATAAGAAACAAATCTGCTCGGTTCTGGTTATCACCTAAGGAAAAATTATACAGTAAGTCTTTTACAGGGCCCTATTTGCTTTGTGTGCATCCTGAAATGGTGCAAAAATTCCTCCACGAAATTCATGAGGGAACTTGTGGGAGCCATGCTGGGGGCCGGTCCATAGCCCACCGAGCAATTACTCAAGGATATTGGTGGCCGTACATGCAAGAAGATGCTAAGGTATACGTAAAGATTTGTGAGAAGTGTCAGAAGTTTTCACCAATGATTCGAACACCAGCCAAAGATTTGGTGCCTTTGACAAGTCCCTGGCCGTTTGCTCAATGGAGAATGGACATTGTGGGTTCATTACACAAAGCAACTGGAAATCGAAAATTTCTACTAGTTGCAACAGATTATTTTACCAAATGGATTGAGGCAGAATCATTGGCTAAAATCACCGAACCTATGATAGAGAGGTTCGTGTGGAAAAGCATTATTACTCGTTTTGGAGTCCCATACTCACTAATTACAGACAATGGGTCTTAGTTTCAGACAAAGTTCAAAACTTTCTGTGCCCAGTACGGGATACGAAATTACTATTCAACTCCGGCCTACCCTCAAAGTAATGGACAGGCAGAGGCTTCTAACAAAACCATTCTTGATGGGATTAAGAAGCGTTTGGATAAAGCAAAAGGGAAATAGCCTGATGAACTGCCATTGGTTCTATGGGCATACCGAACAACACCTAGGAGGTCTACGGGAGAGACCCCTTATTCTTTAGCATATGGAACAGAAGCTGTTATTCCATTAGAAATGGGTCTGCCGACCAACAGGACCACTTTGGTTGAAAGTGGAGGAAATGATAGAGCCTTGGAAATTGAATTAGATCTTGCCGAGGAAAGACGAGAACGGGCCCTAGTGCACTTGGCCTCGTACCAAGAGCAGCTAATCAAAGGCTACAACAAACATGTGCATCCACGGGAATTCGGTGTTGGGGACCTTGTACTACGAAAGGTGCTCGGCAACACTAAAGTGGCAAATGAGGGAAAGTTAGGAGCCAATTGGGAAGGCCCATATCGAGTTACTGAGATTGTGGGTATTGGGGCTTATCGACTGGCAGACTTAGACGGGAACCCGGTGCCAAGACCTTGGAATGTCCACAACTTAAGAAAATTTTTTATATGACTATATTTTTCTTTTTTACACATCGTGATTGTGTGAGAGTTACGAATAAAACTCTCTTGTGTTCTAGTTTAGTTGCAAGGGGTACGCATAACGACCTCTTGCGTTCTATAGATTCTGAATAAAGTTACTTTTTTTAGTATAACTATTGTTGTGTCCCTAGTATTTGTTTTAAATACGACTTTCGAGATTTGTTTCCCTTATTCGTATTGGGGAGCAGGTTATATTGTACATTTTCAGTACGAGAAACTTAAAACACAACGTATGCAACACTTGTGTGATTTTTAGAGCTTTTTGCAGTACGGGGTATTTGTGAGCACGCAAGTACGAAACACTTGTGTGATGATTTAAAGTACGAGAAACTTAACTACTATAAGTATGAAGACACTTATATGGAATTTAAGTACGAGAAACTTTAAACTTTAAATGCATACGAATACATGCATAAGCATACGAGAATATGCACAAACTGTTCAAAGCATACGAGAATATGCACAGACTTAAAAGCATTCGAATATATGCATAAGTACACACTAACTCATAAGTACGAGACACTTAAGGACAAGTACGAAATATTGTCAGAGTTTTTTCAAACACTTTGGTCAGGCCCACAAATTCAACAGGAAGCCAAACATATTGTCAAAATACAAGACATGTTCATTCATCTTCTGTCAGGTCTTGAACAGCTGCTGGGACAGTCAAATCTCCTGAGGTACTTTCTTCTCCAGGATGACCACCATTGGCTTCCTTTTGGCCAAGGTTGGTCGTATCACTCTGAGGCTCCACTTCAGTAACAGGAGGCTCCGCTGTCTGCACACCTTGTTCTTCATCTCCCTCCTCAGCAATATCCTCCTGTTCACCAGCTGCTACGCTTGGAAGTTCAATGTTGGTCCAGAGCGGAGATGACTCAGGAATCTCTGCTTTTTCAAGGCAGGCTCTCCAAGAAGCCACCCAAACTTGGTCCTGAATTCCAGGCATCTGGTTTGTGTAACTCTCTGTGGCAACCTTGATTCCTTCGTTGTACCCCTTCTCAAAAGCAGCCTTGGCTTCATTTTGGGACGTCTCAAGTTCCTTCAAAGTCTGAGCAAGACTGTCCTCAGTCCCCTTCAGCTGTCCCTTTAGTCCATCAGCTATCCCTTGGGCAAGGTTTCTTTCTCTCTCAAGCCTAATGATGGTACGTTGAAGCTTGGAGTTTTCACTAACGAGTTTTGCACGTTGGGGCTCTGATTGGCTGAGTTTTTGAGCCATTGCCACCATTTTTTGCATCACCTGGAACATTCGAAAACAGTTGTGATAAGCATAAATATTAAACGCTGTAAAACACTATGTTCATTAAAAGACATTTTTACCTTGGCATTATGGGACATGAAGGAGCTGAGAAGGTTGTCTGGAGACATTGCCACTTCTTTTTGCATGTCCCCAAGCAACAGAAAGGCCTGGGACAATGCAAGGGCAGTCCCTTCAGTTTCAACGGTATCCCGAGGAGTGATAGCTCGGTTCCCATGAGAAAAAGAGGGAGCCCATGTTGGAGCAGGAGATAAGGAGGATGGTGGGGGTCTTTCCAGGGATTCTTCCACCCTTTGACGCTTTTCTCTGTGAATGGCTTCGATTTCTTCTGGAGAAAACCCAGGAGGAGCATCAGTTTGAGTTTGAATGCGGCGGCCACGACCTTGGCCACCTTGGCCCCGAGCAGCGCCACGACCTCGACCAGGGATAGTGAGAAGACTGCCTAAATCAATTGGCCGGTTCATTGTTGAAGGAGAGGGGGTATAGCCACTGGAAGAAGAATTTGATGTGGGACTGGAGACTTCTTCGGCAAGGGGAATTGGTTCGTCGGAGATTGGAGGTGTTTGAGAACGCCTTTCTCCTTGTTCGAGAATAGGTCTTGAAGGACCAGCTACTGCAGGATTGTCCGCTGCACGGGTACACCGATCAATAAAACCCCCGTATGATGCTTTGTAACTCAGCAGTACTTGAGCCGCTCTTGCTCAGCCGGCAAGGTAAGTCCCTTCACCGTTGAAAGCAAGTGCTCGCTTGATATCAGCTACGTGCACTTGAGGGGTTATAATATTATAACCCCGGTTAATGTTTGATGCTGCAGCAAAACAGAGCACAAGTAATAAGAAGCATGACAAAGCTTTTTCTATGAAAAAGGATAATACATATGAATTGGGAGGAAAGAACTAACGTGGGCTCCCGAAAATGTGAGGAGCGTGAAAACCAATCACTTGGCCGTCCTCATCCCTGGGTTCAAAGTTGCCCGTAACGATCAGAAAGTCGTCATCATCCCCACGAGCAGAATCAGGGAGTTCGAGAACGAGCTTCTTTCTAGAATCCCTACTTTTTAAATAATATGTAAGGGCGTCCCCAGTTCTGGAAATACTATATAAGTGGTGAATATCGTATAAACCTAGGGAAGTCCCTAACATATGATTTAGGGCATTTATGCCCATAACTACTCGGAAAAAGTTAGCAGAAACTTGCATTGAGGAAAGTCTATAGTATGTTAAGACTTGGCGAAGTAGAAGAGCCAAGGGGAATCTAACCCCGCCCTCGACAATAGCTACGACAGGAATGTGAAGAGTGTCGAAATTGAAACTCTCACGAATGGCATCTTCAGGAGCCAACACAGTGGCTACGTCGTCAGGAATCCCATATCGAGATCTAAAACTAGCCATGGTCTGAGGAGTATTACAGTGCCTTTGAAATCTACCCATTACCAGAGAGGATTTTGGGAATCTATGAAGTGTAAACAATGGAGACAATGAAACCCTAAAATGAGATTGAAAACAATCCACTAGAGAAATGGAGTTGTAAGAAGAAGAAATAATGACTTACGAGAATAGTCGATGGAATCCCTAAAGAGCAGAAAAAGAAGAGGTCTTGAGACGATGAACAGAGCTTCAATGGCGGGGAAAGCTTGAACAGTCTTTTCTTCTGCAAAGGGAGTCTAAGAAAGAGATTGAGGTTTTGAAAAAGGGGATGAAAACCCAAAAGTACCCTAAATGTGGGGTGGCGTACGCGAAACGTCATCCCAGACGGCGTTTGAGTGTTCCGTTCCCCAAAACACGCATGTCCGCATTTAATGTGAACAATATAATCATCGACACGTGTAAAGGTTAGGGCTGAAAGCCTGAGACGGCCTAAAAGGTGTTTTTGTCATGGTAAAATGATGATAAGTTGCTCCAATATATAAGGTGCAGGAACAGAATGAATTTGCTCGGTAGAGAAGCTTCACACATCATCTGAGTAAAAGATAACAATTTAAGCTGGGGAGCAATTGTAGGGAGGTATTCCCGAGCAGGCCCAAGAAGCACCCGAGCATGGAACTTATGAAAGGTCAACACGATTGACCGGTGACACGTGAAGCCACTATTCAAAGTACCTTGTTCGGCTATGAGAGAGACGAACAGGAGGAGAACCCCCTAAAGAAAGGAATGGTTCAGATTATTAAAGGACCAGTTACATGTGAGGTAACTGGCCCAGTCCCTTTGTTCGGCCATGAGACAGCCGAACAAGGAAAGAAGTCCTATTAAATGTTGAAGTAAAGAGAACATTCTGGAAGAGTCCAGAAGCAGTAGTATTCCGTTAAAGGAATGAGATCCCGAGAATGTAGGATCTCTAAAAGATACCCAACAGGAATGGGATGTTCGGCTCATTATGGAAAAGAGTCTTAAAAGGACTAAGGTAATGAACTGATAAGGGAACGAGAATCCAAGATATCCTGGGTTTCCTATACGAGGTAGGAAACCTAGGGCAATACGGATACTTGGACAGCAAGTATCTATGAATCTATAAATACGAGGTAAACTCATAGAAAAGGGGTACGCAATATTCTGCATTCATATTGCTTTCCTACTGATAATTAGAGTTCAATTGCTAGTACGTGATACTAACTTTGGCATCGGAGGGCCTTTGCCACGAGAGGCAAAGGTGCACTCACTCCCTGTCTGTTTTGCAGATTAGGTTTCCAACGACAAGTTAGGGTTCCGGCAAAGAGGCATAAATAAGCCGTAACAATCCAATACAGCATAAAGCATTGGTAGAATTTCTCCACCTACAGAGGCATTGCACGGTATCATGGGTGAACATGACCCAAGTTAGAGAGAATCACAGATTTGTAGAGAATTGACAATCTGGAAGAATACCGTACAATGTTACTTTTGATGGTCCTTGTAGTAAGAATAATAATAACAACATAATGATAACATTAAATTACACTCAGAAAAACAGATGACTTCAGTTGTCCATTTCACTCATAGAACATTACCACTGCATTGGGAGAAGATCTTGGAAAACTTAAAAGCTTTTGGAAAAATTCCGTGGTCGGTTTAACATCATCCCTTAAGGCATCGATAACCATCTTTTGTAGCACCCTTGCATTCTCTAGCAGAAATTGTACAAATGCGAAGTTCAAGTCACTGCATAACCATCTGACCCACCAAACTTAACTTTCGTGAGATGCAGCATCAGACACTCAAAAGTCCTCTTTTGGGATGTCCAATAGAGCTTTTCATCAAAATCGCAAAGTTTGGTGAGAGTTTCCCCAAAATACTGCAAACGTAAAATACATTATGCTCAAGTTGTATTAAACCTAATGCATAGTAACATAATGTGCACGTCTAAGAACCTCAGAATGCCTCTTATAAACCATAAATGCCTTGTTTACTTCACTATACTCAAAAAATATTTCTCAACTCAATCATTACTCTCATTTTTTTCACTTAACTTTTCAATCATTACTCTCATTTCTCACTCTATCTCTCTCCACTTTTTACCTCTCTCTCTAATCATTTCCCTCTCTAGAGATTTTCCAAAATCACAAACCAAACAAAGCAAAAATTATTCAAATGTCTGATTTAAAGTTCATTTATGAGGATGTCTATGCACTAAAAGAAGGGAAAGTGATTTCAACAAATCACTTGCAATCGCAAGTAATGCAATAGAGGTTTATCTCTCTCTTCCGTCAAAAAGGTGCCCCCAAGAAATTATAGCGACCACCATGTGTTAGAAATAGTTGATTAGCAAATAAGACTGAATGGCATGGTTACTAAAGCCATTCTTCACTCATCTCCTGAAATAATGGCATGGTTGCTTATCTCTCTCTATGTTTGGTGTGTTGCCAAAAAAACCAAGCTAACTTCACAACATCATAAACATGATGGAGAAATAATTCAAATTTTAACATATAACCACTTCCACTTGCGAGAAATGGCCTCTTCCTATAAAGAGAGCGCTCAACATTTGTAGCAACCACCGAACACTAGAAACAAGTCAAGCAAGATAAAGAAAGACAACAGGATATATTATGCTCTACATACCTCGTGAAGTAATGAACAAATAAGTAAAAGATAGTGAGAGAACACACCTCACAGTAACTGGAAAGGGACATGGCTGTGACTCCGAATGTCTCCAGATTAGGCAAACTTTCAAACAGGTTAGCTATCCCAGGGAGGACTGATTTGAAGATATGCGTATCTAACCTTAAACATTCGCACTTCAAAAGGGGAGAGCGCAAACCTTTGGCTTCCATTATTGATAGTACCTAGAAGATGCAGAAGGCCAAAAATAAAAATAAAAATTACCACATTCAAGAAGATCATTCAACAAACACAACAATAAGTGTCTGGCATATACAGATAAAAATACCATGGATTTCATAGCTTAGTTTACAAACCATGTTTTAATCCTCAACTAGAGTAAGAGTAACTGAGCAGTACTAAAGATACTGGATAAGTATACTTAAAACGGTAAACCTAATAACATGGTTGATCATAATAAAGAGGCATGCATTCCTCCAATAGAACTCAATGTGCATAAAGCCTAATGCGGGATATTGGGGACTTACAGCGTGTGTGGCTCGTGATATCTGGTTCGAGTCCTTCCTCCGCTGGTTCAGTGGCTTCCTATCCTTCTCCGTGTAGCCTGCACAGTGAGCGCACGACTAAGACCTGCCCGGCAAGGCCCTCCGGCGAGAGGATAAGTATCTGCAAGAAGAAAGGGAAAAGACTAGGGTTTTGAGTGGGTATTCGTGTATATCAGTGCGTACCTTTCAGAGGCGTTATTCTTTAGTATTTATAGAGTCTTCCTGACTTGCTCTCCAAGCACAAGCACGTGCCTTGTGCGGGCCAGGCGACGTCACCGAACAGATCTGGTAACCGCTTTTGGGGGTGAGCTGGCATGATCCATGTGCGCTCATGATTATCCCACGGCGCAACCGTCTCCGCACGTGGGTGGGCACGTGGCCGCGCGGGTGGCCAAGCCCAGAAGAACCTGTTGGTTGCCTAATCTTTGAAGGGAAGCCGAGCCCCAAGGAAATTCGGGCTAGGCGACATAGTCCCCGGGGCCGCCCCAAAATGGTGGCCGAGCTTGGCGTAAACCCTCTCCGTCGCCGGACGCAAGGTAAAAGCGGAGCCGATGGCTGGTATGCCTCGGCTCAGGTCGAGCCCAGATGGAGTGGGTTAGCTGCCCTTGCGGCGGCTGGTGGTGGCAGAGGAGTAGAGGTGGTCCATGGTGGAATCACAAGTGAGCTCGGCCTGCTACAATAGCCCCTCAATCTCAGTCGTCGTCGAGTGTGCGATTGGGATTGATGTTTAAACTTTGGCTGAGTCTTCTTAATGCTGAGCATGGATCACGATTGCTGGATAGAACTTGGCCAAGCCCAAACCTTTTTCAACAAACCGTCGTGGACATGGACCAATGGAGGTGTGCCAGGTGTCCATCTCTCGCTGGGTACGGCTGACAGGGGTACAGTTGGCACGCGTAGGGTTCTGCCAAGCCGTCTCATCAGGCCACGAGTCAGGTGTTCAATGGCTGTAGGTTTGGTGGTGCAATGATTTGGGCGGGAAACTCGAATTCCCAAACCTTACCCTATATAAAGGGCAGACGGAGGTGAAAGAAGGGTTACGACTCCTTTCTCTCTCTAAGACGCCATAACCAGAGCTTCATCGTACGTCTGTTCATCTTCTAGTCTTGATTCTCAGAGGATTCAGCACCACCTCTTGCAAAAATTCCAGGTATATGTTCGAACCTTGCTTCTCCTTGTTTTTCTACAGTTTTTACGCCTTTCCCTCGTGTCATTCTGGGCTTCTTGGGGTGTTTCCTGTTCTGTGTGAATAGTACGAGGGTTGAGATGAACGACTGTTCATCTTCACCTTCATCCTGCTCTTCCGAGCCCCAACTTTGTTGTTGGCTGGGCTTGGCCGACGCCGAGCCCCACGACAAGAGCTTTAGATTCTCCCGAGCTTAAATCCCCATAGGACGAAGATAGGGTGGGCCAGTAGGGTAGCCGAGCGTAGAGAGATCCTCATCCGTCGCCGACGATAAGGTTTCTCATCATTTTCTTTTGTGTTGATAGGTCTGGCTCACCCATTCATAGTCATTTCTTTCGACTCTGAAAGCTCGGGGGAAGATTCTGGAGACTCGATAATCTACGAGTGCTTGAAAAAACATAGACGCCGACGCCAAGTATCGTCCATCACCTCAAACATGTCTACCGACTCCAATGACTCGAATGCCGACCGTGTTTTCGAGTATGGTGCCGACGAGTTTGATACCGAGCCTGAGATATCGTTCACAACATCAACACATTCTGAGGCCGAGCATCACCTGGGGCCAGAGGCCGAATCAAGATTTGTCCCACAGGCCGACGCCTCCACCTCTCTACGTTCCGGGCACAGTGAATCCCAATCCGAGGGTAGAGGGGACGCCGATCTCTATGAGAGGGGCCAAGTTTGCCTCCAAGCTCATTTTTTCAGCGGAGACCCTAGGGAGTACCAAATTTTTTGTCGAGAATACAGTACCCCCGACGATGTTGTAATCAGTCAAGTGGCGAGCAATAGAATAAAGGATACGAGGGAAAACCATCCCGAGCACATCACTGTCCCTTTGATGGCGATATGTGAGGCTAGGTTAAGGTTCCCTCTCCACCCCTTCTTGAGGGAACTTCTGGCTCAGTTTAGCATCGTCCCACATTACTTTGCTATCAACAGCTATCGAATAGTAATGTCGGTGATCAAGTTGAAGAAGCTCCACGACCTTGAGTTTACCGTCGCCGACCTTTTCCACACCTACATTATGTCTAGGCACGGCCAGACCGAGCGTCGATACCTGTCGACGCGTAGCAAGAAACAACCACTAGTAGATGGCTTACCCGACACTGACAAATGGGCCAATTTTTATGTTGAAGTGAGCGGTAACTTTGAGTTCGGCGACCAAACCGTACGCAAGTACATGGTGCCGAAGATCAAAGACTTTTGAGGTAGTCAGTTTCTTCGGCTTTTTTTTTTGCCGACGACAACGTTTGGCCATACATGTGATTTTCTTGTCTTAATAGTTGATTCATCGTACAGATCACCGAGCCATAACAAAGACTCAGCAATCTTTGTCTGTCGAGGCGCACGTTGACACCCTTCTGTCTCAAGCTTGTAGAGACGCGCCGACGCTGCTTGGTTACGAGCCGTCCTATAAGGGAAAGCTCAAGAGGAGGGGAAAGGAAGCAGGGCCGAGCAAAGAGGTTCAGAGCCAAGGGAAAAAGGCCGGGCCGTCAGGAGGCAGTAAGCAGCCGAGAGTAAAGTTGCCGTCGTTCAGAAAGCCGGCTGAGTTTTGGTTCGGAGAGAGTCAACCAGCCAAGCTCCCGGGAGTTAACGTTCTATTTCAAACACTCGTGCCGGATCATACCAGCGAAATGGGCCGACAGAACGTCGTCCGCGTCAACATAAGGGACAGCAAAGCTGTACGTCAGGAGCCCGGGCAAGCCGAGCCTGCTGAAAAGAGGCAAAAAGTCACCCATGACCTTTTCCCGACCAAGCCGCCGAGTTCTCGTCCGAGCGAGCAGAAAGGACCGAGTCGTCGGCCGCTGGTGGCTCAAAGGCAGGCCAACAATCTTTGGGCTCAGCTGGCAGTGTTGTTGCTCAGGAGTTTGCTCCCTCCTATGTCTTGGCCGAAGGCAGAGTCGTCACGGTGGAGGACTCTGTCAAAGTTGAACCTGGGCTGGCCACTGCGATTCTCCAAGGTCTAGCATTGCCGAAGGACATGCAAAATATTCCTAAGGGCCTCCAGCCGAGCTTGATTCACGCCGGTGCTTACCTTGTTCAGGTATGATCCGATCCTAGCCCTTTTACTCACCATCATTTTTGTCGTTGAGTATTTCCACGCCGACGTTCTCTTTGTTTATCAGGCTGGACAAGCCTTGCTCCGCTCATCCAAAGATGCCGAGCTCGTTCTCGCCGAGCGCCCTCGCTATCACGAGGACTTAAAGGTCGAGCGAGAGAAGGTGAGAAGCTACAAGGGGAGCCTGAAGATGGCAAAAGCGCAGGTCACCGAGCTGGAAAAGGAAAGAGATGCGATGGAGGAGAGAATGAATAAGGCCGAGCGCGAGGTGGCCAAAGTTTTGAGGAGGGAGAAAAGAAAGATGAAGGAGGTTGATGGGGCAGCGTATCAAGTTGGCTTTGATCGAGCTGGGGCCGAGTACATGCGGGACGCTTGGTCCATGGAAAATGACGCCATCGGGATGAGGGTCCCCATCACCTACCGAACGGGATACAAGGACGACATGAAGGCCGCTTGTGGAGTTATGCAGCTGGACGTTGATATGAGTTTGACGAAGTCAATTCCAGCTCCTGTTACACCCGATCTCGTCCTCCCCTATACTGAAGAGGAATGTGCACCTCTCCCTCCCGAAGAATTTCCCGAGAGCGAGGATGACGTTGAAGACCTTACTGAAGCCAACGCCGACACCAACGCTGAAGGTAGTAGTGGTGGGGAAAAAAATGGTAAGGATTGCGAGAAGGTTGCCGAAGACGCCGAGCCCAAGACTGCTAAGGATTTTGAGCACGAGCCTATGAATGTTGATAAAAGTGCCAAAGCAGAGCCTGAAGTTGGCGCCGTTGCTGGGGCTAGTGCCAACATTGAAGAGGCTGCTGAAGGTTGAGGATGCCCGCAAGTGCCGGACTCGGGCTAGCCGGTCACCGTAGTTAACTACTCTTTACTTGTCGTACTTGTTAATTTTTGTCTTCTTTTCATTTAAACTTTTTGTTGGGCTGGACGGAGCCGAGTTTGGATTTTGCCGTTCCAGATGTAATGAAGGCTAGCTTTGAACATTTTACCGAACTTGAATGCATGATCTCTTTTAATGAATGACTTCTCTTTTGCAATGCTTGCTCATTTGAAATTGTTTGAGATTATAGTTATCCGTAGCCCCCATTTTGGTTTGGGTTCGGCTTAATAGTAGGTATGTTGGCCATTGTAGAAGTGGCTAGCTGTAGGTGATTGCCGAGCCTGGACCAAAGTAGAGTAGTAGAATGGAGTGGACAGTTTGCCGAGCGTGGTGTTGTTCTCGGCCGTTTTGCTAGTTTAGTGGATGATACTTAGGTTAGCCGCCAAAGTTTGTTGACTGCCCTTACCTGTGGTTTGGGGCTCGGTCGAAGTGCCAGCCCCTAACCAAGGTTATGAAGTGTTGTAATGTTTGTGAGTGGTTTGCTCACCAAAATGTGAGTGTAACCGGGCTGTGGCCGACCTCATTGTCTTGCCAATCCAAACCGCAGTCCAAATTCCAGCCATATTGTGTGTCTTTGGGCTCGGTGGACTTGATGTCCATTTTGCTTCTTTGGACAGTAATAGTGGCCGAAGCAGAGGCATAGGAGCCGTTTGTGGGTGTGACCGAGGTCAACGTTTGTGGTTGGCCAAGTAAGCCGAGGTAAAATATAAAGTAAATGAAAAGGAATTTAGAATTGTACATGACGACTGCCAGATAAAATTTCTTTGATTCCATAAACATGAAGTACAGGTTGAAATGTAAAGACTTGGGCCGAAGCCAATAAAGAAAAATAGGATAGGCAGTGGCCGAACATGAGGCACACTGTTGGAATTCCGGCTACATGTATGCCTTCTTGAGGTTCTGTGCATTCCATGGGTTAGTTAGAACTTTTCCATTCATGTCCTCCAGCACGTAGGCACCTTCACCAGCAATCTTGACGATACGATGATACAAAAAGGTCCCTCCCAGTTGGGTTTGAATTTCGTTTTCTTGCTGGCTTGCACAACTTTTCGCCAAACCAAATCGTCTGGCTTGAACTTTTTGACTCGCACGCTGCGGTTGTATCCCTTGGCCACCTGTTGCTGGTATTCAGCAAGGTGCAGGCGAGCGTCGTCACGCTTCTCTTCTGCCAAAATCTGCTCTTGTGCCATAGCATCGTCGTTTGTTTTGGGGTCAAATGTTTCTGTTCTAAGAGTTGGAAACTTGGACTCCAACGGGATGACGGCTTCCATAGCAAACGCCATTGAAAATGGTGTCTGGCCCGTTGAACGCCTTGGTGTAGACCGGTAGGCCTATAGAACGCGTGGCAATTCTTCAGCCCATTTTCCTCTTTTGGAGTTCAGCCGACGTTTGATACCGGCACAGACAGTCTTGTTCGTGGCCTCAGCTTGGCCGTTTTCTTAGGGGTAGGCTGGTGTGGAGTTAAAGAATCGGATCCCAAATTCGGCACAGAGGCTGGCGAGGTCCTTGCCGACGAACTGAGTACTATTGTCAGAGACAATGGTGTATGGGACGCCGAACCTGGTAACAATGTTTCGCCATACTAATCTTCGGACATCAGCCTCAGTTGTCGTTATTAGGGGTTCAGCTTCGACCCATTTAGAGAAGTAGTCCATTGCTGTAATCAGAAACTTGAAGCCTCTAGGAGCCGTTGGCAGCTTTCCCACGATATCAAGCCCCCATTGGGCAGAAGGCCAGGGACTAGTGATGGGGGAAAGGTTCTGGGCAGGCTGTTTCGGGATAGGTGAAAACAGCTGGCACGGTCGGCATCTACGGACAACTTCTTCGCAGTCTTTCTTCATGTTCTTCCAGAAGTAACCTTGGCTCATGGCACGTTGACAAAGGGAGCAACCGCCAGAGTGGTAGCCGCAGCTGCCTGAGTGAAGTTCTGTCAGAATTTCAGACACTTGGGTGAGGTGGACAACGAGGAGATACTGTCCGGAGATGGATTTCCTGTATAGTTGGCCACTTTCAGAAAGCCAGTAGTAAGCGGCCTTGTTTCTCACACGGTAAGCCTCTTTCTTGTTTGTGGGTAGGGTGTCGTGCTTTAGGAACGCAACGATCTCATCCATCCAGCTGGGACCGAGTTCGACATTGAGTACCTCTGGAGTGGGCTCAAAAGACGGGCGGCCAATGCTGCCGAAGTTGATGGTTCTGAATTCTGAGGCTATGGATGCCGACGCGAGACCTGCAAGTGCGTCCGCGTGTGCGTTGTGCTCGCGGTTAATCTGTTCGATGCTGAAATTGCGAAACTGGGAGATGAGCTCAGCTGTCGTGGCTTGGTATTTCAACATTCGTGGGTCCCGAGCTTCATAGTTACCGAGTACTTGGTTAACGATGAGTTGGGAGTTGCAGTAGACAACGAGGTTGGTGACTTTCATCGTGATGGCTGAGCGTAAGCCAGCGAGGAGGGCTTCATATTCAGCTTCATTGTTGGTGGCTGGAAAGTCGATGGTGAGGGAGCTTTCATGAAGTATTCCACAAGGTGAGACCAAGACTACCTCCGCTCCAGCTCCATTGCTGTTGGAAGCCCCGTCGACGTTAAGTCGCCAAGTCTCGCCTTGAAAAAGGTGCCATGGCATGGTCAAGGAGCTACGTTCGGCTACGTCTGGTAGGGTTGGAGCATTGAGTGCCGCTGTGTCTGCTGGAGTGAGTTCTGCTATGAAGTCAGCCAACACCTGGCCCTCAATTGCCGTTCGTGGCTCAAAGTTGATGTCGAAGTTCGCAAGTTCGACAGCCCATTTTGATACCCGGTTGGAGAGATCTGCCTTCCGAAAGAGAACTTTGAAGGGGTGTTCTGTTAAGACGGTGATTGGGTGGGACTGGAAGTAGTGCAATAATTTCCTTGCCGCCGAGACGAGAGCAAGGGCTAGTTTCTCTAGCGGAAGATAGCGTGTTTGTGCCGGAAGAAGTGTTTTGCTTGTGAAGTATATCGGCTTCTCTTCAGCCGCTTCCCGGCGAACGAGTGCAGAACTGACTGCATGGGCGGAGACAGCAAGATACAAATATAGGGTCTCGAATTCTTTTGGCTTTACCAGTAGTGGGGCCGAGCTGAGGTACTCTTTGAGTTCAGCCAAAGAGGAGTCACACTCTGGTGTCCATTTGAAGCTGCGTTGGCTCTTGCCTTTCAACGCATTGAAGAAGGGATGGCACTTGTCGGAGGACTTGCTAATGAACCGGTTCAAAGCAGCTGCCATTCCAGTAAGACGTTGTACTTCCTTGATTGTTCTTGGTGGCCGCAAATCTGCAATGGCTTTAATTTGGTGGGGGTCGCCCTCAATACCGCGTCTTGTGACCAGATGTTCGAGGAATTTCCCGGCACTTACGCCAAACGCACACTTCTCGGGGTTTAGGCGGAGCTTGTAGAATTTGAGAATGTCGAATATTTCTTTCAGCTCCTGGAGATGGTTGCTCTCCTTCTGGCTTTTGACGGCAAGGTCGTCAACATAGGCTTCCAAAGTGTAGCCAATTTGGGCATGTATCATCTTGAATATGGCACAATTGAATGTGGCGCATGAGTTTTTGAGGCCGAATGGCATGACGCGGTAACAAAAAATGGCGTAAGGGGTAATAAAGGCTGTTTTTTCCCTGTCCTCTGGGTCCATGGCTATCTGATGGTAGCCACGGTAGGCGTCGAGGAAGCTTAGCCGAGCATGTCCTACTGTTGCGTCAACCAGTTGATCGATCTTAGGCAGTGGGAACCAATCTTTTGGACAAGCGTCGTTAAGGTTGGTGTAGTCGACGCAAACTCGTCATTTGCCATTTTTCTTCTTAACGACCACCGTGTTTGAAAGACAAGTTGGGTACTGCACTTCTTGGATGGCATTAGCTTCCAGTAGCCGCTTTACCTCTTCTATGACAGCATCGGCATGTTCGGTGGCCGAGCGTCGCGCTTTCTGGACCACTGGCTTCGCGTCCTTTCTGATGTTGAGAGAGTGGCAAATAAAATCTGGGTCGACCCCTGGCATTTCGTTGGGGGTCCATGCGAAGACTTCTATGTTGTCCTTTAGGTAGCGGAATGTTTCTTTCCGGTCGTCATCGCTGAGTGAGGATGCGATTAAGAAGAAACGTAAACCGTCCTCATTGAGAGGCAATGGGATTACGTCCTCTTCGGTTTTGTCCTCGGCTCTCTGGCCGACGTCATCGATCACGGCCATGTCAGGGACTTCAACCCATTGTACTTGTTTGGCCTTGGCGGAGTTGTGGACAGCCGAGACGTAGCACTTTTTGGAGGCTACTTGGTCACCTCGCAGATCTTCCTGTCGTCCATTGAAACCGATGAAGCGGACCACTTGGTGGTAGGTCGAAGCGATTGCTTGCATGTCGTGAAGCCAGGCTCGGCCAAGAATTGTGTTATACGGGCTTGGCACGTTGACGACGATGAACTCAACGATCAACGTTTTCGAACCTGCGACGATCGGAAGGAAGATTCGACCGAGTGGCCAAACCGGTGCTCCGTTGAATCCGATGAGAGGGACTTCGGTAGGTTGTAGGGCCGACTCTGGGAGGTCAAGCTTTTTGAACAAATCATAGTACATCACCTCTGCTAAGCTTCCCTGGTCGATGAGAATTCTCTTGACATCGTGGACTCCGATTTGCATGGTAATGACGAGAGCATCGGAGTGTGGCATTTGTACGAACTCAAGGTCGCGCTCGGTGAAAGTTATGGTCCACTTGGGCGTTTCGTCCGGGCGCGGGCTCTTTGACCCGGGTCTTACCGCAAGTACTTGTTTAGAAGTTGAGGCGCGATCGAGGTCGGCTCGGAGGTGTGCTTCGGATTCTTTTGTCACTGGGCCGTGGATGACATGTATCGTCGGCCGGGGTTCATTGAGGTTGGGATTTCCGACAGGCGAGCGGGCGGGTGTTTTTGCTCGATCAATGTATTGGTCAATATGGCCTTGGGCCGCCAAACGTTCCAACAGCGCCTTGTACGGAGCACATGCCGTTGTGTAGTGGCCGAGCTCATTGTGATACGAGCACTTCTTTCTCGGGTTCTGATCCGCTTGGCCGTTGTCCGTGCCAAGCTTGCCTTGCGGCCACTCAAACTATGGTTATCTCATGATTTCCTTTAGGAAGGACCAGATGGGTTCTTTGAAGTGGGTGGTTTCGGCCACGTAATCGTGCTCTTTTGGCTGGCATTTCTTCCCTTCTTTGATGTTGTTAACGTGTTTCTTTGGGTGGGATTGTTGAGTTACGATTGGTGTCTGCAACTGAGGAGCTGTCGTCGGCATGCAAGTTATTGAACTAAGGATCCCCTGAGCGGCTCGGTCAGCGTAGAACTCTTCAAGGGCACAAAATCGTTCTACGACACGCATCAACTCTCCCATGCCGTGTGGAGGTTGAATAGCCAGTTCGTCGAGTATTTTGCTGCCAGATTCCAACCCATTTTTGAAGGTGCGTGCAGCCCAGTATTCGTCGATTCCGGGAATTTCATTGAAAAGTTGCCAGTAGCGTTCGGCGTAGTGCCTGAGTGTTTCATTTGGGAGCTTCCTCATCTGGGACAAGGACTCAGGCTCCTTGGTTGTTCTGTTGCTGGTGATAAAATGAGTGTTGAAGGCGCGTTCAAGGTCGGCTAGGTTCCGTATGGATCCAGCGGGCAATTTGTTGAACCACTGGAGTCCAAGAGAGCCGAGGCTGGATGGGAACGCTTTGCATTTGATTTCATCCTTTATAGTGCATAGCTCGATGGTTTGGCGAAAGTGAATCAGGTGAGTGTAAGCTTCACAAGTGCTTGGGTCGAACTTCGTGAATTTTGGTAGGTGGAAGTTGGGTGAGATACCAATGGTGTTGATGATGTGGGAGGTGAAGGGTGAGATACCAAGGTCCTTCAGTTGCCGCTTAAATCCTGGACGCGGTGGTTTGCCAAGCTCTTCCGTCCGCATCCTTTTTGGGTGCTTTTCTCTTCCTGAGTTTTTCTTGCGTACTCTGCTGCGAAGCTTATCCCGCAGGTCCGTCGTTTCCCTATGGGGGTGGTTGGCGGACTTCTCCTTGTTGCAATAGGTTTTGTTCCCGTTCTCCACCCCTTCAATCCGTACGCCTTTCCCATTCCACCGAACGTCGTTTTCATTATCCAAGTTATCTGGTGGGATCCCCCCGAGGCGTTTAGAGACGTGGCGCCTGGTCTCTACAGAGTCTCGGCTTCGGCATGAGGCCGTTGTGCGAGAGAACTCCGCGCGACCAGTCGAGTATGTGCTCGTGAAAGATTCGGTGTCCCGTGTGCGGGTTCGCTCGTGGTGGGACCTCGAGCGGTGCGTCCCAGATGTTATAGGTCGTTTGTAGAGGATAAGTTCCCTGGCGTCTCCGTTCTCTGGCGTAAACCCGAGGCGGTCTTTGACGGAGATGCGGTGGCCCGCCTCGTTGGGTTGGTCCTGTGATGGAGGGGGAGGAGGTGGAGGAGGTAGAAGAGGAGAGCTTCTTCGCTTTCGTTGTCCGCCTCCAGTAGATCTGGAGGTGGCTGGGGTTGCGTCCTGCAAATGTTGCTTCATCTGGGCCACCTCGGCCCTTAGCACCGCCAGTTCATTATCCCTTTCGTCGTCTCGTCGTTGTATAAGGCGGATGTAGGCCACTGTTATGTCGTCCGCGGCCAGAGATAGCCTGGAACTGGGGGGGAGCGAGATGGACATGTGCCTTTCGGAAAATGGTGGAAAAATTGCATTTCCGCTGGCGTCTTTGGTCCCCGATACTGTGACGTCGGGCGGATCTCCGCCCATCGCGGTTGAGTTTTTGATTGTCTTTTGAAGAGGAAGGTTGTTTGGGGGAGGGTTTGAGCCGTTTGGATCAGAGGCTGACAAGGTTTCACGTCGGGTTCACCAATTGTGTGACTCGTGATATCTGGTTCGAGTCCTTCCTCCGCTGGTTCAGTGGCTTCCTAGCCTTCTCTGCGTAGCCTGCACAGAGAGCGCATGACTAAGACCTAACCGGGGGTTGCCCGGCAAGGCCCTTCGGCAAGGGGATAAGTATCTGCAGGAAGAAAGGGAAGAGACTAGGGTTTTGAGTGGGTATTCGTGTATATCAGTGCATACCTTTCAGAGGCGTTATTCTTCAGTATTTATAGAGTCTTCCTGACTTGCTCTCCAAGCACAAGCATGTGCCTTGTGCGGGCCAGGCTACGTCACCGAACAGATCTGGTAACCGCTTTTGGGGGTGAGCTGGCATGATCCATGTGCGCTCATGATTATCCCAAGGCGAAACCCTCTCCGCACGTGGGTGGGCACGTGGCCGCGCGGGTGGCCGAGCCCAGAAGAACCTGTTGGTTGCCTAATCTTTGAAGGGAAGCCAAGCCCCAAGGAAATTCGGGCTAGGCGACAGTCCCTGGGGCCGCCCCCAAATAGTGGTCGAGCTTGGCGTAAACCCTCTCCGTCGCCGGACGCAAGGTAAAAGCGGAGCCGATGGCTGGTATGCCTCGGCTTAGGCCGAGCCCAGATGGAGTGGGTTAGCTGCCCTTGCGGCGGCTAGCGGTGGCAGAGGAGTAGAGGTGGTCCATGGTGGAATCACAAGTAAGCTCGGCCTGCTACACAGCGTGATCTCATTCTCATCCTCAATACTGGGCAGTGCAATAAGCTTCTTAACAGCAAGGTTGGTTCTAGAGTTAGTAATAGGAGAATATATTCCACAATCCACATGATTGCATGCGAGTTTGTTGAGGGTAAAGGGAGTGATCTCATGCCAACAGCAGCATGCCATTGCTAGAGGAACAACGCTAACACAAAAACATGAACAAGGCTAGTACTCTGTAGGCTGTTTTTCTCCACTCAAATGGCTCGAAATCCATATCTGGTTGGCCATAATGAGTTGGTTATATAGGGAAAGAAGTATGATATAGCTGACCTCTAGAATATTGGTCGAATTCAATTTCTTACCAAACCTAACAAGCTGAGTTTCGAGTCCCAATCAATTTGGCTACCTAACTAGAGTTCAGCTTTGGTCTACCCCTTAGTGCTACTATTTACCGTAACCATATCACTCCTCCTGACTACTACGTCGTTGAACTACGATAGACAAGCCAAACCGCCATA
Organism: Rhododendron ovatum; assembly: GCA_019656835.1. Classification (NCBI taxonomy): domain Eukaryota; kingdom Viridiplantae; phylum Streptophyta; class Magnoliopsida; order Ericales; family Ericaceae; genus Rhododendron; species Rhododendron ovatum. Next base: position 10,309,122 of record CM033793.1, on the reverse strand, counting down.
ATCTATTTTGAGTATAAACATACACATCTTTTAAGTTGGCTTTGGTACCATATAAACATCTGCCTTTCCACTTTCCCCCAAGACCACAAAAATATTTTGCAGCAGAAGAAAGACAATCAGAAAAGCCAAAAACAAGAAAACCAACAATTTCACAAACTTACGCAAGTTACCCATAGGACTCCTTTGTGTGCACTAATTATGCTACAAACTAATGTTATCTATTACTGCATATATTAACAAAACTAAGCACTGACTTTGCTGGATTGAAATGCAAATAGAAGTATTTCTTAGTAAAATAACAACTCAATTCTTGAAATACCTAACAAATATTCCGACACAAAGAAATTGAGCACTTCTCCGTCAAGGTTTAAACTCAACTGACAAGCTTAGTCACATGACTCATTTTCTATTATCTATAAAGGAAATGCTACTATAAACATACAAGAAAGCCTCTGTGTATAGCTCAATTAAACAAGGACAGGATTGTGAAAAGACCAACCTGTATAGCCCAAGTACCTAAAGTGATGTTCTTCACATGAACAAGGCTCTCGAGAAGTCCCCTTAAAACCTTTTGAATACTTTCATAACCATCATCGGGGTCAAGGTCGCTATCATCATCGCTTTCATCACCAGGCCTTAAAAAGCCAAAATTGAGTGCGGCATTAACCAGTGACAATACATCAAGCAGCCGACAAGTAGTCCTCCCTAAACATCCTAAAATCTGCAACGACTGAAGATTAGGAGCTGAAATTTCCAACTCAGAGCCAACACGATAACTTGCATAGTCCCAAATTTCTCTCAAGATCATTTCTTTCAGAGCTGAATGACTGACACGCATACAATCGAAACCATAGAAGTGGTAAATTTTCAAAAACTCCAACATGGGACTACCCGCTAGTATCTTCTCAACCACACCATCACTCAACTTCACACGCCTGATCCACAATTTAGTTAAAGAATTCCAGGCAACGGCTCCTTTGGGCACCACACTGCACAAACAAAAGTGCAACGTTTTGAATGACGGATTTGTAAACAAGAGCTGCAGCAACCTATAACGGCATTCATCAATCATATAATAATTTATATCTTGAACTGAAGGTAAAGCTCCTCCGTCCCCTTACCTACCGCAAAGCGAGTCCATAAACTAACATTGGGTTCGAAATCCGGCGGATAAGTATTAGTATCACAATCAATGCGGAATTTCTTGAGCTTAGAACAGTTGCTGAGAATTAGGGTTTAGTCAACAAATAGAACAAATTTAGCAGAGTTGTCGTAACAGGAACGGAAGTGGAGAGATGAGAGGTATGTCCAAAGGAATTGCCACTGTCTCGACAGTACCTGGGTTTTGATGGCGTCTCCAATCGGTATGAAGGAGAGAATGTGAGCGAGTACAGAGTCAGGCAACTCAGAGATTCAATCAACGGTGGTGGTTATTTTTCTGCGAGGCTGTTTCGGAGAGGGTTCGTCGGAAAAGTGACCGCTGGGTCCATCAACTGGAGTCGACTCGTTATCTCGACCGTGGTGGTCGGAATCGTGGCTGCGACTGTAGCCGGAGTCGTCGTTATCGCTTTCGACGTTGTAGTCGGAATCTTGGCTACGACTGTGACCTGAATCACTACCGCTTTCGGTGCTTCGGGTCGACGTGGGTTTTCAACTTTTGAGGAGACCGAGCGTCGGCTTCATTCACTGTGGAACTGTTCAAATTTCTATCACGGCTTAAATAATTTCTTATTTTTTAAGAAGGTAATTTTAAATTAAAAAAATGTATTTACGTAAGTAATTTTTCTATCAATATAGATTTTGTTTGATAGATTTTATCAAGATCTTTAATACGGTAAAAAAAAATTTAAAAATTATTTTTTATTTACATTATTTTGAATTTAAAAATATAAAATAAACTATTTATTTTTTAAGAAAGATTTCTAGAAGGTAGCCTAGGCTGCATTGTTATCAACTTGTCTTTCGAAACAGAAAGTCTATTCACACTTACTTGTCATACACATATCAGAACATTATGTGGGGTCCACTATGGGTTCCACACGAATGATCCGAGCCGCTTATTAAATGTGAAATATCTTTTCAAGGGTCCACGAAAAAAATCAGCTCAATCCGATACCTATAAGCTCTGGATCCAATTATTTAACTTTTCATTATCCTGAAATCTGAATGAAAAGTTAGATGATTGGATCGAGCCTTTATATGTATCGGATTGAGTTAATTTTTCGTGTGGACACTCGAAAAAATGTTTTATATTTAATGAACGACTCAGATTATTTGTGTGGGACCCGTAGTGGACCCCACATTAAAATTTGTGCATGATCTATGCACAGAAATCTGTGTGGATAGCAAGGCTCCTTTCGAAATTTATTCGACTAGTTTTTTCTCAATTTTTCGGCCCATCCAAGCCGTACAGCTCGGATTTAGAGAGAGAAAAAATGTTGGGGTAAGAGGAGAGAGAGGGATCGACCCCAATATGCCGAACGAATACCACATGGGATATATCTACCCGGCACCAAAAATTCTCTGAATGCACAGAGGAAAGGAAAATAATTTATTATGCTTAATGGTATTTATAGCTACGGGTAAAGTTTTGTTATATTATTTTTATTCATCATTAATTTATAATTTGACAATAAATATAAAAAAATTATGCTTTTTCTAACCTTTTATATTTAACTTCTTGTATTTAGCAAAGTTTAAGGGGGGGAGGGGGGGGAGGGATGAGTAAAATGAATTTTATTGGGAGAATATCATATAGGAGAGAGAATGATGGAAATGGCCTGATTTTATTAATTTTTGAAACTACATTTGCCTAATATGTAGTATAGATTGGCACACAAAATTCGGATATGCGTAAGAGGTCATTCAATATATATACGTACACATGGTTTTCTCTCTAGGCGAGACTTTCTCTCTCTAGGCGATTTGCAGCTTGCTTTCCGCCCCTAGGGTTTCCGTCGCGGGGGGGGGGGGGGGAGGCGCCTCCTCCTCGCCCCAGGCGTTTCTCTCCCTCCCTTCTCTCTTTCACTCTCCCCTTTTCCTAGATCTGCTTCTTACCATCTACCCCTTCTCGCTCTTGCCGCCGCTCTTATCGTTTCATTTTCTCTGTGCTGTGTTCTCACCGCTTGGTTCTTCTCCTGGGTTGACCCTCCTTTTGCCTAACGACGTCGTGGTGTGTCGACGACTGAGTTTTCTTCGATTGGTGTTTGGTTTCCCGCCGGCTCCTCCGTTGGGAGGTTTCGGTTTTATGCCTAACGGCGAAGTGGTGATCGCGCGCGTTCTGTCTAGCTTCCCTTGGCCGATTGTTTTGTGGATCAGGTTCTATTTTGGCTCTGGTTTTTGCTCGTGACAGTCGTTTGTTTTGGGTGGTGGTCAGGTGTCTGCGAGGCGGCGTTTGGCGATTGGGGTGGAGGTGTTGTTGTCTGGGTTGGGTTTTGTTTTGTTTTGCAGGTTTTGGTTGTTGGTGGCTGATGGCGGTCTTATGGTGGCAGTAGTGATGGCTGTTTGGGTACTGCAGTGCAGGAGGCTTTAGATCAATGGTGGGTTTTCGGCAGCTGCATGGGTTTCGGTGGCATCAGCAAGTCAAGGTTTGGTGGTTGCAGTTGGAGCGGAGGCGATGGTGATTATGGCAGCATCAAGGCAGAGATGGGGTGGCGGGCAACGGTGGATGCTGACGGGCGGCTATGTGGAGGGGCGGACGGGCCGCTCTTCGGGACAGCAATAGGGGCTTATTCCCCGGGTCTCCGGCGACGGCGTGGCAGCGGCTCGTCCCTTTACAGGTGACCGTGGTGACTGTGATGAGCTGCGAGGGGCAATGGCAGCATGGGGCTTTGATTTGCTGTGGAGGTTGTGGGTTGCAGCAAGGAGGGAGGCGGTAGCTCAACGTTGTTGGCCGGCTGCGGCTTTGGTTTGTTTGTTGGGTGGTGGTGGTTTGCCTTGGGTGGTGGGCGGCGACTGTGTGGGTGGCCATGGGAGGTTTAGCGTTTGGTTTAGGTGTTTGGGCTAGGGTTTGTTTTGTTTGGGTTAGCCTATATTGCCTATGGGCTGGTTCTTCGGCATGGCCTTTGTTGTCTATGGGCCTTGCTTTTCAGGGTTTGTGTTGGATCTTGCTTTGGGCTTTATTGTCATATTTGGGTTGCAGGTTATTTATAGGCCTTTTTGTTATATTTTTACTTGTATAGACCCTTTAGGTATTCTGAGCTAGGCCCTTTGGGTATTTTCTTTGTTGGTTTCTTGCCAACAATGGCTGTTTCTTATCCTTTCCTCTTCTATTAATAAAATCTCTTCTTCGCTGTTCAATATATATATATATAGAAGACATTAATTGCATGTGAAATCTATATATGCGTTATTCTTTTTTACTTGGGCAAATTGTTATTATGAGAAGATAAAACAAAAGAAAGGTGATTCTATAAGAGCATCTCCGTCTCTTACTCAATTTAAAGTTGAGTAAAAGCTTTTTTACTATTTGATAACATCCACTTCAATCCTAAGCCATAATTTACCAAAAAAAAGTTTGCTTAAAATAAATTCAAAAATATATTTGTTCCTCTATCTCCTTTCAAACCCTCCCTATCCCCTGAATGACCAGCTCCCTCACCACCGCCAGCAATGCCAACATAAGGAAGCCTCCACCTCCAGGAACAACCACCACCACCACCAGTAACTAACCCGAATCTCAAAAGAGATTTATAACTTCGAATCTCAGATAAGCCTTGGCCAACCACCACCACTGGAAAACAACCGTGAGAAGCCCATATCTGATTTTCTGACTGTTGACCATCACTTTACGCCAAAAACCACCACCGCCGCCTTCCACCAAAAAATATAGCTGTTGCAATTAAATTAGTGATATTGGGTTTGGTTCTCCCATGATTTGGTGAAAATTTTGAAACTTTGTATGGGTTTGGATAGAGGGTGAAGACGTGTTTTGAGTGATTTTACTCAGATTTGAATTTGGGCAAGGGCCGGAGATGCTTTCTAAAAAAAAAAAAAATCTAATAAGTTCGTTAAATAACGGAAAGACTTGCAATGAATTGAATCATTCGAATCCGGGTTCCACGACTTGACAAGTCATGGATGAAAAGATCTCTGACCGTTGAAGGAGGTTATTTTGATCCTTTCCTAACTTGAGACATATGCTAAGATTGCTGTATTCAATTGGTGTTCCATGGTTCAGCGCCGAATACGAATTTCTAATTTTAAACAAAAACTTGTATTATCTCAACCAACACACAAGAACAAATGTTACTAGCGAAGTTGCAAACTTTGGAAACACTTCAATAATCAGTTGAGTTCAAATTAGATAAATCATTTTATCTATGATTCGTTGGAACAAAAAAAGGGTCCGGAAACACTTCAATAATCAGTTAAGATATGAACCACATAGAATTAAAGGGTAGTAAAAGCAAAGGATTGTCAAGAGACCAACCTGTATAGCCCAAGTACCTAAAGTAATCTTCTTCACATGAACAAGGCTCTGGAGAAGTCTTCTTAACATATTTGGATATATATCATAAACATCTCATTCAGATTGATGAAATTGAAACCACTCGAGAAAATTGAGATTAGCATCAACCAACGATGATAACATTGCCAAGCCGATAAATTTTATCACCTAAACCATCCGAAATCTCCAACGAATGAAGATGAGGAGCTGAAATTTCCAACAAAGATAGGTGTCCACCACCGTCACTTCGATATTCTTCAACTACTTCTTCGACCTCATCCCAAGCAGGTCTCAATATCAATTTCTTCACACTCGCATTGTTGATATGCAAACGACTGAAACCATAAAAGTAATACAGCTCCATAATCTCCGGCACAGGACTACCCGTTAATATCTTTTGAATCACATATTCACTCAAATTCGCATACCTAATCGTAAATTTCTTCAGCGAATTCCAACAAACAACTCCTTTGGGAATCACATTGCACATAGAAAACTACAATGCTTTAAACTTATGTTCATTGTTTTGCTCACCAGCTTCAATTAGTTCTTGTCCTTAGCAAAAAATCATGTCCATATTCCCGACTTCTTTGCTTTGGTTTCTAACATTGTTAATGTTGTTGGAGCCTCATGCAAACGTCGTGATGCTCTTCGGGAGAACCGAGCTGCCCAAATTATTAAAGCCCTTAGTCTCGGTGATATTACAAGTGGCAAAGGCCTTAATCAAGAGACCACTCTTAGTCGCGCTAGTGATACACGTTGGGGATCACATTATGGCACCTTACTTAGCGTGGTTACCATGTTCGACTCTGTGATTGATGTGCTTGATGTTGTAGTAGAGGATGCATCTTCCTCATATCAAAAATTAGAAGCCTTCCATTTATTGAAGGGAATGCAATCTTTTGACTTTGTATTCAATCTACATTTGATGAAATCTGTCTTGGGAATTACAAATGACTTGTCGCAGGCATTGCAAAGAAAAGAGCAAGACATTGCAAATGTCATGACACAAGTTCAAGTATGCAAGCAACGACTCCAATCGATGAGGGATAATGGATGGAGTAGTTTGATGGATGAAGTTTCTGCTTTTTGTAGAGGCAATAATATTGATGTTCCTAGCATGGAAGGCCTCTATGTTGCTCAAGGAAGATCAAGGCGTAGAGCTCACGAAAAGACAATTTCTCATCACTATCATTTCGAGGTTATGAACACGGTTATCGATAGGCAACTCCAAGAGCTAGACAATCGTTTTAATGAGGTGAGCACCGAGTTGCTTCTTTGTGTTGCATGCCTAAATCCATCCAACTCATTTGCAAGTTTTGACAAGCAAAGGTTGAACCGCTTTGCCAAATTTTATCCTAAAGACTTCTCGTGTATTGAACTTTTGGCAATTTTGGATCAACTTGAGAATTTCATCATTGATGTGCGCTCTAGTTTCGAGTTTTCAAATTTAAAAGGAATTGGTGATCTTGCTCAAAAGATGGTCGAGACCCGAAGAGATATAGGGTATCCATTGGTATACAAACTGTTGAAGTTGGCCTTAGTTTTACCTGTTTCGACTGCGACAGTAGAGAGGGCTTTTTCTGCTATGAAGATTGTGAAGATTCGACTTCATAACCGGATGGGTGATCAATGGATGCATGATAGTTTGATTGTCTATATTGAGAGAGAGATTTTTGATAGCATTTCAAATGAAGCTATCATGAATCAATTCCAAAATATGACAAATCGACGTGGTCAATTGTAGGTGAAATGATATGTAATGAATGGATATGCTTTTTTGCTTATATATTAGAAGTCGGTATCTCTTTTTGGTTATTGTTCTATTATTTTTGTTATCTTATGGGTCATTGTTTACAAGTGCAAAATTATATGTGTTGTATATGTTTGACGGCTTGACCCCAGTGGGATCAAATCCTGGTTCTGCCACTGTTGACGCCACACTAGATAATTTTTAGAAATACCACAAAAAATTAAGGAAAATGATATTCAAACTCCCTTGTTTGATAAATGTACTCTTCTTGTCTTTTAGTGACCAAATTACACAAAAATCTCACTAAACAATAAAAAATGGAGTGTGAAAATCACTACAAAAAAAAAAACCTACTGAATAAAAGATGAATGGACTATAACGCAGCTCCACTTTACCGCTCTATTCTCTCTTCGTTGCGTATTTGTCTCTCCATGTAATAATCTGAAGATTACTAGTATATGTGTTTTGATATTTGTTGCATACATAGTTGAAATGCTTGTTTGAGCTATGCATGTGTTTTGTTTGGGGAAATTAGATTTTTAATTGTCATTACCATGGATGTTTTTCTCCAATTTATAATTGTTAATAGAATTCCAAGGGGTTGACGTAGTTGTCGAGGCTTGAGATATATGGGTTTGCTCTTTCGTAACCTCTCAAGTTCAAAACGTCTCAAATTTTATCAACTTCCATGCAGCCATTCCATACGGGGCTTTGCCTAGAGTTTAATCGGAGTCTCCGCTAGTGGACAATAGAATTAGATCCCGGAAATTAGTCAAGGTGCGTGTAAACTGGCCCGAACACCACGAGTTATAAAAAAGATTTATATGTAATTAATTAGTAAGAGTATTAGTGTTTATGAATGACCTCATGCTCCCAAGTCCTGGAGTCGCCACTGTGTATCTTGGCTCAATATGCTAGTACAGATGGAAAGAGTGGGATGACCTGACCCACCTAGTACAAGTGTCACGCCTTGAATTATCCTCAGAATTATTCAAGTATTTTAAAAAGCAAGCATTTTCATGAGCCTAATGACTTCATTTTTAAAATATGGATGCAAGATCCGGTTTAGAAGTAACTCCCGGTCTTGTGGTCTGCGAAACTAGAAAGATGGATTCGATGATTTACACTACAGAGTGGAGTGGGGAAGGTGTTAGGCACCTCATATTGCCCTTCCGGTACTTTATTTTCTTAATGACATATTTCATGAGAAATAATGAAATATGGCCATGACAAGGGTTTGTTTATAATACAATGAAAAGTCAGGTCATCCGTAGTTTCAAGGGAGGGGTTTTATGAAAATCTTGTTTACGGGTTTTGAAAAGCATGTAGGAGAACTAGGTCAAACGTAGTTAGGAACCTTTTTTGGGTGAAAGTCATACAAGTATTTAACAAAAGTTTCTTAGGGTTTTTAAAGTGTGACTGAGCCGACAAAAAGGCCGTCTACGTATCTCCAGAGAAGTAAAATTAGGTCAGATGTAATTTGGACACAGATACTTTTTTAAAAGATCTCTCAATTAACAAGGTTTTTGGAAAGAGTTTGAAAAGTTGAAAATTTGTCTTTCTTGGGGTTTTCTAATCCGCATCGAGAAGTGTAACAAGTTGTCAATATCCGCTTTGTCCAAAGTTAGCTAAGCTACAAATCTCAAAGGCATAGCTAGAAACTATGCACAATGTTAAACTAAGACTTAAATTTACTTGCATCGTCTCTGTTGAAGGTATAAATAATAAAGTTGCCCCTCTCTAACAACTTAAGCTTTTAGATGAGTTGGTGGTTAACAATCTAATATGGTATCAGAGTAGGCAATAGATCTTGTGTTCGAACCTCACCGCCTACCTAATGTTAAAATATTTACACGTGTTTAGCCCGCTTATGAAGGAGAGCCTGGCTACACGAGAGGGGGCGTGTTGAAGGTATAAATAATAAAGTTGCCCCTCTCTAACAGCTTAAGCTTTTAGATGAATTGGTGGTTAACAATCTAATAGTCTCGATGGTTGATTCGGGAAAAACTGAGGAAATTTGTATAAAGTATATGACAAAACTCAGGCTTATAAATATGGTAAAAGAGTCCGGAGTAATTGTAAAAAACAGTGTTCTAAAAGTCGGCAACCTAGGCTGACTACCGCCTGGATTAGGCAGCAACTATTTGGCACCTAGTCCCAACCTGGGCGCTTAGGAGGCGGCATCTAGGCTCTAGGCGGCCCTTTTCCGCTCAATTAGCAACTAGCGATTTTTAGAACATTGGTAAAAATTCAAACAGAGCTCTGACAATAAATATGATAATCTTCATAATCGTTGGCAGGGAGGGAATCGGGTAGAAATCCAGCAAGAACTGAGATGTCGCTCAGAAAACGTAGGCGGAAGTGGGACAAAACTCTGGCAGCGGAGCTAAGATTTCGATCCCAGGGGGGCTGGACAAAGGGAGAAATTTTCATTCAAAAAGTTGTTTGTGTACTAGTATTATACACTATATCTTTAGATCATTTTTGCGAATGCAGTAAGAAAATATAAATTTATTATACTTTTTCTTGGGTAACTGAAATAAACAGGTACATAGTTCTAGAAGATGCTATAACCTTCAGAGGAAGATATAATAAGATTTAAATACAACCTAGATTAAACTGTAGATTACAAAATCTTCATATACAAATTTATACAAAATTGTCTAGACATATACCTAATATTAGCTTTTAAGAAAAATGAGTGGAGTGGGGGCCACACCAGCCTCACTACAGCTCCGCCCCTACCGCCGGCTACCGGAAGGAAATGGGAGATTGCTTGAAAAACGTTGGTGGAAGTCGGGCAGAACTCCTACAGATCCTGGGAGATCGCTTGGAAAACGCTGGCAGAAGTCTAGCAGAACTCAGACACTAGTTGGGAGATGGCTTGGAAGACGTCGGCAGAAGTCGGGTAGACTCTAGCTGGAACTGAAAAATGGCTCGGAAAACATCAGCTGAAGTCGACAGAACATAGAAAGGAGAATCGCTCGGGGTTTTACCCAAAATCAGGCAAAACTACGGCTTAGAAAGTGTGAAGGATAGCTATAGTAACAAAAAAAATTGCAGGCTTTCAACTACGAGAGTTTTTTAGGTCTTTTTCTATGCTTTTTAGCAGGGTTTCGGAAGCTTATTAAATGCTAAGACATTTTATTTATAGTTTTGCTGATTTCTTGAATTCATGAGAGATGGATTTAGAATGAGGGCGAGAGGCCTTTTTATTGGCGAAAATCAGCTCCCTGCGCCTCTTGGAAGGTGCAAGAATGGACACGTGCCGATAGGGGTGAAATCGAGCCGAGCCGAGACAAACTTTAGGTTGCTTGAGCTTGGCTAGCTGCGAATATGGTCAGCTCAAAACGAGCCACCAAAATTAGGCTTGAGCTCGGCTCACAAATTATTGATACAGCTTGAGCTCGGCTCACGTAGGCTCGCCACGTGCAGAGTCAGTCTAGAACGAGAGGCTTGTTCTCTATTTATAAGTTCTCTCAATGCAAGTTTTGTAGTTTGGTCGTGTTCCCACATCGAAGAACAAAGAAACCCACTAGCCACTCCTTTCTGTATAAAACCTTCCACTCCCCTTCTGCTCTTGAATCATAGCTCAATGCCCAAGGCACTGACACTTGGCAGCCTCTTGTCCATTCATATGTATATGTACATATAGTATATATGCCTTGGCTCATGAGCCCACTTAAGCCGAGCTTTCAATAGCTCTAGCTCAGCTCGTTTATCTAATGAGCTAAAATGTTAGGCTCGAGCTCGCTCGTTTAGCATTCAAGTCGAGCTTGAACGAGCTCTACTCGAGCCAAGTTTCGAGCCGCTCACAAGCGGCTCAGCTCATTTACAGCCCTACGTGCCAATCTTCAATTAGCTGCCTTGGTCCCTAAGATACCCTTGCCACTTGGGAGGAGCAGGCATGCTCGCTGGGCAAGCGAAAATTTGTGGTCTGGGAGCATGAGACTTGGCTCCTCCCGGATGATAACATGTGGTACCCTGCGCCTCCCCGGAGGCGCATCCAAACTTCAATGGTTGCCACATGGCACCTTTCCTCTACCAAGGGGTGCAGGCAAGCCCTTCCACGTGGCAAAATGCTCATGGTTCGCGCTCCGACGTCCGAAAATGCATCCCAGACAAGGTAAACGAAAAATATTCAGGGAGGTCACCCAAAGGTTTTGAAACGTTCTTGACGCACTAGTGGTGTCTGCTTTCCCAAACAATCCCTTGATCATTGAGGAATCGATCATTCGGTTGTCGATTGATCAAACTGATAAGTGTGATCGCCCTATCGTATAATGTTTGATTGCAATGAAATTTTATCGGGGGTTCGTAATCTAAGGACAAAAATATCAACAGACATATCAGAGAAATTCAACCTGGATGATCGCGATAGAAAACAGCGTGTTCTCACCAAGGTTGTATCTGATAATATAATAATCGAGCTCCGTTTCAAACAAAACTTGACGTGTGACTCAGGAACATCATGTAATTGTTATATTTGACATTCAGAGGCATTCTGAAAATATTTGATATGATCTGTAACATATGTGCTCGATTCGTCTGGTTTTAATGCCAGCAAAATCTCGTAATGATCGAACTGTCAAACGTTCCCCGAGTCGGATGTGGCTTGGACAGATTGTCAGGAGTGTTTAAAAGGCGTGAATGTCCATATCGATGATAAACTAGACTTCTCAAGGGCGACATCAAACAGGACTTAGTTCGTCCAAAAAGCCATGCTAATGCCTAGGCCATGCACATGCAGATGTTTTATGATGCTCTATGAAACTGATAGCTTCTGAAATTGTACTCCTTACCGTGGGAATGTGTAAAGTTAGACGATGGAATTGAGACCCAAATTTAGGGTTTATTTCTCATTACGTTATACTTATACAAATGTAAACATTAATTACACATTAGACCCTTATCTTCTAATCTACTTACATAAGAGAGTAAATGTAAAGTACAACTAATTACATATAAATCAATAACTTAACACTCCCCCTCAAGTTGGTGCGAAGATATCAATCAAGCCCAACTTGAACACGATGGGGTGAAAACTCTTGCTACCAAGCCCTTTTGTGAATATATCGGCCAGTTGATCTTCAAATCTCACAAAAGGCATACATATCAAACCTGTGCTCAGCTTCTCCTTAATGAAGTGTCTGTCAATCTCTACATGCTTCGTTCTGTCATGTTGAACAGGATTATGAGCAATGTTAATGGCAGCTTTATTATCACAGTAGAGTTTCATAGGACCATTATCAGTAAATCCCAAATCATGTAACAAGGTTTGGAGCCACAAGAGTTCACAAATGCCATGAGCCATAGCTCTGTACTCAGCTTCTGCACTAGACCTGGCGACCACGGATTGCTTTTTACTTCGCCAAGTAACCAAATTTCCCCCAATGAAAGTACAATAGCCAGAAGTAAAGCGTCTATCATCCACAGAACCAGCCCAGTCAGCATCAGTAAATGTCTCCAATCGCAGGTGACCATGTTTAGAGAACAAAATTTCCTTTTCTGGAGCTGATTTGAGGTACCTCATGATACGATAAACTGCATCTAGATGCGAAGCACGAGGATCATGCATAAACTGACGAACAACGTTCACTGCATAAGTAACATCTGGTCGAGTGTGAGCTAAGTACATCAGTCGACCCACTAGTCACTGATATCTCTCTTTGTCAGTGCACTCTCCCACATTACCACTAAGATGATGATTCGCCTCAATAGGAGAATTTGCAGGTCTACAGCCCAACATACCTGTTTCTTCTAAAAGATCAAGTATATACTTCCGTTGGGAGATAAAAATACCTCTATCAGACCTTGCCATTTCCATGCCAAGAAAGTATCTTAGTGATCTCAAATCCTTAATCTCGAATTCTTGAGCCAGACTAGATTTGAGATTAAGAATTTCATTCACATCATTGCCTGTCATTATTATATCATCAACATACACAATAAGGACAGAAACCTTACCAACGCCTCCCTTGATGAACATAGTATGATCTGCATGACTCTGTTTGTATCCAAACCCTAACATAGCCTTGGAAAATCTACCAAACCATGCTCTAGGTGATTGCTTCAGCCCATATAGAGCCTTCTTCAATCTACACACCTTCCCTTCAGCCTCAGAGGAAGAGAAACCCGGTGGTACATCCATATGCACCTCCTCTTCTAACTCACCATGGAGGAATGCATTTTTCACATCAAACTGGTGAAGGGGCTAATTCAAATTGGCAGCACAAGAAAGTAAAGCTCGCACAGTGTTCATCTTTGCTACTGGTGCAAACATCTCCTTATAGTTAATACCATAGGTTTGAGTAAAACCCTTGGCAACAAGTCTCGCCTTGTATCTTGGTCTGTCGTTTTTGTACCAAAAATATAATTTATAAAACCAAGGAATTAACTAGTATTCCGAAGAATAGTGGTTAAGTCCAGGATCGTCCACAGAGAGTAAAAAGCTAAGTTGCAATACGTTCAATTGATTTCTAATTTAATTCTACAAAGGAAAAGGTTTGGATTTTGATTTGGATTTGCTTAAACTAAAATTAAACTAGAAAGCAGATTAAAAGATTTTGAAACAAATGAGATAAAGGACTAGGGTTTCCGATTCAGTCTCCCCTTGTAACGCAATTATTTCGAAGCCTAGGGTTTGCATTCAACATTCAACCAGATCACCATAGGGTAGCAATTCCTATCGATAATCCCCAAAAATATAATCAAGATTTGCACTCCGTATAGGCTATCTCAACACGGCACGGATCGTCTCATTGGATTTAACCACGGCACGATCCGTCTCACGTTGTATAATCTATCTCAAAGCCTATCTCGAAACATTCAAAACTATTGTATGACAGTGCTTGAAACCATGGATACAAACACATTCGAATGTCAGAAAAATATCAAACTTCATAAAAAGTTATGAATCGATCAAGTCACACAATCGAGTCGAACATAAAACCCTAGAAATCAAACAATCATATTACTTGGAGAAGCATCCTCATCACCCTAGCCGGAGCGTTTAACCGATCATGGAGTGTTGTGCGTTATGCGAAGTGGTGGCCAGGCCTGTTGCTGCGTGGGAATCAGAGATCCTTCAAACCCTTTCTTTCCTTCTTTATATAGTGCTCCACGTAGTCGGTTCCCCACCGTAGGTAGCTAGCCCTGTTCTTCTCTACTGTTTTGTAATTAAGTGGGTCCAATTCCATAGTAGCTTAGGAATTTTATACAGTGCTTCTCTTCTTCAAATATCCAATATAAACTTGGTCTCTTTTCTTAATTAATTCGATTGGCACCGGTAAAATTCTCAATTTAGCTCCGATTGTTATCCAACGACTCTGTGGAAACTGAAACAAGGAAAACGAATATCAAACTCCAAAAATATAATAAACGGACATAACAAGAGTAAATTAGAGGGTGTAAATAGGCACATTTACGCACTTATCACATCCCCAACTTACACTTTGCTAGTCCCTAGCAAAGAAAGGAAAAACAAATAAAATAAAGCAACTAACTAAGGGATATCTTTTAAACCCCCGGGTGGCCCCGGTAGGACGAGTGAAGTCTCGTGAGGGTTTTCAGCAGTGATCACCCACAAAACACCATAGATCCCTTCACTTGGAACCCAAAAACCTACAATGCAACTCATCGATACACCAACACCAAGAATATAACACATGCAATAATAGTTCTAGACACTATCAAAACATAGAAATAAATCTTGGCCCCCAAACTTAGCGTGTGTGAGCAAAGATCTTGACCACAAGTGAACCACAACCGAGCACCCTCTCTGGACCGAGCTTCGACTTCAATTCTCACCGTGTTATCCACTCAACAACAGAAGACACTCGAAACAGGGTGCATGAAATAAAACTCTCAGAGTGCACGGATGGAAGTTATGCAATAAAGAACCAAAGTATCCCGCACACTTAAACACGAAAAGATAGCTTTTTAAAGTGGACACAAGATCTCATGAAAGGAATGCCAAGTATTAAAAACTATATCTATCCATCGATCCACAGCTCATTGCCCTTAAGATCAAATAGGACTTTTATTCGGTTATATCGCTAGGTAAGGAAGAGTGTTTCAAAGGTTAGGGTATAACATAACCAAGTGTCCGAGAATAGGCCAAAACACATAGGGCAAGTATATCAACATGCGCCCCCTCTTATCATTCTTTTCAACTCCGCCATATCTCTCGTATTTTTCACCATTCACACAATTCCACAATAAAATTCACATGTTTCTTCCAAACAAATGCATCTTCCCCTTTCTCATTCAAGTTCTATTTTTTTTCCTGTTTTTTGCAATTTTTTTCAATTTTCTTTTTAGCCATGGGGGAAGAACATACCACAATTAAAGCACTTCTTTCTCAAAATTTCGCTCACTCCCTTCTCCAAAGATTAATTCTCATATATTTGCCAATTCTCAGGACACAATATAGATGGTGGAGCGCAACAAGAAAAAAGCTTGTGCAAGAGGTTCAATCTGGCTAACAAGGGATAGGTGTTTAAGAAAAAGAAACGAACCGGCTCAAAGCACAAAAATGGCCTACTATCCTCTCCTAGGGGCAATACAACCATGTAACGATCCAATCCCAAATGATAAAATAATAGACATGCATTAAGTCTCAATACTTGACGACAAAGATAATGAGATCGATAACGATTAAGCTCTTTTTTTTTTACGACAAACAAAGAGTTTTTGTGACACCACTCCAAAGGAAAGTAAGGCACTAAAGCTCACATGGGTATAAGTCTCCACTAATCTAGCCATTGAAAGCACTCAAGTTACAACTCACAAGTAGTCAAGGTCCAAGAAATGTGCAGTGCAAAGATGCTAAGAGCGTATGTCAAGATAAATTCCTATCGCCAAGCTAGCAAAAAGAACTACCATACAACATAAATATTCAAGTAATGCCCAACAATTCTCAACACTAGCAACCAACAAGTAAACATTATAATCTCCAAAGCTCAAGTAAACAGGATCCAACAAGTATTTTTGAATTTTTTTTTTTTTGAAGATAATGAGCAAAGTGATCCATCCCCCAACTTAAAACGACACTGTCCTCAGTGACGGTTCAAGCATAGAAAAATAAAAGACAAGTCAGAGAAAGAAAGGAGAAATATCACCTCGCAGAGGACAAACAAAAGGCAAGGCAAAAGATAGGGAGGAGTCATCCCCCAACTTGAAGTGGAGTACCTGTGCAAAGTTAGTCCCACCAAACAAACAAAAAAATACTAATAGAAAGAAAAAGAAAAATATTTAAATAAAATAAAACTACCTAAAATAATCTACGAAAAGTGAACCACGCTCACATGGATTTGGAACTTCCACCACACCATGAAGAGTTGCATTTAATATAAACACCGCACCCCCTCTCGAGCTCTCTTTTAAAAACTGAACTCGACCGTGCCACATGATCAAATACTTTGAGTATTGCAATTGCTTACAGTGTTTCCGAAATTTAAGGCGGTTGACAATGTCCACTAAAAATAGAGGAAAAGTCGTATTAAAATTATCAACACCGAAAAAATCAATTAGTTTAACTCTATGAAAATCCAGTAATGGAGGAGGCTTAATAGGAGAGGTGGCATAATCTACCACTGAGTGGGCGTGATTTTCAAGTTCAACTGGACTTTTGACAAGTATTGGTATCGAGTCCTCCAGAGTTTTTGAATGAAAAGGTGTAACAGATATGCAAGTAGAATCCTCTTGAGAAAAACTTTGGGTATTAAGTTCATTACTCTAGTCACACTCCAAGACTTTCTCCAAGCCCAACTCAACCTCTTCACCAGCGACAATTGGCTCTATTTGCTCTTCTTTCCTAATATGAAAATTGACATCATCAACATTCTTATTGCAATCCCAAAATTTTGCATTCATTTCAGCAAGCTCATTATAATAAGCCCAACCCTTTTCATCAGCTCTATCCAAAAATTCACCATGGCACATCATGTCTACAAACTGACGCGTTTTACAATTCATGCCCTCATAAAAATATTCTATAATGTGCCAAAATTCAAAGCCATTGCATGGAAAAGAGGATAGCAAATCGTTATATCTTTCCCAATAATGCAAATAAGACTCTTCTTCGATTTGAGTAAAATGTACAATTTCTTGTTTGCGAAGAAAAATCTTATGCGCCATCTCATGCACTGAGGAGAACTTTTCCAGAAATAACTTTTTCACCTCTTGCCATTTTGTCTTAGATGCTGACTTCAAATTGAAAAACCAACCCGCAGCCTCATATTGCAAAGAATGCTCGAAAAATTGAATCTTAACCGCTTCAATGTCTAGGTTGGACAAAGTAGCACAACGCTTTTCAAATTGCTGAATATGCAAGTATGGGTTTTCATCGGAAAAACCATAAAAATTGGGAAGCAATTTTATCATCTCAGGTCCCAAGTTGTTCCGAGCCATTTTTTTTTTCTCTTTTTGGTTTTTTTATGTGGGGAAAAAAAAAAAAAAAAACTCTTAGTGCAAGCTACTATATTGAGACAAGAAAACAAAACTCACAGTGCTAGGCATAAAATCAGTTACTGCACTGAACTTACTCTAACACCAAGTAGTTGCTAGCTTTAAATTTGTCCCGCATAAAGTTAGGAGCCTGCAAAAAGAAAACTAATACGGAAAAGATATATATAAAAACTAAGAATCAAACTAAAAACAAATTGAAAATACGCAACCGTGTTTTAACTCCCCGGCAACGGCGCCAAAATTTGGTCTGTCGTTTTTGTACCAAAAATATAATTTATAAAACCAAGGAATTAACTAGTATTCCGAAGAATAGTGGTTAAGTCCAGGATCGTCCACAGAGAGTAAAAAGCTAAGTTGCAATACGTTCAATTGATTTCTAATTTAATTCTACAAAGGAAAAGGTTTGGATTTTGATTTGGATTTGCTTAAACTAAAATTAAACTAGAAAGCAGATTAAAAGATTTTGAAACAAATGAGATAAAGGACTAGGGTTTCCGATTCAGTCTCCCCTTGTAACGCAATTATTTCGAAGCCTAGGGTTTGCATTCAACATTCAACCAGATCACCATAGGGTAGCAATTCCTATCGATAATCCCCAAAAATATAATCAAGATTTGCACTCCGTATAGGCTATCTCAACACGGCACGGATCGTCTCATTGGATTTAACCACGGCACGATCCGTCTCACGTTGTATAATCTATCTCAAAGCCTATCTCGAAACATTCAAAACTATTGTATGACAGTGCTTGAAACCATGGATACAAACACATTCGAATGTCAGAAAAATATCAAACTTCATAAAAAGTTATGAATCGATCAAGTCACACAATCGAGTCGAATATAAAACCCTAGAAATCAAACAATCATATTACTTGGAGAAGCATCCTCATCACCCTAGCCGGAGCGTTTAACCGATCATGGAGTGTTGTGAGTTATGCGAAGTGGTGGCCAGGCCTGTTGCTGCGTGGGAATCAGAGATCCTTCAAACCCTTTCTTTCCTTCTTTATATAGTGCTCCACGTAGTCGGTTCCCCACCGTAGGTAGCTAGCCCTGTTCTTCTCTACTGTTTTGTAATTAAGTGGGTCCAATTCCATAGTAGCTTAGGAATTTTATACAGTGCTTCTCTTCTTCAAATATCCAATATAAACTTGGTCTCTTTTCTTAATTAATTCGATTGGCACCGGTAAAATTCTCAATTTAGCTCCGATTGTTATCCAACGACTCTGTGGAAACTGAAACAAGGAAAACGAATATCAAACTCTAAAAATATAATAAACGGACATAACAAGAGTAAATTAGAGGGTGTAAATAGGCACATTTACGCACTTATCATATCTCTCAACTGTACCATCAGAATTTTGCTTAACAATGAAAACCCATTTGCATCCTACTGATTTCTTTCCTCCTGGAAGTGATACTAGCTCCCAAGTGCCATTCTTTTTCAAAGTTGTCATCTCTTCTACCATAGCTCCTTTCCACTTAGGTATTATAAATGCATCCTGTCAATTCTATGAAATACATATAGAAGAAAGAGACGAAACAAAGGCATGGTACGAAAGAGATAAATGATCATACGAGATAAATTGAGAGATGGGATGTTGAGTACATGACCTAACACCTTTCCGAAGAGCAATAGGGAGATTATCAGACTCAATAAAGGGGGATTCAATAGGAGAAAATTCATTACCAGATAAGTCAGCTGAGGAATTCGGAACTGGAGCAGGGAATTATAATTGACAAGGTGGTATTACACATGAGGACTTTCCTTTCTTCTGTCTAATGTAGGTCTTTAAGTTAGACCCTTTCAGTCGTTGTGGTAGTTCCTCAATATTGTCACCAATGTCATGAGTTGCTCTTTCAGCAGATATTGGTTCCTCTCTAAATTGTTTCATCTCCCCCTCACCATAGTTATAAAAAGAGGTCTCTTCCTCTCTCATCTCTTCCTGCCGATACTCCCCCTGAAGAGATGGAGTGGAGGGAGAGTAAAAAGACACTGTTTCCCAAAAAGTAACATCCATAGAAATATAAAACTTTCTAGAGTGAGGATCATAACATTTATAGCCCTTCTGGGTAGGAGAGTACCCAATAAAGACACACTTATGGGCTTTCGGACCTAACTTGTCCCCAGAGAGATGAGGGGCATGAACAAAACACACACAACCAAACACCCGCGGTGGGAGGGTGATGACGCGAGAACTGGGAAGAAGACACTGTGTGGAACTGGAGAACACTAGATGGCATACGGTTGATAAGATAAGTAGCAGTCAAAATCGCCTCTTCCCAAAAAAATTTGGGAACATTCATGGTGAATAAAAGAGAGCGAGCTACCTCAGCAAGATGATGATTCTTGCGTTTAACAACTCCATTTTGTTGTGGAGTGTCAACATAAGTCGTCTGATAAAGAATGCCATTTTTGTCTAGGAATGCCCTAAAATTCCTATCTATATACTCAGTCCCATTGTCACTACGAAGAATTTTAATATTCGTATCAAATTGAGTGCGTAGCATGGCATAAAATGATTTAAAACAAGAAAAAACATCACTTTTTGACTTAAGTAAATACACCCAAGTAACACAAGAATAACAGTAAATAAAAGTGACAAACCACCGAAAACCTTTAAGAGAGGTAACAGGGGAAGGACCCCAAACATCAGAATGGATAACTGTAAAAGGAGACGCACTCCGTTTATTAATAGGTGCATAAGATGAATGTTTATGTTTTCCAAACTAACAGGCTTCACAAAAAAACTGACTCCTAGGACAATGCTTTATTAAATTAGGAAAAAGTTTCTCTAAAATTCCAAAAGAGGGATGACCCAATCTACAGTGCCACTGATGTAACATAGTAACAGCTGGACCCATATTTGCTTGCAGAGCAAGACCACATGACGTGGGTGGACGAGGTTCAAATTCCAAAAAATAAAGCCCACCATGTGATTTACCATTGCCAATCACCTTCCTCGTATCCAGTTCCTGAAAGACACAATGAGTAGGAAAAAAGGTCACGGAACAATTTGCAGAACGAGTAAGGCTACTAACAAACATAAGATTGTGGCAAAGTTGGGAATATATAAACTAAAGATAGAGAAATAGAGGGAGAATAGCGAACGGAACCCTTCCCTGAGATAGCAGAGAATGACCCATCTGCTATTCGAACCTTATCCTTACTAGAACAAGTAGAGTAAGAATCAAACACAGAGGAACACCTAGTCATATGATCTGAGGCACCAGAATCTATAATCCAAGGAATAGCAGAAGATGTAGTAAATGCATTAGTCGGAATACCTGTGTGAGCAAAATAAGATGAAGTAGGAGCTGTTGTGGAAGAGAAAGCTATAGTAGATGGAGAATCAGCCCGAGCAATAAGGCGCCTAAGAGTTTGTATCTCCCCTTGAGAGAAACTACCAACATGATCAGATGATTCCTGAATCCCAGAACTAAACCCAAAATCAGGCAAGGTGCCAACTGTAGATTCTGAAACCTGAGCCTGGGCCCGAGAACGCACCGGACCACGACCATGGCCACCGCGTCCACCCTCGCGCCCACGAGAGGGCTTGCCATGTAGCTTCCAACAAAAATCCCTGGTATGATCAGTGTTGTGACAATAACCACACTGGAGTGACACACGATCAGGAGGCCCGCTGCTAGTACCAGATTGTGACTTGCCACCCTGGAGAATAGGCGTGCTATCAAAACCAAAATGACCCTGAGGAGTAACAACCAGGGCAGAACGATCAAAGATAGGAGGGTGCAACATAGCACCCCTCCTACTCTCCTCCTGCTGAACAATAGAATAGACCTCTCCTAATGATAGAAACGGAACACGATCCAACACCTGCACTCTAATCGGATCAAGCTCCAGATCAAGACCAGCAAGAAAATCATAAACATGCTCTTTCTCCATCCTTTTTAGCCAATTAGTAGCATACACAACACAAACAGCCTGAAAGCCCTGATAATAATCAAACTCCCGCCAAGCTCCACTCTAGTCAGCAAAATACACAGCAACAGAACGATGATTTTGCTCCAATGTAAGGAGTCACTTCCTCAACTCAAAACATTGTGCATCATTACCCTGCTGAGAATAGGTCTGGTCTGCAGTAGTCCAAATCTGATGTGGAGTATCAAGCAGAAGAAAAGTATGGCGAATATCAGCTCTCATAGAGTTAAATAACCAGGTCATGACTAATGATTTCCGAGATTTAAACTTCTTGAGTTCGACCGCCTCAATAGGTGGAGTAACAAGGCCCTCAATGAATTCGGACATCCATTTGGCCTCAATAGCCAAAGTAAAAGTATGAGACCAAATCAAATAGTTGGTACCATCCAACTTAATATGGCAAATATCCAGAGAAAAATTATCTAGAGTCCCTACACGACTCAACTCATTATTCGTACTAGCGGAAGCCGTTTGTTTATCCTCTGACATTTTAACACACCCAGATTATGACAAATGATTAAAAAAAAACTTGATTATTCGGACCCAAACTCAAACCAGTGTAAATAACTCTTACCCAAGCCAAATAAAGACACCAAATCTGATCCAACTAAAAAAAAAACACAAAGAAACCTGAACTGGAGGCAACCGAGTGTTGTACAACATCAGAAAAAGGTAAGAATCGACTGGGGTACTGTCGGAAAAGTCTGGAGTGGCGTCGTACGGCGTCGGAAGTGGCTGTATGGCGCCGGAAATGGCTGTGCAGCGTCGGAACTCGTCGGGATTGACTGGGATGATGGCAAAAACTGGTCGGAAAGTCCAGCAGGAGCAAGGACGACTCCGGGTAATGATCGGCGAGTCTTGGGCAAGGCCAGACGATGTTGGAAATAGCCGGCAAATCTCCGGTGAGTATGGGTGACGTCGAAGAAACGATCAGAACTCAAGATCTGAGTTCGTCGGAAGTCACAAATCAACTGGGTCCTCAAATCTAATCGTCAAGACTGTTCGTTGATTGCCGACAATGGAACAGGTCTGTTCGTTAATTGCCGAAAAGACTCAACAAGGTGAGCCAGTCGTTGTTGGTCACTACATCGTGTGCTCTGATACCATGTAAAGTTAGACGATGGAATTGAGACCCAAACTTAGGGTTTATTTCTCATTATGTTATACTTATACAAATGTAAACATTAATTACACATTAGACCCTTATCTTCTAATCTACTTACATAAGAGATTAAATGTAAAGTACAACTAATTACATATAAATCAATAACTTAACAGAATGGTATGGTACGGACCGCTCCTGTTTACCTTTACCGGGAATTGCATGCTTTTGTGTGGCATGATTCACCTCATTGCGCCTAAACCTGGTTGTTTCGATCCAGGGAGAACCAATATCTCAGATTAACTTCAATTGTCACAAGTGGAACAAAATCTGATGTCAACTTTCCACAAGTTGGATGGATCAAGTGGCAGGTCAACACTACCACTTTGAGGAAATATGCTTTCTAGGATGTGAAATATGTTTGCTTGGCGAATATTTGACAAAACACGTTGGGCAAGGTCCCAGATTGTGTCCAAGTCTCAAGAGTCCGATAGGGTACTTCACAAATTTACAAAAGTAGATGGAACATAGCAATTGGTTATGGACCACCCTCTCATATATAGGAGACAGTGTTCTAAAACATGGAACTAATCGGCGATTAATGGACAATTAATCGCTCGCAAGACCTATCCGATTAGGTCCGACTAACGATTAATAACCGATTACTAATTAATATGCACCGATTAATCTGATTCATCACTCGAAGGTGACCGACCGCCCAACTAACGCCTAGCGACTTTTAGAACATTGATAGGAGATTATGTGGGTGTTTTGTTTGGCCTAGACATTCGGGCCGAGTTTTGTGGCCTGTAAAAATGGTGATCCTCTGTACCTTGATAAACCCACTCAAGCAAAAGCATAATCACTTTGCTCACATTTATTTACGGATATTCAAGCTAATTCGGATGTTCCAAGATCTTCTTTCCCGATCTAGTGTATGGGTCTTATGAAAATTAAGTGGAGCTCCCATGAATAACAAACACAAAACCATTTTTCATGTACTTCCTTTAGGCATATTGTTGCCACTTTCCCCTAAACCTCCATTGAGTCAAGAATCGAGAAGGAAGACATGGCCGTAAATCAAATGGTGAGCAATCGACGGTAGCTGGGAAAAGTGTGGATCACAAAGCAACAGCAATGATAATTCCACAGGATCGTATATATTAACATGGTGACACTGATTGCAGTATTAACATGTTTTCTAGTCTCAATTTGGTGCAATGTTATGCTGCCTATTGAGGAAAATCTTCTACAGTTTATCCTTCTTTAAATAGCGACGAAATTGGAGGGACAAATTACAAGCCTCAAGGTAGCTAAAGAGAGAGTTAGAGAAATAATTCCTATCAAGCCAAACCATCTCGGTGTGAAACGCTAGGAAAAACAATCAAGTTCATCAAATCAAGGAAAGGGAGGCGGACCCTTGCCACCTCAGTTTACGTTATAGCTTTGATACATTTACATGTCTTAAGTGTCGGATCCATCTAATTTTAAATTTTCATCTCAAGGACTCGGTACGTGCCAAAACATTCATATTCCCAAGTATTTGTTTATATTTTTTAGATAAATGGTGCCTACAAAATGTTTTAAGGCATTTCTTGCATAATATACCAGCTCCATACACAATTTATGGCACCTTTGGATTATGAAACATGCTTTCTAGCCTGATAGGTGAATATTTAGTTACACATGTCGGAAATAACCATATTTGATCCTAGAGTGTCTGATTGATTTTTACATATAGAAGAGTCTATATAGCATACTCCCTCTGTTCCATAAAGTTAGTCCCCTACGAAAAGACGTGCAATTTTCAGATAAAAATTAAGGTACACCCGTGGATAATTTTAAATTTTTTTTGCACCAAATTAAAGATCTCAACTAGCTCTTTAATTTGGTGCAAAGAAATTTGAAAAATTACGCTCGAAAGTACCTTCTTTTCTAATTCGGAAATTGCACGTCTTTTCGGAGGGGACTAACTTTATGGGAAGGAGGGAGTAGCAATTTAGGTTGTGTACCTTTCTCACATTAGTAGAAGATAGAGTCAGTGTTCTGTTTGGCCGAGGCTTTCGAGCTGGGAGCAATTTTCTTTGCATAGGATGTTTTCTGTTCTTAAAGGTGTTCCATTTTGGGCAAGTGGCTAGGTTTTCTACCTGTGTTTGGTGTATCGGCGAAAAAAGAATGCTAGCTTAACACCAACATAAACGCAATGGAGAAACAATTCAACATAACCACTTCCACTCTCGAGAAATGGCTTCTTCCTACAGAGAGGCCCCCCTACAGTTTTAGCAACAACTAAAAACTAGAAACGCAACAAGCAAGATAAAGAAACTAAGAAAGACAACAGGACATATTTATGCTCCACATACCTCATGAAGTAATGAATAAATAACAGATTGGGAAAAAACACACCTCGTAGTAACTAGAAGAGAGCATGGTTGTGACAACCAACGTCTCCAGATTTGGCGAACTTTCCAACAGGTTAGCTATCCCAGGGGAGACTGATTTGAAGATAGGCGTATCTAGCTTTAAACATTTGCACTTCATTAATACGGGAGAGCACAAACTTTGGCTTCCATTATTGATAGCACCTAGAAGATGCAGGCCAAAAAAAATTATGTGATTCAAGAAGATCATTCAACAGACACAACAATAAGAGCTTATGCATATACAGACAAAAATACCATGGATTTCGTAGCTTAGTTTTCAGGCCATGTTTCAGTCCTTAACTGCAGTAAGTAGCGCAGTACTCCTACTAAAGAGACTGGATAGGGATACTTAAACAGTAAACCTAATAAGATGTTTGATTGTAATAAAGCGTCATGCATTCCTCCAATAAACCTCATTGTGCACAAAATCAAACGCAGGATATAGGGAACTTACACAGTGATCTCATTCTCATTTTCAATACTGGGTAGTTCAACAAACTTCTTAACAGCAAGGTTGGTTCCGGAGTTAGTAATAGGAGAATATATTCAACATGATTGCTTACGAGTTTATTGAGGGCAAAGGGAGTGATCTCATGTCACCAGGAGCATGTCATTGCTAGAGGAACAGCGCTAACACAAAAACATGAACAAGGCCAGTACTCTGTAGGCTTTTTTTTCCACTAAAATGGCTCCAATCCATATCTTCCTATCTGGTTGACCAAATAAAGTTGGTTACACAGAGAAAGAAGTATGACATAGCTGACCACTTTAAATATTGGTCTAAGTCAATCACTTACCAAACCTATCGAAGCTGAGCTTTCAGTCCCAATCAATTGGGGTTGGCTACCTAACTACGTTTTCTCCATTGAGGTCTTTCGAGGAAATATGTCCCGTGATATCCAACAAGCCCAGATCCATTTGAACTATCGCCTCTAATGTCAAAAGTGGTCTACCCCTCCCTTTAGGGCTACCATTTATTGTAATTATATCGCTTCTCCTAACTCCTACATTGGCTGATTTACGATAGATGAGCAAAACCTCCATAATCTATTTTTCTCACCTTATCCTCTATCAGTGCTACCCCTACCATTACGCCCAAAACCATTACATGGCCAGAGAAAAATGATCTCATAAGCATTTTAGTATAAATATATAAACATCTTTCAAGTTGGCTGTGATACCATATAAACATCTGCTTTTCCACTTGCCTCCAATACCATGAAAACATATTGCAGCAGAAGATAGACAACCACAAAAGTCAAAAACAAGAAAACCAACATTTTCACAAACTTATGCAAGTTACCCATAGGACTCCTTTATGTGCACTAATTATGCTACAGACTAATTCTATCTATTATATATTAACTTCTATGCACAAACATTGCTGGCTTGAAATGCAAATAGAAGTATTTCTTAGTACAATAACAACCAAATTCTTGAAACACCTAACAAGTATTCCGACACAAAGAAATTGTGCACTTCTCTGTCAAGGTTTAAACTCAAACTGGCAACCCGATTGTACCCTCTTCAAATTCTACTAATTCACCTAGACATTAATTCATCAAGACCATGAATACGAGCAATACCATCGCCTACTTTTAAGTACATACTGGTACTTACAGTCTTTACTTTTCTATTATATTGCTTAATACGTTGACGGATAGTATTACTAATTTGGTCGGCTTCAATGGTTCCCAAGAGTATTTCCCAATTCCTTTTTGTTTAGAAAAAAAAAATGCCTCACATTAGATAGAGTAGAAGGCCTAATCTATTAGTCACATGACCCATTTCCGGTTATCTATAAAGGAAATGCTACCATAAACATACAAGAGAATCTCTGTGACTGTGTGTATAGCTCAATTCAACAAGGACATGATTGTGAAAACACCAACCTGTACAGCCCAAGTACCTAAAGTAATGTTCTTTACATGAACAAGGCTCTCGAGAAGCCCCCTTAAAACCTTTTGAATACTTTCATAACCATCCTCGCCGTCAACGTCGCTTTCATCTTTGCTGTCAAGGTCACTATCATTATCGCTGTCCTCACTAGGCCTTATCAAGTCAAAATTGAGCGTGGCGTCAACCAGAGACGACACATCAAGCAGCCGACAAGTAGTCCTCCCTAAACATCCTAAAATCTGCAATGACTGAAGATTAGGAGCTGAAATTTCAACCTCAGAGACGACACGATATTCATAATCCCAAATTCTCTCAAGATCAATTCTTTCACAGCCGAATGACTAACATGCATACATTCGAAACCATGGAAGCAGTAAATTTCCAAAAACTCCAACACGGGACTGACTACCCACTAGTATCTTCTCAACCACACCATCACTCAACTCCACGTACCCAATAGACAATTTAGTTAGCAAATTCCAGGCAACAGCTCCTTTGTGCACCACACTGCACAAACAGAAGCGCAACACTTTGAACGACGCATTTGTAAACAAAAGCTGTGGCAACCTATAACGACATTCGGCAGACATGTCATTATCTATATCGTCGAAATGAAGGTGAAGCTCGTCCGTCCCCTTCCCTACCGCAAAGAAAATCCATAAACTAACATTGGGTTCGAAATCCGGCTCATGATTACTATCGCAATCAACCCGGAATTTCTTGAGCTTAGAACAGTTGCAGAGAATTAGGGTTTTCTCGACAAAGGTAACAAAGGCAGCAAAGTCAGCTAAGTCAGCTAAGTCTCGACAACAGGAACGGAAGTGGAGAGATGGTAGGTAAGTCCATAGGAATTGCCATCGTTTCGACGGTACCTGGGTTTTGATGGCGTTTCCAATCGGTAAGCAGGAGAGAATGTGAACGAGTAAATGGTCAGTCAAATCCGAGATTCGATCAACGGTGGATATATTTTTCTTTCCGTCACGCCGTTTCGGAGAGGGTTCGTCGGACAAGTGGCCGCTGGGTCCATCAACCGGGGTCGAGTCGTTATCGCTTAGTCGACCGTGGTGGTCGGAATCGTAGCTGTCGCTTTCGACATTGTCGTCGTCGTCGGAATCGTGGCTATAACCTGAATCGCTACCGCTTTCGGTGCTTCGTGTTGACATGGGTTTTCAGTACAACAAATTGGTCTAAAGTCCAAAAGAAAGGTTCCAAAGTAGATTTAGTCCGGCTTAAGTTTTAGTGATGTGTAAAATCTATTAATGAAAATATTTAGAGTTTAAGGTCCGTGAAAAGACCAAATTGCCTTTAATGAGACAAGAGTCTTATTTGGCTAACACAAAAAATGTCTTTTTTAATTTAAATGATCTTAAATGAGACAAGGGCCTTATTTGGCAATCACAAAATATGTCTTTTTCGTGTTTTTCGATCTTGTTGCACTTTCATAGGGTATCCTAGAATTTTAGGCACTTTCATAAGGTACTCTAAGGTTTTAGGCACTTTTATAGGGTTTTAAAGTTCATTTTTCTATTATATGGTTTTAGCAGTTTAGGCACTTTCATAGGGTATCCTAGGGTTTTAGGCACTTTTATATATAGGGTACCCTAAAATTTTAGGCACTTTCATATAGTACCCTAGGGTTTTAGGCATTTTTATAGGGTTTTAGGGTTCATTTTCCTATTATAGGGTTTCAGCGGTTTAGGCACTTTCATAGGGTACCTTAGGGTTTTAAGCACTTTCATATATAGGGTATCCTAAGATTTTAGGTACTTTGATAGAGTACCCTAGGGTTTTAGGCACTTTCAACGCCGGTCAACCTTAATCAACGCCGGTCAACGCCAGTCGACGCCGGTCAACGTCAGTCAACGCCAGTCGACTTTGGGAGGTGTTATTTGTAAATTTTAGACAGAATGTCCTTTAAACTTTAGAGGAAAATATTTATATCCTTATCATGGCAAAAATCCTTATAGTATGTCCTCCTACTCAATTTACCCGTTTTCAGTAGAGGGTTTTGGAGGAAAACGAGTGCCTCGTCATTAGCTTCCTTCCCTGATGAACTGCCTGCTATATCTGGATTCTAGACGGGGTTATCCCGTTTAGGTCAGTTTCGCCGTAGGAATTCCGAAAAAATACTTTTTGACATGGGTTTCGCCCCAGAAATCTATGCACAATCTGTACGTGGTAGGCTTTCTGCTTTTCAGTCCTGCTACACACAGCAATCTGTACACAGGTTGTGCACATATTTCGTTGTGGGGTCCACCACAAGTCCTACACAAATCATCTAAGTCGTTCATTAAATGTAAAACATTTTTTCAAGGGTTCCTATAAAAAATAAGCTCAATCCAATACCTACAAGTGCTTCATCCAACCATCTAACTTTTCATTCAGATTTTCGGATAATGAAAAGTTATATGATTGGATCGAGCACTTATAGGTATCGGATTGAGATTATTTTTTACAGAGACCCTTGAAAAATATTTTACATTTAATGAACGGCTCGGATGATTTGTGTGGAACCCGTGGTGGATCCCACAATGAAATCTGTGCACAGATTATATGTGTGTAGACTTTCTGCTTTTCAATATCAGTAACGATTGAGGTACAGCAGTGACTGTACAGCAGCCCAGTACAGAAGATGGGTTTTGGGCCTGTTTCGGGTCTCGCAAAGATGATCGAAGCCATTCATTTTGTTCAAAACATATTGTTTACGGTCCTTATAAAAAATCATCTCAATCCGATATCGGTAAAGACTTTTACAAATCATCCAACTTTGCTTCAAAAAATAAACGCCTTTACCGATATTGGATTGAGATGATTTTTTACAGAGACCGTAAACTATATGTTTTGAACAAAATGAATGGCTCCGATCATCTTTGCGAGACCCGAGACCGGCGCAAAACCCATCTGTACTGGATTGCTGTACAGCCACTGCTGTACCATTAGCAGCTCTCTTTCGATATTCGGAAAAACTGATTTTTTACCGGGCCTAAAAAATTTTTTTTTGAATTTATGAATATTTTTTCATACTTTTGCGAGATCTGAAGTATGCCTCACACTGGTGAGATAGATACAGTCAGTCAACCTAGACTTTCTGCTTATCTCTAGGGATGGGGGTAAAAGTATCAACGAAATATTAATTTGATCCCAGTATATAAATCGTTGTATATTGGTCCTAAATTCGGAATGAGTACTAATTGGAAGGACAACATTATAAATTTACATTATAAAAAGACCAAAAAAAAGGGTATTGGGTTGTATAATTTTAAAAACTTAACTAAATTTAGTTAAAATTTATTAGAGGGAACAATAAAAAAGACGATGTCAAAAAGTTCGGAAAAAATTTGGTTAAATGGACCCTTATTCTAATATTTGATAGCATCTCCAATCCCTTTCTAATATTTAAAGCATTTTTCGGTTCTTACTTAAAGGGACTTTTTTAATATTTAAAGCATCTTCGATTCTTATTTAAAGGGCTTTTTTAATATTTAAAGCATCTTCGGTTCTTGTTTAAAGAGACCGGAGATGCTATTAAACATTAGAATAAAGGACCATTAACCAAACTATAGGAATTACTCCGAACAAAATGATAGCTTACAATATTTGGTTTCCAATAAATATATAAGATATTATAACCACGCATAAATACTGTGTGGTAATAGCATTGTTGTTTGGTTCCGGGGCTCATCCACTATTCAAAGGTTAGTTCTAATGTAATTTGCATCCACATATGAGTACGTTATCTCCGCATAATATTTGTAATTAGAGCCGGCCTTAACTTTTAGGGAGTTAAAGCAAAAATTAAAAATAGGACTTTTTTTGTTGGACTATAATAAAGGATAAAAAAAAGGTAGGATGGGACCTTATAATTTAGAATTTTTTTGGAGTCTTAAAACAACCGCAACACTTGTTTTAGCTTAAGGTCGGCTCTGTTTGTAATCTATGAGCTGAAATAATTTGTCTCTTAGTATTTGCCCCTAAAAAAAATCATGTATTCATGTACTTTTCTTGTTTTTCCAACCTAGAGTGGAGTTATTAGCAAAGATAAAAATAAATAAATAAATCTTCCACCTTGATTTTTTAAATGTTGATTGAATTGAGTTTTCATAGTGGTGATCGAATTACATGCACGTTAGCTTTCACTTTACTATTTCAATCCAACCTCAATTCCATTTAAAATCTGTTCTCATACAAGAGAAAAAATTAGCACAACCAATACCCCAATTTAAATTTGGTTTGATTTTACTCGGTGAACTTTGTTAAGTTTATTACACAATACCGTGCGCCGTGCTCGCATTTTATTCTGTGAATCAACACAACCAATACCCCAAAATCTTGTTTCTCAATTAGTGTTGTGGCCGTTCAATGGATAGAAAAAAATTGAAAAATATCAATGCAAACCTTTTTTTCTTTTAACCCGTGCATTGAACGGACACAAAAGTTATTATTATA
Organism: Rhododendron ovatum; assembly: GCA_019656835.1. NCBI lineage: Eukaryota > Viridiplantae > Streptophyta > Magnoliopsida > Ericales > Ericaceae > Rhododendron > Rhododendron ovatum. The sequence goes on along the minus strand of CM033793.1, from coordinate 10,277,638 downwards.
TATGTGGAAAATTAAAATGGAGTTCGTCTTTAGAGAGGCAATATCTACTAATATAAAATGCCTGATAATAAAATCTAATTGTACGTTTTTATAAAAAAAAATTAAAATTTCACAAAATTATTGTCAGAATCTCAACTTTCTTCACCGAGTCACAACTGATAATATGGTTCAATTCTCAAAGCAATTTTGTTTTAGGTATAACTTCAAAATACCCCCAAAACTTTAACATCGTCTGATAGTACTATGCGTCAAACTCGGCCACTTTATTTGGTTTAATTTGTAGTTTGGGTTTAAGTCATATTTACCGAGAGGAAATTCCAAACAAGTGAATGTTCACAGTTCACACAAATGAATGAGCAATGGCGAGAGATAGCGATAGGGAAAGAGTTGGCCTACTTGGTTAGAGTTCAATCGTCTACATCGACTATTGACGAGGTCTGGCGAACAGCAATTTAAATATCATTTAGTAGATAAAATATGGTTTGCGCACCAATATGAAAGGGAGGATTGGGAGTGAGAAGGCTAAACCTATTTGCATGTGGAAGGGATATGGTGGAGAAATGTGGTGATAGCGAAGTATGAATATGGGTGGGGAAAGTGGTCTTCTCTTAATGTAAGTTTTTCGTATGGAGTGGGGCTTTGGAGGGGCATCATGAATGGGAGGGAGGTTTTCGTTAGAAATACTCATTTGGAGGTTGGTGACGGAAGAAGGGTGAAGTTTTGGAAGCATGTGTGTACCGGCACAAAGAAGAGAGGTTGGGGGATGCTTTTTCAGTATCTATCGTATGACTACCGATAAGGATGCCCATGTTTTTTATTATCTTTAACACAATGACGGCGTTATAGTATGGGATATTCAATTGCGTATGAATGTACTTGATTGGGAGGAGGATGGATTTGATAGCCTTGCTTTCTAGAACACATGGTTTGCAAAGCGTAGGGGAAGGGGGATGAGATGTGTTTGAATCTTTCTAAGTCAGAATCTTTTCAGGTGAAGTCTTACTACTAAGATATACGTGGTGGTGGTAATCTCTCCTTCCGTTGGCAAGAAATATGAAAGACTAATGCTCTGACAAAGGTGAGTTTTTTTGGATGCTATGCGGCCCAAGGTAAAATTCTTACTATTGATCCCATGATTCGAAGGTGGAGGATTATTGTCAAACTAGTGATGTATGCAGAAGAGACGCGGAGAAGGTTCATCATTTTCTCATTCATTGCGGGTGGCTTGGGAGCTTTTGGACTTAGGTATTTTATGGTTTTGGGATGGAGTGGGGCATTAATTTCAAGAAAGTTTCTCTTCAAGAAATGTCATAGTGCTCTTAATCGAGTGGAGAAGTGCTAGAGTGGGAAATAGAAGAAGGAAGCAGGTCCGGGCCATGATCCCTCTTTTTTCTTTTTATGTGGATCATATGGCTAATCATATGTTTATGATCAAGGGTCTTTTATTTAGTAATAACTAGTACAGTTGAGACAAGGAAGAATAATGTAATCCTTCCCTTGACCAATTCCACAATTCATAATTGGTTTGATCTTTTTCATCTTTTACCAAATTGTAGGATTTGCTTCCAGGAAACTTGTGAAAATAATTAGGTGAAGAAGCAAATTTTATTTCTTCACCTTACCTTACCTTTTCTTTCCTTTACTGTTTCATTGTAAATCGACCCCACAAACCCATCATCCTGTAACCGAACCCCTTGATGTAAAATAATATTGCACACACATAAACTATTAACAAGTAAAATAGCTAAGAAAGAAAAATGGTTTAACAAGTTAATATTATTAAGACATCCAATAACTATAGCGCTGCATCAGAAAAGCAGCAGCACAAACCAGTAATAGCTAAGAAAGAAATATGGTTTTGAGCTGTCCATTTCAGAACAAAACTACTGCGTTGGGAGAGGATCTTGGAAAGCTTGAAAGCTTTCGAGCTGCTCGGACAAATTCCTTTGGCCAATTACGACTTAGCATTTCCAGATCAATAACCATCTTTTGGAGCAGCCTTGCATTCTTCAGTAGAAATTGTGCAAAAGACAAGTGGAAGTCACAGTCACAGTCATACCTTCCTAAACCGATAAACTTAACTTCTTGGAGACGCAACATCAAACACTTGAAAGGCTTCTTTCTTGATGTCCAATAGCTCTTTTCGTCAAAATCATGAAGTCCGGTGAGTTCAGTACAAAAGTACTGCACACAAACAATACGTTAACCTGAGATTTTGCATAAGTTAAGGCCATCAATGCAACTATTGCAACTATCAAAGAGTGACTTCTTATGCTAATTGAATTATTCAAAGTCCACTCAGAGGTCATCTACAAGGATATTATGAAGACATATATACGACGGAAGCAATGAAGCATTCTAAACATAATCACTGCAAAACTCAACAAATGGCATCTATAAATAGGTGCACCAACAATTCTAGCATCCGCCAACTATAAGTGAGTGGAACCACCAACTAAGGAAAAGAATAGGGTAAGTCTTCATACCATAAGAATTAAACTAAAGTAAGCGGCCAAAAAATGAATACATCAGACAGTCAGGCCCACCACTACAAAACAAAAACCAAATGGGTAAGTCTTGACTTGCTGATGTGTCAATTCTCGGCCACTTTCTTTAGTTTGATTCATAATCTGCAGAATTAATCAAAGAAGTGAACATTAACTCATTCTTTACACACCTAATGAAATAACTCCAACGAAATAAATTACACAAATGAATCAGGATAAAAAAACATACTTCGGCACAGGGGGGAGAGGGTTCTGCTATGATTAATGTCTCCAGATTAGGTGAACTTTCCAACATGTTTGCTATCCCAGGGAGGACTGGTTTCCAGATACCCGTATCCAGCGTTAAAATCTCACAGTTCAACAGTGGAGAGCGCAATCCTTTTGCTTCCATCATACTTAGTACCTTCGCCCATGAGAGCATGACACAAAAGAAGACAAACAATTAGAATATTCTAGAAGTTTGATCAAAATCTGCCATAAGGTATTTTGCATATTACAAGACACACACACTGAATTTAAAACATTGTTTAATTCCCAAACATGTTCCACTTCTCGTATCAAAATAGCAGGTCATAACCAAAGTTTGAAGACCAGGCTTGGTTTCTTAGCTCACAAACTGATTGAGTACTGTTAATATTACAAAGTATGGACCTCTTCCATTAAATGTTATTAAGCATTTAGCAACATAACTAACACCGAAACATGTTCAACGTCATAGCTCTGCAAACTTTTTGCTTTTCTTACTCAAATGACTCGAACTCAAAATCTGTTAATTCATTAAATAAAGAAAGTACTGTAATAAAACGAATTATTGATCCCGGGCCAAGACAACAACTTGATAAGAGACAGATGAAAAGATCTGCAACAGCTCAACACTTGAATAAGTTAAATCACATTCTTCACGGCTACCTCTTTATGTGCATAGGACTACCCTCCTCACATAAAATATATATTCACAAATATTACAGGATTCTTTTCGTGTTCTATGATTCACCTCCGAATATGGAGTAGGTAGACCAATCCTTTTTCAACTTACCTCTTTAGCAAACTGATGGGTAGCGTTAGGTAGGAATTTGAATAACCATATAAGGAGAAGGAAGAACTTTGAAGAGCAAATAGAACCACTCTTCATGATTGAGATATGAGAACTCAAGATTCCGAATACAGTTGTTCTATTCTAAATAAAAACTTCCACTATGTCAACCAACAGCCAATCATAATTCTTTCAGGGTTAGAAAACACTTCGATAATAAGTTAAGATATGAAGCACATAGATTTGGATGGTACAATCAAAGGATTATCCAGAGACCAACCTGTATAGCAAAAGTACCTAAAGTGATCTTCTTCACATGAACAAGGCTCTGGAGAAGTCCTCTTAACATATTTGCATACGTCATAATATACTCATCTGAAAGATCTTCATAAACCGTCATGTCAAAATTGAGGTTAGCATCAACCAAAGATGATACATCCCCAAGCCGACAAATATTATCAAATAAATCACCCGAAATCTCCAATGAATGAAGATGAGGAGCTGAAACTTCCAACACAGGATGATATCCGTCGGTTCGGTATCCCTCTTCGTGTTCCCAAACGTCTCTTAGTATCAATTTCTTCACACTTGCATTACTAACATGCAAACGATTGAAACCATAACATACATACAACTCCAGAATCTCCAACACAGGACTGCCCGCTAATATCTTCTCAATTACATCTTCACTCAACTCCGCATACCCAATTGACAATTTCTTCAGCAAATTCCAACAAACAACTCCTTTGGGCACAACCTTGCACACAGAAAACTTCAATGTCTTGAACAATGAATTGGTATAAAGAAGTTGTGGTAGCAAGTAACTATCATCCCCATACATATTATAATGGTCGAAGTCAAGTTGAAGCTCCTCCGCCCCCCTCCCTATTGCGAATCGAGTCCATAGATTGACATTGGAAGCGTAATCCGACTTGTACGCAAATTGAACCCCCAATTTCTTGAGCTTAAAAGAGGTGCAGAGAAAGAGGGTTCTGTCAACAAAGGTAACAAAGTCTCTAACACTTTTGTCAGAGGAATCGGAATCACGAAGAAATACGAGGGATGGGATGTAAGTCCAGAGATGCAGCCACCGCTTTGAAAGAACCTGGGTTTTGATGGCATCTTCGATCGGTAAGAAGGAGAGAACGTGGAGGAGTAAAGCGTCGGGCAATGCGGTGATCACATCGACGGTCGGTTTCCTTATCCTGCCACCCCTCCTCCGCCGTTTCAGCGATGATTCGTCAAAAACTGGGCTCGCTTGCCTGTTTCTTTTTCCACGGCGACGGTCGGAATCGGAGTTATCACTGGGTTCGGATACCTGGCGGTCGGAACCGGAGTTTTCACTGGCTTCGGAATCGGAGCCTTCAATGCTCCGTTCTCCGAGGGGGTGGTCGCCGGAATCGGCACTTTCGTTTTCGCTTAGGGAAAAGCGCGGACTGTTGCTTCGCGATGACATGGTTTTCAAACCCTTTCTTCTTCTGCTTCAGGTTTACTGTCCTGAAAAGCTAGGGTTTTATAACGTGGAAAAAACAACGAGCGGAATCCCTAATTAAAATAAAAACGGGTCCTTCTATTCTCCGCCCAGGAGGCAGACGAGCGGCGTGAGATTCATGACATAATATTACAGATTAGACGGTACTTTTTGTAGTGTGTCAGGATAAAAGGTCAAGACCAATGGACAGACACGGGAGAACAGCAATATTTATTTTTTTATAATATAAATCCACATGTCACATGTTTGTTTCTTGGGCAAATTTCACTGACCTCCCCTGAGGTTTCTGACACCGACAGATACCTCCCCTGAGGTATCTGAAATTTCACTGCCCTCCCCTCCTTTGGCTGACAATGCCAAAGGACCCCCCTCCGTTAATCTGCAGTTGGAACTTGGATGGAAAAGATGATGTCATTGTACACAAACTTATAATATACCCATTCTACCCTCACCCTTACTCTCCTTTGCTATAAACATATCCCCTCAGCAATATCTTTTCAGAGGCAATAAAATGGAAATAAGAAAGCAAAACAGGGGAAAAAATATTGAGGTAAGAAACCTGTGGTACAAAATACAGAGGCAAAAACTTCATTTCTAAAAATACATTTCTAACATTTTCTCATCTCTCATCACTTTTCTTCCTCCTCCTAAAACCTGTGGTGCTCAAGAAACCGTGGTTTCTTCAGCTTGAACTAAAAGATACAAGAATATGTACTGCATTTAAAACCTGAAAGCAATTATAAAAGTAACAGGTTAAAAGCCAAACAAAGGCAAACTAACTTCTTTACCATCATAGGCAAATTCCCTACGTCCAAGTAGCAGTCAAGAGGCATAAGTTTGAAGTTTACAGTCATCCATATTACAAAAGAGGGCTAAATCACAGCATAATTAGGGCTATACATAAATTTGTATCCAACAAAAGATCACAAAAGTACTGAATCTATTTTGCCCTATACAAAAAAGTGGTATACAAAAAAGTGGTATCTAAATATACTACCACATTAGCCCTATAGTACCATATACAAAAAGTTAGTCTTCAATATGTTCAACTAGCTCATAAAAAAGTCTCAAACTTCATGTCATCTGCAAGGCAAAGAGTGACTGGACTGTTACGAGATGAATTACAAAAAAAATACATGCAATAAGCAATTGAAATAGTTACTACTCACTTAGAAAAGAGACCACTCTGATGGGTGGCTTTGAGTGACACATTGTGAAGGTTGTGTCTGTGACGTACCCACTTGATTTCCCTAAATTCATTCCAATAGATATATAAGCACATGAAAACTATTACTTGCAAGTGATGAAATTAAGTACACTTAGTAAAAAAATAAAAAGTACTTCTTACTTGAGGTGTGGTAGTTGTGTTTCTGCCCCTTCCTCTGCTAGTGCCCCTCCCTCTTAATCCTCTGCCTCTGTTTATGCCTCTAGTTGTACCACTGCCATTACCAATGTTGATAGTATGTGTTTCCCCCACTTCATTGCCACTTGCAGAACCTCTCCCATTGTTTCCCCTACCTCTTTTGCTTGGTCCACCTCTGCCCCTAACTGGTCCTCCTTGACAAGTCCTTTTGTTATGCCCAAACTCTTTGCACCGCATACACTTGACAGTTTGTGACCTCTTTGATTGACTTGTCCCAGCTGCAGGTTCATCAGCTGCTCTTTTCCTGGCTTTCCTTGGCCTACCTGCAGATCTTCTAAGGGGTGGTGGGTCTAATGGGTCACCTGAAATTATTGTCCACATTGAATGATCAAGGATTGGGTGTATCATACTTCCATGTGCTCTTAAGTACATCTCCTTAGAGTAGTATGAGTGAACAAAGTCTTCCACATTCTTCCTATCCTTCATTATTGCAGCCATTGCATGCTTGCATGGAATCCCAGAGATCTCCCACTGTCTACACACACACTCTATCCTCCCTAAGTCAACCAAGTGTCTGACCCCATTGTCCATCACATCATATTCTGTTCCACCACAATATTCTGCCTTACACTGCCTTGCTTCCCTCCCTACTTTGATCAACAATTTTTTTACGTTTGCTGTTATCCCATGTGTCCATGCCACCCCCTTTTGATGTCTAGTTTGAATTCTAGACATGACTTTACACCTTATACCCTCTAACATGGTGAGAATTGGCTTTCCTCTAAGATTGCCAAGCCAATTATTGAATGATTCAGCCCCATTGTTAGTGATATGATCAGATCTCACCCTATCATCAAATGCATGCCTTGCCCATGAGCTGACTGGAAGTTTGACCAGATAACCATGTGCCTCTGTGTTTAATTCCTTAATTGCAGCCATTGCATCATTAAATTTCCTTTGGTTGTAGGCCCTAGCAGCTATCCAAAATTGCTTTCTTAGAGCAAGGCCAGGGTATTTTGCCTTGAAATTATTAAACAAGTGTCTTGCACAGTTTCTGTGTGAGGCCTCAGGTAATAAATGTGCAACAACCCCATCCAGTCCCTTTTGTTGGTCACTCATAATGGTCCAAGGCCTATTCTGTCCACTAGCCCTAATTATGGTCTGAATGTGTTCAAGAAAAAAACCCCAACTTTGATTATTCTCACTTTCTACCACTGCCACAGCAAGAGGAAATAGCCCATTGTTACCATCTAATGCCACAGCAGAAATTAGGACACCCCCATAAGGACCTTTAAGGTGACACCCATCCACCCCTATGAAAGGCCTACATCCATTCAAGAATCCCTTTATCATACCAGCAAATGAAACAAATAGTCTCCCAAACATGGGATTTTGGGTGGGAAAAGGCCTATTATAGTCCATTTTGATCAAACTTCCAGGGTTGGTCTTCCTAACCTCTACAGCATAGGTTGGAAGAAGCTTATACTGGCCACCATGACTACCCTCAAGCTCATCCATACACTTCCTTTTTGCCCTATAAAGTTGTATCTTCGATGACTCAATGCCAAACCTACTATTCAATTTCTCTTGCATACCATCCAAATCAAGTTGTGGGTTCTCCTTAAAATCCTTGAGAAGTTTCTTTGCTATCCAAGTAGAGTTTGCATCCTCATTATGGTTAACCCTAGTACACGTGTGCTCAGGTGTGTATGTCTTAATCTGGTAGGTTATCCCATCTGGAAGTGAGGAAGCATGAATCCTCCAAGGGCACCCCTTAACATCACAATGTGCAGTTACCCTAGCCTTCTCATTTTTGTCCCTCACAATTTTAAACCCTTTCTCCACTGTGTAGTCTCTAAGCTTGGCCCTAAAGGCATCCACATCAGCAAAAATCATTTTTTCCTCCAATACAACCTCTCCTTCACAGTCCACATAAGGTTCCTTCCCATTATAACTTGTATCAAACCCAGTCCCATGCTCTGTACCCTCATTACTCCCACTAGACATGTTGCCCTCATCATCACCTGATTGGTAGTCACTAAGTTCCTCATCATCTACCCCACTAATTTCAACCATAAGTCTACCCCCATCATCTGACTCTACCTCCCCTTCCCTATCCAGATTCCAATCATCATCCTCATCATTATAACCATATACATGGCCATCTTGGGTTGCATCTATCACCTCCACATCTTCTCCATCCACCTCACTAGGGTGCTCTACCTGACATGGATTGGGGGATTCCACTTCTACAAATAAGTTCAATGTGCTAGGAACACCATCAAGATGAAACATATCAATGAGGGATTTGTCACTGTTAAGGTCAATCCTATACTCAATACCAGGAAGTTCACAAAAGATCGAGATTGCTAACCCTAACCCAGTGGGATAATGAGATAATAATTTCTCACTTACATCAGCAAACAAGTCAAAATAGCAATACTTATCAGGATCAATGTTACTCAACCTAGCAACTTTCCCCTTATGGTTGATGATGAAATCAAAATAAGCAGGAGGCATGGCTGAACCAAAAACACCAAAAAAAAAAAAAATGCGTGGATTATTATACATTCAAACTTATTTCTAAGGAATTCAAGCAAGATATGTAAAGTCTAGTAAAAGTACATTTACTATTCACATGCAACCATTTGTTACGAACAGAATCATACTGAGCTTCGAACCCAAACACATATAAATCACACTTAGAGCAAGCCCACCGTCATGCCAAATGCCATGTCAAAGCCAAAATTTGACATCAATGGCAAAACTCTATCTGCCCTGGTGCCAAATGCAATGTCAAATTTTAGCAATTACCAAACATTTCATAGTACCTTCAAAGCAATTTTTGATTACCTAAAGTGTCATTTTGCCCCAAAAAAAAAAAGAAGCAAGATTGCTCCACCAGTTCAAATGGTGACAAAAAGACCTGAAATCGCCCCAAAATCATTACTTAACACCCAACAAAAAAAATATCTACATCGCTCTTCCTGTTTTAAACAAATGAATCAATCAACAAGTAACAACAAATGATTGCATCTCAGAACCAAGTTCGCCATTATTGCTTCATTAGCACAAATACATGCAGTTAAAATGGAGTTCAAAAAAAATAAGTAACAAAAAAAGTCAAGAAACAAATGTATATTGTTACTGGATTAAATGCATGGCCAGACTTTTAAGAACTAATATGACCACTAATAAAGAAATCTACCATACTACCGTCCACGGTAATCAAATGCAAACCACCACCTTCTTCGAGTAGATATTTTATTGGATAACTTTAAATAGCCCATTATTTTAGCGTTTTGTTTTTCTCTTTTTTTTTCCCCTAAGGAAAGAGTATGGAATACTTGAAAAATCTGGTTAAACAGAAAAAAAAAAAAAAAAAAAGAAGAGCAAAAATCAAACGTGCAGGAGCAAATTTTTTTTTTTTTGGATCTACCAATAGGATCTAGTGTTTCTGGGTCAGTTAAGTATAAGTAAAAGTTTCGCTGTAAAGCCCCAATTTTCTGAAAGAGAAAGGCTAGGAGCGATATAGGCTAAGGAGGAAGTTAATTCGTCTTTCGTCTGTATTGTGTCCCATGTCAGGATGAAGAAATCCAAGGATTTATAGTAATGCTCATGGAAGTATTGACTGGTTTAATGCTCATACCAATATGGCAGAACATTTGAACATTTTTTTAACTATTGAAAAAGCTCTTTATTTTTTTCAGTTTTTAAGGAAGGCCTTCCGTCCCTAACTTACAGAAGTCATATTCAAATTAACCTGCAAATTTTCAAACCCTAACTAATCGGATTAACCAAAACAAATTGCAGGACAATCAAAAAAAACCCTAAGAAAAGCCCCAAATTGATTTCACATGATGCATTGCATTACAGGACGCATTACACAAAATATCACAACACTAAACCAAAAAAACATGGATTACAGCCATATCAAGGGAACAGAAAAGCCCTAAATTTTGAAACCCGAACTTACTATTCAGATTTCACTACAAAACCCAAAAAAACTGTAAAAAAAGAAGCAAAATCTAACAACCATACCTACACTATTTAGGGTTTACATGATCACCTGTATTAGCTTAAAGGATGATTTGTTCTTGGAGAGTTGGAGTCCCACGATCTTCTTCTTCAAAAACGGCCCACCTTCTTCAAGTGTTGGAGAAGAATCGTGAGCATCATCGTGTAATCGTCTTCTTACGTGATCTGATCGTCGTTCCTCATCGTTTCGTCGTCTTCTCCGTCTTCTTCTTCTCTAGAGCTCTGTCGATGTGTTTCTCTCTCTCTCTCTATACATCGTTGTGTGTCGTATCGAATGGAGAGAAAATATCTCCAACTGTGACTTTATATACATAAGGGCAATTTCGTCTTTTCAGGCTCATTTAACGCTGAACTTAACGCCGTCTCAATTAAATTGGCGGGAAGGGGGTCCTTTGGCATTGTCAGCCAAAGGAGGGGAGGGCAGTGAAATTTCAGATACCTCAGGGGAGGTATCTGTCGGTGTCAGAAACCTCAGGGGAGGTCAGTGAAATTTGCCCTTGTTTCTTCTAGTACCCTACTTGAGTGTTCTACTTTGTTAGATGTACGAGTACTTTCTATCTTGTCTAAAGTACCTATTTTGCCCCAGAAATGCTATTAGCAAGGACCCTTGCAAAGAAGACAACAAGGAATGATGTGGAAAGTTTGTGGGTCTCCCTCTCTTCTGCCCAAAAAATTGAAACAGAAACCCACTTCTCCGTGATGGAAAAAAAAGCGGGAAAAAGGAAAATTCAGTTTTGCGTTCTGAACAAAAAAACACAACTCTGCCTCCAAAATTTTATTTTTCCACCTTCAACTTCATCCTCCCCATTCCACTCCCAATCAGTAGAAACACCACCACCGAAGCACCATCACCGATTGATCACCACCGGACCACCACCACTAAACCAGCACAGACTGCGGCCACCACCACCAGAGCCCCCACGGACGGCGGCCACCCACCACCACCCATCGACCACCATCCTGCCTCTTTGTGTGCTCTCTCTCTCTCTCTCTCTCTCTCTCTCTCTCCTTTTTTGTTTTTGCAGTATCATCATAAAAATTCTAGATTAAGACGAAGACTAGGGATTAAAAAATTAGGGCTTAAAAGTAGGGATTAAAAAATTAGTTTAGTATTACTTTAAAATAGGGATAACATCCCTGGCATTGAGTTCGTCAATACCACAAGAAATCCATGAAATAGTTGGGATTAAAGTAATACCACACTTGTATTATTACTGTTGTTAAAAGCCTTGGTTGAGGTCCTTGAGGATAACATAGTTGCTTTAAAAGTAGGGATTAAAAAATTAATTTTGTATTAATTTAAAAATTAGGGCTGAGGATTATAGCTAAATTTCTCCATAACACTGTACATTTGAACTGAAGCCTCAATTTTAGTTTGTTGCTCCTTAATTCAATTTGCTAAGAAACCTTGATTGTGTGTGCATTCTTTACTCCTTATACTTCTTATTTGTAGAATCATGGAAATAGAAGATATGAATTTGGAGGAAAATCAGAATTTGGATGTGGTATTGGAACCTAAGGTCGGAACATTATTCAATTCTGAAGATGAAGCCAAGGAATGTTACAGTACTTATGCGAAATCAAGAGGTTTTGGTGTAGTCATAAAATTCTCTAAGAAGCGTGACAATGGGGTAAAGACGAATATATCTTATGATTGTCATCGAAGTGGAAAGCCCAGGACAACGGCTTTGAATCCCGTTAAGGCCCATCCAACTGCAAAAATAGAATGTAAAGCCGGTATGAATATCTCTTTGCAAGTTGACGGAAAGTGGATGTTGAATTCAATTGAACTGAATCATAACCATGAAATGAACCCGGAAAAAGTGAAATATCTTAAGTGCTATCGAAATATACCACCACATACGATGAGGGCAATTGAATTGAACACAGCAGCCAGAATCACATTAAACAAAATCATTGCCTCATGTGAGATCGAGGCGGGGGGGCCTGATAATCTGAAGTGGACAGATAAAGATGCAAGGAATCACAAGGATAAAGAAAGGCGTTTACAGCTCAAAGAAGGGGATGCCGAAGCAATGCATAAGTACTTTGTCAGAATGCAAAAAGATAACGGTGACTTCTTTTATGTCATCGATCATGATGAAGATTATCGATTACGTAATGTCTTTTGGGCCGATGCTAGGAGTAGGGAGTTATACAAAGAATTTGGCGAGGTGGTCACCTTTGACACCACTTACCTTGTTAACAAGCACAATATGCCTTTTGCACCATTTGTAGGGGTTAACCATCATGGACAATCGATTTTGTTTGGATGTGGTTTGATATCACGGGAGGACACGGCTTCATTTGTATGGTTGTTCGAGTCTTTTCTTTCTTGCATGTTAGATTCCCACCCTAACGCCATCATCACAGACCAATGTAGGGCCATGCAAAATGCGATAAGTCAAGTTTTTCCAAATGCACGTCATCGTTGGTGTTTGTGGCATATCATGAATAAAGTTCCTGACAAGTTTAAGAGTTATGACCAGTATAAGCCGATTAAAAAATCTCTCAAGAGTGTTGTATATGATTCCTTGAATCCAGAGGAGTTTGAACAAAATTGGGCAAATCTCATCAAGCAATTTAATCTACAGAGCAATGATTGGCTAGCTGGATTGTACGAGGAGAGGCACCGATGGATACCGGCATTTCTTAATGATATCTTTTGGGCGGGGATGTCATCAACCCAACGAAGTGAGAGCATGAATTCCTACTTTGACGGCTACATCCATTCCAATACCACATTGAAGGAATTTGTGGAGCAATATGACAATGCCTTCCGTAAGAAGGTGCAAAAAGAAGAAGAGGCAAATGCCCGTTCCTTAAATGTTCAAATTTTGAAGGTGTCCCCTTACAAGTTTGAGAACCAATTTCAACAAGCATACACAATTGCGAAATGTAAGGAATTTCGAGACCAAGTAGCCTTCAAGATTGGGTGCAATTTGACTATTGGACCGGTAGTAAATGGTATTTCAGAATTTCACATTGAACAAGACATTCTAGTTGGAAAGAAAAAAGATAGATGTAAAACTTGTGCTTTTCTTGTTCATTTTAATGAGGAGTCAAGAGAAACTAATTGTAATTGTCGGTTGTTCGAGAGTAAGGGGATGGTGTGCACGCATATGATCTCGGTTTGGTCAAAAAAGAAGCTTGAAGTAGTGCCCGATAAATACATTCTACGACGATGGAGCAAAAACTTGGTGAGGAGTCACACAAAAATTAAGGTCAGTTATGTTAATTGGAATAGCAAGCCCGAATTCGCTCGCTATGACAGTTTGTTGAAGTTATTCAACGAGGCCTCTGATAAGGCCATGTATTCCATTGCGAAGACTGATAGGATGGCGGATAGGTTGCGAGAAATTAAAGCGGAGAATGACTTAGACGATGAGGAATGTGTAAGCAACATGGCTATGGTTGGAGATGCACAAATTGATATGGAAAGTTTACAAGATAAATCAATTACCCTGGGCGATCCATGTAAAGGTCCTCGAAGAGGGCGACCACCGACTAAGAGGAAGCAATCAGTGACTGAACAAATTATTAGGAAGAATACGAAATCAAACAAAAGGGTCCAATGTAGTCGCGCCAATGCAAAGAGTATACCGGTATACCAATCATTATACATTCCTTTCAATGTTTATTTATTCATAATTATGTTGATTGGCTAGTAGGATTTAGCATTTGACTTTATTCTGCTATAGGATGTGGAAGTCCACACTCATGCTACGGGATTTGACGGGATTATCACACAAGAGGGTGGAACCATTACTGTAAGTATGACTTCATTTGTACTACATCGAGTCTTTTCAAATTTTGCATTCTTTCCATGTTAGTATAATTTTAATCGGTTATGATTTCAGCCGTATCAGGGAAGTGTAGGATATCTTGGTACATGGAGCTATAACCTTAATGAATCTCCATTTTGATTTGGGACTTGATTATAGTAAGTTTAGCTCTAAGTTCGGCTAGGAGACTCTCTCTCTCTCTCTCTCTCTCTCTCTCTCTTTGTGATTTGACTTAGTTTGTTCTTTGTTTTTTTTTCTGTGCATGTCGAGAACTTCAGGGTTGGAATGGTACTTTTGAGATACTACTGATGCAGTGATGCTGCTTTTTGATGGAATGATGCTATTTTTTGGTGCCCCATTCCCATGCTTTGAGATACTACTAATGTTGTTGTTTCTTGATGGAATGATGCTGGTTTTTGGTGCCTCATTCCCATGCTTTGAGATACTACTGATGTTGCTGCTTTTTGATGGAATGATGCTGGTTTTTGGTGCCTCATTCCCAGCTTTGCTTCCATTTCCATGTCCTTCTAACGAGGCGAGGAGTTGGAGATTTTTAGTTTACTTGTATATTATGTTAGTTGTGGAGGAAAACCTTGCAATGATTTTGACTGTAATTGTAGTTTTTTCTGTGCTTGAAATTCAGCTTCCATTGTTATGTATTTGTCTCATGCTTTGGTTCATTTCATAAGCTTAGTCCGTATCTGTATCATGTCGTGTCCTATTGAGTTTTTGGCACATAATGAAAGCTTTCATTGCACATACTGTGAGTATCCATATCCGTGTCGTGTCCGTATCCGTGTCGTGTCGGGCCTTTTATGTTGTCATTTGTTGCTATGAATGTGTGTCCTGTTGTGTCCCATGCTTTGGTTCTTGTTGTTGCTATCAACACAAATGTACGTATTTTAGTTCCAATCTGCAGCAGCATGGTGAGAAACATGGACTTAAGCTTTCTCCTATGCTCTTCAAAAGAACGAAAAAAGAAAAAAAAAAAGAGAATGATTTCTCCTATGCTTGCATGCTTGGGACCCCAAATTTAAGGCAAACCATCCATGGTTCCCAATGCGCACATCACAACTTATAAACTCATTCCTTTAATAACTTGGCACCCACCAGGCCAGCAAGATCAAACATTCTTTTTGAAAAATATGGCAACTCAAGAAGCCAAGACCAGAAAATGTGTAGCAAGCAAACAGGGGGAAAAAAAATTGACAGGTTTCCTTGCTTTATGGCCTAGCCTGACGGCTTGCATCTCAAACTAACAACAGTAGCAACAAACATCAGAAACAATAGTGTATATCAATCCACGCCGGGCATTTGTCATCCTAAATTACCATTCGCAATCGAATTTAAAAAATAAACCCACACCGGGCCATTCTCAATCAAATTAGGGTACAAAGCTGAGAATTGTCATGAAGTCATACATTGATATTCCAAATAAAACATACTACAACTTGACATTCCAAACTACTTAAGCCACAAATTTAAGCACAATAAACAAAATCGTGACACCAATACAACACCAAGGAAAAAAGCCATCTAGGTACACCAATTGCCTTCCATCTTGTAGCCAAAAATGCCTTCCATATAGTAAAGCCTTCCATCTTGTAGCCAAAAACTTCAAAGGCAAGAGCAGCTCGTTCAAACAGTTGAGGGAATGTTTGGCAATCTCCTAGCACCATTGCATCCTTGTAGGCCCATGCAGGATATTGATAACCATATGTACTGCATCTTCCTCTATTATGTTTCATTTTGCTTTAGCTGAAAAATGCCTCCATCAGTTAACAAATGTAATAAATTCAAAATCAGGCTGCAATTTTTCATTCAAAACCAGCCTTCCATGTCCACGAAAGCACGGAGTCCCTACCGGCCCTGCCCAATCAAAATTAAGATGTTTCAGATCAGTATCATGTACCAAATTCAAAATATCCTTCGTAAAAAAATCACGGTGCGCCAAAACAACTGTGACCAGCTAGAAGATACACTCAACAGAATATTAATCCCACCTCTTTGGATCAAGAGACGGGGCCGACCAGTTGTTAACACTCCCTGTTTCATGGGAAATCCTTGCTTGTCACATCCTCCCATACTCTTACAAACATAGCCCATAAACTCCTATTAAACCAAAGAAAAGGCCTTGAGGTAATTGTTAAAACTCGGAGTACAATTCACAGACAAATGTAGGAGTGCAAGTGCAAACCTCTCCAAGAGCATCTCCGCTAACCTCTTGTGAGAGCCTCCTGTCATAAAAAGCTTGGCTATGCAATTAAAACAAAAGAGAGAAAATAAAAGGCCAATCACTTTTGCATAAGGGCATGGAAAGGTTCAGTCAAACATAATGCAATTTGAATTAAAATCTGAAAAGGAAAAATGGAAATTTTTTTTTGCCATCCACATGGATGAGAGAAAAATTTCATCTTACACATGTTACAAGTATTCATCTTCCTAAAACATATTGGCTTAAGAAATGTTGCTTCTAAAGTTAGTAGTTGTAGAGTTTTACAGCATTCCTGTCTGTACTATTACAATTCATAAAAACTCACCTAAGGTTCAACTCCAAAACAACACAATTTCATTGTCAAACTTTTATCCAGGTAAAACACTCTTCTAAACATCTAAACAGAACAGATGTCAAACATTAAAAGCTTACAATTGAAAATTTAATTAATACACTTGCTTTAAGTATGCAGGACAACAATGAGTATGCACTTACCAGCACAAAAACAGAAGGCAAAAAGAGTCCTCTGTAAAGCCTTCGCGCTTACAGTGACCAGTGTAACTCAATGATACCAAAGGGACACTTAGTTTCAGTTTTATTCCTTTCTATAAAGGGTAGTTATTGCAAAGAGATATCATTTAAACAAAATGAGAATAGTTAACATTCACATGAAACCAAATTATGGAACCAAGGCTAAGCATCAGAAACAGTAAAATCTGTGAACTGGTGGCAACAAAGCATAATTAAAAAATGCAACAAGACTTTAAAGGGAGCAATAGTATGTTTCCCTTATTGTATTCAACCCATTCAAGTTTGGCTTGCCTTGGTTATTGCCTTCAGATCAGGTTGATGTGCACTACGCTTTGTGTCATCTTCAGGTGCATTCCGTTTCTTAGACTTTGAACCCTTGGTTGTTTTTTGATCATTTTCTCCTCTTTTACCCCCCGAAAAAAAAGTATTCATCTTCCTCTATATTGCCTCACCTTTTACAAAACCTTATGGAAAGAAGAGTAAAAGATAGTAATACAGTTCGCAAAACACTACTATTCCAAGAAAAGCATCAAGGAAAGAGAAGCAATAAAATTAGTGAGAGAGAAGCAACAAAATTAGGGCTTCGAAATTGCAGACCCATACCAGCGAGGTGGTGGTGGTGCGGGCGGGCGGCGTGTGGGGGGGCTCCGGTGGTGGTGGTGCGCCGTCTGTGGGGCTCCGCTGGTGGCGGCGTGATGGTGGGGCTCCCGTGGTGGTCGATCGGTGGTAGAGAGGGGCGGCGTGATGGTGGGGCTCCGGTGGTGGTCGATCGGTGGTAGAGAGAGGAGGGAGTTCGAGGAGAGGAGAAGAGAGAGATCGGGGTTCGCATATGAGATGGAGAAGAGAGAGAGAGAGAGTATATCTCCGATTCAAAAATTTTGGAAATTTTGAATTTGGAAATTTTCAAAAATTTTGGTGCTGAGAGAAAGTGGAGGAGTGGGACCCCTAATTTTCCACATCATTCCTTGTTGTCTTCTTTGCAAGTATCCTTGCTAATAGCATTTCTGATTTTGCCCTTAACAACCCATCTCTGCTTTTTGCTCTTACAAATTCACGAGCACGACTTGCTGTTGGGAAAAAAATTTATGGCTATTTTTTCCTTTTAAGAGGAACCGCACCAGTTTCACCAAATTTTGAACTAAATTAGAGAGCAAAAAGATACTTTATTACTTTAGTTATCTGTTTTTAAAATGTCTACTGCATCAGACTCTCTATATTAAAATTATCCTATTAAAAATATTAATTTTATATTTAAAAAAAAAAAAAAACAATCGCCAGCCAACCTCCTCTCTCTATCTCAACCAAAAACAAGCACCTCTCTCTCTAACTTTACCTTCTCCACCATCAACCCAACCCAGCTATAGTACTGCAAGAAACAAAACTGCCGACCTCACCCTCTCGAAGACCTCAACGGCGTCGATCTACATGGGCTTACGGCGGCGACGGAGCCTTCTTTCTCCATAGCCCGTGTCGTTGATGGCTTCTTCAAGCTCCAGGAACGCCATACCTGTCCCAGGTACCCTCAATCTCACAACAGAAAATACATTTACATGGGTTCACGTATATTCCTTTGATGTAGTCTCAAATTCTCTGTTGCGGATGCAGTACGGGCTTCGGCGTCTCTGGTAGGACTGTAGGAGCAATAAAATATTCTGTAAACGAGTGAACGGTAACTCGTTTTCTTAGACGAGTGTTTGTACCACAAATAATATTTATATTTTTACCCGTCGATTAGGTGACACGTGGCAGGGGTAAAAATAGGCAAATGTGAGGATAGCATGGACTTAACTTAATAATTCTGAATGGAGGTAAATCGATGGTGAAACTATAAAAAGTCTTGTCCGTCGATTGGCCTACACGTGGCATGTTCTTTTGACACTTTTCCCCGTCGATCAGGTGACAAATGTCAAATGGAGGCGGATCCCATGACTCCACGATTGAAGAGGATGGAAACTGCAATCAACAAGATAATTTTCTCAACGTGGGCATGATCGGCAGTTGAGGGAGACCCATGATCAGAATCCAAGGAGTTGTCAACTGCCACTTTGGAGGGAAGTTTTGAATTCAAATGTAATGCAAAGAGGCCTATTTAAGTACGAGTTATTAGCAATTTGCAGGACACACAAACAACGCCAATCAGGCCTTTATCTTTTCTTTTCTAGGAGTAGAATTAACTTGTAATCGTTCACTCAATCATCTCGATTGATTGTTCTTCTACTTTGAGGGTTAATAAAGTCCATTTTGTTAATCTTCTTCCATACTTCATCCACTTCATTGTTTGTTTCCATAGAAGTCCTGAAATACGGCAAGGAACCAAACTCCACTTTTCACACCCACATTCCAGCAAGCTTACGATACAATTTCCCCGTCGATTCTCCGTCGATTGGAAAGAAAACAAGAATTTTGATAACAACGAGTTACTGTAGCAAATGTAAAAAAATTCAAAGTAAAGAGGGAATAAGAGAGGCTGATGTAGGGGTGTTTTGAGGTGTTTTTCTTTTTTGGCTCAACAATTTAGTTTAAAGAGGGAAGAAAAGAGGCTAATAAAGATGCCCTAATAACTCTGGTGTCCGAACAAACTTACACGTATTTCAATTAATTTTGGAATCTCAATCCTATTGTTCATTTGTGTGGAGCCCAAATAAAATTGGAGCAACTGTTTTGTATGAAGTGGCCTTAAGAGAGTTGATAGCACGTTTAAGATTCGAATATGAGATTTTACGAGGAAGCAAACTTTAATAACGCGATGTTATTTTGGTATTTTTCATTTTTTGTTTAGTTTTTTGTCGTAATTTTTGGAGTTAATCATTGGTCTCGAAGAGACGAATCAAAAAAATAAAAAAATATGGACCGATATTAGAAAAAGTTCATATAAAACGATACTGTAGATAAAAAGGACATTTGTTTGATACTTTCTTCAATTGCGTTGAAGACCCACCAAAAAAAACCTTCAGTATGCGTAGTTTTGTATCAAACTTTTATGACTTATTAGTTCGTCTTAGCGAGAGAAATCGAAAAAGTAAAAAAAATATCAAATCTTATAATTTTTTAGAAAAAGACAAAATAAGTCCAAAGGATAGTTTTTTTTTTTTTAAAAATTATGAGTTTTGATCAATATTTTTTTATTTTTTCGATTCCTCTCGTTGATATGAATTAATAAATCACTAAAAATTGACGCAAAATCAAAAATGCAAAAAAAAAAATAATAAAGACAAAAAAAATAGGCTACTGATTTTGTCACTTCCTTTTTATTAACCGCACTCACCTAAAAATATACTTACAATGGAGTGGCGTTAACAAAAAAGAAAATGACAAAATCATTTCCCAAAAAATAAGTCAAAAAGATAAATTTTGACTTTTTTTAAAAAATTATGAGTTTCGATCAAATATATATATATATGAAAAATTGTATTTAAATTGTTATATATATAAATAAATTAGTACTTATTTGGGAACAATCGACGTGCTTTTGTAGCAGAAGTCACCAACATGCTAAACTTTTGTTATTCAAAGAGAGGGGAGTGCTATTTTCATCATTTTGTTAGTAGACATGCCCCATGCTCTGAGAAAACTTACACCATTTGAAAGCTAAGGGACCCACTATTAGTTGATTCAATTTGAATTTTTTCATAGAATTTTACGAGTTTATAAATACATCTAAATCATTGATTGTAGTAAATGAATGATTTCAATCATGACTCTCTTTAAATCCAAAACATGGACCACAAAGAATCCATTTCCATTACTCTTATGCTTCACGATTTCTAAAACAAGTTTAAGCAATTAAAACTGGAGTATCAGGGATGGATACAAGTGGGTAGCATGTGGGGGTGCGGACTCTCACTCAATTTTATAGAACTAGTATTAATTTTCTTATAGGAGTACATTTTAATTATATCCAATAAATTTGTGATAGAGTTCCATTAAACTTAATTACTACAGATTTCCATTACAAGGTATTTGTAATCTATTTTTTCGAGTGCTGAATTTTCATACCATCTTTTTGTGCAAACACATTCTTGACTGCTAATTTCAGATGAAATTACAAATATATTAATCAATTTAATATATTAATCAAATATATTAAATGTAAAACATTTTTCAAGGGTCTCCGTAAAAACTAATCTCAATCCAATACATATAGGTGCTCGATCCAATCATATAACTTTTCATTATCCGAAAATCTGAATGAAAAGTTAGATGGTTGGATGAAGAACCTATAGGTATTGGATTGAGCTTATTTTTTATCGGGACCCATGAAAAAATATTTTACATTTAATGAACAGCTCGGATGATTTGTGTGGGACCCGTGGTGGGCCCCACAATAAAATCTGTGCACAATCTGTGCACAGATTGCTGTGTGCGTAGCTGCTTTGTTTTGGTGTGGACTCCAAATTGAGGCTGGCTCACATTTTTGTTGACAAAATTGTCCCCAAAAAACTTTTTATCCTGGATATCTATTCTAATATATAAAGGGAGAACACGTTTTGATGTGAACTCCAAAATGAGGCTGGCTCACATTTTTATGAGCAAGTCTACAGTTACCGATCGGGATTTCCCAATCGGAATCCCGACGCCCCGCCGGGCATGCTCCGGCCATCGGACGGCCGATCCGATCCGTCCAATAATTCTAAAAAAAAAACCGAGTGGGCTCACGCGAAAATAAACTGCATCCGACGTGTGTAAGTGGCCGATCCAAGCACTCCATTTTTGTGTTTGGATCGGCCAAAAACGGAGTGTTTGGATCGGCCAAAAAAGGAGTGCTTGGATCGGTCACTTACATATGTTGGATGCCATTTATTCTCGCGTGGGCCCACCCGGTTTTTTTTTATAGAATTATTGGACGGATCGGATCGGCCGTCCGGTGGCCGGAACGTACCCGGCGGGGCGTCGGGATTCCGATTTCCCGATCGGTAATTGTAGACTTTCTGCATTTTTATTAACAAAATTGTCTCCAAAAAACTTTTTATCCTAGATATTAAGCACACTATTTTGTATGTAACCGTGAGGGGCAGATATGGAAACCAATCCAATAAGGCAATTACTGCTCCCATTTTCTCTCTTACCGAACCTCTCGCAATTTGAAAACTGCCCCCACGATTTTGTGATCTCTCTATCCATCCAGTAGTTTTCTTCTACAAAACAAAGGTTAGATTTAGTGCAGTAATTTTCTCACATGGAATTGTGGAACCTAAACTGGGCTCTTTTGTCGTGAGTCCAATTGCGAGAACCCCGCGTCTCGGTAATTCAATTGGGTTTAATCATCTTCATCGTTTAATGTGTGTTATGTGTTCGAATGCGTCCCGGTAATTCAAATGGGTAATTTGGGTTCATCATATGTCTGCATCATCTTCAATTGGGTTTCATCCATTTTAAATATCTTAGTTGTTTAGTGCATTATATTTTTCCCCTTTCCGCGTGCCGGTGATTTGATGTGTATTTTTATTAGAAGTCGGAGCATACGCGATGCGTGTGCCGTGTGCAAGTTGAATTTGATAAAATAGACACAATAGGTTGCACACGCATTGCATGTGCCCCAACATCTACGTTTGACAAAGTGGGTGGTACGAGAGGCCGAAGTACACGCGATGCATGCGTGCGCAAGTCCAATTTTGCACTTTTCGTCAAAAACAAAACGCACACAGCGGTAAGCTATTATGCATGTAAGATTGTACTTGCACACGCATCGCATGTGTCCCGACCTCCAATGAATTCTTATGCTCATCGAAAGGATTCAAATTCTACTTCAGACTTTCGAAGGAAGATGAAGAAGATTTGTGACTCAGTTCAGACGAAGAAGAATTGCAACTCGGTCGTCTGAAGAAGATTTGTGACTCAGTTCAGATGAAGAAGATTTGCAGCCTAGGGTTTTCAGATGACGCAGACGAAGAAGGTCAAAATTGGCAACTTGGTTCCTTTCTCATGAAATCACGCCACAATTGGTGAGAAACGAAATAGGCAAGTAAGGGGTTTCTCATTCTCCCCATTTCTCACCCTCTCTCACCATTTTAATCATCCAAACGTGCGAAAGAATTACTTCTACCTCCATTTCTTTTCCTTTCTCTCGAAATCTCTCAATCCAAACGAGCTGTAACTCTTCGAGCAAAGAGTTTTTTAAAAATCTAGACCATCTAATAAACTTTAGACGGACACAATTCAGTTATTCACCTCCGTAAACTGCTATTCACAGAAAGCTTCGTAAAATAGATTTGCCATGCAATATAAATAGTACGGAGTCATTCCTTTCGAATTTTGCTAGCATGCCAAATTTCCAAGAACATGGTTGGGATGTTTTTGGGGCAGGATAATTTTGGAGAACACTTTTTATGGCATGACTTAAAAAATTGGAAGACATCAAAATGATGCTCTCTCTTTTTATCCATACAAAGTATTATACAAGAGAATTGGTCGAGTTTTGGTTTGTGACTTGTCCATCGCTATATTGTTGTTGTGTTGCGAAAATGTCTTTGATTCCATTGGGGTTTTTTTTTTTTTTGTGTTGTTGCTGGCAGGGGCAACCCAACCCCAAGGCCCAGGGCCTGGGTTGGGCATCCCAAAAATACTAAATTTTAGGAGCACTCTACTAATTTTCTTATTTGGATTTGAGTAGAAGTCTTTTGTGGCTCAATAGAAAGAAAAAATGGCCCATTCCAAGTTAAAATAAAGGCTCACACGGATCCAATGAAAGAAGGGCAAAAAAAAACTCGATGGCACTTTTGTAAATAGGAGATCTAGACGGTCCATTTAATTTTCGAAACAAACAAAACCATCTCTCAGTCTCTCACGTTATTGCCCAAAACGGGAAAAAAAAAAATTTTGAATGAAGAGCAAAGGAGGGTTTTCTAAGAAGGGCCCTGAAATTGAATGAAACTAAGAAGGGTTTTCTTTCCTTTTCCTAAATCAGCTCACCATCACCACACCTGACACCACGGGCCACCGGCCACGCCACCAGTGTACCAGCAGCACCACCAGTCCTCCAGTCCATGTTCACCATTGGAAGAACAAGGGTTTACTTTTTGTCTTGGTTTTTTAAGAAATGAGGTCATTGGTCCTAGAAACAACCACCGGCGAGATTGTGTAACTGACTAACTGTGTAAGTCTCTCTTCATTTTTTAATTTTTTAAGCTTTCGAGGTTTTTTTTTATTGTTTTTGTCTTAAGCTTCCAAATTTTTTTGTTTTAAGGGCACTTTTTTTTTATTAAGTCTTGGGCACTAAAAATTCTTGAACCATCCCGATTGTCGGTGTGTTTTGGTAATTTTAGTCTTTGCAAGTTGTTGGTGGTTTTATGGCTTGTCCACATGCTTTCTCTGTTCGATTTGTGTACTTGTTGATGAGAGTGGGCAGAGTTGATGAGAGTGGTTGGATTTGTGTACTTGTTGCTTGTAAAGAATAGAGAATACAGGTCATATATGATTTTTTGGTGGATAGAATACATTGGTCTTCATTCTTTTTTGGGGGGATCGAGGTCGGAGGCCTACAATTTTTTGGTGGAGAGAGCTCTAAACAAAGCTTCAGGGGTGGAAGCGCAAGCTGTTGTCCCAAGCAGGGAAAGAAACCCTTATATAAGCGGTCATTCAAGCTATTCCCTCGCATGCGATGGCATGTTTTCTGTTCTGTTGCCCAAGATCATCTGCGACAAGCTGGATTCAATAACTAGGAACTATTGGTGGAAAGGGGACTCGGAGGATAGGGGAATTTACTGGGCAAGCTCGGATAGTATTGCTCTGCCTACAAGGAATGGAGGGTTGGGGCTTTCGCAACTTTGAAGCCTTTAATCTTGCTCTGTTGGCTAGGCAAGGGTGGAGACTCCTAATGAACCCCCAAGCTTATTGGGCTACGTTCTTTTTTGATAAGTAATTTATTAACAATAAGGCATACAGGAAATGCCGCCCGTACACAAGAAAAGCCACACAAGACAAAAGGCCCTAGCCTTATTGGGCTAGGTTCTTAAAAGGCATTTGTTTTCCAAATACTTCTCTCCTCAATGTCAGCAAGGGCTGCAACGTTTCGTGGGCATGAGCGAGTATTCTCCCAAGGTAGAGAAGTCTTGAAGCAAGGTCTTAGAAAGCAGGTGTTCAATGGTGAGTCTACCAATTTTTGGGAAGATACGTGGATCCCTTCTTTGCCAGATTTTAAAGCTTAATTCAGTCAATTCCGTGCGAAGTGGGATAGTGAAGGGGTGTGATGCTATGGATGTTCCGAAAGGGGAGTGGAAGCTAGACCTGCTCAAACGTCTAATTTCGAAGGAGGGATTGAGGGCGATCTCTGCAACTCCAGTGCCTTCGGTGCAAAAGTCAGATGTTATGGTTTGGCATTTTAACCCAAAGGGAAATTACACAGTAAAGTCAGGTTATCAGATAGCTTTTGATCTCCAAAAAAAGCCAAAGAAAGGAGAAGCCAGAGCAATCTTTTAAGGCTGATCTGAAGGTCTGCGAAATTTTTGGTGGAAAGCGTGTAGAAACATTTTGGCTTCTAAGGAGAATTTTTTTCCCAGAAAATGTTCTCCTACCCCTTTGTGTCTGCTGTGTGAGAAAGGTGTGGAGTCAATGGAACATCTCCTGTTTGTGTGTGACTGGTGTTTTGTTTGGAGGAGGCCTTCAAGTTTGCAAGAAAGCCCTTCATCTAGGGTTCTGAAATGGACTTCATCTGTTATTGAAGAGTTCCAACTCAGTTGACGAGGCGAGAGAGCTGATCAGCAAGGTTGCCAACCTATGGAAAGCCAGAAATGAAGCAACTTCCAATATCTCCTCTAAATTCATTGGCAACTATGGCTAAAATTGTTGCATACAGGATGCAGTTTTATTCCAAGGCGAAGTGAGCAAAGGGTATCCCAAGAAGTTCAGGGTTGGGTTCCCCCTCCAAATAAACAGGTTAAGGCCAATTGCTTCTCCCAGTATCTAAACTCATGATCCCATCACCACCGGGGATAAGTCCAATTATCACCTTAGACAATCTACATCAGTAACACAGTTACTTGTTACTACTGTAATAAATCCAACCCCTTTACAAAAAACAATAAATAGCGATAAACCATACACACCCAAAATAGTTAAAAAGCAAAGCTTAACCAGTCAATATTAACAAGACATCCAATTAAAGACAGCATGTTTCAAACAAGAGAGTACAAACTAACAATAAGCTAATAACTGAAGAAGAAAAATGAATCCTAAGTTTCACTAGGATATTGAAAATTTCTTGAGTTGTCTATCTATTTTACTCGTAGAGAAAAACCACCGCATTAGGAGAGGATCTTGGAAAGCTTAAAAGCTTTTGAGCTGTTCGGACAAATTCTTTTTGCCATTTACAACTCTCCATTAGCGTATCGATGACCATCTTTTGGAGCACCAGAGAATTCTTCAGTAGAAATTGTACAAAAGACAAGTAGAAGTCAAATTGACACTGTACTAACCCAATAAACTTAACTTTCTGGAGATGGAACACCAAACAGGTGAAAGCCTTTTTTTGTGATGTCCAATAGTGCTTTTCATCAAAATTGCGAAGTCCAGGAAATTTGTCCCCAAAGTACTGCAAAAAAAGAATGCATTAAGATGAGATTTTGCATACGTTTAAGGGCAGCAATGCACATTTTTGAAAGAATGACTTCTTATGCTAATTGAAAGGATTGAAAGTCTACTTCAGAGGTCATCAACAAGGGTACTATGAATGAGTGATTATTCAGCACTCCTAGAGCACTGCCACATGGTGCTCAGGGGCCATTGCATGGAGAAGGCCCCTACAACACCACATGACAGTGCGTGGTGCTTCTGAAGCAATTAATAATTTTCCATAATGAAGACATAAACATGATGAGGAAATATTTTCAACAGAAAAGCATCTAAACCCAAGAAATGGCTCATCTACATCTTCCTACAAAGAGGCCACCCACAAATTCCAGCATCCACCAAGTACAAGTGACTGAAATCCCCAAGGACCCCAATTAAGGAAAAGATATTGGGTCAGCCTACATGTCAAGAATTAAACCAAAGAAACCAAGAAATGGCTCATCTACATCTTCCAACAAAGAGGCCACCCACAAATTCCAGCATCCACCAAGTACAAGTGACTGAAATCCCCAAGGACCCCAATTAAGGAAAAGATATTGGGTCAGCCTACATGTCAAGTATTAAACCAAAGAAAGTGGCCAAGAGTGTACACATCACCAATTGGGTGAATCTTGACTTGCTGTTTGACGATTATTGATATGCGTCAATTCTCAGCAACTTTCTTTGGTTTAATTCATAGTCGTTAGACTTATCGAAGAACTGTAGACTAAGTCATATTTGCCTAAGTCATTCTTTACACATCTGGAGAATAACTACAAAAAATACATTAAGGAAATGATCGGATAAAACACACCTCATCACAGCTGGAAGAGGACAAGGTTATGACTAATGTCACCAGATTATATGAACTTTCCAACATGTGTGCTATTCCAGGGAGGACTGATTTCCTGATACTCGTATCAAGTGTTAAGCATTCACACTCCAACCAGGGAGAGCACAATCCTTTTTCTTCCATTATACCTAGAACCTTGGCCCATCGGAGTGAAATACAAAATCAACAAAAATCAACAAATTAGAAGATTCTTGAAGCTTGTTCAAAATCTACTTTGCATATGATGAGAGACACAGTGTATTTGTAACATTCTTTAATTCCCAAACCATGTTTCACTTCTAGTATAGGAGAGCAACAGGTAACAACCAAATTTGAAATGCCAGGCTTCTTCCTTAGAACACAAACTGATTAAAGTACTGCTCACTAGAAGGAAGCATGGGCTTCAGCCATTAGAAAATATTGAGCACAAACACTAAGACTGAAACATGGACAAGGTCATAGCTCTATAATATTTTCCCTTTTTCTTAGTCAGATGACTTGAACTCGAGATCTTTAATATCATTAATAACAGAAAGACTAGCAATGAATTGAATTGAATCAATCAACTCCGGGTCCAAGAAAACAACTTAACAAGACATGGATGAGAACAACTGTGACCGTTGAATACTTGGAAAATTAAAGAATATTCTTCACAGAATCACAGCTACCTCTTTATGTGCACAGTAATACCCTCCTAACTTAAGAAATATGCACATACATTGATTGGGATTCTTTTGGTGTTCTATGATTCACCTCCGGATACTGAGTAGGTAGTTTGATCCTTATATTTTTCTCTGCATAGTAAACTCATGGGAAAATGCAGAGTATTTGGTCGAATTACCATATTAAGAGTACTAAGAACTTCAAAGAGGGAATACAACCATTCTTCATCGCTGAGATTTGAGAGCTCAAGTTCCGAATACAACTTTCTAATTCTGAATAGAAACTTCTATGATCTCAACCAACACGTAAGAATAAATGTTACTGGCAAGCTTAATTCTTTCAGGGTTACAAAACACGTCCATATTCAGTTAAGTTATGAAGCACATCGAATTGAAAGCACAAGCAAAGGATTATCAAGAGACCAACCTGTAGAGCCCAATCGCCTAAAGTAATATTCTTCACATGAATAAGGCTCTGGAGAAGTCCTCTTAACATATTTGGGTGCCTTTCATAATCATCTGAGTAATATCGACTTTTCATGTGAAAACTGATGTTAGCATCAATCAAAGACGATACATCCCCTAGCCGACAAATTTTATCACCTAAACTACCCGAAATCTCCAACGAATGAAGATGAGGAGCTGAAATTTCCAACATAGAATGGTGCCCGCCGTCATCGTCGTCATCACCATCGTCGTCATCATCACCATCATCATCATCATCATCATCCCAAACGTCTCTTAGAATCAATTTCTTCACACTTGCACTACTAACATGCAAATGATTGAAACCGTAAAAGCAATACAACTCCAGAATCTCCAACAGAGGACTACCGGCTAATATCTTCTGAATCACATCTTCACTCAAATTCGCATACCCAATTGTCAATTTCTTCAGCAAATTCCAACAAACAACTCCTTTGGGCAACACTTGGCACGCAGAAAACTTCAAAGTTTTGAACGATGAATTAGTATAAAGAAGTTGTGGTAGCACGTAACTGTCACTCTCAAACAAATCACACAGGTCGAAGTCAAGTTGAAGCTCCTCCGCCCCCTTCCCTGTTGCGAACCGAGTCCAGAGATTGACATTGGAAGCGTAATCCGACTCGTATCTAAACTCAACCCCGAATTTCTTGAGCTTAGAACAGTTGCAGAGAACTATGGTTTTGTCAACGAAGCTAACAAAGTCACTAACGGTTTTCTCAGAGGAATCGGAATCACTAAGAAATTCGAGGGATGTGGAGTAAGTCCAAATATGCAGCCAACGTTTTGATAAAACCTGGGTTTTAATGGCGTCTTCGATTGGCAAGAAGGAGAGAACGTGGCCGAGTATAGCGTCGGGCAATGCGGTGATTCGATCCACGGTGAGCTTCGACAACTTGGCGCATTCGTTGTCGCTTTCGGGGCTTGGGGGATGACTGAGTTCAATGCTGCTTGGTGATGACATGATTTCCAAACTGCTCCCCTTGGACTTTCTCGAATTCTTCCGGAGAGGCCTTTTCTTGGTTTGATCTCCTCTTCAGCTTCTCCCTTTCAGGATCTAGGTAGAAAACGGGCTGCTTCTTTTAAACGACGAACAAGTCTTTGAATGAGCTTCGTTTTGAAAACGCACAGGGTTAGTTTTACTGCTCTGAAATCTAGGGTTTTGGAGGGGGAAGGAGGAGGAAAATGATACCCTTTGGCCGAAACTTTTGGGAGGGCTTGTTCGTTGACCCGGGGCCGCTGTAGACTGTAGTGTCGCGGTCCATCTCGGTAATAAACGGCTTGGATTTTTATCCAAATAATAGACGGTTAGAATTTATTGCAGTTTAATTCAAACTGTCTGAACTAAGATGGACGGTCGGATCAGCCACACTACACGGTATAGTGTAATGGATGCACTACAACGCCTCCCATTCCTTGTTCATTTGGGTATTCAAAATCTCTGCAAACAGTTTCCAATGATTTTTTCTTATCTATCTCTCTCCACTTATTATGTTTTAAAACCTTCCTCAAAACCCAAAGTTTAGGACCACTGCATAACACAAAGGCTAGGACTGCCACATGGCCACTGCACGCCGTGTTGGGTGTGGAGATACAAAAAATATCTATAATTTTAAAATAATTATTTATGAGATTCGGTAAAAAATCAGTACGAATATTGGTAGTTGGTAGGTATGTTTTCTGAATTTGTGTGGGCAAAACTGCAAAACCCCACGCGGCGTGCAGTGGAAAAAAGTGCGATAGTCCTAACACTTATGTTTCATCCCTCCAATTACGGAAATGATACTCACACAACTGTTGTGTGTGTTGTGTAACAAATTCTAGCCGTCTAGATGTGTTTGGACGTTCTAGATTTTAAAAAAACTCTTCCAATGAAAAGTTTGTACGAATCTTGACCATTTATTACAATAATGAACGGATGAAAATTGGTTGTGTTCGATGTTTAATCACCCTTTTTTTTTCGTACTTGAGCTATCAAAGTTACTTATTTTGTCCTTAAACTATCCAAATCACACCCATGGATGGAATTCGGACTTAAAAGGAATAATTGGACTCAATGGACAAAATAGATGATTTTGATAATTCAAGAAAAAAAAGTAGAAAAAGGAAAAATAATTTGAGAAATAAAAATATAAAAAAAAAACTCATTTTTTTTAATCGGGATCTTCTGGGACTACCTGATCGAGTTTTTTAAATTTTATAAACTTTTTCTTGGTCGGGTGATTCTCCTCTTGAAACGAATGATGTGAGATATAAATTATGGCGAAATTTTTTTAAGAAAAAGTAACTAAAAGTTAGGGGTGTTCAAGAAAACTGTTCAAACCGTAAAACCGGTCCGATCGGGACCGAACCGTTCTATTTGGTCCGGTTCTGCGGTTCTACGGTCAGGTTATGGTTCAAAAAAAATAAAAACCGTTAATTTTGGTTCGGTTACTGGTTCTCAATTAAAGAACTATGGTTAGAACCGGACCTGACTGTTTAGAATAATATATATAATTATATAAAAATAAATATATGTGTGTAATTTGGTAGGTTAATCTCTTTCTTGCTAAACTTACTTTATTTAGAGATGAAATCTCATTTATTATGAAAGCTTTTATTTTCTTCCTTCCTTTTCTATTTTAGTAAATTACCTTCTTATTCTTTTAATTCTTTCCAACCTTATTTAACAGATTAATCTTTATAATTTCAATCTTACGTCTCTCTTTCTCACACACCGGTGATAGGTTTGGATGCTAATTGGATAGAATCAGAACCGAACCAAAATCGGACCGGTTTTGCGGTTTAGTTCTAGTTAGGTTCCACGCATATATTGGTTAGGTTCTGATTCCCAATTTTCTAGAACCATTTGAAATGGTCCGGTTACTAGTTTTCTAGAGAACCGGACCAATCCGAACCGTGTAGACTCCTACTAAAAGTTATGTAAGCGTAGTTGTGTTATCAATTGGAAATTATGGCTGTTCGGCTTGCTAGACTATTGGTTAATTATCCAATACCCTTTTAATACATGGAACATTCACAACATCAATGATTCGACGATGGAAATGCTCTAAATGATTCCCTAGCAACAAGCCAACGAATATTGTAATTCTGTGTGAAGATCTACATAAACTCAACCACCATATGAGTCTGACATCCAATCTCTTGGCAAACCTAAATGGAATATACATTTGGTCTCATCTAAAGAGGAAAGTGGAGTATACAATAAATAGTTAATCAATTTCCATCGCAATGAAAAATGGATTTTTTGGTAAACTAACCAGCACTGCACGAGTACCTACTGCAAGACTATTCAAGTACCGAAAGTAATGTTCTTCACATGAACAAGGCTCACAAGAAGTCCCTGAAATGTATTTGAGTTTCTTTCAAAATCGGCATTCCTATCATCGCCAAAACTGGGACTCCTCCTCAATTCAAAGTTGAGCGTCGCATCAACCAACAATGATACATCCCCCAGCCGATAATTCTTCCTCCCTAAACGTCCCAACATCTTCAATGATTGAAGATTGGGAGCGGAAATTTCCATCTCAGAGTGGTCCATATATTCTCCATGTGTCCAGGTCCAAATGTAAACTCCGGCTAAGCATCCAAACCCTAACTAAGAGAGATTATTCATCCACCACCAACACCCACTGGATCTAAAATCTAAACCGGTACAGACTGCACAGGGGAGATCCGCCGGTAGAAATACCAGGCCAAAACAGCCGGCAAAGAGGAAAAAAAGAAAACCCTAAAATCCATCCTCACATTTATTAACTATCCAACGTCCGCCGCTTGCCGGACCACCATACGCTGTCTCCTTAGCTTCAATCTGCACCGAAATCGCCGAACAACACGGACGGAACTCCTTCACTAGAGCCGGACCACCAGATAGGAAAACGGAAACACCAAAAGAACGGATGAGGGGGGAAGTGGAGAAGCAATAGTGGATAGTAGATCTAGGAGGAGGAAGAAGAAGAGGGAGGGGGGTAGGAGGGTGAGGAAGGCGGTGGCCCCCCTCCCCCAAATCAGGCTTGAAATTGTTTTTCTAGAGAGAGAGAGAGAGCAAGTTAGAGAGAGAGCCGGCCGGCAGCTTCGGGCGCAATTGGGGTTCTGTAGCTGGGAGTTTTTTGGTGTCCAGATTTCATTTGCGCTTTCTCGAGTTTGAGCTGGGGTCCCTTGGGATTTTCTACTACCTGGACTTAGATTGGTTCATAATCTAGGCGTTTCATCGGTCTTGTTTTTGCAAGGGGTGTCTGTGTCGACGTCTTGGTAGTTTTGGTTCATTCGTGTATCTTATGGAATCTATATTGCCTTCGGGCTTGTTATGAAATGAAATTGATATTTAAAAAAAAAAAAAATGTCTCTCAGAATCAATTTCTTCACACTCGCATCACTCACGTCCAAACGACTGAAACCAAGCAATACAATTCCAAAGTCTCCAACACAGGACTTCCCGCTAACATCTTCTGAATCACGTCCTCACCCAACTTCACATACCCAATTGACAATACCTTCAGGCCCCGTTTGATAAAAGCTATTAGGAGATGGGATTGGATTACTAAGCCGAAGGTATTAAGAATACTGCGTTTGGTTTCCAAAATTGGTTCGGATTCGTAGTCCATTGGGATGAGGAAGCCAGACTTTAGGGGGTATTAGCAATACCCCGTAGGACTTGGTATTCATAGTCCGAACCCAATCCCTTCTCATTAGCAATCCCTTCTCATTATCAATTTTTTCTATCAATCCAATCCCATCTCAAACAAACATGATATTAATAATCCCTTTATCTAATCCCATCACAAACAAACATACTTATTATCAATCCTTTCTCATTACCAATCCCTTCTCATTACGAATCCCAATCCTAATCCCATCTCCTTACGAATCACATTCATCTATTACTGTTATCAAACGGAGCCTTAGCAAATTCCACGAAACAACTCCTCCGGGCATGACACTGTACCCGCAAAAACGCAAATCCCCAAACAAACGAATTCACATATAAAGGAGGAGCCAGATAAGAATGCAACTTCTCATTACGAATCCCAATCCTAATCCCATCTCCTTACGAATCCCATCCATCTATTACTGTTATCAAACGGAGCCTCAGCGAATTCCACGAAACAACTCCTCCGGGCACGACACTGTACCCGCAAAAACGCAAATCCCCAAACGAACGAATTCACATATAAAGGAGGAGCTAGATAAGAATACAACTTTAGAACACGACTCTGAACAAAAATGTGTTGTGCACCAAACACGCATCACCCGATGCAATTGGGTCCGGAGTTGTATTTTATGATTGTGTTTGTAAATTTACGATGGAAAAATTG
This sequence comes from Rhododendron ovatum, assembly GCA_019656835.1. Lineage (NCBI taxonomy): Eukaryota > Viridiplantae > Streptophyta > Magnoliopsida > Ericales > Ericaceae > Rhododendron > Rhododendron ovatum. The sequence goes on along the minus strand of CM033793.1, from coordinate 10,243,839 downwards.
TGGTGGAGTGTAGTTTTGGTTTCGCTTGGTTTGGCAGGATGAATGTTTGTAATGTTTAAAGATCATCTTTACCCCTTACTAGTAAAACTTTCACCCATTTTTGATAAAAAATATAAGTAAAGCTTCATTTGGTATTGTGTGCTCAATAGATAAACTCAAACCCAAACACAAAATATGAGTAAAAACTTCATTAATGGTAGAGTCGTAAATATGAAGGTGTTAAATTTGCTTTTAAAATTTTGAATAAAAGTTTGACTCTAACTCAATATGAGTTTAAATTTGAGTAAAACTCAAATTTGATATAGGTTTAAGTAAGGAGGGGGGAAGCCTCCTGTGGCTTTAATTTTTTTTTTTTTAAACTCAAGCTCAAATTTTAAATACCCCTCGAACCCATTTTACTCCTTGGCTCAAAATCACACTAACACTAGGTTCCACTTAACTTTTAGCATTTTTAGTCCTTATGAATTTTTTTTTTGGTTGCGTTTGTTAGTTTTTGCATTAAACTTTTGTGAATTATTGATTTGTCTCAACGAAAAAAATCGGAAAACCCAAAACTACGTAAAGGTGAAAATTGACTCCTAAAACTACATGCTTTTCAAACTAAAACATTTAAAAAGAGACGGATAGAGTAATAGTTTGAGGAATGTTTTCATTGAAAAACTCTCCCAAAAATAAGAAACGAAAGTTCAGAGCAAGACATCTGTTGGACTTGGCGGAGAAGTAGGAAAAACCTATTCATATTTGGTGACAGATTATTTAGTGATTATGTTGCCTATTCTGGGAAGATTTGATGCTATCCTGCTGATCAAGTCTGGGGGATTAATTCCCTTAAACGCTCTCATGTAATTGTATTTATATTGAGGGTGCACTGTTACAACAACCCATAAATAAGAATTCTCCTCCTTTCTCCCGTGGAAGTCAAGTCACAATATGTGGCTGAACCATGAATATTACTTCTTTCTTCTGTGAAAGTTTAGTCACAATGACCTCGGTCGCTTAAGGGTTTTAAAAATCTCAAAACGAACGGGTCAATATTACTTCTTTCTTTGTAACTCCAACTTATTAAGAAAATATCATTATTATACCATTTACATCAACTTTTACTTTCACTTTTCCTATTTATCCTCTATGGAGATATCATCGTTACACTTTTACTCCCTAGCTTTTCAAAATGGAATCTACTTTTAGAAGCAAAATGGAAAATATACAAACTTTTACCTAATAACTTTACAAAATGGACACTTATTAAGGGACAATCCAAAATGGAATATTGGATTTTAAAAATGAGACTGAGGGAGTATAAAAAAAGGAAGCATCTTGTACGGTACTATAGCTTACACCATATGCCATAGGCTAGCTGCAATTCCCATAGCCCGAGCAACTAAAAATAGTTTGAATTTTGGGAAATCAACTTACTTAAGGAAACAACTTAAAAGTAATTAGGCCATGTTCTGGTAAGGTTATTATTTTTTACTTTACGAGACATACCATTTACTCACAATACATTACCTTGCATTCAAGAAAATAAGTATTTATTTTAATTAGTGGAATACATCTTCTTCAATTGATTTGAATTCAAAATATACTCAACCCTTCGCCCTCATTCAAATGACAAGAAATAACAGGAAAGGATGAAAAAAATCAAATTTTCATCAATTTTGGCATATTCAGTTACCGGTAAATATACTCAACCCCTTTTTAAGTGTTTCCTAATTGAAACTATTATACTTTAATATCTGAAAAATTGTAAATCCTTTATTAGGAAACATTTAAAAAGGGACAGAGGGAGTATAGTTTTATCCATTCGTATAACAGATATATCCAAGAATGTACTTTCACCCCATTGTTTTTCTTTTTTTGGATAAGTTCTTTTACCAAGTTCTAGTATTTGCTACCAGGAAACAAGTGAAAATAAGTGAACCAGCAAAATTTATTTCTTCACCTTACCTTTCTTGTCCTTTACTGTTTTATTGGTAAATCGCCTCCACAAACTCATGATCCTGTAATTGAACCCCTTGAAGTTAAATGATCACCATATGCATAAACTATAGACAACCAAAATAGGCATAAGGTTTAACAAGTCATAACAAGACATCCAATAACTAGATCCCTACATTACAAAAGAAAAAGCACAAACCAGTAATAGCTAAGAAAGAAAAATGCTTTTGAGTTGTCCATTTCACTCAAAACAAAACTACTGCATTGGGTGAGGATCTTGGAAAGCTTAAAAGCTTTCGAGCTGCTCGGACAAGTTCCTTTGGCCAATTACAACTCTCCGTTTTCGAATTAATAACCATCTTTTGGAGCACCCTTGCATTCTTCAGTACATATTGTGCAAAAGACAAGCGGAAGTCAAAGTCATAACTTCCTAAACCAATAAACTTAATTTCTTGGAGACCCAACATCGAACACTTGAAAGCCTTCTTTTTTGATGTCCAATAGCTCTTTCCGGCAAAATTTTGAAGTTCAGGGAGATTGCAACCAATGTACTGCATACAAAAAATACATTAGGCTGAGATTCTCCATAATAACTTAAGGACATCATTGCAACTATTGCAACTATCAAAGAGTGACTTCTTATGCTCATTGAAATGATTCAAAGTCTACTTCAGAGGTCATCTAAAAGGATATTATGAAGACATAAATACGATGCGGAAGCAATGAAGAATTCTCAACAGAATCGTTGCCAAACTCTACAAATAGCATCTACAAATAGGCACACCAACAATTCTAGCATCCGCCAACTATAAGTGAGTGGAATCACCAACTAAGAAAAAGAATGTCTACATACCACAAAAGTTAATAAACCAAAGAAACCGGCCAAAACAGGCCAAAAACTACAAAACAACCACCAAATGGGTGAGTCTTGACTTCTTGATGAGTCAATTTTGGCCACTTTCTTTGGTTTGATTCATAGTCTGCAGACTTCATCAAAGAATTTTTAGATTCAGTCATTCTTTACACATCTTATAACTCCAAGGAAATATGTTACACAAATGAATTGGAATAAAAAAACGTACATCACGATGGCCAGAAGAGGACTCCATTATGACTAATGTCTTCAGATTAGGTGAACTTTCCAACATGTTTGCTATCCCAGGGAGGACTGATTTCCAAATATTCGTATCTAACGTTAAACTCTCACAGTTCAACGTTGGAGAGCGCAAGCCTTTTTCTTCCATTATACTTAGTACCTTGCCCATCAGATCAAAACACAAAAGAACAAAAGTAAGACAAACAATTAGAAGATTCCAGAAGCCTGTTCCAAATCTGCCCATAAGGTATTTTGCAAATTATGAGACACACAAACTGTATTTGTAACATTGTTTAATTCCCAAACATGTTCCACTTCTAGTATTGGAACAACAGGTAACAACTAAATTTTGAAGGCCAGGCTTGGTTTCTTAGCGCACAAACTGATTGGACTACTGTTAATATGACTAAGTATGGGCATCTTCCAGTAAATTTTATTAAGCATTTAGCACCATAACTAACACCGAAACATAGGGACTAAGATGACTCGAACTCAAGATCTGTTAATTCGTTAAATCACAGAAAATACTGCAATAAAATGAATCATTGAACCCAGGTCCAAGACAACAACTTGTTAATTGACAGATGAAAAGATCTGCAACTGCTCAACACTTGGTTAAGTTAAAGAACATTCTTCACGGCTACCTCTTTATGTGCATGGGAAAACCCTCCTAACATAAAACATATTCAAAAATATTGCAGGATTCTTTTCGTGTTCTATGGTTCACCTCCAAATATTGAGTAGGTAGTCCGATCCTTTTAATTTTCCTCTACTGATGCGGAGACATGGAGCATTAGGTCGAAATTCGAATAACTATATATAGAGTTGGAAGAACTTTGAAGAGCAAATAGAACCACTCTTCACGATTGCGATATGAGAACTCAAGATTCCACTATGGCAACACATAAGAACAAATCTTAGTGCCAAGCTTAATTCTTTCAGGGTTAGGAAACACTTCAATAACAAGTTAAGATATGAAGCACATAGAATTGGATGGTACAATCAAAGGATTCTCCAGAGACTAACCTGTATAGGTAAAGTACCTAAAGTGATCTTCTTCACATGAACAAGGCACCGGAGAAGTCCTCTCAACATATTTTCGTACCTTATATACTCATCTGAACGATCTCTATATGACATGTGAAAATTGAGGTTAGCATCAACCAAAGATGATAAATCTCCAAGCCAACAAATTTTATCTCCTAAATCACCCGAAATCTCCAATGAATGAAGATGAGGAGCTGAAACTTCAAACACAGAATGGTATCTGTCAGTTCGGTATTCCTTTTCTACTTCTTCATCGTGTTCAAAGTCTCTCAGTATCAATTTGTTCACACTTTTATTACTAACATGCAGACGATGGAATCCATAAAAGTGATACAACTCCAAAATCTCTAGCACAGGACTACCGATTAATATCTTCTGAATCACAGATTCACTCAATCTCGTAGACCCAATTGACAATTTCTTCAGTGAATTCCAACAAACAACTCCTCTGGGCACCACACTGCAACTATTAAATTGCAATGCTTTGAACGATAAATTAGTATAGAGAAGCTGGGGTAGCGAGTAATAATCAACCTCGTAAAAAACACTCCGCATATCATCAAAGTCAAGTTGAAGCTCCTCCACCCCCTTCCCCATTGCGAACAGATTCCAGAGATTGACATTGGAAACGTAATCCGGCTCGTATGCAAACCAAACCCCCAATTTCTTGAGCTTAGTGCAGTTGCAGAGAACTAGGGTTCTGTCAACAAAGGTAACAAAGTCGCAAACGCTTTTGTCCCAATCATGAAGAAATACGAGGGACGTGGAGTAAGTCCAGAGATGCAGCCACCGTTTTGACAAAACTTGGGTTTTGACGGCATCCTCAATGGGTAAGAAGGAGAGAACGTGGAGGAGTAAAGATTCGGGCAATGCGGTGAATAGATCAACGGCGGCTTTCCTTATCCTGCCACGGAGTCTCTGCCGTTTCGGGTACATGGGTTCGTCGGAGGAGTACGTGGGATCGTAGCCGGAATAGGCGCTTTCGCTGTCGCTTTCGAAATTGGTGGGATGACTGAGATCGCTCATGGTTTTCAAACTCTTCTCCTGGAGAAATTATTCGTTGCCCCAAGAGCAACACATCTATTTGTCAGGTGGTGGCTCCCACCTTAAATCCACTGAGACGTGTTTTCTTCTCTTCCCCTATCTCACCAGACACAGCATTTTCTCTAAAGTTAAGTGCTTCAAATTTTCAATCAATTTGAATGGATGAGAAGATTTTATTTTTTTATCATTTAATTCTAAAAGGTCATAGTTAAATTTTGACTATAGGACTCTCGTTGATTAGTCCTAAAAAAGCTGTAGAATCAAATATCTCTTAGGACTAACCAACGAGAGCCCTAGAGTCAAAATTTAAGTATGACCCTTTAGAATTAAATGATCAGATAAATAAAATCTTCTCACCTATTCAAACGGATTGAAATTTGGAACACTTAATTTTTCAACCTTCAGTTTATATATCAAAAAATATGGTTAAAAAATTAAGTGCTCCAAATTTCAATCCGTTTCAACCGATAGAAAGATTTTAAAATAGGGGAATAAGATTGTTTTGTAGTTGAATGGAAGAGAGAAGGTGTATTATAAGGGGGGATTCCACATAGCCGGCTCCCACCCTAGCCATGTGTAAGCCCCCCTCAGGGGGTATTAGGGGGGATTATGGAGCGGGGTATTAAGATATCCACCATAGTTTTAGACTTCCCAAATCACGCCATATGCTCGGACCCACGTATTAGGAAGGGGATATCATAATCCCCTTCGCATCGCTGCATCCAAACAGGCCCTTAATACTAGGGTTTTGGAGAACGAATTGCTGCGCTTTTGGCTCCAAAATCCAAATAAGTGAACAGTCCGAGTATCCACACAGACAATCTATGCACAAATTACAATGTGGAGCCCACCAAAGATCTCATACAAACGATCCGAGCTGTTCATTCGATTTGAAAATTATATCCAGGGCTCCTGCCGGAAAAAAATCAGCTCAATTCGATACCTATATTTTTGTAAATGCTCAATTCAATCATTTAACTTTTTATTCAAATTATAGGATCGGACTTTCTAATAAATGAATGGACCATGGCGCGGATGAGCACGAGCCCTACCACATTTCAGTATTTCATAATACAGGACAACATACTTGTAAAAACGACTCGAACTCAAAGCGGAGTTGGAGAGTTTGAATAGATTATTTTTATGCACAAACTTGAATATAACATGATTCAACAACAACAAAATAAACGAAATGAATACAAATTAGATTCGTGTAACCCGACACAAACATCTATAACCATTTAAATTTTTGTGTCAACCTATTAACCCATTATAGCACTATTCGAACACGCGACCACATGACATGATACAATACAGTAACGGGAGCAATATACAAATACATTTTTTTGTTTTATAATTTATGTGCTTGAATTGCATTGAAAATATTCATAATTTTTTATGGATTAAAAGATTGTTCATTTATAGCATTGTTAGATTTTAACTAAAGGGGTTCAATGTCGACTCAAATCCAATACGAACTTTATACCTAGTCAAGTTGGTGTCTATACATGATGTAAGTTAGTACTATGTGTTTTGACATGAACCTTAAATAACACCAACCGCACACAGTGGACACGGGTTCTGATGTTTCTTTAATTCGGGCCTCGTCCCGAACTCAAAAACATAATCTAAACAGAAGATTTTAGTTTTGTTGTTAATTTAGGCTGTCTCTATAGGCTCTGATAATCAGGAGAAGAAGCAAGATTCATCGCTCCAGGTCACCACCCCTTTACAATTTTCTTGGTAAATCGCGTCCAAAACAAGAAAAACACAGATTTCATACCCAAAAGAAAAAACACAATCTACCACCATAGTCCGACCGCTTGTTCCTTGACAAAAGACAATACAATTACATATAACAAGTGATCAAACTATTCGTACCTTCGGGGAGATCCGATAAAATTGGGACAAACTATTCATAATCTATACTAACACCACATCTAGTACTATCCCGAAAGGAAAAAAGTACCCTTTACTGAGATATTGGAATTACTGCTTGAGTACATTTTACTCGGAGAACAAAACTACTGCATTGGGAGAGGATCTTGGAAAGCCTAAAAGCTTTTGAGCTGCTTGGGTAAATTCCTTTTGGCAGTTATAACCTTCCATTCTCGCAGTGATGACCATCTTTTGAAGCACCCTTGCATTCTCCAATATAAATTGTACGAAAGACAAGTAGTAGTCAACTTCATGCTGTCCAAAACCGATAAACTTAACTTTCTGGAGACGAAACATCAAACAAGTGAAAGGCTTCTTTCTTGATGTCCAATAGTGCTTTCCATCAAAATTGCAAACTTTGTCCGAAAAGTACTGCAAACGAAGAGTACATGAGATTATGCATAAGCTTAAGGGTGCCAATGCAACTTTATGAAAGAATGACATCTAAAGCTCATTGAGAAAGGATTAAAAGTCTACTTCAGTGGTCATCTACAAGCGTATTATGAAGGCATAAACATGATGGGGAAATATTCGACAGAATAGCATCTAAATCCAAGAAATGGCTCTCTGCCCCAAAACAACTCCACCCCCCCCCCCCCCCCCCCCCCCCCCCCCGACAACCAACAAATTCTTGCATCTGTCAAATACAAGCGAGTGGAATCACCAACTATGGAAAAGAAACTGGGAGAGAAAGGGGGTGGTTCTCGGAACCCCCCCCCCCCGACAACCAACAAATTCTTGCATCTGTCAAATACAAGCGAGTGGAATCACCAACTATGGAAAAGAAACTGGGAGAGAGAGGGGGTGGTTCTAGGAACCCCTAGTGAATAAAGCTGGTAAGTTCACATATCAAGAATTAAGCTAAAAAAAATGCCCAAAAGGGAACACATCAACCAGTTGGGCCCACTCTTGCACAACAATAACCAATTGGGTGACTCTTGACTTGCAGATGGGTCAATCCTTGCAGTGTGTGGATTCTCGAATGCTTTCTCCGCTTTAATTTGTAATCTTAATTTAAGCAAATAAATGATAATTAATTCATATTTCCAGAAGTCATTCTTTACGTATCTTGTGAAATAACTCCAAGAGAATCCTTATATAATAAAAACAGAATCGGGAAAAAACACACCTCACAACTGATGGTACTGGGTAGTGGCACAGACACGACCAATGTCTCCAGATTAGGTGAACTTTGCAACATGTGTGCTATACCAGGGAGGAGTGCTTTCGTGATACCCGTATCAAGAGTTAAGCATTGTGACATCCCACTTTTTCTGTTTAAAAAAAAAATAGTATTTTGATGCGAATAATTAAATCTTTCATTTTTCTTTTCCAAACTTCTTTCTAATTTAAAAAAAAAAAAAATCAGCTGTTATTTACTTCATGTATTTTGGAAATTTATCTAAACTCGAATAGCTTATATTGAAATTCTAAGTTGGGTTATAATTAGGTATTTTTCCCCAACGAGTGATTATTGAATATGGAAAAGAAATTTTGGGCTGAACGTGTAAATAAACTAGAGGGATAAAGGATAGGTTTGTACGTGGCCAGTTATATAGGGAAGGCATGTGGTAGGGTTTATTCATAATACATCACGTTTTAGAGAGAGAGAGAGAGAGAGAGAGAGAGAGTGAGTCAGCGGTGGAGTTCGGAGCAGTGGATTGCCGAGAAGATTGCCGAGAAGTCTCTACGTAATAATCTTCCCCTTGTTTTTTTTTCTCTTCTTTGTATTGGATATATATTTCATTAGCTATATAATTCTTCTAGTTTGGGTTTTGATTCGTTACAGTGGGGTACCAAGATTGGCATGCGGCAAGTCAAATTTATGTTCATAGTTGTAGGGTTAGTAATTAAATTACTACTGATATAGATTTAAGCGCTAGAATGGAAGTAGGTATGGTTCTGGTCTTAATTTGTTTAGAAGATGTATAAATACTTATGGTGATGGCGTATATACTCTTTTGATTCAGATTAGCGGATATTGTTGCCCTTCGCATTTGGTTGCACTATTTTGGACATCGAGGTGAGTGGTTAAGCATGTGATCCCTTTTTTGGAATCCTCTTGAGCCAATCTATTCTTGACAATTCATTTATTCGCTGTGATCCGATAAGTGATATTCTTGTTCATTGCTCTCCTAATTATTGGCAATTGACGTACCCTTTGGCATACAAGGTTTATTGATGATATTTTTGATTGTTGGATTGCCCATATTTTTCTTGTTGCTCCATAATATTATTGTAACTCTGCAACGGCACGGAGAATAATCCTGGTGCAGGTGCCTCCGGCTCGCCGTTGTTCTATTTGTGTTTGGGACCATAGACTGTGTTGATATTTATTAAAGTCCAAGGAAAAGACCCGTGAGATATCGTGGTGACTTTGGCCGCTAGGGAAAAGACTTGTGAAATACCCTGTGACTCTAGTGCTCAACGGATAGGGAAAAGACTTGTGAAATACCCTGTGACCCTATTCCGGATCGGCTTAGGGAAAAGGTCCCAGGCGCCATCCTGTGGTGACTCTAAGTACGATGTTGGATCCAACGGGCGAAGCCCTGAGAAAATATTTGGCATTTGGTACTTGGTAATTGGTGATTATGGTTCCCACTTTGGTTTAGACTCCCGTTTATCGTTCGGATATTATTGGACTCATTGTTTGGTATAATTATTGTGGTGATTTGATTATTGTTCATATTATTCATTAATCTGTATTCGTCTTGTGGGTACTATTTGTTGAGCCATTGACTTCGTTAATTTGTTGGTATTATTCGTTGAACTTTCAACCTTCCTTACTTTGACACCATTTCTTTGGAACCCTCATTATCGTTCGTTCAAAAGTATGCCACTTTATATTATTACCCTTAGCATGCTTAACTACTCACTGAGCTCGTCAGCTGACGGATTTATTCCACATTATTTTTCAGGTTAGTTCATGGGGCATTGTAGTGGACTCTGCGGCGTTGTCGGGACCTTCTGTTTGGACCTCTAGGACGTCTGCATTTTTATTTCTTTTTTTATTGTCAAAAAGCTTCCGCACTTTTATTTATTAGCTTCCGCATTTTTTTTTAATTGGCAGTTCATTGTGGAATTTGGAGATTTGAAAATATCGGATATTGTGTCGTTTGCTTAAGAAAAATATTGGGTTGCTGTCGTGCATTTTATTGTAATAAAATATCCAGTTTTTCATTAATCGTTTAAAGTTGCCAAAAATATTTTTTTAATTAGGCTTCGTGTCCCATGAATGCTTCATGATACACGGCCGGTCATGATCCCGGATTTGGGGCGTGACAAGCATTCACACTTCAACAGTGGAGAGCGCAATCCTTTTCCTTCCATTATGCATAGTACCTTCGCCCATCACAGAAAAATAGAAAAGAACAAAAACAAGACAAACAATTAGAAGATTTTAGAAGCTCGTTCAAAATCTTTCATAAGGTATTTTGCATACTACGAGGCACGGAGTATACTTGTATCTTTGTTTAATTCCCCAACCATGTTTCACTTTCTGTATTGGAACAACATGTCACAACCATAGTTTGAAAAGCCAGGTTTGGTTTCGTAGCGCACAAACTGATTAATCATTAATGTACTGTCAATACAAGGAAGCATAGGCTTTGCCATTAGATATTATACTTTTTCCTTTTCTAACACAGATGACTCAAACTCATGATCTATTAGTTCGTTAAACAACAAAAAGACTTGCAACGAATTGAATCAATCGAATCTTCCAAGACAACAACTTGACAAGAGACATATGAACAGATCTGCAACCGTTGAACACTTGGAAAAGTAAAAGAACATTCTTCATAACTACCGCTTTATGCGGGCAGTGATATCCTCCTAACTTAATAAATATGCACAAACATTGGTGGATTCTTTTGGTATTCTATGATTCACCTCCCAATACTGAGTAGGTAGTCCAATAATTTCAAATGTTATCTTCTTGGTAAACTGATTGGGGGATGTGGAGCTGTAGGTCGGATTACTATATAAAGCAGAGTTGCTTCTTGCTCGTGTAGGAAGAACTTTGAAGAGCAAATAGAACCATTATCCTTGATTTGAAAACTCAAGTGTCCGAATACAATTGTGCAATTCCAAATAATCACTGCCATTATCTTAACCAACACAAAAATCAATCTTACAGACGGTATTAATTTTTTAGGGTTAGAAAGCACTTCAATATTCAGTTAAGTTATGAAGCACATAGAAGTGAATGGCACAAGCAAAAGGTTCTCAAGAGACCAACCTGTATAGCCCAATTGCCTATAGTTATCTTCTTCACATGAACAAGGCTCTGGAGAAGTTCTTTTAACATTGTTGGGTACCAATCATAATCATCTGGGCCATATGAATAAATCATCACATTAAAACTGAGGATAGCATCAACCAAAGATGATACATTCCCCACCCGAAACATTTTGTGAACTGAAACACCCAAAATCTCCAACGAGTGAAGATGAGGAGCTGAAATTTCCAACAAAGCATGGTGTCCACCATAAATTTGATATTCTTTTTCTTGTTCCCAAAAGTCTCTCACTATCAATTTCTTCACACTTGCATTACTAACATGCAAACGATTGAATCCATAAACGTCATACAACTCCAGAATCTCCCACACACGACTACCCGTTAATATCTTCTGAATCACATCTTCACTCAATTTCACGCACCCAATCAACAATTTCTTTAGCGAATTCCAGCAAACGACTCCTTGGGGCTTCAAATTGCATTGGGCAAGCTCCAATGCCTTGAACGATGAGTTAGTATAAAGAAGTTGTGGTAACAAGTAACTATCACCCTCACGCAAAACACCCAATGAATCCTCGAAGACAAGTTGAATGTCACGCCCTCAATTTTCAACATAAATAAATAATCCATTTTAATAAATGATCCTCGCACAATATATATATTATACCCAAAAGAGAAATTTCAAAAAATTATTTACAAACCAAGTTTCCCAAGTTTAAACATTTACAACATTGGCACCACGGCCCGAATTCCATAGCTAGTTAAAAGAGTAAAATTTAGAGGTTACATAATATTTGAAATTAAAAGACTTCAAAATAAATTTACAATTTCATCTTTCCAAGAGATCATACAAAAGACGATGAAATCACTTCTCGGCGGCTTTCAAAAGATATGAGATCAAGCATACACATCATGCACTTCGCGTCAAGGTCTTTGAGATATACCTGAAAATGATAGGTTGAGCTACACTAGCCCAGTAGAAACTTCTATACTCAAACTATATGTAAATGCGATGAAACATGCAATAAGAGTGAATGATTTTCAATGAACGATCGAAAGTACCAAAGGCACAATAAACCGACGAACAACGACTACGGAATTTAATACGTCTTATAGATATGTCTAGCCATTTATACATCAATCTAGAGGTAGCGTTAAACACACATCAATCAAAATGACAACGATAATTTCTCAAATCAATTCAAGTCTCCTCAAATGAATGCCACACTTGACTTTACCATCCTTTACCATTTACCATCAAGCCTCTTTTCATAGAAGAAAACATTCCTTTTTGATTTTCAAAACAATTTTGAGAAATACTCTCGACCTCTACGGTTCAAACTCCGTTGATTCGAGTTTGAATAGCCGGAGTCCGTTGATTCTGTGCACGAATACCGGAAATCGTTGATTCGCTCAAGAATAGCCGGAGGATTTTAATAAAAATCCTTTTTCAAATAAAGACAAGTTCCTTTCTTTTCAAATCCTTAGTAGAGTCAGTTGTTTATCTCTTTCTTTAACGGTCACTATCTCAAGCAGCAAACAGTTCAAGTAACAACGTAAACTTCTGACATCAACTTCAACATTCTTCATTTTATGAGAAATTCAACTGTTTTACCACCCCATGCGTGACAGTGAACTCTCTTTCTACCCGGGTTTCCGCCTTACCACACCTTGCGTAACGGGCCCTCTAGAGTCTCCGCATTACCACACCTTGCGTTGCAGGACTCTCAATTCAAAATTCATAATTCACATAAACACATAAGCATTAACAATCCGAATACAAGAAGACAACACTTTCCAAGGTCACATACTTTCATTCATTATCATTCAATGTATTATAAACTCACAAATATGTCCCCTTGTACATCATTAACTACTTTAGGTTCACGTTATCCCTCAAAGTCTATCACGACGCCCTACGTCACGTACCAATCCCACAGCGACTCCCCGACACACCACTCGCTAGGTTCTAAAAGAGAATCTATAGAACAAATACCAAATGAAACGAGGGTGATCAAGCAAAACGAAGCACGAAGATACGAGTTACCCTCTTCCCTTTCGGACCACTAGGCAAAACTATATCGACCAACCAAATACCTACGTCATACCTATAGCTTACGATATTTAATAACGACTCCATGGTACGTCCACCAATCCATCAATCACTACGTCACGCCATTTAACAATGCTTAACAAGTCTATATCGATCATTAAGGCATACCACCACATCTACTTCAATCAACCAAGAGCGTAAACCAATGTACGAGTATCCTAACCATTTAATTCTACACTTTTCTAAACTACGACGACGACCTAAAGTGATTGATTGGTCATTCAATCTTCCGAGGTACGAATAATCAAGTTTGGAAGTCATTTGAAGCTATAAAAAAGATGTTTGAGGTGTCCGGGGTTCAAACGGGCACGAGAAGAAACAAATGAACCAAATCTGTCCGAAATAGAATGGGGGGTATTGATACCCCTGACCGAGGTATCAATACCTGGCCAACGTCTGGTCCAGAGAAGAGTGGGGTATTGATACCCCTTTTTAGGGTATCAATACCGCGGAGTTTTTCTGCAGATTTTCAGATTTTCAACAACGAAATTTCAACAACAAACAACGAACCAAGTACGATCAAAGCACATAATCAGCCCATAAACACATAGAGAGAGTAAGAAATCCCTACCTCAAGCTTACAAAGCCGAAACCCAAGATCCACTAGCGAGCCCTAGCTTTAAAACTTGAAATCCTCCATGAATACTCCTCTCCGAACTCTATCCAACGAATCACGAGCTTGAAATCACGTCTAGGAGGTGGAACGGAGGTTGATAACCATGGGTTTTGAGTTTTGGAGTGAGTTTGAGAGAGGAGGAGTGGAGAGAGAGGGAGGGCCGAATGAGAGAGAGAGGGTCGGTTGGGGAGAGAGAGAGATAATGGAGATTTTTGATCTCCTACAACACCAACACCCCTTTTATATTAGCACCCAACCCAATTACCCTTACACTCCCTCAAGATTCAATTCCCTCACTTCAATCCTTAATCCAAAATAGTCACAAAATAAACTATATTCTCTTAATTAGCCAATTAATAAACATTTCAATAAATGAATTTAAAAAAAAAAATCGGGTCTCTACATTGAAACTCCTCCACCCCCTTCCCTATTGCGAACTGAGTCCACATATTGTAACTGGAAGGGTACTCCGGCTCGTACACAAACCGAATCGCCAGTTTCTTGAGCTTAGAACAGTTACAAAGAGCTAGGGTTTTGTCAACGAATGCAACAAACTCATCATCGCCTATGTGTGGAGGATCAAGGATATGAAAAACAAGGGAAGTGATGTAAGTCCACAGGAATTGCCACCGTTTGGACAAAACCTGGGTTTTGACGGCGTCTCCGATTGGTAAGAAGGAGAGAAGGTGAATGAGCAAAGAGTCGGGCAATGCGGTGAATGGGTCGACGACGGCAGTTTCCCTTATCCCGCCACCACTCCTCCGCCGTCCGTCGGGAAAGTGCACGGGTCTGTTTCTTTTTGTCAACGAATTGCTCGGCGATGACATGGTTTTCAAACTCTTGTTCTGCTTCAGGATTACCGTTCTGAAAGCTAGGGTTTTGAAATGAGGAAAAACAACGATGGAATTCTAAAACGACCCGATTATTACTAGGACTTCAAAACCCTAAGGGCCCGATGGGATGCCGTATGAGTTTTGGGTGTATTATTTATGAATGGGATAAAATAATAAGGGGTATTAGTTAAAAAATGATGACCCATATTGATATAACATTTACAGAGGGGATTAAAAAGTAGATGGTTTGGATGATGTATT
Organism: Rhododendron ovatum; assembly: GCA_019656835.1. Lineage (NCBI taxonomy): Eukaryota > Viridiplantae > Streptophyta > Magnoliopsida > Ericales > Ericaceae > Rhododendron > Rhododendron ovatum. The sequence goes on along the minus strand of CM033793.1, from coordinate 10,228,711 downwards.
AGAGAAGGGGATAAAATAATACGCCGTTTGGATGGAAGATAAATTGGGTGTATAAGAAATGGTGTATGATGTAAAAAGCTATCAAATGACTCCTTTGCCCTTGTGTAATATGAAATTAGATGATTCATTACATTAATTGAATAATTACGGAATCAAATATATTTAATTACTTTTCGACATTTATGCTATAATAAGTTATTTTACTGAAAAAATTAAATAATTTACTTTTTTTTTTAAAAATTAAAATGTATTTCACTCTAATAAAACTTTTTTTTACTTTTCTTACCCTTTATTATACTTAAAAAAATATGTTTTTTAATTAATTATATGGAGTAATTAATTTTTACCTCCTCTTCTCTAAACACGTTTTCTCTTCTATTATTACACTTTTTTTTATTTAAAAAACACGTTTTCCCTTTCCAACCCCCCCCCCCCCCCCCCCCCCCCCCCCTCGCCTCCTCTCTCTCTCTCTCTCTCTCTCTCTCTCTCTCTCTCTCTCTCTGTCACCATCTCCGACCATCTCTTTCTCTCTTGTGGGTTCTCTCTCACTTTCTTCTCCACGAATTCTCTTCTTCTTCTTTTGCGCGATTTCTAAGATTCTGGCGTGGGAAAATCTGAAATTCTCTTCTCCTTCTAGCTCACAGTTGGCTGACGGCGGCAGCGGCAATTCACGGCGGCGACATGCAGTAGCAGTGGCGATGGGTGTTCGTTGAGGTTAGGGTTCAGAAATTTTGAATTGTGTAGGGGGTTTGGTTGTTGGATTTTCATTTTTTTTTTAAAACTGGGTTTAGGGTTTTTTGGGCTATGGGATTGGGGGTTGAAGAGGGGGGATGAGGGAGGGTAGAAACGTCCAAAACGAGGGTGTATTAGGCCAGATGATTTATTGCTAGCTCCAGAGGTGGCAATAAATTATGCGGCTTGAGGGGGATAAACGAACACCGGGATTAGTTTATACACCTGAAGAATGCACATCCAAACGGCGCAAAAACCATCACATCAACCCCTCATCTGGGCGTATTGGCTTTTACATCCAGGGAATGCTGCATCCAAGCGAGGCCTAACCTTTTCTCAACAGATGTAACTAGCGCCGCAAATGAGCCGAGCCGAGCTTTACGGTATTCAAGCTTGTTTATTAAGTTTTTATCGAACACGAGCTCAAGCTCGAGCTCAGTGAAAACTTAACGAGTCGAGCTCGAGCCGAGCAGGCCTTGGCTTGACTCGAGGTCGAGCTTGTTCATGAGCCTTAACGAACTAACGAAAAATGTATATATATCCTCGTATAAGCTTAATACAACCAAAAATATTTTGATTGTGAAGGTATATTTCTTTCATTTTCCTATGGAGCAGGAGTGTACTAGTGTGCATGTGCTCTCGCTTCCCTTTGGTTGACTAGAAAGTGAAAACGGAAAAAATAAATTATGAAATAACAATAAAAATCCTAAACTTAAGTATATATACCCCAACTCGCGAGCCAACTCGAGCCGAGCTTATCCTAGCTCGAGCTTGGCTCTTTTACAAAACGAGCTGAAAAAATCGACTCAAGCTTGTTCGTTTAACTTCCGAGCCGAACATGAACGAGCCACTAACGAGTCGAGCTACGAGCCGCTCGCGAGCGGCTCGGTTCGTTTGCGTCGGTTCGTTTGCGGCCCTAGATGTAACTTGGTAGTTACGAAGTGCATAAATGCTTATAGTAAGTGGGAAATGAGCGAGTGAATACCTTTGTTTTTAGCCATAGCGGCCGGCCGATCGGGTCAGATTCTGAAGGGGGAGGTGGCACAGAAGCAAGAGATTCAGGGGGGTTTCCGGGCACGAGATCTCCTGTCTGACCCTCCGAACAGGGGCTTCCGACCCCTTCTGGTATTAATCTCGCATATCAATCGCTGAGATGTATCGAGCACTTTTGTTCTAAAATGACGTCGTTTTGAGAAAACTAATTTTGCCGCCCGCTTGCAGAGTTCATAATTAAAGTGAGAGCAAAACTCCATATGAGTTAGTTCTGAAGCCGCCCACTTGCAGAGTTCATAATTAAAGTGAGAGCAAAACTCCATATGAGTTAGTTCTGAAAGAATAGATAGCATTTTGAACATGAAATTTTAGGAGAGACTAAACCTCCAAGTGTATATACTTTTTTTTATTTTACCGTCTAATCATTCATTTTATATTTTTAGTATTACTAATTTCAAAAGGAATGCGTAAAGAGGAAATTCCTTCAGTATTCCTCATTCAGTTTTGAAATAGAACAACCTATTTGGGACGGATAGAAATTTGCTTTAGTGTTCTTTTATTTTTATTTTATTCCTCGTATTTGTGATAGGGTAGCTCACTCGATAGCCAAAAATGCCCTATCTCTTGGGCCCCATTTTGTTAAGGTTTTTATTTTTTTAAGTACTTATTTTTTATTTTATGAGACATGTTATTCTCTCATAATGCATCACTTTTAATTCCAAAAACAAATATTTATTTTCTTAGCAAAAAATAAGAAAAAATAATTACTTAATCTTCCTCTGGTTTGGATGGGTGACTTCCTAACTTGGGCTTAGTTGGCAGCGTCGTTGAATGTAATATTTTAATATTATGTAAACACCTCGATAGGGAACCCTCCCTCGATGTTTCTTTGATGCAGTAGTAATAAAAGTAATCTATTACCGATTGGAAAAAAAAAATCTTTCAATATGAGTGTTAAAAAATATGCAATGTGGATCTTATTTGACAGTTCTTAAACAAAGTTTTCAAAATCACATAAATTTCATAAATCGAAAGATATAAATATTTTAAAATGGCACGGAATCTCAAAAATATCACTCATTTTGGAACGGAGGGAGTAGCAGTAAAGATGCAGGTGAATGAATGTTGAACCTATATTTGAGGGAAATCGAATTAAGTCGTACAAAGACAAAGTTTGATTAAAGAATGGTATGAATAGCTGGGACATTTTGGTGAAGAGTAGTTTTGGGTGAACTACGTGGTATAGACGAAGCTATTTTTTCACTTAAGAGTGGGCTTGAACAAATTTGAGAATTTGAGAAGCATTTTGGGTTTTGTTTGATTTGGGAAAAACTATGCGGATAATGATTTCTTGAAGGCCTACGCATTCTCATGTGGCTCGTCAAACCATCACTTTGGGTAAACTAGAAAGTGGCAAGGCAAAACATTCACCGCACCTGGCTTGCTACAGGAGTGGGGATGGTGTTGTGTAGTGTGCAGTGGTTGGCGTAGTACCGCGCTGCTCACCTCCGAGCAATTGAATCGTGCATCCGACGGCTCGGATCTCATCTCGGCAATGAACGGTTCTTGATCGTTAATTGCATCTAAGTTCTCAGATGTACGATCCAATAACTCAGAGGTACGATGTTACGCATGCCACTGCACAACACCAAGCCCAATTAGATTATTACGGCAAAGTAGAATTGCTACAATGGTCGGGCTTTTTGCCTTGCCAATGTTCACACGCTACTGCAGAGTATATTATTCCTCCATTCGTCCCAAATTGTCTGCCCCTTACGAAAAGTTGTGCAATATTTATTTAAAAAATAAAATACTTCCAAGTATCATTTTTTCAAGTTTCTTTACACCAAATTAAAGTACTTCAAAAGCTCCTTAATATGGTGCAAAGAAATTTAAAAAATGATGTGCGGAAGTATTCTATTTTTTGATCTTAAAATTGCACTTCTTTTAGTAGGGATCCATCAATTTGGGACAAAGAGAGTATTATAATACAATGACAAAAGCTCCTTAATATGGTGCAAAGAATATAGCCGAACATTGGAGTATAGCCATTTCAAAAATACAAGAATTTTATTTTTTTGTGTGTTTTTAACTAGAAAATATAAGAATTAAATTTTGAAAGATATTGGAGTAGAAAAGTAGAAGTAGAAAAGACGAACAGTTTAATACTCCATCCACTATACAGTTTGAATAGAGAGGCTGATTCTTTTTGATTGTGCAAAAATGGATAGCCAAATTCCAAAAGTGAATTTTGTGATTTTATTTGATCCAAAATTTGATTAGCCTGATGATAAGCCAAGCTTGAATTTTTTTTCAGAGGTGGTGAGTTTTTCTATGGATAAATAAAACTTCCTTCGATCACTATTGCTTCGTGATGACATGGTTTTGAAACTCTTCTTCTGCTTCAGGGTTGGTTTTTTGCTCAGTGTGTTTTTTTTTTTTAGACTGAAATTGGTTTAGTTTGACTTGAGAAAATGAAAAAAGCACAAAAATAAAGATTAAAGTCGAGAAAGTGCATTAAAACCGAAAAATGTTCAAAAAAGACGGAAAAGACAGTTTTTGTCTTTATTCTTTAAGGTCCACATAGAAGACCAAGTTTCTTTTATGAACATTTTGTTACTCCTTACGTCAAGACGAACGATGTGATGTAAAATTTATGACGAAAATCTAACGAAAAGATAGCTAAAAAATAAGTAAACAAGATGTCCTGACAAATTATTTTCTCAAATATTTTGAAACCATCTATTATTTCTCAAATCTCACATTATTTTCAACAAGCCAACACAAGTGTACCAATTTTTCGCAGTATTACTTTCGCAAATACTTTTGGTAGTATTATTAATATTTTAAATGGTGTTAATCCTAACCCATGTATTTAGTGGAAACATATGCAAAACATATACAGGACATGTATACTCATTAAAATGACTCGAACTCCAAACAGAGTTGGGGAGTTTGGATCCATTAATTTTTCATACAAACAGAAAAAAACATGACTCAACAATACAGAGAAACAAATGGAATGAATAGGAATTGGACATTAGTAACTCAATACATAAATAACTGTTTAACTTTCTGTGTCAAGCTATTAATTCGCAATGGTTTGACTCGAGCACGACACAATATAACACATGATACAATATTGCAATGCCAACTATATACGGAGTTTCTTTTTTCTTAGTTTTATAATTCATGTCATTGTGATGCATTGAAAATATAAAATTTTTATGGATCAAAAAGTTCATGTATAACATTGTTAGATTTTAACTACAGGGGTTCAATGTCAACTCAAATCCAATACCATTTAATTTTAAGGAGGTCAAGTTGGTGCCTATCTATGATGCATTTAAGTTAGGAAATTGATATTCATGCTCCACTTTTTATTGATGTCGCTCCACTTTTAACATATGAACAAAATGGAGTACCATCAGTAAAAAGTGGAGTGCAAATATCAAAATCCTTAAGTTAGGAGTATGTGCTTTCATAAGATCCTTAATAAAAACAAATTGTACACGACAAACACAGGTTAATTCTGATGTGCCCCTAATTCGGGCCTCATCCCAGCTAGAAAACATAATCAGAATCATACAGTATTTTGATCTAAACAAACAAGAAACTTCTCAAAAATCGAGTTGATTGAGTGTCTTTAGCTTGTTTATCGAATCAAATATCTTCTTGTGAATTATTTTCAATTAATTTCTGCTCTTAATTTACTAAATGAAAATGTGATTTTGTTACTAGGTTGCTGATGACTTGATTTTTCACAAGGCTGTTGTACGTTCATCGGCAGCTGCAAAATTTTAACTCAACAGTAACAACAATGTATAGAAAAAAATAAGCATACGAAACACAATATAAGATAATTATATTTACTTTGCTTGAAGACTTATCGAGTCTAATTTATTTTATTTTGTTGAGCTATATGATCTATTTACTCACAAATTTCAATAAATTTTCATTTATTCTGCTTTGCATGATTGATGCAGTACCGACAATAGAAAAGAAATATTAAATTATATGAAAAAAATAAAAATTGGTATATTTTTTGAGCTGAGGGGATGCGCTTGAATTCCCCAAACCCTAACACAGCCGTCCCTTGTACATGTCAAGGTCAATAAAGGTTGGATCACACTATGCCAAGACTAAACGTTCCAAATGAATTGATGAGTTTTTAGAAAGCTCAGGTGTTTATATGAAATTTAAAAAAGGTCAGGTGTTGAATTAGTGAGTTTTTAGAAAGCTCATATATTTATATGAAATTTAAGAGAAAGGTCAGGTGTTTATGTGTGATTTGTGTGAAAGACCAGGTGCCTACGTGAAGTTTTCCCTTTTTTTTTTTTTGTAATATGTGGTACATTAAGCAGAAACCCTAACCTCTTTTTGTTCCGTCTGTTCTCGCAAACCCAGTGCAACTTGGCATGATTTATTAGCTTAAGCTACGACATCTGCTTTAGGAGTTTCTGTTGATTCCCCTGATTTCATCTTTCCTTGTTTTACCTAATGAAAAAAGAAATTTGGGGCCCATATGCCAAGACTTGTACCAGTTTCTTACTACTAGTATTGTCATCGCCGAATGAAAGATTCACTCTTTCTTGATGGTTTACTTGATATTTTGTAAAATAAGTAGGTCAATATGATTGTTATGAACCGTTTTTCCCAATTCTTCTTTTTTTCAAATTTGAATTGCTGAACATGTTATTGTAGTGTTTGGATAACCTATAAGATGTCCATTTAAGGTGCTTTTTGATCGTTGGGAATACCCAGCTCGTACTCTCTTTGGATTCCTCCAAAATGGGGCATTGTATCCTTGTAAACTGATTTCAATTGTGGCTTTGTATAGCAGTCTATTGGTGTCCACAATTGATAGGGGTCCAGTTCATTCAAACATATATTGGTGTTCTAATTAGGAATTTGCGTCATTAAATCTGTTGCCTTGTCGACATTTGCAGGAGTTAGAGCGGTGTAGCGAGGAACTTGAAGTTTTGTTATTAGTTGAAGAAAGAGCCTGAGACAGCAACGAAGGGTTTTACCCGTAGACCATCATCACACTTCCGAGCTTGAACTAGAAGACGACGAAATTGAGTTTTTCACAACCGTCACGAATTTTTTTTTTTTTTTTTTGGGTATATGTTCAGTGTTTCTTCTGATCGAGTGTTGTGAATGCTTGACTCAGTAGTTATGAATGCTTGACTCGTTGTATTTGTATTTGGAGAGAATCAGATATCAACTATCCATAGAACCATTTTAATTCCATCATTGTGATTCATGTTTCCACCGTATTCCGTTATGTAATTGATTTTCTTGAGTACTATACTTTTAAATGGATATGAACTTAGAGCATAGGAATTTTGCTGGCTTTTTTTAGGGGGTTCGATGGTTCAACAGCCTTAAATTTTTTGCTTCTTTGGGATGTATTTGAGCTATTACTTTCCAGCAAAACAAGGTTTTGAATTTTGATAATTTTTTGGAAGCAACTTCAGATTTTTCCAAGATTACAGCAGAAGGTAGATTGAGCATAGCTGTAAGATATGAGGTTATTGGAAACATGATTATAAGACAACGAGACCATCAATTCTCAGAGCCATATTTGAAAATAACAGGCTTTTGCAGCTTCATACACAAGCTTTTGCTGCAATTCATATTTGAAAATAACAAGCTTTTGCAGCTCCATATTTGAAAATTTCTGCTTCTTTGGGGTGTATCAGAGCCAGATTGGAGCTTATAAAACCATTCTATGCTCAAAACCATTTCATCAGTTTGGTCTGAGTGGATATGCACTCATAAGAACTTACCTACTTCAGGTGATATGTAGCCAAATGAACTATTAAACCAAGCTTGAAAAAGGTCACAGATTTACAACCATGTACACAAAACCTACTGTCTACCTGATGTGTTTGTAACCAAATGCAGTTTTGTAAAACGCAACGAACACTGACATATTGAAGTCTCTAAAGATCAAAACTTTCTGAAGAGAGGTGTAAATTATGAGGTGTCACATAAAAATTCTGTACAAATCACACAATTGCATGGTTAAATACAATGACCAGAGAGGTCCCAACATTACATGGATGCGAATTATTTTTCTTTCTTTTTTTGGCAGTTAACCAAGAAGGAGCCAGGGCAAGGGGATAGCCTTGGACCAAAGCATTACATAGCCTAATATTGTCACGAGAGGGGGTCATGTTCCTTCAACCACACAAGCATGCTCTCACATGTTCACAGATTAGCCTGGAGATAGCAGCACGGTCAGCACCGTCCTTGCTCATTTACAATTTGAAAGGCATCACTCCATTTCAGCTTCTAAATGCATATTCCAGTTCAAGGCACTTTGATGCAACTTTTGATCTTTTCTCTCCCGCCCAGTAGACATAACATCAGCGGAAAAGTAAGATATAGTGTGAAAGGAAAAGGAAAACAAATAAGACGGGATTCAAATTCTTAGTATTTAACCAACACTTTTCCTACGTTAGGACCCAAAATTGATCACCAGAGACAAAGTTTGGTAGGAAAACAAGTTACAACTTTTTTAAACTTGGAAAAAATATAGTTTTTCCAGGAATTAACCCACACACAAACACACATATGTATAGGTTTATACGTATGTACATGACACACGTACGTATTGTAAATGAAGAAATGGACAGATTCAATCATAAGCCTGCTATAATTTCTCTGAACAAGGAGCAACAAGTTGAACCCCTTCAACAAACATAAGATTTAGGACCAGCGGAAAAAATCAAAAGAAATAGTAAAGAACCCTACTATATAGAGAGCTCCAGATCGATAAATCGAGAGAGATTAAAAAATATATACAGACTCCAAAAGAATTCCCAGATCATTAACATTCCATTAATTCTACCCAGATCAAAGCCTAACTCGAAAAAACTAAAATTCCCAGTCGCCTAACAAACCCCACTAGAAATACTTACAGTCCACACAATTTCTCAAACAAATCCTTAATCAAAAAAAAAAAAAAAATACACAGATTCGAAGAGAGAGAGAGAGAGAGAGCGCTTTTGCGTCTGGTCCGATTTCCTCCTTCGTCCATCTGTTTGAGTAACATGAAAAAACCCTAACTTTAATCTCAGCGAGAGAGATTCTGAAAAAGAGAGAGAGAGAGAGAGGGAGAGAGAGAGAGAGAGAGAGAGAGAGAGAGAGAGAGAGAGAGAGAGAGACCTTCTTGACAGATCGTTCGTCTTCGATTCGTTTCTTCGTTCGTCGATTCTCCTCCTTCTTCGATTTCTCCTCTCTTCTCTCTCTCTCTTCGTCTATTGTTCAACGAGTGAGAAGTGAGGGAATTGGGGGTTTTGTTTGGCCCGTTTGAGATCACCTGGTGACCCGCGAGTTGTATTTTACCCGACCCCACACCACACATCCCACCCCCCCTTTCCCCTTTTTACCCGCGTGTCTCACCCTTCTATTACAGCCGTTGGATGAGATCCAACGGCTCACAGCAAATGTCCGCATTTTAGGAAAATAAGGTCGTCATCACCTGATGGGTAGTGTGTGTGTGTGTATATATTGGATAAGTAATCAACCGCAAGTATATGAAAAGGATACTAAGAAAAACATAAAAATAATTAGGTGAAAGAAGCAAAATTTTATTGCTTCATGTAACCTTTACTATTTTCTTAGTAAATCCCCTCAAAAAGGAACACCTTAGATTTCATAACCCCCCCCACCCCAAAAAAAAAAAAAGGAAAAAGAAAAGAAACACAGCTCAGATATTCTACCTCTGTAGCATAAAATAATTTACCATCATAGTCCGACCCTTTGTCCCTTGATATGAAACAATAACATGAGCATTGGGAGAGGAAAAGAGTACCCTTCACCAGTTCACTGAGATGTTGAAAAATTACTTGAGTTGTCCATTTTACTCATAGAACAATACTACTGCATTGGGAGAGGATCTTGGGAAGCTTAAAAGCTTTTGAGCTGCTTGGGAAAATTCCTTTGGCCAGTTACAACCTCCTGTTTGCGCATCGATGACCATCTTTTGGAGCACCCTCGCATTCTTCAGTAGAAATTGTACGAAAGGCAGGTAGTAGTCAACTTTACACAGTCCAAAACCAATAAGCTTAACCTTTTGGAGACAAAACATCAAACACATGAAAGACTTTTCTGTTGATGTCCAATAGTGCTTTTCGCCAACATTGCAAAGTTCGTCCCAAAAGTTCTGCCAACAAAAATACATCCAGATGACATTCTCCATAAGTTTAAGGCCATCAATGCAGTTTTATGAAAGAATGACTTCTTATACTAATTAAAAGGATTCAAAGTCGGTGGTCAGATACAAAGGTTATTATGAACTATGAAGACATATAAATGATGGGGAAATATTTACGACAGAATATAGCTTCTAAACCCAAGAAATGGCTAATCTATCTCTCCCTACAACCAACAAATTCCAGCATCTACCAAGTGCAAGTGACTGTGAAGTGGGCCAGATGGTGGGTCATGTGCCAGGACCGTTCGAATAGGCCAAATTTGGGGAAGGCCCAGGCAGCTCGATGTCCAATGCCCTTAGCAGCTGAGTGGGCCCATGATTGACTTGGGCTGAGCTGGATGTCGGGTCAGGCTGTTAAAGGTGAAGTGTGCTGGAGGGGAAGCCATGTCAGTGCCAAATTGACCAGTTCGGCCACGTGGCACAGAAGCAGGAACTCCAGAAAAGAAAATCTGGCTTTTCTGAAGATTTGGTCCAAGACCAGAGAACAAGTAAACTCATCCAAAGCAGCTTTAAAAACAGAAAGAGAGAACCACAATCAGCCCCAGCAAGGAGAAACAGATCAAATCATGGTTCGGCCAGATGGCTCACCACACGCAACCTGCCAGCGTGGCGTTCGGCAATCGTCGTGCATGACATGAAACCATGAAACAGTTATTCATGACATCATAGGAGGCAAAGGCAAGCCACTCTCTATATAAAGTACAGTATCAAACCCTAAAGAGATACGCCGTTCAAACTCACCCCTCAAAGTGCCTTCTGGTTCACTGGCTGACCAAGCACTAAAGCCGGTTCCCTGTCTTGCAGCTAGGTGAGGAAGAAGGAGATGGTTCCAAAACCGAGCCAGGAGATTGGTTTATACCACCCCACAGAGTGGAATCACCAAGGAAAAGAAATAGAGGTCTACATATCAAGACTTAAACTAAAAAAAAGTGGCCAAGAAGGAACAAATCAGCCAATCGGGCCCACCCTTGCACAATATTAACCAATTGGGTGAGTCTTGACTTGCTGATGTGCCAATTGGGTGAGTCTTGACTTGCTGATGTGTCAATTATTGCGATGCATCAATTCTCAGCCACTTTTTTGGGTTTAATTCGTACTAGTAAATTAACTAATGTTTAACAAAGTCATTCTTTACACATCTTGCGAAATCACTCCAAGAGAATGCATTAAGGAAATAAATCGGGATAAAACGCACCTCATGACAGTGGTAAGGGGCCGAGGATATGACTAACGTCTCCAGATTACGTGAACTGTCCAACATGTGTGCTATACCAGGGAGAACTTTTTTCCTGATATCTGTATCGAGTGTTAAGCATTCACACTTCAACAGCGGAGAGTGCAAACCTTTTGCTTCCATTATAGATAGCACCTTGGCCCATCAGAGAGAAAGAAACACAAATGAACAAAAACAAGACAAACAAATAGAATACTCTAGAAGCATGTTCAAAATCTGCCATAAGGTCTTTCGCATATTATGAGACACAGTGCATTTGTAACATCATGTTATTCCCTAACCACATTTCACTTAATGTATTGGAACAACATCTAACAACCAAATTTTGAAGAAGCCAGGTTTGGTTTCTTTGCACACGAACTGACTAAAGTACTGTTAATATAAGGAAGCATGGGCTTCTTCCATTAGATATTACTATTAAGCACAAAAACTAAGAAAAACATGGACAATGTCATAGCTCTGTAAGATTTTTTTTCTTCCGTTACTCAGATGACGTGAACTCAAGATCTATTAGTTCGTTAAATAACAGAGAGACTTGCAATTAGTAGAATCAAGCGAATCCTGATCCAAGACAACAACTTGACAACAGACATGAAAAGATCTGCCATCGCTTAACACCTGAAAAAGTAAAAGAACATTCTTCATAACTACCTCTTTATGTGCACACTGTACAGTAATACCATCCTCACTCAAGAGATATGCACTAACATTGTTGGATTCTTTTGGTGTTCCATGTTTCACCTCCAAAGACTGAGTATGTAGTCCGATAATTTTAATGTTTCTCTTCATGGTAAACTGATTGGGGGATGTGAAGCTATAAGTCCAATTACTATATAAAGCAGAGTTGTGAAGAACTTTGAAGAGCAAATAGAACCATTCTCCACGAATTGATTGAGCACTCAAGTGTCCGAGAACAATTGTGCTTTCCATTATCTCAACAAACAAAGAAAATCTTACAGACAAGATTATTTTTTTGAGGTTTAGGAAATACTTCCATTTCCATATTCAGTTAAGTTATGAAGCACATCTAAGCGAATTGCACAAATAAAGGATTCTAAAGAGACCAACCTGTATAGCCCAACTGCCTAAAGTAATCTTCTTCACATGAACAAGGCTCTGGAGAAGTCCTGCAAACATATCTGTGTGCACCTTGTAATCATCTGAGCAGTAATATCGATACCATATGCGAAAACTGATGTTAGCATCAACCAAAGACGATACATCCCCAAGCCGACAAATTTTACGTCCTAAATCACCCGTAATCTCCAACGAATGAAGATGAGGGGCTGAAATTTCCAACACAGGATGGTGCCCACCGTCGCCATCATCATCATAATCACCATCTCTTAGTATCAGTTTCTTCAAACTTGCATCACTAACATGCACACGATTGAAACCATAACAGAAACACAACTCCAGAATCTCCAACACAGGACTACCCGCTAATATCTTCTGAATCACATCTTCACTCAATTTCGCACGCCCAATTGACAATTTCTTCAGGGAATGCCAACAAACAACTCCTTTGGGCATCACCTTGCACTCAGAAAACTGCAATGCTTTAAACGACGAATTAATATATAGAAGCTCTGGTATCAAGTAATAATCGTCCACATCAAAATCACCCGAGTAATTCACCAAGTCAAGCTGAAGCTCCTCCGCCCCCCTCCCTGTTGCGAATCGAGTCCACAGATTGACATTGGAAGCATAATCCGGCTCGTACGCAAACTGAACCCCCAATTTCGTGACCTTAGAACAGGCGCAGAGAACGAGGGTTCTCTCAACAAAGGTAACAAAGTCACTAACGCTTTTGTCAGAAGAATTGGAATCACGGAAAACGAGGGACGTGGAGTAAGTCCAAAGGTATTGCCAGCGTTTGGATAGAATCTGAGATCTGATGGCGTCTTCGATTGGTAAGAAGGAGAGAACGTGACCGAGTACAGAGTCGGGCAATGCGGTGATCAGATCGGCGGCAGGTTTCCTTATCCCGCTGCCAATACTCCTATGCCGTTTCGACCGCGGGAATGTGAGGGGAATTTCGCTTTCGGAGTCGCTGTAGGTTGGTGATGACATGATTTTCAAAACATCCTGGTTCAGGGTTTACGGCTCTGAAGGGTTTTGAGGAGGAGGATACATTTGGACTGCTCAAGTACTCTAGTAAAAAAAAAAAGATTAATCACTACACTAAAAAAAATATAATAATAGTACTCTAGTCAAAAAGACGTTTTTTTGCGAAACTTCTGCTGCGGATTTAACCAATAATATATACGCAAAATCTCTATCCTAAAAAAATATATACATAATGTGGACAAAAAAAATCTTCTATTCTAAAAAAAATAACTATGAGGCAAAATGAGAACTTAAATAAATATACTATGTTTTCTTAACAAAAATTTAAAATTCTCTTATGTTGTTGTATTGTATACTAGACAGTGTTTTGAGAATAGAAAGAGTTAAATTTTACTATTCTTCTAGACAAGTTCTCGTATTTTGTATCAATGTTTAACCAAATCTACTATAACTATTTTGAAAGAAATTATAGAGAGTATGTTGGGGCTGACCTTTTTGAAAATATGTTGTTCATTAGGATGACATGATTGAAATTTTCTATCGTAGTCTTAAATTAGATGGAATATTATTCACGTTAAACGGGGTTTTGCAATGTAGTTGAATTTTTTTAAATCTTTGTCTGTAATTCTATAAACTAAATAGACAAAATAATGAAGTAATTATTGTCACGAAATACGAATGCGAAATTAACAGAGTTAGACCATGGACAATGGAGATGGAGAGAGAACGCAAAACATAATACTTAAACCACTAGATTTAGCATTTGGATTGGGTGTTTCATTAATATTTGGGTTGGTTGTTCATTAACATTTGGGTGAGGTGTTCAAAGTAAGGCTAGCCCAAAAATATATATTTATTTTTTTTGCTAAGCCTAGTCCAAAAATTTTACATGTATTCTAAGCAAAAATAATAATAATTTGGGTGTTCAGTTGACGAAACTTGTGAGTCAAGCTACTTTTGGAGTTCACGATCTATATTTTTACACTTTTATATGATTTTTCTTGTTGAAAAGAACGATGTGATGTAAAAATTATGATAAAAATCTAAAAAGTGTTTGAACTCAAAAGCGGTCTTTAACGAGCACTCAATTATCCAATAGTGTCTTTAAAGTCACACTTTTTGCATGCTAGTTATGTCACACCTCTTGCACCTAATTGTTAAGCCACACTTTTTTTTACCCCAATTCTAGTTATGTCATTGAACTTTCATTTACAACTACTGGAGCTTGTTATGCATGTGGAAAACTTTAAAAATAGTATGTTCGTTTAAAAGGTTATAAATTTTGAAATTCTGCACTAACTAGTCCTAATTTGTGAGATCTCTCCCTCTTATGCACTTACTAGTCCTAATTTGTGAGATGGACGCATGCAGCAACAAAAAGAGCAAATTCAAACCCATTGAAGGATGCCCTTGAAGAGGTTTTTTGATACATCATAAATCCACCTGTGGGGAAAACAATTCCAGCTAGCCAACGCTCAAATGTCATTAACACATATGTGACTAAAATGTTGTTAAACATGAGTAATGCGGGCATTTCTCATCAAGTTTGAAAACATTTTAGTCATGTTTGACAACATTCTAGTCAAACATTGACGAGGTACATCCACATTACTCATGTTTGACAACATTTTAGTCACACATGTATTAACGACATATGAGCGTTGGCTAGATGAAATTGCTTTCCCCATAGGTGGATTTATGATGTCCCAAAAAAAACTCTTTAAGGGTCTCCTTCAATTTGAATTTGAGCTTCTTATTGCTGCACGCGTCCATCTCACAAATTAGGACCAGTAAATTCATGAAAGAGACTCTTACCCATTTGTTTCCAAACTATGAGCAGGAAGAATTTCAAAATGTTGCAAATTACCAGTGATTTTAGAGTAGGAAGAATTTCAGGATTTATAACCTTCAAAACCAACATATTATCTGTAAAGTTTCCCACAATGCATAACAAACTCTAGTAGTTGTAAACGAAAGTTCAGTGACATAACTAGCATTGAGGTGCAGAAAGTGTTCATTTATACATTTCGGGTAAATTAAAATCTTATCTCTGCCACTTTTAATTGAGTTTCCTACTAGCTAGTCCTTAAATTTCTAATTGCTACGCTCTAATACTTCAACTCATGTTCTAATGTAGCCCTATCGCTCTTAGTGCATCTGTTATCGTTGACATCTTGCACCTTATGCGAACAGATGGAGAGGATAACACCCAGGGAAAGAATGACATATTGGCAATCAAATTAAGCTACAGTGTATGATTTCGTCCAGCCACAGAACCTCCGCTCACCTAATATGGAAGATTCTAATACATATACAACACATCTAGGTGCAAATGTGTGAGTTTTCTCCTCAAACTATAATGGATGGGTATTGAACTTCAATTCGGGAAAGCAGCCTTATTATTATTATCTTCTAAAAATAGGAATCGGACTTCATTGTTTTTTTATCACCAATCAGACTTCATTGTTAAGAGAAAGATGAGTGGGATGTACAGTTTTGCGAACGACATTTTCATTTATGGCCTTCAAAACAACGCAGCACAACTTTAATGATTGAGGAAGTGGACTTCTTCATCCTGTTTGACCACAAACAGCTGACAAATTGGATCCTAAAAAAGAGAAAAAAGAAATCACTTGTTGTGAAAGGGTATACTCAGAAAGAAGGGATCGACTATGAGGAAACTTTTTTGCCACTGGCCATGCCTAAGTCCATCCGGATTCTCTTATCCATGCATTCGTGGTATTATTGCCTTTTATAACAAAACTAAAAATGGCATTTACCACAATAATGCCATTTTTGAGTAGTTTTTACCGCCATTTTATAACTAATAATATTTAAAGACAATATTTTTCGACATTTACTATTAATGCCGGGAATAACTAGTATTAGTGCCACTTTAATAGATGACGGTGTGGGCAGCATGCCCTTCGGAAATTTTTCGGCATTTCCGAACGCGAGGGCCCGAAATCAAGGGAGCGCGAGCGGAGAAGCAAGCGCTCGGAATACAGAGTTGCCACTCGGATTTTAAAGGTCCGACACCCAAGGAACCATATTTCGAAGCACCTAGCGCATTATTTGATTTGAAAAAGTTAAAGAACTAGTCCGTCATAACCATATCTGGGTTCGGGAGCCAGGTTACGAGAGGGGAAGGGTTTTAAGGCACCCCTCTCGCCCAATCCGGAGATCGGTCTCTACTTAAGCATTTTGCGAAAATATTTGCGATTCTTCTTTTATTAAACAATTTTTAGCCAGTTAGGGCGGGGGAACAGTTAATAGGGGATTTAAAACTGTAACACTTTGTAGGATGTGAACAAGATTGTATGGATGAATGATATACGGGAAAATAAATTAGATAAAACCCGACACTGTGACCGGATATCAAAACAGTACGTTGGCATGTATTTGATACGGGCAGTGGCCAACTTGCATGCATGGGTCTGCCAGCATGCAAGTCAACCGTCGCGCGACCAACTCATACCATCATGCATACAAGTCAACTGTCGCGTGACCAACTCATACCATTGCGCGATGGTCATATCCTTCCAACAGGTTCAATTTTATCTCCTTCTGGGCTCTGGAAGGACCAGTGCACACCCAGGATCAAACCAAGCAATTTATATGTACTGAAAGTAAATAATTATTACAAACAGGGATAACAGGAATAAAATACAACCCAAAAATAGTGGGGGTACCAAAACAGAGGCCTTTAGACCAAATTTCCCATGCAAGGGCAATCGCTAGAAACAAGCTGACCATCGCGCGCGCGATGGAGTCAGATCGTCACACGAGGGTCATGACTAGACTTCCAGGAATTGCTTTGCATGCCTGGGCTCTGAGACATGTTTAGAAGCAACCCAGGGGCATTCCCAAGCTAATGGATAAGAATTCTAAGTTAAACTACAAATTTATTCATGCAAAACAGTGAATCAGTTTTAGTCATGCTTCACAGTTATTCATAACACTTGTTAAAACAGGAAATAAACTAGCACCCCATCCCCATAAGAACCATCGCGCGACAATGAGAACCATCGCGCGTGGGAGTGCCAGTGCACGATTTCCTGCAACCTTGCTGACTTTAAGACCAGGACTTGTATAGATTACCAGCCTTGGTCTTGACAGCCCCCCTCAGGGATCAAAACAGTAAACAGTAGGATATTATACCTTTACTTGAGTGTTTTGAAAATGGATTGAACAAGGTGGTGTAGCTTGAAAAATAAGTGTATGGATGTGGTTAGAGTGAGGAGATATTAAGTATGCTAGGGTTTGTAGAGTTTTTTTTTTGCTTGAGCATTGGTAACCTTTTTTTGTAACCCCTTGGAAGAAGAACCATAGGGGGGTACGTATAGGGCAAGATGAGGTGTATGGTGGGTGAAAGGCTTGGCCTAGCAACTAGCCAACAAGGCTGGTCAGCCTCCCTTGGTGGAGGAAGAGGCCAACAAGGTGATGGGAGTGGTTGTGAGGGTGGTGCAACCCATGCACCTGCAGAACACTATTTAGTCGACGAAAACGGGGTTCCTCAGGACAGTGGCCCCCTGATCATCACAAAATCCAGTTGGAAAAAGGTGAAAGTGACAGGTGTTGACCATCGCGCGATGGAGTGACACCGTCGCGCGACGGTTAAACCAGCCCCGCGATGGTCAAAAGTCAAGGCTTTGACTTTGACCAACACCTAGCAGATGAAGCATCGCACGAGGGATCCAATAGGTCGCGCGATGGTCAAACCTGAGGTCAGGGTTTTGATTTCGGACTTTTGGGTTTAGGACGAGCTCCACTCACTCCAAGCTCAAATCATTTCACTCTTAAGACTCTTTTTGATCTGATTCATCATCGGGGAAACAAGAAACCGAAAAATAAAATAAAACAATTGAAAAACCAGATTAGGGAGTCTACAGATAGTAATAAAAATACCGTTAAAACCACATTTTCTTGTAGTGTCCGGAACATGTTCAAAGGTTCGAAATGGAGGTTGAAAACTGTTGGTCGCAAGGTTTGACAGACCAAGGTTGCGGCCGGAAGGTTTGACTGGTTAGACCACAAGGTTTGACCTGGGGATCCAGCCGCAAGGTCAAACAGGGTCATAGTTTGCGGCCTCAAGGTTCGGTGTTGCGGTTGCAAGGTCGCGTCTGGTTCAACACAAAAAATTTTATCTTCCTGTTTTGATGCATAGGGCCTTCTAGAGACCAAAGGTAAGGTCCAAAATACTTAAATATACATAGGAGAAGGTAGTTTAAGGGTTTATCTACCTTAGTTTTTGGTTGCATGAGCTTAAAACGCAAACGAAGCATTTTCGGTAATTTGGAGAGGACGACTGAAATGGGGACCTCAAGGCTGCTTCCTTGTGATTTGTTGATGGGTTTGGGATGCTTGAGGATGGTATTGAAGTTTGGAACCTCGAATTTGGTCGTAGCACATCGTAACGATCGAAACCCACTTTCTTTCTCTCTTTAAACCTCTATAGCCAATTCTCAAGCTTTCTCTCTCCTTCTTTCTTCTTTACTATTTTTCCAGGAGTAGGGATGTTGGGTGTGATTGGAGAGGAGGTGAGGAGGGGTATTTATAGGGTGGGAGGTTGGGTGGTGCCTAAGCAAATGAAGAGAGAGAGTGGGGACGGGTTTAGGAGAGATTGGGAGATAAAGCTGTAAAGGAGGAGGTGGAAGTCGTGGTAGGGGTGCAGGTGGTGAGGTGGTTGGATGGGGTGGTGTCACGGTGGCCAAGGTTGGCATGGGGAAGAGGGAGAGAAAGACTGTGAGAAAGAGAGAGAGGGAGGGAGGTGGCAGAGAGAGAGAGGGGGAGAAAGTCCAAAAAAGGGGCTAGGTTCGGAAGGTGGTGAGGTGGTGGTACCATGGGGGGAGAGAGAGAGATCACAACAGAGAGAAGAAGAGAGAAAAAGAGAGGTGGTGGGATTGGTGTGAGAGTGAGAGGTGGGTATGGGTGTGATTTTGTATATGTATATGCATATATATATATATATAATAACTTTTATAATTATATTGTTTAATTTTATTATTTTTATTCGAAAAAAAATTGTTCGAAATTCGGGTCGTTACATTTCTATACCGAACAAGTATACACATTTCGTTGTTTAGATGTCGAATTCAATATAGAGAGCTTGATGAAGATTTACGGTAGGTAATTGTCGAAATTGATGAAGTTTTTCAGTACGCGAAAACTAAATTACATGCATGTTTTTCGATATACAAATGTCAAAAAATACATTTTCTCAGATCTAAAAATTCAAAATTCTAGATCAAAAATTTTATGCTCAATCAGGGAAACTTACCTCTTGACGCGAGTTCGGCACCCAAGTTACAATAGCTGTCACAACACCTTTCTCCTCAACCATCGTACTGTTGTTGATATGATTTGATGTCATTTTCATTTGAAAATCACAACCTAGAAGTGGGTCAATTTTTTCATTTTCAATGGAAGGAGAGGAACCTTCCATTGATACAACATTGAACCCTTGCTTCTCCATTGAGATTGAGATGAACTAGGAAAAAGCTTGAGAGATGAAGAATGAGAGGGATGAGCCGAGAGAGATGAATGATGGAAGAGCCGACTAGTTCATTGGTTTTTGAATGGAAAGGGGGGAGGGAGGAAAAAGATAACGATGGGTTGTGTGTAGAAAGTTAGAAGGGCAATTAGATCTTTCTGCATTGGATTCATGCTACAATTAGGTGGAAAATTTTAACGGGCTGTACGGAAAAAATTGTGGGCTGCCAATAGCGGCCCCATTTAGTATAGTTATTTTTAACGTTTGATCCAATTGGAATTTACGAAAAATCACCTTTTCCATTTTTTGTTCCTTTTATCCAATAAGAATCTCCTTTTCCGTCCCTGCAAGCAGCCCTGACCTCCCCGGTCAAAATAAGTTCAGAAATACAGAAGTAGCCCAAAATTACTACTACTATTGGGTTAGTATGGTAGTAGATGTCAGAGTTATAACTGAAAGAGACAACGTGTTCACTGTGATCAAATCAAAGACTTTACTCTCATAAAGTAGCTAGTGGCTACACAATCAGTTAGGCCGAGCCCACAAATAGTGATTTGGGTGGGGATGGTAATTTATGCCGAACCGGTGGGTATCTGAACCGAAATAACAGAACCATAACTGAATTTTTCCCTATGGGTATGGTTGAGGCATTTGATAATCGAATGGGTATCGATTCGGTTATGGTTTAACTGTTACCCGAACTGAATCGAATTGAAAAAATAATATAATAAAATTACAAAAGTACCTTTAATATATAAGTATAGTAGTATGTGTGTCTAGGGTTCACCCATCACTCCCACTCCACAGACACCGGATTTTTATGTAATTCCCCCTGCATTATAGGTACATACAGGAGAGCATAATCGCTACCTGTAAAGAAAAAATATTTATGATTGTCAATGGCATGTGGTCAAAACACATTTGTCCGTGTAATTGCAATTATTTGATTATTGAGTTGTAATTTCATGTGGAAGAAATATCAAGCAATTAGATCGAGTCATCTGTCGGTCTCCCAACAATCACACTGCATCAAACAATTATTCTAAGTGTTGAATGGAACATCTAGTTTCACCGACGCGCAACGCGCGTGACTCAGCATTCCTAGTCAAGTTCTTATTGGGCCAATTCGTGAGTTAAAAAAAGTATTTTGGTCAAGCAAAAAAGAAGAAGAAGAAGAAGGGATTGACCCATTAGGTCATTAGTGACATGTCGACCGTCGTTCTTCAATCAGCCTTGGGGATATATCTCAGATACAATTATACTCCTTCAAATAGGGGAAGTTTTGGTGCGGCTCGGGTACACTACTTGTTGGCAATTTTCAATTATAAACTAGAAAGGGTTTTGGAGAAGCACATTGGATTATTGGAGGCATCACAGTATCTCGACAAGGCCAATAGCGGAAACCTATTCCTATCTTTCCTTGGTGGATCTCCGGAGGTAATTGGAAGGCTTGTGGATTCAGGACAGCTGCGGTCAAGCATTCAGAGAGGTGTACATGGATTTGGCAAAAGCATCTAGGTTTAGGTTTGTAGAGTTCAAATTTATCGTAAGAGGTCTTGTAACCTCGTGTTAAGAGGTCTTGTAACCTCGTGTTTAGTAGTGCTTGATTTCTTCTCGTAGTTTTTACCCTTTCAAGGGTTTTCCACGTATATCTTGTGTTGTGGTTCGCTTGTTGGTTTTTTTACCTCGTACACACACGCACCCATGATTTAACTTGTTTAATTTGGGAATAGATATATTTTTAGAAGTAATTAATTCATAGTCGCAAAATTTAATCCGTATTGAAATACGATATTTCACTACCTAATCTTCCACTATAATGAAAGAGTTCTTCCCTGACAAGCAAGCGAACACCCTATCTTGGCTTGAACTTGAGCAAAATCCTTGCCCCTTTTTCTTTTTCTCTCGCTGCTCTCTGTTTTTTTTTTTCCCACGTACTGGAATTTGGGAGACAAAGTCTCCAGATATTTCCTTGCCATTTGTAATGAAATTACAAGTTCACGATAAGATTACCCCATAACTTTATTGACCCAATAAATAGGTTCATGTGGAATTCCCCCAATTAAAGAGGGACCCACCCAACACTTCTGATATTCTAGCATGGGGGCACCCCATACTTGGAGTTCTCAAAATCAATGCGGAGACAATAGAGTCAAAAAGCACTTGAACAACACTAGTCTGGGGATAATGGCTTGCAATCACAGCGACAAATAACGATTTTATTACTGAAAACTTATACGTAGTGTAAAATCTCATTGGATTGCAAAAAGCCATTGCAATACGTAAAGGCTTACGGTTAGCCATCGCACTTCAATAGCATAAGGTTGTCATTAAATCTGATGCGGAGGTAGTTATAAAAATTTGCTGTTTAATTATCAACTATTGTGGCCACAGATATTGCAATCACAATGGAAGATTGTGGTTCCTTTCAAAAAGATTAGAGTCCAATTCATTTACTTTATAATGTTACGATATCCTTCCTCTTGTCTAGGGGATATCGTATCTTCCCTATAACACTGGAAGGCATAACATTTTACTACTGTCAGTTCCAAAAAGCCGAGTTCTTTGTGTTGGCAATTCCATTGACAAAACACATGCGTTTCCATGTATCCCATTTATCGAGTTGTATTTTATTTTATTTATCCTTTTAGAGAGTCTGTTTAGAGATTATAAGGAAAGGAAATTTTTTGAACATGTATTGAGTGTATGAGTGCGATAGTACAGTTACGTCGTGGTTTTGGGCATCAAGAATCAAGCCAATATCATTTTGCTTGGCTTAAACCAGTTCTGTGCGGTTCAGCAACTATGGGTATATGTTCAATTAGGGTTTGGAAAAACCCTGCATATTAGAGATGCCCCAAAACAAGTTCTGTGGGTTATTTGGCTTTGTATCTTGGAGTATTTACTCGATTTATGGACCATTGAGTGTCAAATAAATCTCCAAGAGGTTTCAATATCATCGCCTATACCAAGTTCAGAAAAGCCCTTGGTGGAATATTCCTAGGCAAGTTGAAGTTCTTCAATGGATTTCGGGAGGCAAACAGAAGGCTTGTAGATTCATGAAGGTAGTAACAGTCGGACATTGGGTGTGGTGAACGAGGATTCAGGAAGTAGAACTTAGGGCGATTGGTGAGGATTCATAATTATAGGTAAGTTTGCTTGTAACTACACATTGAGTATTGTAATGACCCGTTTTATCTTTGAACAATATTGTCCGCTTTGGACACCCAAAACCCATAGACTTTCCACTAGGTCACCCATCCCTGGACTATCCCAAGATGAGCACACTTAACTGTGAAGTTCCTATGCGTTTTGCCACGCCCTCACGGCTTTAAAAGGCCTTTGTACAAGTAGGAGAGATCTTTTCTTATAAACCATGACTTGCCCATTCCCGTCCGGACGGAGCCTGCTATCCTACAGTACCGCCGGCCATCGGAAAACGGAGTGTCACATACTATGACATTACAAGGCAATTGGCAAAATGTGATCAGTTTGCATGGTAAGACTGGTTTAAACATATAGTCGTTTTACCCTTATTTAATGGTAAGTATTGTCAACCATGTGGTGGGTGTTATCAATGAATATTAGTCCATTGTAAAAATTCAGCTTCTGTGGTATCTCTTGCCTTATGCTTTGGTAAGTAAGCATTATTCTATAGTAAGTATGACATTAATGATGGGTAAATATACATTTATGTATCATCATTATTGTTCTAGTACCTACCACAGTAAATTTTATTTGGATTTACTTGTATTACTTTTATGATAAATTAAATAAAAGTATTTATATTAATAAAATTATTTTTAAAAAAGGATCAAATAAATGAGATATTTCAATTTACTGGTTCATTAGTGGTTACTCCTATATTGGCCTTGTATTGAGACTATGGTTGAAAATGGGAGCACTTGGCCATGAGCCCACATGGAGAAAAAGAAGTGGAGAAAGTGTCGTAGTCAAAATTGGATCAAACAATAGTGGAAAGCTATTGTGCATAATATGACTTGTTAAATATTCAAAATTTGACTTGCACATACATTGTATTTATCACAGTCTCTAGTTATTGATCAAGGAGTAAAACTGATTCATTTTTAGGTTGAACCAAAGAGTAAAAATGGATAAATGCTCAAATTAGTGAAACACTATAAATTAGATTACATGCTTCCATATACAATGCAGAAATTAGAACATAAATGCCAATTCTAAAAGTAAAATACCATATCAAAACATGTAACCACAAACAACCCATAACTGTCGAGGAAAAAGAAAAAGCAAACATCACAAAGAAAGAAAGGAACAAAAAGTGAAAGACCTCTTAAAAGAGCAGGTAGTTCTTCAGTTTTGTATATCACCTACGTACAACCTAGGCCAATGAAAGTGATTGGTGGGTTGTACACACAGAAAATAAATTACTCCTAGCATTTTACCAAAAGTGAAAAGGAATACGACAATATACCTGCGTGAAAGAGGAGATTTTGCAGGTTGGTTTAAAAGTGGCAGGTTTTTATTTTAAGATGAAACTTGTAGGGGATGTAGGGTTATGGCAATGACAGTTGAGGAAATGTGGTTTTACAACTTTACCCAGACAATTACATATGACATTCTCATGGATAATAGTAAAAACTTTTTGTGACAAGGGTAATTATGGAAATTATTTTTGTGACACAGTTTCGAAAAAGTGTTCACCCCAGAGGCCGTTGAACTTTGATCATTTTTTAGGTCGGGTGTGCCCCACTCAATGTATGTATATTTTATACACATACATTTATTTTTACACTAAAGATAGATACACTATCTTCTATACTATAGTACACTATATCTTATGTGGTGCCTATTTCGAGTTCCACAAAATTTCAGAAAAATATCCATAAATTTTGAAATATTATTTTATAGGATCCTGTAAAAAACTAGCTCCAACAGATATTGGTAAGTATTACTTTTGGATTTGTATGGGCGAAACTGCTCAATTACGCAGTTTTACCACTATGAATTCAAAAATAATACCTACCGATATTCGTTAGAGCTGATTTTTTACAGGGTCCCATAAAATAATATTTTAAAATTTATGAATATTTTTTAAATTTTTTTGAAACCTGAAGTGGGCCCCAAACAAAATGTAATGTATTGTGTATGTAATGTATTTTTTTATGGAATAGATATATTAGAATAGATAACAAGATTCTTTCTTTTACCCTTTTCATCAATTTTTGCCTTTGTTTGCGTAAATTTGATTACTCTTCCATTTTTTTTGGTTGCTTCCTTTCCTCTTTCTGTAACGCCTCAGAAAAATTCAACCTTAACACGTGGCATAGATGCATAAATATCGCATTAAAAAAGTCATGTCTTCGTCAAACATCGGAAGGGTTGATGAAAATAAAAGACTTTTTTTTCTTTAAAATCTTAAAACAATTTATTTAAAAATTAGGATATTCGTAACGAATATATTTTTCACAAAAGCTTGAGAAGTTTCCTGTACTATGAAGGAATATTCACTAATCTTAAACTCAATAGAATCAAACTATCTAGCTTTATTCTCATAAGTCCCAAGAACAATATATTCTTTCCATAATCTTTAGTGCCAAAAATAAGTTCTACAAGCCATAAGATAAGTTTTCCAAAAGATGAGTACATAACTCGTAATTTTATAATTCCAAAATAATAACATAAGTTTTCGGTTCCACAATCAAACTACAAAAGTCATTGTATCAAATACGGCCTTGTGGCCTTAACACGTTTCATGACATATGCTAACCAAATAAAAACGCAAAAGGGACTCCATAGAGCTACACTTCACTAAGTACTTGGTGCCTCATTGTCACCTAAAATGGTTAAAGCCGAAACCCGTAGAAAACAAGACTAAACCAAATAATATGTTCAAGTTTAACATAAATGTCGTGAAACAAGCACAAGTTAAAAATCCACACATAATTAATTCTCAAGTGTCAATAAATTTACTATGTTAATGACCTCATACGTTCCCCGCATAATCAACCTAGCCCCACATTTCTAAGTTCAACTCAAAGTCATAACCATACGTTAACTCCAATATCTAATCGAGGGTAGCTGGGTACAAGTACCACCCCATGAACCGGCGTAAACGGATACAAGCACCACCCTCACAAATCAAGAGTAGTCGAGTACATGTATCACCCCATGAACCGGGGTAATCAGGTACAAGCACCACCCTTGCTCCATTTTATTGGCAACATAAATTGGGAGCACATCATCACAGCCCTCCCTCGTTCCATTTTATTGGCAACCCAACCTTGGCTTCCATTTTAACAGTCCGCCTGGGGATTCTAACGGCGGACCGCGGACGAGAAGTCACCGTTGAACGGGGCTGCCCCTGTGGCTTTGTGGGTGTGGAATTTGGCTGTGATTACTCGAGTGGATAGGGGTAGTCTGGAGTGGAATGTGATTTGGGTTTGTTGTAGAGCTGCTGCCGTTTTGGGGGAGAGAGAGGAGGAGGAGGAGAAGAGAGAGAGAGGGTCTGGGATTCTCGGGGGAGAGAGGAGGAGGATGAGAAGAGAGAGAGAGGGTCTGGAGAAGAGAGAGAGAGGGTCTGGGATTCTCGGGGGAGAGAGGAGGAGGAGGAGGAGGAGGAGAAGAGAGAGAGAGGGTCTGGGATTCTCTCAGTAATGATAGAATAGGGAGGGGAAAAAGCCAAGGGTAAAGTTTGGGGAATTTGAATTCGTAGGAGGGGTAATATGGCCATTACGACAATAACCTTTTTAAAAAAGAACAACATTTTAAAGGAAAGTGGAGCGGAGATTATTTTTTGGTACTGTTCATCACAGAAAAGAGTACTTTTGTAAAAAGAAGTCAAACTGGAACGGGGCCTAAGTTATCATACAAAAGGCCCCAACACTATCAAAGAACAATATTTGTACCATTCCCGAATACATGTGGGTCTCTCAACACACTGTGCTCACAAACTCAGGCCCGATCAACTAAACTTATAAACACATGTATAAGCATGTATACACAGATAATTCTATAGCACACAAATTATAAATTACAAGGACACGCAATCACATCACTACATATAGAAATAAATAAAATTAAAATAAGATGCGGGTCTTTACACTTTCTCCTCTAGAATATTCATACGAGTGTTTTTCTTGTCTTGGATTAAATAAAAGTTCCATCACTGTTCTGAGTGAACTCTGATTTTCTTATCCTCTAGAATCTTCATACGAGTGTTTTTCTTGGATTAAGATGCGGGTCTTTACACTTTCTCCTCTAGAATATTCATACGAGTGTTTTTCTTGTTTTGGATTAAATAAAAGTTCCATCACTGTTCTGAGTGAACTCTGATTTTCTTATCCTCTAGAATCTTCGTACGAGTGTTTTTCTTGGATTAAATAGAAGTTCCATCACTGTTCTGAGTCAACTCTGATTTTCTTATGTAGTATCGATTGCGAGGACTGACAGTAATCGAGGGCATATAGGGGGAAGCAATGTAAAATTTGTCATCTAAATATTGGTGGTGACTACGCTTGTGATTGATTTGAGAGCTTTAACTGATCAGGGATTCATCAGACTTCTTTGTCTCTGCAAAATCTGTCTGTTTGTGGTGAGTTTCTATCAATTGAACATATCTGTTACTCGTTTGTAAAATCACATGACTCTGGAAAAGTTTTAAGGGTTATGATTGGTATTTTTGAGGTTTTTGTTTTTCCTTTGATTGGTGAGTTGGAGTTTATGATTTTGTGGATGTTTGGTGAGTTGAAGGTCGAATTGAAAAACCGGCTGCCAGAAGACCCGAAACCTTCCGCTTGCACTTATCCCAGTCGATGCGCGGGTCCATCAGACTTCAGATCGAGACAACTGTTCAAGTGGCCAGGTTCTCTCTCTCTCTCTGGTCTCGATACCATTTGCAATTCCGCTCTGGTTTGTTTCGTTTCTCTCTCCTACCTCTCCTGATCGAGAAAACTGTGTTTGTGTTCCTAGGGTTTTGAACTATGTAAGAGGTATTCGATCGGCTTTTGTGAATTTTTGGTGATTGAATTGACTTCTGTTTGGGGAATTAGCTCTGTAAATTCAAAGTAGATATGAGACTTTGCCAATTCGGTTCATAGGTGGTTTGAAAACCTTTTCTCCGTATTTTTAGAATTCTTCCCATCTGGTTTTAGTTTCTTTTTCTATTGATGATAGATTTATATTTGTAATTTGCTCGAAATCAACTTTTTACATCAATAGATCAAAAGCTAGAATGCATTATTGATGCTGAAAATTCACTCCAAACTTGAACACTGCACTATGTGTTTCCATAAGTCGGCTGTGCAAACTCGATTCGATTCAATTAAAGCTAAAAAGACTAAACTTATAATGCATTTTAGTTTGTTGATATTCGGGGTATCAAAATATGCCTGGGTTTCTAACGCCATACAAGGGCGAGTGGTACCACTTGTCCTTGTTCCGTGGACGTAGACGATTACCTACAAAAGAAGAAGAATGGTTCAATTATCGTCACTCATCGCTTCACAACGTGATAGAGCGCTGCGTCGGCGCGATTTCCTATCTTGAAACAAATGCCTAAAGGCTTTAGTGTGCGGACCCAAAAATATTTGCCAACCACTTGTTGCACGGTCCACAACTTTATAAGGATGCATGACTAAAATGATGATGTGTTAAAGTTCAACAGCAAGGAAGACTTGATTGTGGAGAGTGATCAAGGCAACAAGGCTCTTCGCAACAAGTCAATGTGACCCCCGCTCAATTGTGAGAAATGGCTAGAGTTCGCGATACTATTGCCCGCCAAATCTTTAATAGGCAAAGGCTTTGATGAATTGTCCATTGGCAGCATTTTATAAGGATGCTTTGGCAGCTCTTGATAGAGAGCAGCTCTTGTTTCTCTATCAGCATTCATGTTTTCTTACTTTCCTTGCTTGCTTTTATGAGACTATGGGAATGATTGGAGTTTCTCCTGGATATGTACCATTGCAATTTGAAGTAGTAGTTAGTCCAAGTATTAGATTGGTTTGATTCAGTTTGACGTGGTAGAATATGTAATTTGTTTCTAACGTGGTTGCAAAGGCTAGGATGACTCTCTCTCTCTCTCTCTCGTATCGTTTGGGAATTAGAGGAGAAATTGCAATAGAGACAATTTAAGAAAAACTAAACAATGGTTTTAGGAATTGATTTTTTTTTTTTGAAAACAGGTTGACACAAACATGCTTTCTGCTTTCGCTTTTTTTTAGGATAAGTAGAAACTGATTTCAGCAAACAGAATACAAGAAACAGAAAAGTGGCAGCGTTACCAAACATAGCCTAAGTTTGCTTGTTTAGTGTTTGTGTTGGTAGTACTCATGTCTTTTCATGTTACTTGGGACTCTGGTTAAGAAGCTATACCCTCTATTTGTCCAAAAGAAACTTCAGATTTCAGTTAATAAAAGGGAAAAAAAAATATGAATTTGGTTCTGCTAGTTATTTTTGTCAATAACTTTACTTTTGTGTTGTTGTATTCATTCTACCCCCCTAGAAATTAGATCAAATAGCAAGATTGGTTGTTGCACTGCTCCAATGTCTACCAGTTTTGTAGTCTTTTTTTGTCTCCTTTTTCTATTTCAAACTAGGATGGATAATGCTAGGTAGAGTTTGCTAGTATGGTTCATCTGTTGTTTACTGTGAATGCTTAGTGTGTAGGGTAAATTTACCGGCCCACAAGCAGTTATTGTAACACAATATGGGTTGGCTAACCAAAATTATGAAAGGCTCCAGCCACAAAATCTCTGAAGGGCAATATCAGGCGAAGTATGGGGATGAAAGAATTTGGGTTGGCCCTTCTACTACGGTATACTTTAATTTTTTGGTCACTTTCGATGTTGTAATATTTGTCTTACTGATATTGTGCATGTGCCATTCCATTAATCTTGTCTGTTATCTCATTGTGGTTAGGGTAAGGTAAGCATGTTTTCAACAAATGATGTGGTTCCAATGCTCAAAAGTCACGCTGTTATTTATTTATGACTTCCTAGCTTTACTCCCAAATTATTATTATGTTTGTTGGGGGACTTGGGTGTAGGATGCATGGTCAGATTTTGAGACGGAAGACGTTGATCATGCTATTGCACTTTCCCTTGCGGAAGAAGATCAGAAAGGGAAAAAAGTAATTGGTAAGTGAACATAACATGCTCAGTAATATTCAAGGAGAGATTGAGATTGGGAAAGCTCTCATGACTCTTATCTAAATTATTGACGAAGTGTCTTGAAGATCATTTCTTTAGTACCGCTTCCTTTGTGTGTTCTCCTTTATTGCTCTTTATATGGGCATGTATCCTCTGTGATAAAGTATTTTACTTGCATTCTATTGAGTCGCATTTTGTCATGTGAATACAATTTGTGTGGCCCGTGATCTTGAATATGAGCTCCTCTTTGATGGATCTTGTGGGTGCCTAGCCTTCTCGCTCTGACCTGCACAGGGAGCACAGGGAACGCACGACTAAGACTTGACCGGGGGTGTTCCAGGCAAGGCCCTCCGGCGAGAGGATGAGAATGTGAAGAGAGCAAAGCAAGAGACTAGGGTTTTAGGTCTAAGTTTGGGCTGCATAACTTGGTATTTATAAAGTTTGCTTGGCTTGCTCTCCAAGTACAGGCACATGCCTTGCACGGGTCGGTTGGAGTCATCGTGACGTTAGGGATAAGGTTGGATAACCGTTTCTGGGGTGATCTGGCACCCCCATGTGCTTTAATCATTATCTCTTAGCGTAACCGTTCCCCTGGTTTTGGGAAACGTGGCTTTGAGAGTGGCCGAGCCAGGAAGTAGACGGCTCGGGGAGACAGAGGGAAGTGATGAAGTCATCTGTCCGTGCTTTACTTTGGCCGAGCCGTTGAGCAGTGAGATGAGATCCTCATCCGAGCTTCGGGCTTCGCCGAGCTTGGGCTTTGGCGACGTTAGGTTTGACCGTGGCTTAGCTCCGGCCCGTCTCCATTGAGCACATGGGAGCCAGTTTGTTCGGCCTACTACAATTGCCCTTATACTTCTGTCAATGCCCTCGTATGGCAGGGATTGATCGTGAGCTGGGTCAATAACTTGGAGCATAGGGA
Organism: Rhododendron ovatum; assembly: GCA_019656835.1. NCBI lineage: Eukaryota > Viridiplantae > Streptophyta > Magnoliopsida > Ericales > Ericaceae > Rhododendron > Rhododendron ovatum. Next base: position 10,197,916 of record CM033793.1, on the reverse strand, counting down.
TGGTTTTCCCAAGCCGTCTTATCGACTACTTTTTCAAAAGCTGCAACCGCCGGAGTTGAGCCCCAATGGATGGGTGCTCGGTGTCTATCATCGCGTCAGGGTGGCAGATGAAGGGACGTTTGGCATGTGAGAGGCTCTGAGCGGTTGTCCCATCGTTGCCACGTGTCATATGTTGAGTGGCTCATGGCTCAGCAGGATAATGATGAGGCGGGAAATTCGAACCATTTCCCTTCCTCCATATAAAGTGTGACGAGAGGAGAGAGACGGTTACTCTTCGTGTTTCTCTCTCTAGAACCAGAGCTTCTCTCTTTAACTTCTCACATCCAGGCTTCAATCCAGATTCAGATCTCTTGATTCAAAGCTCAAGTTCCGTAGAAATCTATCGGTATGAGATCGTTTCATTATGTTTCTACCATCTTATTCAGCTTTTGCATCATTTTTTTTAATCATTTCTTTGCATTTTTTGGAAGTTTTGTTCTGAGTGAATAGCGGAATACTGGGGTGAACAGTGATGTTCATCCCCATCTTCAAACTGTTCTTTCGAGCCCCAGTAGGGCACTGGTTGGCTTTGGCCGAGTGTGTCCATCTTTTGATGTATTCACCGAGCAAAAGAGTTTAGACCCTAGGTTAGCTAGATGTTGAACCCTTACAACCGTCTCGACCGTGGTGAGCCAAATAGGATAGGTCGAATCTTGTGAGTCTTTTGACTTTCTTGCCGACGCAGAATTTTCATTCTTTGCTTTCCTTTGATTTTGTTAGGTCTGGCCCACCCAGTCATCTTCATCTCCTTCGATTCCAAAAGCTCAGGAAGCGACTCTGCGGACTTGTTGGTCAGGAGGCTAATTGACAGACATAGGAACCGAAGCCGAGGCTTTTCCCCTGTTTCTTCGAACATGTCTGCTTCCTTAAACATGTCCGACAATTTTAATGTCGAACGAGAGTTCAACACCACACCGGAGATCACTCTAGCCCCTTCCACTGTGTTGGAGGCCGACCCTCAAAAGGGTTATGAGGTCGAGTCTAGGTTCAACTCCGGTGCGGAGGCTTCAACTTCTTCGCTGAAGGACGCAGATCTGTTTGACCAGGGCCGACTGTGCCCCTACGCCCATTTCTTTAGTGGCGACCCAGAGGAGTACCAAAACTTCTATCGAGAGTATGACATTCGTGCCGACGTGATGCTCAATCGAGTTAGGAGTGATTAGATTAAGGATAAGGCTCAGGACCGTCCTGAGCATATTACTGTGCCTCTCATGGCCATTTGTGAAGCCGGCCTACAATTCCCTCTTCACCCTTCCTTAGGGAGGTCCTGTCAAGATTTAGCCTAGCCCCGCACTAGCTGGCCATAAACAAATATAGGATCATCATGTCTATCATTGCCCTAAGGGAAAGCTAGGGGTTTGAGTTCACAGTTGCCGACCTGTTCCATACCTACACCATGTCCTGACAGGGCCGAAGCGGGCGTCGGTACTTGACAAGCCGCCCAAAGATGAAGCCCTTGATCACTGGCCTTCCGGATATTGACAAATGGGCCAATTTCTATTTGGAAGTCCATGGAAACTACGAGTTCGGCGATGCGCCGAGGCGTCACTCTGTATCGAAAGTTAGCGACATGAGAGGTCTTGCAATTTTGCCTTCATGTGTCTTGTTTTTGGATTTTGATTCTAGTCTCCTGTCTATCTGACATTATTTGTTCTTTGCAGCGCTCGGTCCTATTTCCAAGGGTTTGCACACCAACTCCATCGCTGAGCACTGTGAGACCCTAAAGGCTCAGGCTTACTGAAACGCTCCCACCCTTCTTGAGTACGTTCCGTCATACAAAGGGGTGCTTAGGAAGAAAACCAAAAAGAAGGAAGGGGAGCCGATCGTGAAAAAGAAAGCGGGGCCTTCAGAAACTCAAGGGGCCGGGAGAGGACAAAAGTTGCCAAGAGTTAGGTTAGAAGTCGGCAGATTACTGGTTCGGCTTGGAGAATGAGGTCTAGGAACCAATATTGCCAGGACTCAACGTGCCGCTCTGAACTATCGTTCCAATCTTTGATGACGATATGTCAAGAAGAAACGTTCCTCGGCTAGTCATACCAATTTGCACTCTCGCCCTGGCTCGGTCCAGAGTTCCTCCGGACACTTAGAGGGAGAAAAGGCAGAAGACTTCTCATGATACCGTGCTGCAAAGTAGCTCCGGGCCTGCGCAGACTGAGGGCAGCAATGTTCTTACGCCAAATGTCACTGTTCTTGAGCTTCATTTGGAGACAACAGAGCCCCCGGTGGAGGCAGTTGCTCGGCGGGAGTTCAGCCCGTCCTACGCCAGACTTGATGGGAGGAGTTGATGATTCTGTTAAGGCCGAGCCTGGGCTTGCTGTCACCCTTTTGAGAGGTTTGGCCCTGCCGAAGGATGTGGAGCAGGTGCCATCGGAGCTCATGCTGAATTTCGTGGAGATGTGCTCCCACCTGGTGGTGCAAGTAGTTCTTGCTTTGGTTACTTTTCCATTTCCTTTAAACTTGTCGATTTCTAATCTTTTGTTTGTTAGGTCGGACAAGCTGCTCTCAAGGCCTCCGACAAGGTGACGAAGGTGGGCGCCGAGCATGAGCATTACAAGAGCGATCGAGACACGGCGCGTTAGAAGGTCAAGGCGTTGGAACAGCAGGCGAGGATTGCAGGTGCTGAAAATGAGAAGCTGAAGAAGGAGATGGCCAATGCGAGGACGGAGGCTGAGGCCGCTCGAGCTGAGGTTGAGAAGATGAAGGAGGAAAAGGAAAAACTGAAGGCTGCTGATCTTAGGGGTTACACGGCCGATATCAACCTAGCTGTGGAGGAGTACACCAAGGTGGCGTGCGACATAGTGAATGATGAGCTTAAATTGAGGCTGTTCGACTTCTATGAGCTTGGGTATCAAGCCAACGCCGTTGCAATGATCGGGGTTATGGTGATTGAGCCTGGGACAGATTCCAGAGCTTGATTTGCCTTATATTGCCAAAGAGTGCAAGCCATTGCCTCCCGAGGAAGACGATGAAGAGGGAGGGGCTGAAGTGACGACTGAAGAGCAGGGTGAGTCTAGTGGTGTCGAATTAGGAAAAAGCGGTCGAGGAAGAGAACCAGGATAAAGTTGTTGAGGAAGAGAATCAAGATAAATTGTTGGTCAGTTGCTGTAGTTGAATTAACCTTTATCTCTCTAAAATCCTATTAAGTCTTTTGAACTTGATTCATTTGGACTAGATGGCTCCGAACAGTACAAGTTCTTGTTCCACGGCTTCTTTGTTGGTTTTTGGATCAAAGTGCTCTATCCTTCGGGTAGGAAATTTGGACTAGAGAGGGATGACGGCTTCCATGCGAAACGCCATACAGAATGGTGTCTGCCAGTGGAACACCGAGTGGTGGAATGGTGAGCCCATAAGACCCTGGGCCGTTCCTCGACCCATTTGCCTCTCGTTAAATTCAGCCGACGCTTGATGCCAGCACAAACTGTCTTGTCGGTAACCTTGGCTTGTCCATTTCCTTTTGGGTAAATAGGAGTAGAGTTGAAAAAACGGATCCCGAATTCTTCACAAAGGTTCGTGAGGCCATTCCCAACAAATTGTGTGCCGTTGTCGGAGACAATAGCATACGGAAAGCTGAACCATGTCACAATGTTCCTCCAGAAAAAACACCGAATGTTAGCCTCAGTGATTGTAACCAGCGGTTCGGCCTTTACCCACTTGGAGAAGTAGTTTGTTGCTATGATGAGGAATTTGAATCCATCGGGTGCCGTCAGCAAGTTGCCGACGATGTCAAACCCCCATTAGGTGAAAGGCCAAGGACTGGTGATTGGAGAGCGATTTTGTGCAGGCTGCTTGGGGACGAGAGAAAACAATTGGCACGGTCGGCATTTCCTTACGACCTCTTCACAATCCTTCTTCATGTTCTTCCAAAAGTAGCCCTGGCTCATTGCTCGTTGGCATAGTGAGCGGCCGCTAGAGTGACAACCATAACTGCTGGAGTGGAGTTCAGATAAGATAGTTGACACTTGTGTTGGATGGACCACTAGGAGGTACGGCCTGAAAATAGACTTTCTGTAGAGCTGGCCACTCTCGGATAATAAGTAGTAGGCAGCCTTGTTTCGAACCCGATAGGCTTCCTTTTTGTCCATCAGTAAATGCAACAATCTCGTCCATCCAGCTCGGACCGAGCTCCACATTCAGTACCTCTTGTTCTGTTTCAAAGGTTGGTTTTTCAATATTGCTGAAGTTGATCGTTCAGTACTTCACATGGCGAAGGAAGGCCTGCGAGTGCGTCGGTGTGCAAGTTGTGCTCTCGGCTTATCTTCTCAATCTTGAATGTCTTGAAACTTTTGATCAATTCGGATGCTATCGCTTGGTACTTTAGCATTCTTGGGTCCCGAGCTTCTCGAGGACTTGATTGACAATGAGTTAAGAGTCGCAAAAGACGGTCTTCGACTTGCATGGCAATGGCGGTGCATAGGCCAGCTAAAAGGGCCTCATATTTTGCCTCATTGTTTGTGGCTGAGAAGTCTATGGTAATAGCACTCTTGTGGAGAGGCCCACAAGGAAAAACCATGACAATTCCAGCTCCTGCGCCATTGTTGTTGGAGGCACCGTCGACATGTAGGCCTCAAGGGTATCCTTGGAATAAATGCCAAGTCTTGTTGACCCCTGGTTGTTCGGTTGTGGGTTGGGGTGATGCCGGATTCATGAGATTGCTTGTGTCTTCGGGAGTTAGCTCTACAATAAAGTCGACTAAGATCCGTCCTTTGATTGCTGTCCTTGGTTCATAACGGATGTCGAAATTGGCGAGTTCAACGGCCCATTTAGATAACTGATTTGAGAGGTCTGCCTTTCGGAAGAGGCTTTTGAGGGGGTGCGCCATAAGGACAATGATTGTATGAGATTGAAAGTATGGCAGCAGCTTTCGTGCTGTCGACACAAGTGCGAGCGCTAGTTTTTCAAGTGGGAGGTAGTGTGTTTGGGAGGTAAATTGGTTTGTCTTTGGCGCCTTCTCGCCGAACCAGAGCTGAACGTACAACGTGGGGTGAGATAGCAAGGTATAAGTAGTGGTCCTCAAACTCCTTTGGCTTGACAAGTAATGGAGCTGAACTGAGGTAGCCTTTGAGTTCGGCCAAAGCCGTGTTGCAGTCTGTTGTCCATTTGAAGCTTCGTCGGTTCTTTCGCTTTAGGGCGTGGAAGAATGCGTGGCACTTGTCCAAGGACTTGCTGATGAATCTGTTCAACGCTACTGCCATGCTTGTCAGTCGTTGAATTTCTCGAATTGTCTTTGGTGGCTGGAGGTTTGTGACGGCCGATATGTGACAGGGATCTGCCTCGATTCCTCACCTTGTGACTAGGTGTCTGAGAAACTTTCCGCCTCCAACGCCGAACACACATTTTTCTCCATTTAGGCGGAGCTTGTGCAGCTGCAAGACTTCAAATACGTCGTCCAAATGGCGGAGGTGGTTTGACTCCTTCTGGCTCTTGACAACCAAGTCATCAATGTATGCTTCAACTGTATGGCCGATTTGGGAGTGTAGCATTTTGAAGATAGCTCGAGTGAAAGTTGCGCCCGAATTCTTGAGTCCAAAAGGCATGACTCGGTAACAGTAGATTCGGTATGGAGTTATGAACTCTGTTTTCCCCATGTCGTTGGGGTCCATCGCGATCTGGTGGTAGCCTCAGTAGGCGCCCATGAAGCTGAGCCGAGCGTGTCCAGCCGTGGCATCGGCGTCCATCAATTGGTTGATCTTCGAAAGGGGAAACAGTCTTTGGGGCAGGCATCATTTAAATTAGGGTAATTGACGCAGACCCTCCACTTTCCGTTTTTCTTGTCACCACGACGGTATTTGATAACCACGTGAGATACTGGACTTCTTGTATTGCGTTTGCTTCAAAGAGTTGGTTGACTTAATCAATTACTGCCTCAGTGTGCTCCGGGGTCGAGCGTCTAGCCTTCTGTACCACAGGATCCCAATCCTCCTTGACGTTAAAGCTATGGCATATGAAGCTCGGATCCACGCTTGGCATTTCATAGGGAGTTCATGCGAATACTTCGATGTTTTGTTTGAGGAACTGAAACATCTCCTCACGCACGGCTTCGCTGAGCGAAGAACCGAGCAGAAAGAAGTGGGAGCCGTCTTTGTTGAGAGGCATGGTTACGAGGTCTTCAATAGCTTTTTCTTCGGCGGGCTTGCCAACGTCTTCGAGGACTGCCAAGTCGGGAACTTCGACCCATTGGACTTGCTTCGGGGTAGTTGCATTGTGGATGGCCGAGACGTAGCACTTCTTGGATGCTTACTTGATCGTTGCGTAGGTCTTCCTTCCGACTATTGGCACCGATGAAGCGGATCATCTGGTGGTCGGTTGAGGCGATAGCTTTCATGCCGTGGAGCTAGCTTCGGCCAAGTATTGCGTTGTATGGGCTTGGTACATTCATTACGACAAATTCGACACTCAACGTAGCCGTGCCGACGACCGGTAAGAATACTTGGTCGAGCGGCCAAACTGGGGCTCCATTGAATCCGATGAGGGGTACTTCCGCTGGCCGGAGTGCAGATTCTGGGAGATAAAGTTTTTTGAAAAGGTCGTAGTACATGACCATTGTTGAACTGCCTTGGTCGACGAGAACATGCCGAATGTCATGCGTGCCGATCTGGACGATAAACCCGAGAGCGTCGGTGTGAGGGGTTTGCACCCTTTCGAGGTAACGCTCAGTAAAAGTGATTGTCCATTTCGGCAGATCCTCCATTCTCTGTCGCTTGGAGCCGGGTCCAACCGAGAGCACTTGCTTAGAAGTGGAAGCTTGATCGAGCTCGATACGTAGCTGAACTTCGGACTCTTTTGTTATTGGGCCATGGATGACGTGGATCACCATCCGCTGCTCACTGGGGTTCGGGAGGACAGCCATGGGTTGGAGGGCGGGTGTTTTGGCTCAGTCTATGTACCGGTTCAGGTGACCCTGGGCCATAAGACGCTCCAAGAGTGCTTTGTCCGGAGCACAAGCCGTTGTGTAATGGCTAAGCTCGTTGTGATAGGAACATTTCTTTCTTGGGTTTTGATCTGGCTAGCCCATGTCCGTGTCGAGCTTGCCTATCGGCCATTTGAAGTAGGGTTCCCGCATGATCTCCTTGAGGAAAGACCAAATGGGTTCTTTGAAAATTGTTGTCTTAGCCACGTAATTGTGCTTGCTTGGCGCTTCTTTCCTTGATGTTGTTCATGTGTTTCTTCGGCTAGGATTGCGGGGTGGGCACTTGTGCCACAAGCTGAGGGGTGGTTGCTGGCAATGGAGTAGTTGGGTTGGGAATCCCCTAAGCGGCTCGGTCAGCGTGAAGTTCCTCGAGGCCGCAGAACCTTTCTACAAATAGCATTAGTTCGTCCATGCCGTGTGGGGGTCGGATTGCCAATTCGTCCAAGATCTTGCTACCGGACTCCAATCCATTTTCGAAGGAACCTGCGGCGCAATAGCCGTCAATCCCAGGAGTTTCATTGAAAAGTTGCCAGTAGCGTTCGGCATATTTCTTGAGTGTCTCGTTCGGCTGTTTCCTCATTTGGGGCAGGGACTTCGGTTCCTTGGCCGTTTTGTTGCTCGTTATGAACCGGGTGTTGAATGCCCTTTCAAGCTCAGCCAGGTTCCGAATGGATCTAGCGGGTAATTTGTTGAACCATTGGAGTCCAAGGGAGCCGAGGCTAGAGGGGAATGCTTTGCATTTGATTTCACCCTTTAGGGTACAAAGGGCGATAGTTTGTCGAAAGTGTATTAAGTGTGTATAGGCCTCACAGGTATTCGGATCGAATTTGTTGAATTTTGGCAAGTGAAAGGTAGGCTCTGGAGGCTCGTTGATTATGTTAGGCGTGATGGGTGAGATGCTGAGCTCCTTCAACTGCCATTCGAATCCTGGGTGTGGAGGTTTGCCGTGCCCATCGTTCTCGACTTCTTGTACTCCCTATCCTTGGGGTCCCTGTCCGAAGGTTTCTCATGGTGCTTGCGCCATGGCTGCTGCTTCATCTTTGAGTCCACTCAACGAAGACCGTCAATGGATTTCTCTGTTGTGCCGTGTTTTTGGTTCATAAGTTCGGCCGTCATTAGGAATTTCGATACGAACTCCTTTGCCGTCTCGTCGAACGTTCCTTTCGGCTTCCAAGTTCTCATTGGGAATTTCTCTAAGATGCTCGGAAACGTGGCACCTTGTCTCCACCGTGGCTCGGCTATGATGAGATGCTGTGCTACGGGATTATTCCGCATTACTGGTTGAGTAAGTGCTTGTGAAAGAGCCGGCGGTGTCCCGGGATCAGCTGCGTTCTTGATGGATTCTCGAGCGATGTGTCGCAGATGTAGTCGGTTGTCTATAGACAATCAACTCCCTTGCGTCGCCGTTCTCAAGCGTGAAACCGAGACGATCCTTCATCGAACCGCAGTAACCCGTCTCCAAGGGCAGCTTCTACGGCGGTGGAGGAGGTGGTGGAGGAGGTGTTGGCTATCGCCGCCTCTGACCACTAGCAAATTTTAAGGTTGCGAGGACAACGTCTTTCATGTGTTGCTTCATCTGAGCCATCTCCGCCCTTAAGGCGGCTAGCTCATTGTCCCGGCGCTGTAACAGGCGGATGTAGGCCTGCTTTACGTCGTCCTGAGCCGGAGAGAGCCCGGAGCTTGTAGGGATCAAGATTGACATGTGTCCCGCCGTCGGTAGCAGAATTGGGTTTTCCACTAGGGTCCTTGGTGTCAGAGATGGAACCGACTGGTAGTTCTCTGCCCATCGTGGCCAAGATTCAGGGGTTGTTTTGTGAAGAGATAATGGTTGATTGTTTTGTGAAGAGATAATGGTTGAAGGGATCTCGAGCCGCCGTGAATCAGAAGTGTTTCACGTCGGGTTCACCAATTGTGTGGCCCGTAATCTTGAATATGAGCTCCTCCTCGATGGATCTTGTGGGTGCCTAGCCTTCTCGCTCTGACTTGCATAGGGAACGCATGACTAAGACCTGGCCGGGGGTGTTCCCGGCAAGGCCCTCTTATGGGAACACCCTCGGCTAGAGGATGAGAATGTACAGAGAGCAAAGCAAGAGACTAAGGTTTTAGGTCTGAGTTTGGGCTGCATCGCTTGGTATTTATAGAGTTTGCTTGGCTTGCTCTCCAAGTACAGGCACATGCCTTGCACGGGTTGGTTGAAGTCATCGCGACGCCAGAGATAAGGCTGGATAACCGTTTCTAGGGTGAGCTGGCACCCCCATGTGCTTTAATCATTATCTCTTGGCATAACCGTACCCCTGGTTTGGGAGAAACGTGGCATTGAGAGTGGCCGAGCCCTGACTTTGGCCGAGCCAGGAAGCGGACGGCTCAGGGAGACAGAGAGACGTGATGAAGTCGTCTGTCTGTGCTTTGACTTTGGCCGAGCCGTTGAGCAGTGAGGTGAGATCCTTATCCGAGCTTCGGGCATCGCTGAGCTCGGGCTTTGACGACGTTAGGTTCAGCCGTGGCTTAACCCCGGTCTGTGTACGTTGAGCACGTGGTCTGAGCTAATTCGTTCGGCCTACTATACAATGCGAAACTGTTGCTACTTTTTCTATAGTTGTAACTAAAGGTGACAATTCTAAACCATATTTTTTAACCCGCGCAAATCTGCCCACTCAACTCAACCCAACCCGCCCATATTGAATAATGGGTTGAACCCAAATAAAACCCATATCTACATGGGTTTAAAATGGGTGGAAAATGTGTTCAATATATGGGCTAAAATTAAAAGACTCATCCCCTTCACAAGAATGAACTACTGTGATGCTAAAACCCACTTTCTCGCCTCCTATAGCAAACAAACCACTTTTCAGTCTTTCATTATTCAATAAGATTCAAATTCTCTCTCTCTCTCTCTCTCTCTCTCTCTCTCTCTCTCTCTCATTTTCAATGACTAACGATGTACTCGACGTCGAGTTTTCTGCAATTCCAAGCCGTGATTTACTCGGGATTTGATTCGAGGAGCTTCGCGCACATTTCTAGGGCTTCTTTCGTATAATTGAAATGATCTACGCAAATTTAGGGTGCATTCTTTTTAATTTTCTTCTTCGTTTTGTGTGTATTGTTCGTCTTTTCTTAATTTTTGTTAGATTCGTGTGATATTTTTTGGATTATTCATCCGTCTCGATGAGAGATGTCTAGAAAGTGCAAAATTATGATAAAAAGCAAAAAAAAGTTCACTAAAGACGGAAAAAGTATCAAATGGTTATCTTATTTGTCTAAAGTGTCGTCTTATTTGAATTCTTTCAACATTGGTCCGTACGTTTCAAAAAAAACATCGGTCCATACTTTTGTACTTTTCCGATTCATCTTGTCTAGACGAACGATTAATCCCAAAAATTATGACAAGAAGGTCAACAAAAAGTTACGAAAAGTAAAAAAATATCAAAATAAGTTCCAGACTTGTATAAGTTAAAAAGAAAGCAACCTTACAAATTAAATATCAAAAAAAAAAAAAAAAAACCCCTAACATTTTAGATTACAGAGGTTTAAACGTATACAAGTAGATATATAGATTGTATATGTTGTTTGGGAAAAGTGATTAGAGTGTTAATGAACACAAATAACTATTATTTATAATATGAGATACGCTGTTACAATACTTGATTGAGTAATGTGGGACAAAGACAAAGTATTCTAACACTCTCTCTCAAGCTGAAGAACTGATATCATAAAGTCCCAGCTTGTTACACAATGACTCTAACCGTGGCTTGAACGACTTAGTAAACATATCTGCCAATTGAGCTCTTGTAGACAGAAACAGAGTAGCTATCGGTTGTGTTTGGTTGAGAGTTCAGTTTAGTATAGTTTAGTTTTGGTAGTGGGTGGAGAGAGAAATAGAGTAGTGATTGAAGATAGGGGTAATGATTGGAGAGAGATAGAGAGAGATGTGAAAGTAATAATTGAAAAAATAGGATAATGATTGGAGAGAGAAGTAGGATAATGATTGGAAAACAAAACTAAAACAAAACTAAAATGGCAAACGAACAAAGCCATCACACCTCTAGCTAACCGTGGCTTGAACGACTTAGTAAACATATCTACCAATGTGAATTGCCGCATGATTATCACAGTATAGATTCATAGGAAGTTTCACCTCATATCCGATTTCCTCAAGAAACGAGCGTGTACCCATACAACCTCACATGTTATGTGGGCCATTGCTTGATACTATGCTTCTGCACTTGATCGCGCAACCATTGTTTGCTTCTTGCTCTTCCAATTAACAAGATTTTCACCCAAAAAGACACAATACCCGTAGTAGATCTTATGTCGGATGGTCCTCATGCCCAATCTGAATCAGTAAATGCCTCAACATGCAAGTGTCCATTAGCCCAGTATAAAAAATCAAGTTCTAGATGTGCCTTAAGATACTTCATGATTCTAACAGCAGCCTCCTATTGTGGAAGGTAAGGAGCAGACATAAACTGACTCACAATACTGACGGCAAAGGAGATGTCCGGGCATGTAATAGTAAGATAATTTAGCTTACCAACCAAGCGGCGATACTGTTCCGGTTTTGAAAATAACTCCCCCTGATCAATACAAAGTTTGACGTTGGGATCCATAGGGGTCTCAACAAGCTTAGTCCCTAACAAATCAAATTCTTCTGGAATATCCAACACATACATTTGTTAAGTTAAACTAATGCCATCTTTAGATCGCGCCACTACAATACCCAAGAAGTATCGCAATTTTCCCAAGTCTTTGGTATGAAACTCACGCTGTAAGAAACCTTTCAACTCTTCAATGCCTTTCTGATCATCGCCAGTAATGATAATATCATCCACATAGACTATCAATAATACCTTTCTGCGATCAGATGTGAGAAAATACGGAATGATCACACTGACATCGATGCATGCCAAATCGAAGAACGGCATCACAAAACTTGCCAAACCAGGCTTTAGGAGACTATTTAAAACCATACAATGCTTTTCGAAGATGACACACATGATTAGTCTCCCCTGAGCAACAATCCCTGGTGGTTGCTCCGCATAAACTTCCTCTTGAAGATCCCCATGTAGAAAAGCATTCTTAACATCCAACTGAAACAGGGGCCATCAAAGATTGGCCGCAAGAGAGATAAGAAGCTGAACAGACCCAAGTTTGGCAACTGGTGAGAAAGTCTTAGCATAATAACACCATATGTCTGAGTATAACCCTTGGCAGCAAAACGTGCTTTGCAGCGCTCAACAGACCCATTAGGATGATATTTGACTGTGAACACCTAGCAACACCCAACAGTGGTCTTTCCAGGCGGAAGAGGTACCAACTCCCAAGTCCCAAGTGCCCTTATGATGAAAGGCTGACATTTCATCCTCATGCACGAAGAGATGGAGATAAGTGAGCATAAGCGACATAATGATCTATGGGATGAGAAGTACAAGTACAAGTGCCAGTACCTTTGCGAAGAGCTATGGGAAGAGAGTCGGGAGAGGTGCCCGGATCTCGCAACGCAGTGGAAGATGTGGTGGGGGGGAGGGGGGATGGGAATTTTAGACCGATGAGCATAGACCTGCAACGGCGGTGGAGACGGAATTGCTGTGAGTATGTAGTGAGACGGATCCAATGAAGAAGAGGACGGGAAAAAAGGTAATAACTCATTGAAGGTTACATCAGTACAAACAAATTCACGACGAAGATTAGGAGAGTAACATTTATACCCCTTCTCAGTACGAGAATACCCAAGAAACACACATTTGACAGATCACGGATCCAGTTTATCCCGTCCTGGATCCAAAGTATGAATATAACATGTGCACCCAAATATGCGAGGGGGTAGTGGATGAAGCGGACGACCAAGAAACAAAACATTGTGTGGAAACTGACCCCCTAGGACTCTACACGGCATATGATTGATAAGGCATGCTACAGTAAGAACAACATCACTCTAATAGGATTTGGGTACTTCTTGTTGAAATAAAAGAGCACAGGAGACCTTTAGCATATGTTGCAACTTGCGTCCGGCAATCTCATTTTGTTGTGTAGTTCGAGAACAAGATGTTTGGTGGATAATACCGTGATCATTAAAGAAAACAGACAAAACATTACGATAATATTCATGAGCATTATCAAAACGAAAAATATGAATAGGAACATCAAATTGAGTTTTTATTCATTGATAAAATGACTTAAAAATGGCATACAACTCAGACCGTTTTTTCATAAAATAAACATAAGTAATCCTAGAATCATTCACAAAAATAACAATAACAAAATACTAAAAACCAGTATGCGACGAAACATGGATAAGACTCCGAATATCAGAATGAACTTAACGAAAAGGTCTCGACACTTGTCTCTCTATCCTAGGGGGAAAGGAAACACGATGGTGTTTACTCACATGGTAAGACATTGACACGACCACAAGACGGGACCATCCGCTTGAGATTTTGAAGAGACGGATGCCCGAGATGACAGCGATGCTGATATGGTGAAACAAAGGACCAAAGTCTCTCTCCCTTGTTGTCCCCCATCGAAGAGCCGATGAGGAAGTATTGGTCTCCGGCTAAATTTGCGGGCACCGTGATGAGGTCCTCGATAGATTTCTCATCCTCGTTTCGTCCGATATCCTCCAATGCCGGTTGGATCTGCACCTAGACTCAATGCACCTGTTTGGATTGTTACACCTTACTGCGACCACATAGCAGTTCTTTGATGCGACCTGGTCGCTGAGAAAGTCTATTTGATGTCCGTTCGCCCCGATGTAATGCACCACTTGGCTGTAGGTTGACGTGACGGCCTTCATGCCGTGCAGCCATGCTCGGCCGATGATGGCGTTGTAAGGGCTCGAGACGTTGGCAACAGTGAATTCTGTGTGAATGATCACAAATCTGGTCTGGACTGGCAGTGTGATGCGTCAGATCGGCCATACCGGTGCGCTATTGAACCTGACCAAAGGTATGTTGGACGGGCTTAGGTTCAACTCAGGAAGGCCAAGCTCCTTGAAGAGTGAGTAATATATGATCTTAGCGGAGCTGATGTGGTCCACCAACACATGTCGAATGTTTCAACCATCGATCTGGAGAGTGACGACCAGAGCGTCGTTGTGAGGGAGCTGCATGTGGTCCAGGTCCCGCTCAGAAAAAAAGATCGTCTAGGGGTCCTTGGTCCAGCTTTTCTTGAGTGCCGGGCCAACAGACATCACCTCCTTTCTGGCTGTCGCCTTTTGGAGCTCCAGGCGGCCTTTTGGAGCTCCAGGCGATGCTCGACTGAGGAGCCAGCATGTGCGTGGATGTCGTGGATAGTGCAGACCTCTCCATCGTCATCTTTCTAATTGTTGTTGAGTTGAGCCTTCTCGAGGGTCTTCCCTTGGTCTACCCGCTTATCTAGGCGCCTCTCCGCCACCAGCTTTTCAAGGTAGGCTTTGAATTGTTTACAGCTGGTTGTGCCGCGGTCCCGTTCGTCGTGGTAGGAGCATATAGCTTTGTGGTGTTTCGAGTTGCTGACACTGAGCTTCTTGGTCGGTCGCTTATAGTACGATTCCTTGGAGATGTCCTTAAGAATATTGTCGTTGAAAACAGTCTTTCCGCCTCGTATTCCCAAGGCCGAGGACCGTTTTTACCCGCTGCTGGACTTTTGTCTGCGGTCTTCACTTCGTTGACTTCCTTTTGGTTCCCGTGATTGCTGGCACCCTTCGTTACCAGGTTCTGCTCTACTGCTACGTGCTCCGCCTTGGCCTCTTCAAAGCTGTACCACCTTCCGAGCCGGTCCATGAGTTCGTCCATGGTTTTTGGTTTTGCCATGACGAGATCCTCAAAGACCCATTCGAAGGACATGACGGCTAGACTTTGGTCACACTGTTTATTTTGTTAAAATTTTCCAGTAACGCTTCGTGTACTGCGCAGGGTCTCGGACTTGTTTTTTCTGAGGTTGGGCAGGTGCTCGACGTTCTTCTTTTGACGCAAACTAGTCACGAACCGGTGCAAAGAGCTAGAGAGATCCTTGAAGCATGAGATTGAACCAAATTTGAGGCGGTCAAATCGTAAGAGGCCTAGTTCTCCTAGGCTTGATGGAAACACTTTGCACAGGAGGGCATCATTACAAGAGTGCAACAACATAACCTGCATGAACTATACCAGATGGGTGCACGCGTCAGTTTTTACGTCATACTTGGTGAATTTTGGCTGGGAAAAGCCAGCCGGTAGCATGACTGAGTTGATCTCCTCGGTCAAGGGTGAGGAGACCATCTGGTTTAGGAGGATGTCCTTTAGTGGTCCGCTGCCGCTTCTCTTGGGTTTTTCCTTCATGTTTTTTTTTCTTGCTCTGGTGGAGAGACCTGTCCCGCGGCTTTAGATAGTTGATGGGCGTGGTCTCAGTGGACACCTTGGGGGCCATTGCGATGTGATCCGAGCTTTTTGATGGGTTCGTCGTCAGGGCGGCCGCCGCAGTGGCTTTCATCCGTTTTTGTTCTCCCTTCCATGACAACGTCCGTCACGTGCCTCACGGGCGGAACGCTCTCTCCAACGTTCAGCTTTGGTGCCCGAACGACGTGGGTCGATTAGACATTCTTTCAACCGTCTGTTGAGTTGTCGGTCAACGGCGGTTTCATGGCTAGACGTTTTCCCTAGCTCAGAGTCAGGAGGATAACAGCACGAGTAGGTACTCGCCACTGAGACCTCTCTGAGCCGTTTGTGGACGGGAGGGCATTTTGGAATTTCTTCATCGCGTCGTGGTAGCGAAGGGCTAGACCTCCTGCGTCATTCCCCGTCACCTCGGCGATCGTCGTCTCACACAGGAGACAGGCTGTCCTTGGCTGATCTTTTTGGTTGGCGGTCATGCAGCTCTTCGAAGTGGCATGGAGTTTGCTCTCTCCAACCACATGAGCTACAAGACATTCAAGTACGTTGGTCTTTGGACGTCCTCCTTGAGCTGGCGGAGGTCGTCCTGCATGGAGCGCTAGATCTCGTATCTGGACTCCAAACGTTGGTCTAGAAGACGGATGTAGGCCCTGTGGTGTGGCTCTAAGGCTTAACCTTCGCCATTGCCGAACGGATTTAGCTCGGCAGGGTGTTTAGTCCAAGGAGAGGCACATCGTGGAGGTTCGAGTCGATTCCACCATTTTGTTAGGGGTAGGTGAGGAGATCTGTGAGGGGGAGGTGAAGAAGGAAGAAGAACAACAGTTGAAGTTTCACGTTGGGTTCACTAATTGTGGGGTGGTGTTCACTCTTCTATCTAGGTCTCACTCTCTCAAATTTGGGTTCCTTTTCTTGGGTTTGATCTCAAAGCCCACTTCTTCCTCTACCGATCACTGCATAGATTGTGAATGGTTAGTGCCTTCCGGTCAAAGGTTGCCGGCGGGCACTCCAATGACTAAGTTCCAACTCAAGAAGAGGAAAGCCAAACTTAGTAGGGGAGAAGAGAGCATATGGTTTATAACTATAGTATTTATAGAGGAGTTGGAGGCCAAGTTAGCGAGGGAGCATGCTCCCCTCGTGTCGAGGTGATGTCACCAACCACCAACCCCCGGCCTGAACGCAGAGCCAGGTTGTAGTTCAGCCTTGAGCTTGTTGACCAGCGCATTATTGAGCTACTTGGATGCACTAGGTTGGACCCGTACCAACTACCGATGGAAGTCTTACCCTCGCCCAGTCGGGGACCACGCCAAGTGTCTGTATTGGGTGACGACGTGTGGCCAGACCGTACATGTACTGTGCGTCGATCTCGTTGTTTACCGTCTGTCCATGCCACGTGGTCGACCAAGACTGGCACCACTTGGCCGTACCGATTTGTTTCATATTGGAGCACTTGAGATTCACCGCAGTCTCTAAACATGACCCGGGCCAAGGCTCCGACCTGGCTGTCCCCCAAACAGATAGGGAATCCCTATGCTCCTCATTCTTATCCTTTGCATGTGGGCTTAGGAGGCCATGGGCCCAATAGGCCCATTGGACTAAGAGTGATATTCCGGCCTATTACAGGAAGTATATTTGTGTCTTCAACATCCAGGGGAAAACAGAGACTAACCTATTGAATAAAGAAGTATCATGTGTCCCTTGGGTTAGTATTGCATTGAGCTTCTTAACAGTACTTCTTGACATTCAGTAAAAAACCCTTTTGTAGTTGTAGGTACATAGCTTATGATGATGTGCAAAATATAGTCGTAGGAAAGGTGGTTCTTATATTGATTATTGAATAATTGCCACATTATATCTTCTCCTTCCTGGGTTGCCTGCTGTTGACGTTAGTTATAGTTGAATGAAGAATCAAATATGCCTTCAATAAGAGGGAAGGCACCTGGTGCTTTCTTTCATTTGTTATTGGTAACTCTAATTTTGTTTTCTTATTGCTCTATTAGATGATGATACTGATGCTTACCCAGAAAAAGATGCTGATACTGAATCTCATTTTGAGGAAGATGAGCAACTTGCCAAGGCTCTTCAAGAAAGTCTGAATATTGATTCTGCACCAAGATATGGTTATGGAAATCTGTTGCCACCCTACCCATACTATTATCCTTCTGGGTACAGGTAAATCGTTTTCTTGCAGCAGTATTCTGAATTTGAATGTGATACTTACGTTACATTGGTTCGGCGAGAAAAATAAAGCTAGCACCCATATACATTTTTTTCTTCTTTTCTTGCCTCCTTTCTTGACTTGTTTCTTCTCATTTATCAGTCTTTAACTATAAGGGTGTCAATTAATTAGCTAGCTATTGGTGCACTGGAAAGGAAGTCAAGATTTCAACATCAAAGTATATTTATGTTAGGATATGTGCTTATGCCACCGTTACCCTCGTGAAATGTGCTAGAAGTTTTATGAAATACTTTACGTAGATCTTTCATCTCTTTTTTCCAAATTTTGATTTCGAACATGGTTAGAATCGAGAGCAAAGTTGAACGTATAACAGCAGATTCATTATGCTTTAGTTCTCCTTCGTTTCCAACCACTTTTTGCACATGCAGATGCAAAGATTCATTCACTTAGAGAGGCATATATATATAATTGAGGCTAAAACCTCATAGAAACCAAAGATTTAGTACCATGCTAGTTTGCCAATGCTTCCAAAATCAAAAAATATTAGAAAGCGGCCCTAATAACATCAATCAAGTTATCCAACGTATTTTATTATGGTAGAACTAGTAGACTTTACACTGAGGTGTTCTAGTTATGGGAGTAAAACATCCAGTTTTTGTCACACAGTGAGTTAGCTCGCTTGGCAAAGTTGTACTCTGAACCAGTCACATACTACATAATATGAGAGCAGTTTGGAAGATGAAATTTTCCTTCTGCAGCATACGCCTTCTCTGGCACACACCTGAACATGTTATTTGAACAATGTCTGATTCTAGGATCTGTGCCGGTTGCAATGCTGAAATTGGTCATGGACGATTCCTGAGTTGCATGGAAAATTTTTGGCACCCAGAATGTTTCCGGTGTCATGCTTGCAATTTACCAATTTCGGATTATGAGGTTCAAATCTAGTTAAAGCACATTTTGATTTTTTTCCCACTGCCCAGCAAAGGGTTGATATCTTCGGCTGCTTTCCCTTACAGTTCTCCATGTCTGAGAATCGCCCCTACCATAAATCCTGCTATAAAGAGAAGCATCACCCAAGATGTGATGTTTGCAAGAACTTTGTAAGTGTCTTCCTTCCATCTTGAAATAATTACTTCATACTAGATTAGTTCTTAAATTACGTTTAGAAAGAACATCTCAATTATTAGACAATATATATAAGCAATCCCAATAGGCCATTTCCTATAATTGAGGGTGAAATTCATGGGTTCTAGTTCTACTGTGTTTCACTTTGGTCAATAGCTGAAAAAGTATTGTTTCGAAATCTCACTAGCAAAATAAGTAGGGCACTATGAATTGAAATCAATGCTATAGTGCCTTGTCTGAATTTAGTTCTCTGACGAACAATGTTTGACAGGCCATCAGGGTGGAAAAACATAAAGTTGCTGGCCAACTAAAAATCTTCAAGAAGTTAGTAGTCCCTGCCATCTAGTGACTGCAAAATAATGGTATTGGTGCTAAAGGAATTCAATGCAAAGTGACCCCAAGGCCCCCAACTCTTTCACAATGTTGCTTAAAACTTTATCTCTAGATTTTGTCAATAACTAAACATAACGGAAATAAATATCAAGCTTTCCACCAATAAGGATACATTTTATCTTCTGTACTTGTGTTATGTTCTTGAGCGTATAGCATTCTGATGCACGACGGGTTTATGGGAATTTCTTTGAGAATGACAAAAATGACAAAACCAAGAAGGGCACTCCGTTAAAATGATGCATATTTCTCTGCAATTCTTGACATGCATCAATTTCCTTTTCCAAATAGGAATATAAAACCTACTTTGGCACAGAATCACTGGTTTCACTTGGAAATAAGTGTTAACATTCAAATTGTGTGTTATGCTTATTCTCTGGTCCCAATCAACACTTCAAAAATTAACTATAGTGTCCAGAACAGCACTGGAAGCTCGAAGTCCTACCTCAATACTCAACATTGTGAAACCTTAACTTGGTGTCATAGTTAATTGCTATGAAGCACCGACACTGCTACAGGCCCCATGTCCAACACAAACACGGGGACATGGCAAAATATGGATGAGACACGCCACATGGTTTGTCCAATAAATTTAATTAATTTTTTTAGAGGGACACGTAAGGGGACATGGCCAGGGTTGAATATGCAATTTTTTTAATTTTTGGGGGGGTAAATGTATATTACTTCAAATATTTTGGGTTGAAAGTGTAATATGATGTATATATGATACTTGTTTATATATATTGAAGCTTCATGAATATACATGTAACAATATTTGCACTAGTATAAAATAAATTTTATTTATTTGTTTATTTTTGTCGTGTCCCCTGTCATGTCCATGTCCGTATCCGTGCTACATAGGTTATTTGCATCCTTTGTTATAGTGGTACTTTTGTTGGTTAATTGATTTACATCGGGAAAGATTAATTGCCAATCAGAGGTTTCGTACTCTTCATAGTGAATATTTGGTACTCAAGATTGACATGGAAGGAGAATATTTCCACATGACTTCAGGTAGAAACTCCCCAATTTGGGTCATTTTCGAAGCAATAATTTGCACTTTCATCTCCTTTGTTCTTCGATTTTTGTGAGTCTTCTTAAGCATATCCCCAGTTGGAATGATTACCAACTTTTCAAGGTGGTGAATCTTGACATCTTTCAATACCCAAAGCATGTTATTAATGAACATTTTAGACTAATATTTCCATATGTGAGTTTTTGTTATAACGCTAACCATATGGTGCCTTCAGTATCTCTACTAACTTTCATCTTTGTCTAGATACCAACAAATGCAGCTGGTCTCATTGAGTATAGAGCACATCCTTTTTGGCTTCAAAAATACTGCCCAACACATGAACATGATGGGACTCCTAGGTGTTGCAGCTGTGAAAGAATGGAGGTGAGTTTGAGGTAAAAGTATAGTAACATAAGAATGAAAAAGGAAAATGCAGAAAATTATTATTACTGCTCCCAATTAGTCTTTGTAGCTAGCCAATTATCACCAAAGCTTCTTTTGTTAGCATTGTTTCTAAAAGCTTTCCTGTATGTGCAGCCAAGTGACACGAGATATCTGGTGCTTGATGATGGTCGGAAACTGTGTTTGGAGTGTCTGGATTCTGCAGTCATGGATACACACGAGTGCCAACCTCTTTACCTTGAAATACAAGATTTTTATGAAGGCTTAAATATGAAAGTGGAGCAGCAAATTCCATTACTTTTGGTCGAGAGACAGGCTTTAAATGATGCCATGGAAGGAGAGAAAAATGTGAGGTTTTTTTATCTTCTAAGATGGGAAAAATATGAGGTTCATGCAATGAAATTGTTGCAACTCAATATTTATCTTATGTACATCAATACACAGGTTCTGTTGAACTGTAATCAGAAGCTATTATTCACAATTTTTGTTATCGTTTGTAGGGTCATCATCACTTGCCTGAAACAAGAGGACTCTGCCTATCAGAAGAACAAATCGTCAGCACTGTATGCGACTAATTCTCTAACATCTCATCCTTAGATTCTGAGGACTTAACTATATTGAACAAGTAGTTACTCATTCAATACATACTTATTTGACCAAAATAATCAGATTTTAAGGAGGCCGAGGATTGGGGGCTACCGCATAATAGACATGTTCACAGAGCCTTATAGGTTGGTTCGTCATTGTGAAGTGACAGCTATCCTCATTTTGTATGGCCTCCCTAGGTAATTCTTGTTAATTTATGTTCATCTATATTCTAATTCATTCTCTAGTTTTGGTTTCTGCTGTGAAATGACACCCCTTGTATGAATCAGGTTGCTGACTGGGTCAATCCTTGCTCACGAGATGATGCATGCATGGTTGCGGCTCAAAGGTGCTTTTTCTGATTTGTGTGAAATAGTACCTTAAGGTTGTGATTGGATTAAGACTCCGTTTGTTTTGACGAAAAATATTTTCCTGTAAATTGTTTTACCTATTTTTTGGTGTTTGGTTGGGCAAAAGACAATTACCATGTAAAATATTTTCGGTCATATCATATGGTTGAAAATGTTTTCCTCTTTGGAAGGCCACAAGTAGTTTTTGGTTTGCTACTCCTTCCACATGCTCAACCAATATCTTTGTGTCTATTGCCCTCCTCCACAGCCCTGTCTCTTCCACCAACCTTATCATTCTCAAAATCTATAGAGTCAAAGCACTCAAACCTCACAATCAACCTTAATCGTAATATAAAATCCCATCTTGATGGTTTTGAATCTTTTGATGCTCCATTGATATCTCTTCTCTATTGATATGTCACGGTGAAAATGGGGTTCGAACTTCATACATCCTGATGATATAAGTAGATATTACATAAACATATATCTACACACACGTGTATGTATTTGCAAATACTTTGTGTTTGTATAATTGGGGTTATGTAAATCAAAATTTTGGTAGGTCAATCGGGGGTTTAACAAGTTAATAGGATAAAAAAAATTTGAAGAAAAGTTGGGTTCATATTCGGGTTAAATTAAGAATGTGTATGCGATAGGGGAGAGAGGTAATTTCACATCGTAGTTTCTTTTTTTTTTGGTCAAGCGGAAAATAAACACATCGTATTTTCAAGTATTTGCCTGAACATGAACTTGACTCAGGGTGATTGCTCTCGAAACCTTTTGTTGTGAAAAGTACTTTTCACTATCAACCAAACTCCCAAAAACATAAACAAAAATTTTCTTTTTGCAAACTCATTTTTCAAGGAAAATATTCTTCAGTGAAAAATGTCTTATGCTACAGAGCCTGGGTATTTTGATATTCAACAAAAGAAAAAAGAAAAAAAGATTTAAGGGTTGTGTGTGTGTGTGTGTGTTGGGGGGGGGGGGGGGGGGGGGGGGGGGGGGGGGGGTTGTGTGGATTTATTAAGGAAAGGGTATGGATAGGAAAACAGAAAACAAAAGAATTAATTTTCTTTTTCTTCTCTCTGGTACTCCCTGGATCCCCTTCACAACACATTTTGTTTTTTGTCTAATATGTTGAAGATCAATTTTTTATTGGAGTGCTTTGTAGGTTACCGAAATCTAACTCCTGATGTGGAAGAAGGTATCTGCCAAGTTTTAGCTCATATGTGGCTAGACTCCGAGATTGCAGCTGGTTCTGGTAGTAGTGTTGCTTCATCTTCGGAGTCATCATCTTCATATTCTTCTAGTTCCACATCATCAAAGAAAGGTAAACGATCTCAATTTGAGAAGAAACTTGGTGAGTTTTTTAAACACCAGATAGAGTCGGATACTTCAGCGGCCTATGGAGAAGGATTCAGAGAGGGTAACCAAGCAGTGCTCAAGTATGGCTTGAAAAGGACCCTCGACCATATTCGGCTGACAGAACGCTTTCCTTAATTGAGGAATGATATGCTTGGTCGGTCATTGCTGTCTCAAAATGAAAACTTACCCTGTTGTATTAATTCTGTATGATGGAAACCTGTATTGTAGAAAGCATGATAGTATTCATTAAATAAGCAACATATGCCTACATTGTTATGAGGAAGTTATGTTACCTCGTTAACATTGGCACGGCATGTTCTAATACTTGTTGATATATAGAAAAAGGAAACAATGAACTCAAGGAATAGTTGGATTTTATATTGCATGGAGTATTAGCCTTCTTCGTTTCTTTTAAAATGAAGCTCCGTCAGCTAGGCGTGATGGTGCATCCGGTTTATTGGAGAAGACTAGGTGCACCTTCGTGCACAGCACGAATGCATGCCCGTTGAAGAAAACAAGTTTTGATATAGGCTAGATGTCTTTTAATTTATCTCTAACTTAGTACCATTCCTTAACTGACAGTCATAGGATTTCCAATACACCCATCTTTCAAAATCAATGCTTCTTTCTATTTTTGAGCAAGGGTCCATTCTCGGGACCGATTTGACAAAAAAAGGGACCTCTTTTTGGGAGGAGAAAAAACTGTGTCCAACATTGCACATAGCTGTCAACCTCAACACACACACAGAAATATAGTTCAAAAGTGGAAGTAGCCCATTCGTGAGCACAGACATCATCATTGCCACAGATATTGCAGTAAAATTACACACAAAAAAAACTGCACTAAAACAGCCTCAAATCTCCAATAAAATTGCAGTTTGGACACCCACACACACAGCAACAGCTGTACTTCCATTGCAATGTGCACTAAAACAGCATTGAAAGTCCACTAAAAACTGCATTCATCAAAGAGAATAAATTCTTTACACCGCCGGTGTAAACATTTGTTTCCTCCAAATCTATTGCACTGCGACACGTTGCCATATTTTATTAATTGGGACCACTATTTTGACATATTTCGCAATGCAATTAATTTGGAGGAAACAAATGTTTACACCGGCGGTGTAAAGAATTTATTCTCTTCATCAAATTGCACTACAAACTGCATTCAAACTGCACTCTATGCCTTTTCGCAGCTAACAATATATGAAAACAACATCATAGCCAAAAGTGAAATAAACATGTCAATCGTCTCCTCTAAACTTACCATTTCTACAATTTTAGCTCAAGGTTATGCACATGCACCCAGAGAATAGGTCTTCATTCCTTGCATTCAGTTGATCCTGTAAGTAATTAAAAAATCTCAAAAGCAACATTCAATATTGCTGAACAACCACCACAGCATCTATTACTTGAGTATAAACTCTAAAACTACATCACAATCGTATGTGTTACATGATAACTGAGATTAGATGGCTGAACACCCTTGACTATTGACATCAACAACATCATCATTGAGCTCAGATACCTAAATTAATTCTTTTGACCCACGTACAAAGTAGTATGTGCAGCATGGTAGTTGACCTTATGCAATTCGATACAAAATGATATTTTCTTGTGCTCTAGAATACTGGAAGCCAAAATATTAACAATCGACTCCTCAAGTCCTTATATTTAAAACAAAAAACAAACTCATTCAACACACATCAACATACATCTAATTATCTACCAATTTCTTACAAATAGTACAAGCAACGACGTAATCAAGGGAAGATGGGCTAGGAAAAAGAAAAAGAAAAAGAAAAAACTCCCCCTAGATGGTCATTCCAAGGTTGTAGTCCTTCACATTCACAATATCAACCTTTTTAAGTTGAAGATTTTAGGAAGCCAAAAATTATGTAGATCGAAAATATCCTAATTCAAAAGTAATGATGCCAACAGCATTCAGTCTGTGAAAAAGTCTTCCGCGGCCAATTCAAGATGGTTGGTCAGAATTTTCTTCATTCTACTAAATCGCTGTAAAATCAACTCACACAACTACAATCAGCATCCATTCCATGGAGGGGATACCAGGAAATAGCAAAAATACTGAACAAGAAAAAGAGAAGTGAATAAAATGAAATGACTATTGGTTGTTTGCTACTTCTACAAGTATGAGAGCAGATGTTCAACTCTTTTCCCTGGATGCATTTCTTGCCTTTCTGCCTTAAACCACCATGTTTAAGTTAAAAAAAAAAAAACGATTTCAATCGAGGACTAATGCCTTGCACAATGGTAATAATTTCAACGTAAGTAGCAATTGTATTCACATACTCAAACTTGTAAGCAAGTTCAATTCTGCACTATCGTGCAATTATCCTTACTAACACTCCTATGGCGAGCTCTAAATGAGTTAGTACTAAAGGAGCTCTATAGGACTATGATTATGCCGAGCATTTGTACCATCCAACAGAGCCCTGTCACCAAAAATTATCTTAATTTTTTCCCCCATCAGGCCTACTCTCAAATATGAAATACTCAACATGTAAATGAAAGAGGTGGAGTGAAGTAGAACATGACAAACAACATAGCATACAATAATCCAACTAATCTGCTCACGCATGGATGGACTGCAATTGTGATGACATAAATGTTTATTTGCTAGGCAGCAATTCTAAAGTGAAGTTTTTTTTCTTGTTGGCCAAATCAGAAGTAATACCTTATATTAGCCCTTGGGAAAAATATTTCCTAAATTCGTCGCGTATTCCACAAGTGCTCTAATATTGAGTCCATCTTTCTGCTGCAATAAATATTGCCAAATAAGGTCATCTTAAGCAATTTTGTACGGTAGCCAAGTAGTACTTCTCTTCCAAAACAAAGAAAGCAACATTGATACAAGGAACCACCAATCAATTACAATAGGTATTTTCTAACCTTCACATGGTATGGCTCTTTTGATGTTCCTTGAAACCTGCAGGAGACAAACACCAAAGCAGTACCAGGTGATAAGCCCCCAATTCCCCCAATTCCAAACCCTCCCCACTTCTTATCCTTGCCAAGCTCAAACCAAAATGCTCCAACCTTGGCAACATCAGCTTTATATTTAATTTAATCTTGGTATATTTCACATCGCTTTATACAAATAGGAAAGCCTAAATAGTAGGAGTGCCATGTATATAGCCCCCAAATGAATCAGATTTATGAGAAGTCTAGAAATTCAAGAAGCTGAATAAAAAGGAAAAATTAGAGATCTTACTCCAACGAAACTTGACCATGGAGTAGAATTCCCATATCTGAGATAGAAAGAAGTAGAGCTGTAGTTAGAGAAAGAGGTTAAGGGAAAAAAAATGGTAGCCAAGAAGTGTCAGCAAGCCTACTTTTTGATTTTTACTTTCAACAAATTGGTTTCATAAAGAGCTCTCAAAGTGACGTCTTCCTACAGTCCTACTCCTCGTCTCTAACTCTCTTAACCGGTGTGACAGATTACAAACCACCGGTCCACCATCAAGCCTCTTGGCTGAGTTGGCTGTCGGAAACCGATTCTATCTTGCCGCGTGCCGCATCAGACCTAAGTTCACTTTGTATGATTTCTCTTGTTCACATCAATCAATATCAGATCAATAAACAAAATAGAAATACAAAACCAAACAAAAAAAATACAAAACCCATACATACACACATATATATGCACATCCGAATATATACGCATATCTGGTCAACTGGCAGTGATCCGGATGAATGAAGCTTGAGGGTAGTCTCAGCTGTATTAGAAGAATTTGAGAACAACCACCACCATTATCTTCACTCCCTTGCAAACTCATTCTACACATCTTATACCAAACTGAAAACCGATTATTCTTTTTTTTTTTTATAAGTAACTCAAAATCTAACTTTATCCCTTCAAGTTTGGAGATACACCCACAATAAAACTGTATCTATAGATGGCATGATTTGAGGTTTTATTAAGCTATATAAAGATCTGATTTAAAGGCTAATGGGTAGGCAAAAATTGATGCTACAGTAGGTGTCAATCGATGGGGCTGGAAATCGAACCTTGATGAAGCCCAGGGGCATATCTGATAGACCGGGTGGCCATCCGAATGAAGCCCAGAAGCAGGGCAGTCTCGGAACTCGACCAAATAGAAATCAATAAACCCACTGGAAATAGGAAAACCCACCAGGAATCGTGAACATAGACTGAAACGGATTTGGGTTGTGGGTGTAGGATCTAAATCCTTCTCAACATTTCCTTCAATGAACTGCACAAGTCAGCGAAAAAGAACCTTTTATAAAGGAAGAGCCCTAGTTCTATTCTAAAAACAAACATTAAAATAAAGGAAGACAAGAAGGAAATAGAGTCCAACATTTCTTAAGAAGTAAACAAAATTAGGATACATCAAAGCCTGTCTGATTGAAAGAGAGTCCAATAAACGGGGTTTAAAACAAATGCCGAGAACTAAGTTCAGTGAAACCTACTTTTAGGACCTGTTTGATAGCAGGATTGGACCATGGGATAGAATTACCAAAGTGATTTGCGAACCAAAAACCATGCATAGAGCGATTTCATCCCATGGATTAGGAATCCCATGTGATGCCCAATCCCCCCAACTGATGGGATTAGCCAACCCAAGAGTGGGGTGTTAATTGCTAATCGTGTCCCATAGGGTACATGGTGCCTTCGTATATATAAAGTTAAAATAATTTATATGTAGGCATATATATAGTATGCAGGCATGAATAATAATTAGACAAAACTATGTAAATAATTTAAATTCATAGCCAAAACAATGACATAAAGGCAGTAATATTGGAGGACATGTACACTTGATGGTTCTCCATCAATCCATTTCTGGCCATACAACAATTTGATGAGAGAGTAAGAATAGCTTGGGCCAAATGCCATGAATTACACAGACTCATTCACTCAACAAGTTGGATTTTAGAAAATTACAGGCCTAAGATGATGGCTAGTTGCATAGGATGGGAAGTTTGTACAATGAAAAAGGCAAAGTTAAGAACACAGCTCCTCTTTGTCTATAGTATTTTATCTGAGGGAGAGAGTAGAAGCACTTGAAGCTCAGATTGGGAGTCAATTTTAGATCTTTTAGTTGAGACGATTTGGGATACTTTTCTGCAGTAATATGGATATGATGAATATATAATGAACAATGGGGTCATGGGCCCTCCATTTGTACTCATCGAATCAATGATATTCCCTACTAATGAAAAAGAAAAGCAAAAGTTTTTAACTCAATCAGTTAGCCCTATGAACAGAATCCTCAATATGTTGTTGAACAGAGAAGGAAAGTAACGACAGAGAGAGAAGACAAAGAAATGAGGGCTGCAAGTGTTGTTCACCACACTACACTCAAATTTTCAATATTCCAACCCCGGGTGCAAATCTTATCGTCAAACGAGTAACATGGCAATTTATAAATCAGAGAAAAGTTTGGTCAAATAAATCTGGATCCGGTACTCTTCTGCTATAGGTGCTACAAGACTCAAGCCTCATTAATTAATTATTGGGCATCATTTACATCAAGAAACCCACATCTCAACAAAAAAAAAAAATCTGAGAAACTCCATGAAAGTTATTGGGCATTCTTTACCAGACAAATCGAGAGACCCAGAATCAAGAACTCGTAGGTATATTATTTGGTGTTCTTAACACCTGCCATGGAGAGAGAGAGAGAGAGAGAGAGAGAGAGAGAGAGAGAGAGAGAGAGTACCAGATCTATGGCGGCGACAGATTTTGGAGCAGGAAAAGTGCGATCTTGGAGTTGAACGGGTAAAACCTACCTGTTGCAGCCGATGAGTGACTTCGACGCCGGCGCCTCCATGAGACAGAGGGAAACATAGAGGTGAGAGAAAACAAAATCGAAATTGAGAAAACCCTAAAAACACTTTGAACAGGAGGTCGAGAGGTCGAGAGAGATTACCCATGAATATCGGCGATCAAAGCCTTGACGGTCTTTGCTCTTCCAAGTTGAAAGTACAGAGGGGATGAGAGAGAAAGAAAACCAAGGGGAAAATAAACCAGTGGAGCTGGATTGAAAGGTCTGGACTTGGGGGGAAGTTGCCAGAGAAGACAGTAAAAGGAACGGGTGAGATACTTCACGCATCCCGTAGAGCACTCAGATCATGCCAGCTAGCCCACTACCCAGGCCGGCGCGAAATTACGATTTTAGACACCCAAAACCCTCTGGCCTGGAACTTCGGAGGACATTATTGGAAAAATTGGACCAAAATGTGCCATCCCTCAAACCGGTTCTTGTTATTTAGGAGGATGGAAATTTGTCTGATGTGTTATTGTTTTCCATTACTTTGTATTGGTGTTTTATTTATATTTTGTATTTCCGAGAAACTACAGTAACATGTCATAATGAAACAGTGGCAGATATTCATCATTTTCATATCATATTTTTTGTTTTCCTAACCCTCTATAAGAAGAACCAGTTGGGAATTGGAATCACTAGCCAATTTTGGCTTATTTGGACAATTTTACCCCTCAATTGGAGGGCATCTAATGTTGGCTAGGTGGGTATGCTCGTCTTTTCAAGTTTCCTATGTGTTGGCGTCTTTCTAAAGCTTGGCAGTAATACGTGGCTCTGCTGTGTGAACACGTACTCCACTGATTTACGTCTCTCCCTCTCTCTCTGTGAATTCTACACACAGACAACGCCATTTCTTCTTCGATCGGAGAACTCTCTCTCTCTCTCTCTCTCTCTCTCTGCGTTTTGCATATTCTTGGGTTAGGGTTTTGGTAGGAGAAACAGCAGAGAAGAAATGGGCCAGCAGTTGTTGATCTACAACTTCGTGGCTCCAGGAACAGTGATCATTCTCCGAGTACACTGACTTCATGGGGAATCTGATCAGCATCAATGGAAGTGAGATGGACGAGGTTCAGATGACCTTAATTCGGTAAATATCCACCTTACTCGGATAAGTTTGTTTATTTTGATTTCATATTTGTTGATTGAATCTGTATGTGCATGTGTGTAATGTGTTGTTTGTCCATCTCAATGAAATACCATCACCTTTGACAATGCTTGTTTTGTGTTTTATTAATTTTTTTTTATAGATTTTGGTTCAATTATCTTTGAAAGAATTCTTAAAAAAAAAAAAATCTCTCTCTGAAAGAAATATTAGCACAATAACTATTCATACTTTATAGCTCTATGTAATCTTGCTCTTGCCTGTTGAAGTGAATAGTTGTACCATCTTTTCTTCTAGAACAGTTGATCCGAGCAACTCATCGTACATATATGAATTACTTTACTCTATCAAATTTCCTTACTAATCTTATATATTTTAGCTTTGATTTCTGTGTATATGTTCATTATATTTGAGTCTCAAATTAATTTCATGTTTTTAAATATTTAGGGCTTCTTTTCATTTCAGATTAACAAGTAAAGTTTTGGGCAATCAAAGTCGTTGATGGAGGATCACGGCAAAAAAGAAGATGGCAATCCGTTCCCAGAAGGTGGACTTGCCTTATTAGTTCTTTCTTCTTTTGTACTCCCTCCATCCCTTATTAAGTGTCCTGTTTCGTAACTCTAACTTATTAAGGAGATATCATCATTATACATTTCACATCAATTTTTATCTCTACTTTTTCTACTTACTCTCTATAGAGACATCATCATTACACTTTTACTCACTAACTTTTCAAAATGGAATATATTTTTAGGGGCAAAATAAAAATACACTAACTTTTACCACTAACTTTACAAGATGGATACTTGTTAAGGAACAGTCCAAAACGGAATACTGGACTCTAAAAAATGGACAGAGGGAGTATGTTTTGTTGATTTTTCTGTTGAGAGTAATTAGAAGTGTGAAATATTTTGCCCTTTTTAGTTTCTCCCTCTCGGTATATATTTAAATTTGTTGTGCCTAATGCATTGACCTATCTTGATCTCGGATGTTGTCTTAAGTGGTGTAGTAAATCGATTGTGATTCAAATTAGTCATACCCAGGTTCACAAGAGGCGTAATTTAATTAGAATCCTAATTTTTGTTGGATATAATGATGTTCTTTGAGATGTTGTATGCAGGGATGTGAGATTATTGGATTTTCTAACTACAATAGTGCAATGTTCTGCTAAGCTGATTGATGATGCTCTCACTATTTCTTTTCTGAAGGATCATAACGAGAGCCCTTCAGACTACAATGGCAAGTCTTTTGCACTTGTAGTGGCAACCTCAACTTGCAGCTGGTCACTGATGCCTTGTTATTGCTGAAGATTATGTTTAAGAATTATTTCTTGACAAGACAAGCTGGCAATGTTTGTCTCCAAAGCTTATCCACAAAAAAAAATGTTTGTCTCCAATTCCTTGGCGCATCCAGCCTTATTTGAGGCAAATAGACCAAGTGTAACACCCCGATTTTTCAAAGAATTTCAGACACATTATTCTTAAAATATGCTAACTTTTACATACTTGTAGGCTTGTATTTGTCCTTATACAAAAATTAAATCTCAAAATAATACAAAAATCTACATACATTTTATTTAAAAATAACTCCAGAGCGACTCTAGTTTTGACACCGATTCCATGCCACGTTGGCCCAGCTTTCGTTCCAGGGGTCCCACTTGCATAAACTGCTCCACTATAGAATCTTGCATGCTCTGGCAAATTGATCGCCGAAGCAAACGATTTATCAGGATACAAACCTATCCTTAGTGATAATTCACCAAGTAGAAATCCTAAAACTCAATACCACATTATGTAGTATCAATGAAATAACACAAAATTTTAAAACAATTGCAATACACAATTACAAGTAGCATTTTATGAATTTATCTTGTATTTAACAGTTTCTAAGATTCTCCTCCATAGAGAATCTTTTCCTCTCGATAATTCCAACCATGGCTGTCCCATGATTAAATTCCCTCTTGTTGTCCAGTTCTAAGTGAGTGGATATAAGTTATTTACCTAGCGAACTCACTTATTACCATGGCAAGAGGTAAAGGTCCCACTGAAGTTAATCGTGACTGTCATAACCAAAATCCCAATCTCAGAACCGAATCATCTCATGTACCATCTCTTGTATCAACTCATTCTCCCCCCTTAGGACATTGCACATACAACACAATTCCCTTGGATGCACATACAGCGCATGAGGATGCACATACAGCAACACTCCTCGAGAACTCGCATCAACTCACGGGAATGCACATATAGCACATTCCTCCCAAAATCTCGCATACATCGCACAATCTCCAATCACGGATCACTTTTGCGACACTTGCCTTATTAACGTTTATTTAGTTTCAATTCGGCCACGAATACCCCCAGGGTACCTATATTGTCCAATTTCTACGATCACGTAGTAATTCAAATTATAATAATTCACGTAACAATCAACAACATTAGAAATTCAACAAAACTCACAAAATACAATATCACATGCATTAAGTCTGACATAATAAGTCCAATACATGGAATAACAAATTTCTAAATTTTATTAGATATCATTGGATATATAAATCTAAATAAGTATACTGCAAAGTGAATGGAACAATTATCCTAAAGGATAAAGTTTTTATTTTATTTATATAAACTTTTTTTTTAAAATACTCCTATCTATGTTAATCTTTATTGGCAATCCTCATATTTATAAATAGATACTTTCTACAAATTTTTCATTTGGTAAACATATTTTCCTTTATAAAAAGTTTTTCGTATTTTACTCAATGCTATTTACTGATTAAATATCCCCTTTTGTTTTATATCATCTTTTGATTCAATAAACCTGCACTTGTCCTCTTGTATACAATTCAAGAACTTATCTCCGCCAATTTTTTTTTGGCTCGGTAAACTTATCTCTGCCACAGATCCACCATAATCTCGCGAATAATCCTCAATTTACGAATAAAATGGTTTTCAGGCCTTACCACTGATTTTCTATCACAAACAGGACTAAATATTAATGAAAACAGGACTAACCAATAATTAATTAACTTCTGAAATTTAAAAACAGGTTATCATCTACAACAGGAATTTAGTTTTAGTCCTAACTCCATTAAAACGGAGATTGAGTTACGGGCAAGGGCGGAGGGATTAAGGATCGAAGGGGGTCCCTTGACCCCACCGAGGTATTAAGTTTTCATTGGATAGATGTAATTTCTTTGGAAATTTAATTGACTTGCCCCATATATAAGATGTATTCTTGCCTTAAAAAGTAGCAAAAACTACTACAACACCTTGTCCTTTACTACTCAAGGTTTTTTGTCTTCTTTCCCAACTTGGAAAATCTTAGTTGGGTTTGGCATAGTCAAAAGCGATTATACCTTTTGAATAGATTTTTACTTAAACTACTTTATACAGTAAAATATTTGACATTTCAGTGTATTTTTTTCGGCATAATTGTAGATGATTATAGATTACTTAAATTTCTTTTTATTTGGCATTTCAGTGTATTTTTTTCCAGATCATCAAGTACAAAAAAGAGAATTTATATATTGTAGATAATTGACCCCACTATCAATACTACCAATAAATCCTGGCTCCGCCGCTGGTTAAGAGTTTCCGGAAAACTACCTCAAACGCGATTATAAGTTCGGGTAAGTGTTGTACAGTGTCCGAAGGACACTGTGGTGGCTTCGAAAATTCAAGGCGGCGTCCGGTGGCACTCCGACGGGACCGTCGGCCGTGGTGTAACACATACACGCTGTTTTGTTTTCAAACCACAGGGATGGAATTTGGAGGAGTGAGGTAGATGTTTCAGGTGGTGGGTACGGCTGGGTGGTGTGGGGTATTGCGGTGGTGAAGGGTTCGGTGGTGGAACCGAAAGGTGGTGGTGATGGCAACCGAGGGAGGTGATGCAGGGTGCCGCGGTTATGGTGGTGTCGGCAGGAGGTGGTGGAGGCCGAGAGGTGGGCGCTCTCTCTCTCTCTCTCTCTGGAAAGAAAACACAGTGCACAGTGGTGTGTATGGGAGCGATGGTGATATGGGCGAATATATGTATATAGGAGAAGGAATAAATGTGTGGGAGTAAGGTGGACGTGGGATGGCAGGGGAGGGAGTAATTGGCGTGGGGAGCAGTGGGAGGTGGGGTGGAATTAATGGTGTATAGGGAGAGGTGACATTGTGCTAGTTTTTATTCCATTATTGCCTTTTTTGTTGTTGTTATTATTTTATATATATAAGCATTGAAATTAGGGACGAAACCTTAATTCCTTTCGTCCTCGCGAGATTATCACGATTTTCGTTCAACAATTTCCGTTGAATTTTGAAAAATTTGGATCTCAAGATTATCAACTCAACAAATCCCATAAATTTTGGGAAAATCATTAAACAACATCTCCCACCCCCAAATCTCATTTCCATATTTGCAGATTTTGGAGAGAGCGGCGTCTTCGATCACCGCCGGCATTTGAAACCCAGCCACCACCCCCGCCGTGGGCACGCTCAGGGCAACCACCAAGATCACACCCAGAACCAAACATGGCGTCGCGTCCATCATCCAGGTCTGCAACAACCGCCTCAGCTCGCGCTTCATCTCGTGGATTCTCTTCCGCAGCATGATCAGATTCTTGTCCACCACTGATCTCCCGTAGTTCTCGTTCCGCAGCGACGCCAATACGGTCGTCGATAATGCCCTGTTTGTTTTCCGATGGGGCTGGTTCTGATGCAAGGAAATAGGGGTAGTGAAATTGCTGATGTGGATGCCATTGGTTTTGGGATTTGGAAATTACTAATGGGTTTGTAAAATTGATGGGGTTTTAGTGTATAAGCTCGCCGCGCCGGACACCTGAAACAAATTGATCATTGGTGGCCAGAAAACGTTCGCCGATGGTCGACGAGGGCTGGGCTTGAGGCGATGTCTATTTTGGTTCGATTTATTCACGTTTTTTGATTTATTCATGTTTTGGTTCGATTCATAATATATTTGAGGGCTATTTTGGTTCAATTTATTCAGGATTTTCTCAACTACTCCCATTCGATTTAATTGGGTTCTAGAGGAAATCCCTTTGCTAGAGTTTCTCTTCCAAGACTCTTGTTTATTGCCGTAATTTCTTGTTTGGCTGTTGAGAAAATATCCAAAGAAATTGAAACCGTATATCATGAAACCGTTTACCATGAAATTGAAACCGTTGAGAAAATATGATTCTCTGTTATTTTCATTTGATAAATCATTTGAACCGTTAACCACGAAATATTTGTTCGAATCATGAGATATTTATCGTGTTCACGTTGTAATCGTCATGGTAATTTAACCATGTAATGTCATAGTAATTTAACCATGTAACGATTTGAGTATGTCATGTTATTTCTTTTTTTATGGTAATTTAGTCATATTCCATGTAATAAGATCAATGGAAAATATGCCTTTTTGTTGTCTGGTTGGCCAATTCGAAGAACGAAGAAAACATGCAAAGATGTGGTCAACTTATCATGTCATGTTCCAAAAAAAATTGATCTTAATCCATGAAATATGGTTAAATTACCATCAAAACAAGTGTTATCGTGATCAGCGTTTCATAGTTAATTTAACATGTCAATTTCAACGTTTCATGACCATTCGTAATCTAGCTTGAAACCGATTTAATAAACATGACATACCTCCAAATATTATCATTGAAATATAAAAGTAATCAATCATATTAAAATATGTTTGGTAAGGTCTAATTTTGATGTTATAATTTGCTGGAAACTTGGGACTATTGGAATCAAGGATGTGTGTTAGGGTTGGCAGGAATGTGTATGGGGTAAATTGACTCTTATGATGAGGACCAATTTCTGCGTCTTCGCTACTTGTTTTTTAAGGTAGATAGAAAGGAGAGCTAAAGCTTTTTATAGTTTATTGATTTATTTAGTCTACATGACATGAAAGTTTAATGATGTTTTTAGGTTTAGGGTCGTGTGAATGCAATTTGATCACTTGTTAAGCTATAATTAGTTACATTTATGGAGTAGAGTTTATGATGGCGTGTTTGGTTAGTAAAAAAAAATGGAGCTCAATATCACCCAATAAGGCAAAAAATTGGTTTTGAAAATTGATAGGCGTATCAAGAGATGAACGATAGCTAGCTTGTGCTTATTAAAATAACATCTTTAAGCAGCATTTCAAGTGATACTAGCATTATTGCTTTTAAAATATAGAAGGGAAAATTTCTTTTATATCCCTTCGACTTTGATCAAAAATTCGTTTTAGTCCTTCACCTTTCAATTTCGGCATAAAAATACTTCGACTTTCCAATTTTTTTCAATATCATCCTTTAGAGATATATACATATATACACGAAAATAAGGTGTTTGGATCAAGCACCCTACATGCATCGGATGCTGTTGATTCCCACGTTAGCCTTCTCATTTTTTTTTATAAAATTTTTGGACGGCTTGGATCGGCCGTCCGGTGGCCGGAGACGGCCCCGTGTGGCCGCGGTCCCTATAACAAGACTCAAAAAAAAAATGGATTGGATGACATTGAAAACAATAGGAAAATCGAAGTATTTTTATGCCGAAATTGAAAGATAAAGGACCAAAATGAATTTTTTATCAAAGTCGAAGGGATATAAAAGAAATTTTCTCAATATAGAAAGACAAGAGTGTGCCTTCTATAGAATAAAGAATACATGAAATTCATTAACTGAATAGTTTTTTTTTTTTGGGTTCTTGTGATTTTTGAAGCTTTAGGCGGACATGACGAAGAAGGATTCTGATTTCATGAGTTGCTTGAGGGCGAGCTCCAAAAGTTCAAAAGGATTTTTCTTGGAGAAAGAGGACGAGTACATCATCGTCATCATCATGCTGCATTAAGTTTTGGGCCTAGGTACGACCCATAGTATTGTTTATCTTTATTGCTATAGAAACTATAGAAATTCAAATGCTTTTCAGAATCATTGGGAGGCCTCTCTTTTCAAACATCCAAGTTTTTTGTAGTTGCCAACCAATTTGGACGTAAATAGCCATCAGCCTTTAGGTAGTAAGTCTTGACTTTCCAGATCACCCTTTGCTAGGTGGACCCATCAATTGGGTTAACACAACTCATCAAAATTTGCCAAATGGCCAAACCGTGGGTTGAATAGCCTGTGTGTCCTGTGATGCTCTAGACTAATTTTTAACGGTGTCCGATCGGGGCTCTTAAAGCTCATCACTCTTGCACTGTTTTGTTTGTAGTTACATCATTAGTCACAGGATTATATGTCAAATCATCTACATATTCACATTGTCGTTCTGATGAACTCCAGGAGCTTATGAGTTATGACTACTATTAACTCCAGATCCATTTCTGTAGCAGTTGAATATCTATAACTTTAAAGAGCACATACTTGCCTTAAAAATAAAAACTAGAACGACAAACACGAGGCAACAATGTTACATTTTATTCAACACAGAGAGTAATAGTTCTTTTTCTTGTCCACCTTATTCTGTTTGAGTAATGATTTAGCAACTAAGGTGATATTCCCTCCCTCCTTTTTTTATTCCATTTTTTCATTTTCAATTTTTTAAGAGGACATGTATTATTTATCGTTCCTTTTAAAGGTAGATTTGATTTCCAACATTGCCCCTTAATCTCATAAATCATTCACGAGGAATATTTTTGGAAATCTAAAAGCATCTGTCTTTTCAAAGAGAGACTAATATTTTGGAATATCCCAAAATGCAAGATGAGACTAACAGTAAAGGGAAGGAATACAAGTATGATACTCCTCTTGCTTTTTGAAAGAAAAGGCAAAGAAACATAAATTTCTTGTATGACATAGGTGGGTTAATAATTATTCTTTTCCTTCAATCGTAGATGATATGTACAGATCTGGTGCTATTGATCTCATTTGCATTGATTCTGTCTCACCTCTTACTCCATGAGCTGAGATTGAAGTTAGTTGCATTTCTCGATATTCTCAGTCATTTTCAGTGTATAACGATAGACGAGAGTAACAATGCCTGACACATCCTAGCTTGTATCTGTTGTGCATAGGGGGAATTTAAAATGTAGCACATGAAACAAAACTATCCCAATACAGGTCTAGGCTTGCCACACGAAACACATCAAGTTTCATCTTTAACCCACCACCACTACTAGAAGTAACTGCACTGCAATCATGGTAACTACTATATTACCTACAGAAAAAAAGGCCAAGCCCATGATTATTATCTTAGTTCAAACAGTTGCAAATGTATATTCTCTAATTTACTTATAATTATTGCAAGTGTGCAGTCAATGCAGCAAATATCAAAGAACTGCCAATAGCATGAGCACCACAGCTTCCCATGCCATCCACACTTCGAATTTTTAGCTAGCTATTGTGAGGAAAATGTTCACCTTGCTTGTCGGCTGCATCCAAGTTTGATGCCTGCAAGGTTTTTATTTTATTTTATTTTATTTTCCTTGTGGGTAAATTGAGAGTTATTGAGCATCACCTGAGAATGGTGACTACGATGTCAGAAACAGTTTGGGTTCATGCCTGGGAGATTAACCATGGAAGCTATCTACCTATTATGGAGAATGGTAGAAAAGCACAGAGCAAAGAAGAATGATCTCCGTATAGTTTTCATAGACTTAGAAAAGGCTTATGATAGGGTGCCTAGAGACATCATATGGTGGGTTCTGGAGAGAAAGGGAGTGACCAAAGGGTATATCGAGGTGATTAGAGACATGTATGATGGTGCCGTCACTATCATTCGATCACCAATACGGGAAACGGATGAATTTCCAATCACTGTTGGATTGCATCAAGGGTCATCCTTGAGCCCATACCTCTTTGCCTTAGTTATGGATGAATTGACTAGACAATTTCAAGAGGATATCCCTTGGTGTATGATGTTTGCAAATGACATTGTCCTCATAGATGAAACCGCTAGAGGTGTTAATACGAAACTAGAAATTTGGAGGGAAGCATTGGAGTTAAAAGGTTTTTGAATAAGTAAGAGTAAAACTGAGTATACGGTGTGCAAGTTTAGTGGTACTAGCAGTGCGCTTGAAAAAAGAGTAATGATCCAAGACCAGGAGATACCTAAGAGAGATCATTTTAGGTACTTAAGCTCAATTATTAGTAGTGATGGAGAGATTGCCGATGATGTGACCCATAGAATCTAAGTGGGGTGGCTCAAGTGGAGGAGGGCTACTGATGTACTTTGTGACAAGAGGGTACCCACAAAATTGAAGGAAATTTTTTATGGAACTGTCATCAGACCAGCGATACTTTGTAGGACAGAGTGTTGGCCTATTAAGAAATAATAGGTGAACAAGATGAGTTTAGCGGAAATGAGAATGTTGAGGTGGATGTGTGGTAAGATTAGACGAGACAAGATTAAAAATGAAACGGTTCGTGAGATGGTAGGTGTAACACCTATAAAAGAGAAGTTGAGGGAGAATAGGCTAAGGTAGTTTGGGTATGTCTACCATAGACCAGGAGATGCAGTAGTAAAGAGAGCGGATAGGATAGCTTTGGGTAGCGATGCTATAGGGAGGGGTAGACTTAAATTGACATTAGATGCTGTGGTGCAAAGATTTGAGCATAGTAGGTTTGTGTGAACAAGCGACCATTGACAAAGCTCAATGGAGAAAAAGGATTCATGCAGCCGACCTTAAGTGATTGGGACATAAGGCTCGGATTGGTTTGGTTTGGTTTGGTTTCCTTGTGGGTAAATTATTTTTTTTCCAGTCGAATTTAGGGCTTGTAATCCTTCTACTATGTGCCAAAGATGAAATTGCACCTCCTAAAAGCAAGAGTTTGTTAAACTAAATCCCAGGCCTATCTCAAAATATAATTTGGTTTACTGCACTTCATACTCAATTATAAAATTGGTGGTGCGAAGAAAATCAGAAAAATTGAAATTTTCTCTGCCTTAATTGAAACAAGAAGAGGGATGTAAAAACAGAGAGAGAGAGAGAGAGAGAGAGAGTCTCCAACATGGCGAGGTATATCTGTTAAATTGGACAAGGAAGTAACAACTGATGATAAGAGACATACTGGTGCGGCTAGCTGTTTGTAGCTGCAAATCCTGTTGTGTGAACGGACAGGCAGATATAAAAGAGTGCTGAGAGAGAGAGAGAGAGAGAGAGAGAGAGAGAGAGAGAGAGAGAGAGAGCTATGACGTCATCCACATGCTCGAGCTTCAGCGTCTTCTGGCAAATTCAGACCAAAATCGCAAGATCAAGTGGTTCTACGAAATGATCAAAAAAAAAAAAAAGCGGTTCTATGGATATCTTAGACTTTGGGCCTGTTTGATAAAACAAAATGCTGAAAAATTAAGTGCTGAATGGTGAATTTTTTAAGTTGAAAAACTGTTTGATAAACATATTAAGTACTGAATTAAAAAAATGATAAATTAATTTTAGTTTCGATTGTCTCTTAATTTACTAATGGTTACAATGTACTTATAATAATGGTGGAATGGTGATTGTGGTGGTGGTGGTGGTGGTGTGTTGGTGGTGATGGAGTGGTGGCAGTGGTGGTGGTGGTATTGGAGTGCTAGCGATAGTAGTGCAATGGTGGTGGTGGAGGGATAGTGATGTAACGGTGACAATGAGTGGTGGCGGTGGCGGTGGCGGTGGCGGTGGCGGTGGAGTGATGGTGTAATGGTGATAATGAGTAGTGTCGGTGAAGTGATAGTTGTGCAATAGTGACATTGTGATGGTGGCGACAGTGTGGTAGTGGTGGTGGCATTGTAGTAATGGTGGTGGTGGTGATGGAGTGATTGGGGAGTGGTGGTGGTGATGGTGGTAAAGCAGTGGTGGTGGAGTGGTGGTTGGAGTGATAGTGGTGGTGGGAGTGGTTGTGGTGGTGGTTTGATGATGAAATACAAATACACAATAATTCAGCCAGAATTAAGTAGCTCAAAGCTACTTAATTTTTTTCAACTTTTTAACCTACATTTTAAGTAGCACTCAATTTGTTAAGTAATTTAAAATATCGTTATCAAACCTAATGAATCACTTATTACTTAATTAATTCAATTTTAAGTGTTGAATTTAAGTTATCAAACAAGCCCTTTATTTGGAACTAAAGAAAGGAAAATAAATTAAATTAAAAAAAACTCCACTCCCCTTAGTTTCTTTTCAAGAGATACTGTCTTGTTCGTTTCGGGGTTTTGCATTTTGGATTCTAATTATTATTTTATTTTTTTAATTATTATTCTTATTTTTCTCTCTATCTTTCTCCGATTATTATCCATATCTTTAATCATTACTCTATATCTCTCTACACTCATTATTTATAAATCTAAATCCAAAATTTCAAAACGAACAGAGGCATTCCTCTACATTTTTCTTTTTAATCATTTATCTTTCTTTTCGTTTTCTCAACATGTTCCAAACGGACCCTTGGGAGGGAAAGAGAGTGGCAGAGAGTATCATGGGACACGGTTTAACAACAATAATGGAGTTTTTAGGCAACGGCCTGCCTTTGTTTTGTGTTTTTTTTTGGGTTGAAATAAGAGAAATGATTTATGCACTTGATTTGTCTTTATAAACGTGTTTTAAATTTGTATTTTAGAGTATTTTAAACTTGTTTTGTGTATTATTTTCGACATGGGATTTTTTATTTTTTTTGGTAATTAGGGAAGAAATGCATAAAACTAAACAATCAAAATTTGGGTAAAATTTCCTAACTCTCACTCCGGCCCTTAACGCATGCTCATATCAAATTGAGTTTTACTCAAATTTTTAACCAAATCAAAAGAGACTCAAATGCTTACTCAAATTTTTGAAAATCATTTTATTCATCTCCAACTTACAAGGCCACTAACATGAATTTTTTACTCGAATTTATGCTTGGATTTGAATTTACCCATTGAAATTCTTCATAATAAAACTCCTACTCATATTTAGAGTAAAAAAAAAACATTAGTTAGGGCCGAATGCTCTTAATAGTGCCACAAGTTTGTTATCTCTTTTGGAGTGCCTTTTGCGAATCTAACTTTTCGAATATATTGAAGTTTTCATTATTTCTTTAACTTTAAAGGACTCATTTTACCAAAATTATTACTTTCACCAATTATTATTAAACATACAAAATTTAAAGTGACATTCTCAAGAGAGAGAGAGAGAAATACTGTAACAAATTTGCTACCTCCTTTGAAGTGTCTTTTGTGTATAATTTAATTTATTTTAATACCTCCAAACACCCTAACAAATCCATTAATACTATAGAGCATGTAGGCATGTCAATGGACCAAATCCAATCCGAATATGATAACGTCGATCCGATTATCCGAATTTGGTAATCCAAATACGGATAGGATTGAATTCGGATCGGATTAAATCCGTTATCAATCCGATCCAAACGTTATTTTTTTTAATTTTTTTTTTGGAAAAACTGTAAATTTTTTTATTTTGAAAAAAAAAATGTTTAAGAAGTTGTATTTTTATTTTAAACTTGTATTTTTATTTTTTTAAAAATTTGGAAAATAAATTTTTTTGAATTGTTTTTTTGGCTAGAATTTTTGAAGAAAAAAAGTTTTCAAATCGGATCCAATTTTTCGGATTCGGATTACCATTATCAAATTCGAGTCTTATTGGATTCAAATTGAATCCGGTCCATTGACAGACCTAAGAGCATGCTTATTGCTACAAATGATTTTCAAATTGAATCCTGTCAAATTGAATCCTGTCCATTGACAGACCTAAGACTTAAATGATATTCATCTTGTTTTTCATCCATAATAGTCATTCAAGCAATCTTTTTTAAACTGGAAAAAAAAAAAAAGCCAAACTTTTTCGTCAAACCGTAGTAGTATTTGATATAACTACCTTATTGCTCCAAGAAAAATTTCCCTACGACTACGCAAAAACAGCAGTTCTATTCAAATTCAAGTCCTTGCAAACTGTGCACGAAATAATCCACAATTAGGTGGCGATTCTGGAGAAGCAAAATTTGTTTCTTCAGTTTGCTTATTTCACAAGTCAAAATTGTTACGAGAATAATTAAATTAGGATCTTCCGTTCTCCGGGCACCTAAGAACACTCCTGATGCTGTCGGGCCAAAGGCCTCTTGGCATCCAAAAACTCACTACTGCAATCCAACACCTTTACATAAACAAAACCAGTAAAAATAAACAAGACATCGACTTAAATATAGCACTGTATCAGAAGAGATACAGTACAAACCAATAATAAGCTAGTAATAACTAAAGAAGAAAAACGACCCATTAGTTTCACTGAAATATTGAAATATCTTGAGTTGTCTATTCTACTGGTAGAACAAAACCACTGCGCTGCGGGATGATCTTGGAAAGCTTAAAAGCTTTTGAGCTGCTCGAACGAATTCCTCTTTCCATTTACAACTCTCCATTAGCTTATCGATGACCATCTTTTGAAGCACCATTGCATTTTCCAGTATGAATTGTACAAAAGACAAGTACAAGTCCAATTCAGAGCCTACCAAGCCGACGAACTTAACTTTTCGGAGACAAAACATCAAGCACCTGAAAAACCTGTATTTTGATGTCCAATAGTGCTCTTCATCAAAATTGCGAAGTCCAGGAAATTTGTCCCAAAAGTACTGCAAACAAAGAATGCATCAACACAAATGTATAAAAGAATGATTTCTCACACAAATGTATAAAAGAATGATTTCTCACACTAATTGAAAGGATTCAAAGTCTACTTTAGACATCATCAATAAGGGTACTATGAATGAGTGATTATTCAGTGGTTCTGAAGCAACGCCACGTGGTGCTCTAGGGGCCATTCGTGAAGAAGGCCCTGGAACCACATGACGGTGCATGGTGCCCCAGAAGCAATTAAAAATTTTCAATTAGGATGGCGTAAACATGATGGGGAAATATTTTCAAAAGAATAGCGTCTAAACCCAAGAAATGGCTCATCTAAATCTTCCTACAAAGGAGCCACCCACAAATTCCAGCATCCGCCAAGTACAAGTGACTGGAATCCCCAACTAAGGAAAACCAATAGGGTAAGCCTACATATCAAGAATTAAACCAAAGCAAATACGTTAAGGAAATGAATAGGATAAAACACACCTCACAACAGTTGGAAGAGGGCATGGTTATGACTAATGTCTTCAGATTATGTGAACTTTCCAACATGTGTGCTATTCCAGGGAGGACAGATTTGCTGATACCCGTATCGAGTGTTAAGCATTCACACTTCAACAGTGGAGAGCGCAATCCTTTTTCTTCCATTATACCTAGCAACTAGCCCCATCGGAGCGAAACACAAAAGAACAAAAATAAGACAAACAATTAGAAGATTCTTGAAGCTTGTTCGAAATCTGCGATAAGGTACTTTGCATATCATAAGAGACACAACGTATTTGTAACATTCTTTAATTTTTTCAGGGTTACGAAACAAGTCAATAATCAGTTTAAGTTATGAAATACATCGAAGTGAAAGGCACAAGCAAAAGATTATCAAGAGACCAACCTCTATAGCCCAAGTACCCAAAGTCATCTTCTTCACATGAAGAAGGCTCTGGAGAAGTCCTCCTAACATATTTGAATACCTTTCATAATCATTTGAATCATCTGGATAAATTGTCTCGTGAAAATTGAGGATCGCATCTACCAAAGATGATACATTCCCCAACCGATAAATTTTGTCACCTAAACTACCCGAAATCTCCAACAAATGAAGATGAGGAGCCGAAATCTCTATCACAGAATGGAATTTGTCAATTCGACATCCATCTTCTACTACTTCTTCTTCATGTTCCCAAACGTCTCTCAGTATCAATTTCTTCAAACTTGCATTGCTGACATGCAAACGATTGAAACCATAAAAACCATACAACTCCAGAATCTCCAACACAGGACTACCTGCTAATATCTTCT
Source organism: Rhododendron ovatum (assembly GCA_019656835.1). Taxonomy (NCBI): domain Eukaryota; kingdom Viridiplantae; phylum Streptophyta; class Magnoliopsida; order Ericales; family Ericaceae; genus Rhododendron; species Rhododendron ovatum. The sequence goes on along the minus strand of CM033793.1, from coordinate 10,153,492 downwards.
GAACCACATCTTCACTCAATTTTGCATGCCCAATTGACAATTTCTTTAACAAATTCCAACAAACAACTCCTTTGGGCATCACATTGCACATAGAAAACTGCAATGCTTTAAACGACGAATTAGCGTAGAGATGTTGTGGTAGCAAGTATTTATCAACCTCATCAAGATCATGACCCTGTGACTCCTCGAAATCGAGTTGAAGCTCCTCCGTCCCCCTCCCCGCTGCGAATCTTGTCCACAGATTGACACTGGAAGAGTAATACAGCTCAAACGGAAACCGAACCCCGAATTTCTTTAACTTAGAACAGGTGCAGAGAACTATGGTCTTATCAACAAACTCAACAAAGCTTCCGTGAGAGGAATCGAAGTCATAGGAATCACGGAAAACAAGCGACGTGGAGTAAGTCCATAGGTATTGCCAGCGTTTGGACAAAACCTGGGTTTTGATGGCGTCTTCGATGGGTAAGAAGGAGAGGATGTGGAGGAGTAAAGACTCGGGCAACGCGGTGATTCGATCTACGGCTGGTTTCCTTACCCTACTACCACTACTAGTCCTACGGCGTTTGAACGCCGGTTGGGTCTGGAGTGAGAGAGGAAGGTAGTCGTCGGAATCAGAGCTTTCGTGGTCGATGTCGGGACTGGGGGGATGATTGAGGTCACTGTTGAGCAGGGATGACATGATTTTCGAACTCTTAAATTTCTGGAAACTATGGTTTTGGGGGGTTGGAGGAGAAGGAGAACAAAGAGCTTCACCAGCTTTTCAACGCCGCTCAAGTAATTGAGTCCGTTTAGGATTGGATCGTCGCTGTTCCTTTTTATAGTGCTCAGCTCAACCTTGTCGGTTTAGGATTCAGTAGTCGTTTGTTTCAATTCAAGTCCTCAACCTTCTCTGTCAATACCAAAAAGAAGCAAATTTCCGTTTGATCCAAAAAAATTAAAAAAACTTCAAAATTACTATTCATACTTTAAAGAATTATTATTATTACTAGTAGTATTATCTAACGGGGCGGTTTCGGAAACCCTTAAAAAAACCTTTGAAACCCTCTCAGTTTCCGATCGAATTTTGATGATTCGAGCCGCACAATATAATCAGAACGTAATTTTAAGGGTATTCGTGAGAAATCAGCAAAAAAAATGACCGGAAAGGGCTTCATCCGAACAGTTTTTTATTAAACTTTATTAAACGGTTCAATAAAAAACTACTCAAATCAAGCCCTTTCCAGTTCTTTTTACCAATTTCTCGCGAACACCCTTAAAATCACTTTCTAAACACATTGAACGGCTCGAATCATCAAAATTTGATTGGAAACTATGAGATTGCGATTTGAGGGGTTTTTTTGAAGGTTTTTTAGGGTTTCTGAAACCACCCCGATTATCTAGTGCTAGTATATATACTGTAGAGAAGTTTTTGGGTGAAATTGGTATAATTCACATAGTACCCAAGCGTGCATTCGAGTTGTCCAAACGTGTTTTGGACGGTCAGAATTTGGAAGGCCAGAAAAGAGGAGAGAGAGTGGTCAACGAAATAGGAGAGAGAGTGCTCAGATGTGCGCTAGGTACCGCCACGTAGTACCCAATTTGTACCAAAAAATCTCTCCCTATTGTAGACTCTATAATATAGTAGCTTCTTTTTTTTTAGCGAAAGATCACACATTTCTACTAAAACGAAAAGATTACAATTACAATAACAAATAAAATACAACAAAACAAAAAAAAAAAAAAAACAAGAAAAACTACAACAAATGAGCACCGAGTCAAACCCATCGGATACACTTGTGAAAGTGGGTTGATGAAATCTGCAAGTAGTTGAAGCTGGTTCCCATCGCAGGCTAAAGAATCACCGCCGAAACATATTTCAGAACATGGTGGATATTTAAATCGACCATGTTTCTAATGCTCACATCTATTATGTTTGCACGATTAATTTCTGCAAATTCTCCATAAAAAACTTTAGGCTCAATAACAAAAACCAATCCATGTTTAGTGCTGCTATTGGTACATACAATGTACATATAGATTTTGTGGGGCCCAATTCGGGTCCCACAAAGATGATCTGAATCGCTCATTATTTTTAAAACATCTTTTTATGGAGCCCTGTAAAAAATCAGTTCAACCCGATATCGGTAAGGATTTTTTCTGAATTTATAAGGGGGAAACTAAGCAGTTAAGTAGTTTTGCCTCCACAAATTAAAGAAAAATTCTTATCGATATCGGTTTGTGCTGATTTTTTACAGAACTCCATAAAAAATGTATGAAAAATAATTGGTGATTTGAATCATCTTTGTGGGACCCGAGGTGGGCCCCACAAAATTGATATGTACATAATATGTACATTTCGTATGTACTCCTAGCATTTTTGTTTCTAAAAATATACCATGTATTCTCATGAGATATTTTTGCACATATACCCATGCACGTACTCATATGATCATATTTTTCATGGGTTATTTATGCACCATAAAACTTTTTTCGAAACATGGTGAAGATCTAAATGAAATCGACATTGTTTTCCATGGATTATTTTCTATAGAATTACCATGAAACATGTTGTCTTGAAAAAGATCTAAGTTAAGAACAGAGTAACAAAAATAATAAATTTGCTAACATACCGCGTAAGTTTTCATCCTGGTCATTTTAAATAGTTATATTTCCATTATTTTGGCTTGTGAAATACCTAGTATCTTTTTCTTAGTGATGTGTAGTAAATACGTAAATATAGTTGCCTAACCAAGGGGGGTTTGATTAGGATTTATGTAAATATAGTTTCCTAATTAAGGAGAATTTGATTGGGTATTTCAAACAAAGAAGGGGGGAAATTCAAAATCATGGATAGAAACAATTATACCATGTAAGATCCAATTTTACCATGTTTGTTGTTTTCTATTTGTAGCATGTAAGATCCAATTTTGATGAACACGACAAATATAGTGCATTAATATAGAATCATGGTAAAATGGTTACCTTATATACTGATTGATTTGTATGTGCAAAATAATTATGATAAAACACGTGTGTGATAGGATTCATGAAAAAATTTCAAACAATCATTGTAAATTCAATAGTTTTGATCAATCACCTAGTAATATGGAAAAAACAAATGCATGTGAGGGAAGCATGATAATTTTTGCAATAACAATGGTAAATCTTACAAATTTGAGACATCATCTTAGAAATCACGGTAAGAAAAAATGTATGTAATGTAAACATGGTAGTTTTGCCAAGAACCATGAAATCGACGCATCATCTTGGAAATCATGGTAAGAAAAAAATGTACAGCATACACATGGTAGTTTTGCCAAGAACCATGATAGTTATGCAAAGATTCATCACCCAGGAATCATGGTAAATTCAAGTCAACAAAAGTTTGTATATGGTAAGAAATATTGATCTCTATAAATTTGTACATGAATTATGGGAAAAAATTGATTGTGTAATCACATTGAAGATCGACAAGAGGACTAAATGTGACGTGGTGAGAGACAAAGTACGATGAGACAAAGTCATATTTACTCATGTTGTCACCTCTCTTGCAAACCACCTTCTATTTACACCTTCATTGTGTTTACGAATTACACAGCAATCGGTATTCAGTACTTAAGAATGTGTAGTATTCGAAAAACAAAAATGGGCTCCAGGAAAGCAATGTACTCTTCTCCAAGAACAAGAACATAAAAAAGAAGTGAACCTTTAAACCCCTATTATCAACAAATCACTAGTTCACCATGAAGAGTGATGCAGTCGATATACGGCAAATTATCGCAATCGTATTATTTCTCTCACCCCGTATATGTCTTCAAAATCATCTGATTAATGAGAAAAGAAGGGAAAAAATAAAAGCAATGCACACCTTACGTAGAAGAAGCAAAAGAAAGCAAAGAAAAAAAAAACCGAAAAGAAAGAGATACTTAGAGCAAGCTTTACATCAGGAGAAAACCGGAATAAAGGAGTCATATACTAGTATCATTTTGCAGCACTTAGTATCAAAGAAGTTCAACCCCATCTACATAGACCAAACAGTTTCCCAAATAGCTGTACTAAAAACTTACTACTGTCACTACAACCATTAGATAATTACACAATCTTAAGGTCGCTAAGCAAACAAAACGGCAGCATGGGAAGAAGCCCTTGGAAAGCTCAATAGTTTATGAGTTAGTCGGATGAATTCCTCGGAAGAATTACACTTCAAGCATTGCTTGTAACCTGACTTCCCTATTTTGATGACCATCTTCTCAAGCACCAATGCACTCAGGAGCAAAATTTGCATGAGAGGAAGCACTGTTTCTTCATCGACTTCCTTGAAGCCCACAATCTCAATAGTTTTTAGGTGGATGAAGGGGGAGTAAGTCCTCTTGCATGATGCCCAAGGGTTCTTTCCATCAGAGTTGCAGGAACTAATAAATTTCTTGCAAAACAGAAACTACAAGTATGATTTTAGTTTGGATTCAACTAATTAAACCCTTAAGGAATGGTTGAAAGTTAGTGTGAAAATTATTCAAACATTATATGCAACTTTAGGAACTAATAAAGTTGGTGCCCACTAGTGAATGAAGTTTTGTGTCCAGTGGAATGCAGAAAATCGTCATCAAGAAATGCAAACATTATGACATCTTACAGGTAAAGGACATAAGTTAAAATGATAAAATAACATGCTCCTGTCTTTTCAAAAAAAAATTTATTTTTTTGATCGGCGTCTTTCCAAATTCTCTCATGAGTACAATTTAAAGGCCTATGTTGGATTTGCTATGAGACGATGGCTGTTGCAATAATCTGATGAGTTGAAAAGAAATTTGGATCAAGTAAATCACAAGGAGATTTTGCTTCCAAATACACCACCCTTACTTAAAATGAGGAAACAGTTACAGAAAACATACCTCATGGTACAGAGAACTCAAGTCTACAACTAATTTCTCCATATAAGGAGAACTTTGCAGCACACTTGCTAATGTCCCATTTTGTGACGTGAGTATGTAGTGTTGGCATTTTGCAATTTGACATCGGAGAAGGCAGACCTCTCACATCGTCTACGGATAGAACCTTAAAAAGAAAAAAATCATATAAACCCCAACCAATTAATGCTACTCATGAGTCATGATTGCTTTCTGACAAATATTTTGGAAGCAGCCTTTTAGCAAGTAAAATATGCAAAATAGTTCTCCAAAGAAAGATGAAGTGCGTTCGTCGTTTAGAATGGCTAACATAATCTAAAATCAGAGGACATGATCAATTTTCTAGCGTGAAACAAAATGCAAAGAAAGACAAACCTGAATACACCAATCCCACAAATGAAGCTCCTTAACATGTTCAAGTCTCTCAAAAAGCTCTAGCAATTGACTACGCCTTTTGTCATGATTATCACCAGAGCATCCCCCATAATAACCGAGGTTGGCTTTGACAATAGTAGAGCCGTTAAATAGCTGAAACCTACATTGCTGGAAATTTCCCGAAAGTGCCAACAACTGAAGATTAGGAGCTGAAATTTTAAGGACATCTTCGCCATCTCCAATCACACATTGTTCTATGACCAGCTTTTTGAGGCTTGCTGAATTGATATCCAAAGGACCGAAAGCATTAACCCTTTTCATATTGAAAATTTCCAGGACAGGACAACCAGATAATATCTTTGCAATTGCTCCGTCTCTTAGCCATACAGAATCAAAGGTAAGACTCTTGAGCAATATCCAGCTACTTTGAACACTAGGCAAAATTTCAATATCACATCCAGATGCGCTCAAAATCCTCAAAGATGAGTTGGTGAACAGATGCTGAGGCAATGAATTGCTTGCTCCTGCTGCATGAGGTCCAAATTTCAAATCTAGGTCTTCCACATTATTCTGAGTAGCAAAGCGTATCCAACGGTTGACATCAGGCGGAAAAGACTCATGATAATCGCAAATTAAATGGAGCACAAACTTTTTAATGTTGGAGCACCTGCAGAGAAGTACGGTGCCATTGACTGAGGCCACAAACTTATCTATGTCATTTGTGTGGTACATTTCTCTCTTAAAAACAAGAGTTGATGTGGAAGTCCACAGGTATTGCCACCTTCTTGATAATATACCAGTTCCAACAACATCTTCCATGGGCAAGAAGGATAGGATGTGAAGGAGCACGGAATCATGCAAGGCGCTGATTCGGTCTAGACTTTGAGTCCTTGGAATTTTGGTTCGAGGCATCATTATTCCTCCTTCTTTTCTCTCGCCCTCTTCCTCCCCTTCCTCCTCTTCCTCTTCTTCCTCCCCTTCCTCTTCCTCCTCTTCTTCCTCTTCCTCTTCCTCTTCCTCTTCCTCTTCCTCTTCTATGCCTTCAGGGTCTGAATAATCACCTTCATGATTCATGGTTTCTGCGCTATGTTTGTCTATGAAGAACACTAGATGAGCTGAGAGAACAATAACCAAAGGAAAGCTTGAGAAAATATAGCATCAAAGGCAACATAAAATAAGAGTAGAAGGTTTTTTTTTTGCCATTCGTTAATCCTGATGGACAATATCCTAGGGGACTTGGGGGAGGGGGAGCGGGAGGGGGAGGGGGCTTACGGGAATCGAACCCTGCCCATGTGCATGGGAGTATGTAAGGGAGGCCAACTACACTCCACTCCACTTGCAAATAAGAGTAGAAGATTAAACAGATAAATTAAACATTAAGTGTTGTCCCTTGCAAGGGCGGAGGGAGAGCTTGACCCCACTGAGTTGACAAAATCTCTCATTATGCGTCTAATTTGTATAGGCACTTACACTATATTTGACACCATAGGTTTTAGAAATTACAAGCCCCCACTGAGATTACAAGCTTTACCCTTAACCATTGTCAACTACGATTCCAGGTATTTGACCTTCCTGTCCAAAACCTGGCTCTGTCCCTGGTCTCTTGGTCATCATCACAAAATTCACCGCCCAAGTTGTAAACTTAAACTTCTTTTCTTTTTGTTCTTTAGCAAGTCACAGTCATAGACCCTTCCAGATATATGAGCTAGCCATATATGTTGGACACTTAAAACACTAATATTTCCTTGTCCAACAACTTTAGTTGGACCTCCACCTAGCAAGCATACCAAAAATGCAACGAAAGCATGAATTCTGCATTCTTTTTCGTGTTGAGAAATACCATATTACACACGGAAAGTCTTAAAAAGAGGACAAAGGGATTTTCGGAAAGACGATCCCTAGTATGCAACATAGGCTAGTGATTTCGCAATCCTTTCTCTTATTGACACTTTTTTCTCTGTCTTGTTCATAATATGAACAGATAGGAGCCCTTAAATATATAACAACCTAGAGGGGATTTTATGAACCTAAGGTGTCAAAATTTAAAAGGGAGTGTGAAAATCACTAGCCTAGAACAAAGGCTCGAAAAAGTTTGCTTTACTAAAATCAACAAAGATAGAGTATTACTTTGTAAAGAATAAGTGTATATATATCGTGCTCCAAGTTGTGTATGTCACCAATGCATGGAAGTTCTGGAGCCAACGAGCCACCCTGGTCCCTTCACAGCTTCACCAAATAATTTGCTCGAATTTGAACCAACAGAAGCGCAGAAACAGAAATGTAGAATCGAAATAGGGAAAATCTCGGGTACACACCACTTTTGGGGGTGTACCGTTCGTCCTTTACGAATTTTTGTGGCTCCTACGAATTTTTATGGCGTCTTTTACTAATTTTTGTAGTGTTGTTAATGAATTTTGTGGTAAAAGAAGACGGCGCAAGCTAAAAAGAGACGGCTTAAAATCATGAGTGTTGTTTACAAATTTTTGTGGTATTAGTATATCCGAATCTTTTACCCAAAATTATAATGAAAAAGAGCAGCTGGATGGAGAAACTATTAAGGACAACAGAAAAAGAACAAAAAGAGGGTCTTGTTGGGGGACAATGCCGTCTTCCGAAATGCGATTGCTTGTGTGTGTGTGAATGTGTGTGTGTGTGTGAGAGAGAGAGAGAGAGAGAGAGAGAGAGAGAGAGAATCCAGATGATACCTGATTTTAGTGAGAGCGTTGGCGCTGCCAAACTGGTGATGGCCGATTAGGGCACTGTGCGAACAACTGAGAAGAGGCGGGAAAATAAGAAGAGAGCGCTGCCAGTTTAGTTATGGTCCTTATGGATGCCGTGACTTTAGTTGGGACTTTTGGAGGGATTTTTCCCCCCATTAATAGAAGTAATAATAAGGGGTGTTTCCGATGGATTGGGAAATCTTGTTGGGAGCTCGGCCCTACATGAATTTTAGTGCGGCACATGTGCCGTGCGATCTTGACAATCAACGATTGCGATATGTTTTTGAACTTTGATAGTTAATAAATAATCTTTTATCAGTAAAAAATTATTTTTAATTCAGATCGTTAATTAATAAAATCGATGGTTGTGCGTGTTGCAGTCCCTGTAGGGCGCTCCACCCTACAAGATTCATGAGTCCGTTTCCGATAGTGAATAAATTGTAAGAAGCAATTTGGGGCCACTTTTTGGGGCTGAAGCAAAGTCGGCCCCAATAAGACCCAGAAGTGTGCTTGGGCAACCCCTTATCATAGGGCAAAAAAAAAAACCTACATTGTCTACCATCGCACGCCATTTGAACTCGGATATTTGGCTTGGATGTTTTGTTATTTTTTATTCATTAATACTGAGTGGACAATCAAGTTTGGACAATTCAAACACCGGAGTTGGCACTAGACTTAAGTAACATAACAAATGAGCAAGTGCGGGAGCACGAGTAACTTGAATTTGATATACTACATAAGTCGAACAAGTCGAGTAGTAGCATGTTCAAGCTTGGTTTGAAAGGTCAACGAGCTTCAAAAGAAAATGGTAAATTTTGATTTGTATATGTAACAAACTCATACTCCATAAAAACAAACTTTTAGCAAACCATCACAAGCTTGAACTTGAGTAGCTTAGTTGGTTTATCATCCTTACATGCCAAGACATTCCAATCCCCCCACCCCCTACCATCGAATACGCGTAATCCCCGCACTAGTTGAGAAGCAAATATTGCACAACATTGTCATGTCAAGAAGCAACAATAAGCAGTCTACTAGAATTTAGAAACGCCGTTCCAATGAACTAAATCAGTGCATAATCAAACTATATATTAGGAGAAACACAAGATACAACTCTTCAATTGTCAACTCTCTCACAAAATTCGTTTTGCGAGAGTAGAAATTCAGGATAGGCATACTCCGTTTGTTTCGCCCCGAAAACAAACGGAGTGTTTGTATCCTTTCCTCGTAACCTATGAAGCCCACAACTCCGTTTGATGTGGCAACCACCACTTACAAAAGGAAGAAGTACAAACTCGGCGATAATAAGGAGAAGAACTAGCTAAAAGGCATAAGTTTCCTTGTACATTTTTTGACTAGCAGAAGATAACTACTGCATCAGCAGAGGATCGGGGAAAGCTTAAAAGCTCTTGAGCTGCTTGGAAATAATCCTCCAACCGATAATCATTTGGGTTAGTAGTGATAACCATCGTTTGCAGCACCCTGGCATTCCTCAACAGTAATTGTATGAAAGCAAGAAAGTTGGAGTCACAACACCACCAATTACCAGCAATCTTAACATTTTTGAGATGCAGTGTCAAGCAATTGCAAGTCCACTTTTGCGCTGTCCAATATTGCTCTTCATTATAACGGCAAAGTTCCGCGAGTTCGATCTCAAAGTGCTGCAGATGAAAACACTTTAAGTTAAAACTCTACAAATATTGACACGCATATTGTCCATGTATCCGTGTCAGATGCTCTGGAGACACATGACACATTGGGAACATGTCCAGATACATATGGACACGCCACCTAGGGTGTCCAAGTACTTACATTAATTTTTAACCACAGCACACATCGGATACACGCATCTGAAATCAGACACAAGAAAGGACACAGCAGGTCCCGTATGGGCACCCCACCTCACGTGTCTGCTTACTCCATTAGACACTACGAGTGTCTCTAGTTCATGACACAACTGAGGACATGGCAGAAACCAATTCATAGTTTTAACAACTTATGCTGGGGTTAAATAGAATCTTTGACCAATGAAAGGTAAAAATTGCAGGTAAACAAAATTCAACCTCGTACTAAATTGTACTTATAATCTACATAGCAAAAGGTTTAATTTTTGCAAATTATGATAGGAGTATCGGTTTTGGTTATTTTTGGAAACAATATTCCTGATTTTTTTAAGCAATATAATATAATATACATATACACAGACACATATTTGCCGAGTCGTGTGTCCGTGTCCCCAATATTTTAAAATTGTCGTGTCCCTTGTATCCTTGTCCAGGCTTCTTAGAATGTAACACATATTACATTAGAAATTGAGATATAAAGAAAACAAAACTTGTTGAAATGATTCAAATGAGTACTTTGTAGGCCATTAACAAGGACATTAGGTGAAGGCAAAAACATGACAGTGACTCGGCGAGGTTGTTAAGTGAAGGTAATAACTTTCAATCTCAAGAAATGGATCATTTGTCACTTCCAATAAAGAGGTGCTCGAGACAAAGTTAAGCAGTCACCAATCTGTTATACTGCTTGGAATTATGAGATATGACAAACAAAGATATTAGACTACGAAAGAATATTTAATCAAGACAATTTTTTGTACATCGATGTGAAATAATCTGAAGAAAATATGGAAAGAGCTACGAGAAAATGAACCTCCAATAAGAAAAGGGACAAGGTCATGGCCAATCTCTCCAAATTAGGTGTACTTTTCAAAATGCTTGCTATCCCAAGGAGCACATGTTTATTGATCTGTGTATGTACTGTTAGACATTCGCATTCCAACAATGGACAACTCAAGCCTTTTGCTTCCATAATTGATAGCACCTAGAAATGATTCAAAAGGACAAGAAGAAGGTAAGACCATTAGACAGAAACAGCTTTCAAAACTTCTAATGAACTTCTGTTTAAACCAGGTTCAATCGTTTGACCCCAAAGGCCAATGCCCCAAAATCCTTTGGATATGAAAAGAGGGAGGTCAAAGCTTTTGCAAAATAGGAGAAGAAGTAGAAAGAAATGAAGTGTCGGGATTTGATTACTGAGCACCTCATAGTACATTTGATCTCTCTCTCTCTCTCTCTGAGGAACAAAACTCCATATCTGTCCCACTACCTTAATTTGTTCTATGTGGAATGGACTGCTTTGTAGTTAAGGAATCAACTCAAGGCATGAAACCTGTTATTTGGAAGGATAGGAAAAGTGTATAGGGTGTTGTGTTAACTAACCTAACACAATCAACTCTTATTTATATAATAGGAAATCATAACATAAGACTACATTAACCAATGTGGGACTAATACCAATATTATATTCTAACACTCCCCCTCAAGCTGGAGACTCTCCAGCTTGTTACAAATCAACCAACGAAACAATTACCTCAATTACTAACAGCAATAACGAAAAACAATCAACTTGTTAAAACAATGGAACAACTTTCAATAGTAACGACCAACGAACTACTTCAACCGATGAAACGACTTCAACGACCAACCAATGATGCGTAAGTGATACAAGACAACATTTAAAGCCCAAAAATTCCATTAAAAAAAAAAAAAAAAACTATGAACATAAGCAATAAAAACTTCTTGGTTCTTTATGGGAGCTAGCAGGGCTAAGGGTTTATGCTATATAACCTGAGGAACTAATAAACCAGTGGAACAATGATGACTTGAAGAGCAAATGGAAATGTTCTACTTCTGTATTCTCAACTTGTAACTATGAAAATTTTTGATGCATGAAAAATCGAGTAATTTGCCACATAAACTCAGCTGTCATGCAACATCATTTTTATTGGTAAGCATCGTAAATATATGTTTGCTGGTTTCTTCTGGATGGAAATCATACTGTTTACACCCTTTTTGCACATCCGCTAGGGCCAGTGGGGAGCTGACATGTGGCGTGTAGGCCCAGCATTCATGCGGGTCAAAGTCAAGCTCAGACGAGTCAAGGTTAAGGTGATTGTACGGCCAAGATTCGTTTGCCTTAGTTGGATGTAATCCATCAACTGTCTTGCTAAAACAACTTGAAAGCCAAATGCCTACAAATCAAGACAAAATTAAGTCCTCACTAGTCATTGTACTTCCACCAAGTGCGTGTGATATATTTTTCTGCCCAAGAACTTCTAACAACTCGACGACATGAGCACGACACCAAGCAATGAGCACGAAACTAAGCAATGATCACAAACGATGAGCGTAGCATGTCGAATTAACACTAGGTTACATAAAAGAACATATCTTTTGAAAATTTGTCCGGGGAAACCTATCCAACTGCCAACCAAAAAAAAAAAACATGAACTTAAGCAATAAAAACTTTACAGAAGTGTTCTTGCTAAAACTACATACTCAATGAGCACGACACGCATAGCCCGTCAAGGTTACACTAGTGTGTGTGTGTGAATTGCACTTGTGTTCATTTTGTTGTTTGAGTGAGAGAACAAGATTTTGTCATTGTAGTCTATTCACTAGATTTACGAAAAGTCTAAGCACACATATAAATAGGATACATATTCCACATAGATTTTTTGTGGGCTCACCTCGGGTCCTATACAAACGATCCATGGCGTTCATTAAATGTAAAATATTTTTTCAATGGCCCCCACTAAAAATCACCTTAATCCAATATCCATAGACGCTTAATCCAATCATCTAACTATTCATTATCCGAAAATCAAAATGAAAAATTAGATGATAGGATCGAGCATCTGTAAGTATCAAATTGAGCTGATTTTTTGCAGAGACCCTTAAAAAAATGTTTTACATTTTATGAACGGTTTGGATTGTTTGTGTGGGACCCGATGTGGGCCCCACAAAAAATCTGTGTAAAATATATACCTATTTATATGTGTGGGTAGCATCGTTGCAATCTAGAAGTCAGGATTTCGCCCCTACGGTCTCATTCACTCGTAGACCACGTCCCGGTCTTGGCCTAATTCCTAACTACATTCACCCCTGGCCAGGAGGTGGGCTCCCTTGTCACTTTAAGGAGAGAGAAAACAATTTGAATACCATGAATTCAATCACCAAAGAGGACTGCTGAAAGACAAACCTCAATCGCCCAAGCACCTAGCATAAGATTCTTCACATGAACAAGACTTGCAAGAAGTCCTCGTACCATATCTTGAATCCTTTCAGTATCATTAGCCCGGTCTTGCTCAGCACATACAAAATGGCAGTTGAAGACAGCATCAACCAATGATGATACGTTCATAAATCGACAGCTCCTCCCTAAACCGCCGGACATCTCCAACGATAGGAGATAAGGGGCCGAAATTTCCAACCCACTGCCAAATTCATCCCCATTACACAAATAATCTCTCAGGATCAATTTCTTCACGCACGAATTACTGAGAGACAAACGACGAAAACCTTCGCAATGATGCAGTTCCAACATCTCCAACACAGGACTGCCCGCTAATATCTTTTCAATGACATCACTACTCAAATTCACGTAACCGATTGACAATTTCTTTAGCGAATACCAAGCAACATTTCCTTTAGGAATAACCCTACAGCATGAAAATAGCAATTCTCTGAACTTAGAATTGCCGTACAAAATCTGTGGCAACTCGTACCGTTCATCCTCATGCAAATCCAAGACATCGGGCCAGAGCTGAAGGTGAAGCTCCTCGACGCCCTTTCCCGCTGCAAACGAAGTCCACGAATCGACGCTCGAAGCGAAGCGCGGCTCGTATTCGAAACCAACCTCGAATTTCTCGACCTTGGAGTTGGAAAACATTAGCGTTTTGTCGACAAAGGCGGTGAATTCATCACTGCTTGCAACTCTGAAATCCTCGTCGTCGGAATCATCGTCATTGAACACAGGGTAACGCAAGGGGGAACGGAAAAGCAGGGAAGGGAGGAAGGTCCAGAGGAGTTGCCAACGCTTGGACAAGACTTGGGTTCGGACGGCGTCTTCGATCGGTAAGAGGGAGAGAATGTGAACGAGCAGAGAGTCGGGACACTCGCCGATTCGGTCGACGGTGGCGGGCTCAGAGTAACTAGTAATAACTTTCCGTTTGCGGCTCATCGTCCGATTAGTCTGACAGTACCTGGTTCTGTCCTGACGGTCTCTTTTTCATCGACGGCGGCTTTTGACTTGAACCTCAGCCATTGTCGCTTTTCGTAGTCGCCGGAGAGAGCTGTGGCTTCGTCCCGACATGATTTTCGAAAGCCACGCTCTATTCTATTAGAAGAATCACACTGATAACCCCATTACTTTCTAAAATCACACTGCACCCTCCTACTTGTATAACACTTTTTTCCGAATCTGGGGTTGGTGCTGCCCCTCAAAAAAGGCATCACCGTGTTGTCCCCCGCTAGCGAGGCCCACTCTGGTATTTCTCTAATGATCAGAAATATTCACTTTGTAAACATGTATAACTTGAGATTAATGGGTTTCAATGGATTTGATCTAGTATTTCGGATTCATTCTTTTCAAGATAAAAATATTTCGATCAGACACTTATTAATTTTCAATCCAGATGACTTTTGCTACACTTGTTCTATTCGACAAGTTTTACGAAATAAACATTTTCAATCATCGGAGCGAGACCGGAACGGACCGCGCTCACAAGGGATAGCACCATGCTGCCCTTTTGAGGGACAGCACCAGCCCTAGATCCCTTTAGTCCATCAATTATGGGCTTGCAATATCTCAACTCCTCTCCAATGATTCCAACTCTTCGAAAAACTAATCCAAGCATATTCAAAAGCTTTTGTGCAGGCCCCGTTTCGGAACGATAAATAAGTACTTATTTTTTAAGAATGCAATTTCAAGCTCAAAAATCACGTGCTTACGCAAATAATTTTTCTATCACTATGGATCTTATTTGATAGATCTTATTGAGATCTTTAATACGGTGCAAAAAATTTTGAAAAATTATTTTTCATTTATATTATTTTTAAGTTTGAAAATGTGAAATAAGTACTTATTTTTTAAGAAGATGTTCCGGAACGGAGCCTAAGCTCAATAATAAGATAGGAGATAGTATTGCAACTCCCAACTGCTAATTGCTTATAACTAACTTGACAGAATAGAAATACAAACTAATTCAGCAACCCCCAATTTGAGCAGAAATCGGTAGAAGAAATGCCGAAAAAGAAGCGCAACCACTGTCCCTTGCTTGTGTGATAGTTTTCTCCCTTTAGTTTGTGCGTTCGTATCGGTCAAAATTGACACAATATAAATTTGAGGAACGAACTTGGAAACCAGCACAAAATTATAAAGAAGAATGATGTAGATAAGCCCACAAAACATCTGTACTAGGTCCATATTTCATGTTATAAGCATTCCACACCGTTTCAATCCCCGCACCTAGCCCACCCCTACGATCGTATACGCATACTCCTTGCACCTGTTGAGAAGCAAATATTGCACAACATTGTCCCGTGGAGAAGCAAGAATAAGCAGTCTACTAAATTTAGGAACACATGAACTAAATCAGTGCATAATTAACACCTACTACATAGCAGCCAGCAGCAACCGTATCGTAGGTCATATATCTTGTAGTGGCCGCCGAGGCACTAGGAGAGATACAAGATGCAACTCTTCAATTGGCAACTCTCACAAAACCCCTTTTCCTACAGTGAAGTAAAACTCTTAATCCTTATCACCCGTAAAGTCCACAGCTCTCACAGCTCTGTTAGATGTGGCAACCACCACTTCCGAAAAGAAAAAGTACAAACCCAGTAGTATAATAAGGAGAAGAACTAGCTAAAAGGCATCATCAGTTCACTAACAAAGTAGCAAATCTTTGTCCATTTTTTACTAGCAGAAGACAACTTCCGCATCAGGAGAGGATCTGGGAAATCTTAAAAGCTTTTGGGCTGCTTGGAAATA
Organism: Rhododendron ovatum; assembly: GCA_019656835.1. Lineage (NCBI taxonomy): Eukaryota > Viridiplantae > Streptophyta > Magnoliopsida > Ericales > Ericaceae > Rhododendron > Rhododendron ovatum. The sequence continues at coordinate 10,137,672 of CM033793.1, read as the reverse complement.
ATCTTCCAACCGATAATCATTTGGCTTATTGATAACCATCTTTTGCAGCACCCTGGCATTCTTCAACAGAAATTGTACGAAAGCAAGAAAGTTGGAGTCACAACACCGCCAACTACCAGCAGTCTTAACATTTTGAGATGCAGTGTCAAGCACTTGTAGGTCCACTCTTGTGCTGTCCAATACTGCTCTTCATTATAACTGCAAAGTTCTGCGAGTTCGACCTCAAACTGCTGCAGATGAAAGCACATTAAGTTAAAACTGTACAAACTAGAATATAAGAAGTATTGACACACATAATTTGTCCATGTATCTGTGTCTGACACTCGGGAGACACGAGAGTGTCAGACACGTGACAGACTGGGAACACAGTCGGATAAATATGGACATGCCACGTACGTGTCCACCTACTTTTAACCATAGCACACACCGGATACACGGGTCTGAAATCAGACACAAGAACACAAGAGGACATGTGTGGGCACCCCACCTCATGTGTCCGATTACTCCTATTAATTTTTTACTACATCAGGCACTGGATACACACGTCTCTAGTTAGACACAAGTCACTCAACTGAGGACACGACAGATATAAATTTGCAAAATATAATTTTTGGAAACAATAATCTTTGATCAATGAAAAGTAAACATTGCAGATAAACGAAATTCGGCCTAGTTTTAAAATTGTATAATCTAAATAGCAAAAGGTATAATTTGCAAATTGTAAGATCAGCTTTTGTTATTTTTGGAAACAATACTCAAATGAATAATGTTAAAGCATCCAACTCAAAACCAATTAGTAATGAGTGGAGAGGCCGCCTAGGCTTATACACTAGTTTTGGAGGTGATTATTATCCGATGTGGGACAAGCTCTAACACTCCCCCACATGTGCGACTCTGACTCGCACGTGGTGAGGTAAACAAATGATTTAACACATACGACAACAATCAACTATTGACGACAATCAAAGGGGCAACCAACCATCAACGACATAAAGACTTGTATGAAAGCCTCCCGAACGCATAGCTTTGATACCATGTTAAAGCATCTAACTCAAAATTAATTGGCAATAAGCGGAGAGGCCGCCCAAAACTAATTGGCAATGAGTAGAGAGGCCGCTCAGGATCATATACTAGTTTTGGAGGTGATTATTATCCTATGTTGGAAAAGCTCTAACAAACAACAACTGATTTTTATATTAGCAATATAATAAACACACACACACATATTTGCTGAGTCGTATGTCCATGTCCACAGTATTTTAGAATTATCATGTTCCATGTGTCCGTGTTCTTTTAATGTAACGCATTATTACATTAATAAAATTGAGATAGAAAGAAAACAATGCTTGTTGAAATGATTCAAATGAGTACTGCGTAGGTCATTTAAAAGGACATTAGGTGAAGGCATAAACATGAAGGCGAGATCGTTAACTAAAAATGACTTGAAATCTCGAGAAATGGACTACTTGTCACTTCCAATAAAGAGGCGCCTCAAACAAAGTTTAGCAGTCAACAAAGTTTGGTTTGGTTGGTAATCTGTCATACTGCTTGGAATTGTTAGATATGATAAAGAAAGATGAAGTACGAAAGACTTTTTAATCAAGACACTTTTTTGTTACATCTCTGAAATAATCTGAAGAAAATACGTAAAGAGCTACGAGAAAACTCACCTCAACTGATAAAAGGGACAGGTTCATGGCCAATGTCTCCAAATTAGGCGTACTTTTCAAAATGCTTGCTACTTTTTAGCCGGTACCCAGCAAATTTTTAGTCGTTTCCCAGCAACTTGGTTGCCGTTACCCAGCAACTTCTTAGCTGTTATCCAGCAACTTTTTAGCCGATACCCAGCATTACCCGACAACCTGGTTGCCGTTACCCAGCAACTTTTTAGCCGTTACCCAACAACTTTTTAGCCGATACCCAGCGTTACTCGACAACTTAGTTGCCATTACCCCGCAACTTTTTAGCTGTTACCCATCAACTTGCTTGCCTTTACCGAGCAACTTTGTAGCCAACCCTTGTTATCCCAAGGAGCACAAGTTTATTGATCTGTGTATGTAGTGTTAGACATTCGCATTTCAACAATGGAGAACTCAAGCCTTTTGCTTCCATAGTTGATAGCACCTAAAGAAGATTTGAAAACAAGAAGAAGACCATTAGACAGATCTTAAAGCTTTCACAAATTTTAATATAATAAAAGATGAAGAACAACTTCTGTTCAAACCAGGTTCACTCGTTTGAACCCCAAAGGCATATGCCAAATAGGAGCAGAAGTAGAAAGAAATAAAGAGTCAGGATTCAATTACTAAAAACACCTAATTATCCATTTGATTTAAGTTGAAAAACTTGGACACCTTGAAGCACGAGATTCGAGTCTCGCATGTTTACCATTTTGTTTGTAAATATTTCATATTTGATTCTATCCATGGCACATTTCTCCTTCACTATTTTTTTACTATTATTTAAGGAAATTGATTTTCATACTCCATTTTTTGATAAATACACTCCATTTCTCGTTTTTTAGTGAAAAAAATTACACATAAAAGTTTCCCTAAAGAACAAAAATGGAGTGCATTTATCAAAAAAGGGAGAGTGAAAATCACTACCCATATTTAATAGAATAATGGATTTCCATAGATTAGAGTCCGGATCCCATGAGAAATTGAGTATTGTGTTAATTAGTTTATAAAAAAAATGTTTTATGCCCATATTCGCACCTCCTTTAAGTGGAATACTCTCTCTCTCTCTCTCTCTCTCTCTCTCTCTCTCTCTCACACACACACACACACAGAGATGACCAAAACTCCATATATGTCCCACCGCCTAAATTTGTTATAGGTGGAATGGGCTGCTTTGTACTCAAGGAATCAACTCAAGGTATGAAACCACTGATGGGCAAGTGATACAAGACAACATTAAAAAAGAAGAAGAAGAAGCTTTGCAGTAATTTCTTGGTGAAATCAATCAAACTTTTTAATCGGAGCTAGCCGTGCTATAGACCAAGGGTTTATACTATATATTTAACCTTAGGATCTAAGAAACCCGTGGAACACTGATGACTTGAAGAGCAAATGGAAATGTTCTACAGTACTTCAGAATTCTCGTCTTGTAACTGCGAAAATTTGTGATGCATGAAAAATTGTGTAATTGGCCACGCAGATTTACATAAACTCAACTGTCATGCAACACCAGTTTTGTTGGCAAGCATCGTAAATATATGTTCTGCTGGTTTCTTCTAGAAACGAAATCGATAATCATACAGTTTACACCCGTTTTTGCACATCCGCAAGGGTTTGTGGGAAGTTGACACATGGCATGTAGGCCCAGCATTCATGCGGGTCAAAGTCGAGCTCAGATGAGTCAAGGGTTGAGGGCATTGAATGGCCAAGATTCACTAGGCTTAGCATCCAAGGTTGGAGTCCCCTATTAGTTCGGAAATCCTTCCGGTACTTTTTAGGGCGGTTACTGTTCTTATGGATAGATGGCTGTGTGGCACGGTCTTCAAGAGGGGAATGTTCCATTATTCCCTATATGGTAACGGTTAGAAGGTTGTTCGAACAATGTGGAACAAGTTGAGGCCACCTCGAGAGCTGGGATTGCTGGTGCATACCGTGCATACGCCGGAATAGGAGTTGGTCCCTACTCCCTTAAAGGTAGGAATCACCAAGGACATTGGCTGATTCAAAGGGCCACGTGGCAGTCATTAGCAGAGTTTGTTTCTAGATCAAAGTCTGTAAATATTTAAAGCTTTTCTTAATAAGTGAAAGTGATTCATGTGAAGTGAAGTCCCACATTGCCTGGGTACTAAAGTAATAAGTATGAAATATATAAGCGTGAGGGCCTCTCACTATAATAACTAGTTTTTGGGGTTGAGTTCTACCCAAGAACATGTAACATGGTATCAACTAGGTACCAGAGATGGGTGTGGTAAGTGTCTCTGGCATGCACGCTGCAGGTGCTACCGAGTGAGCACGCTGCGCGTGAAGGGGGGTGTGAAGCGAATCCAATATCGTCTGGATACCAAAGTAATATGGAGTATATAAGTATGAAGACACCCTCACTTCAATAACTAGCTTTTGAAGATAAGTTCTACCCAAGACCATGTAATAGTTCAACAACATTTGGAACGTGACATGTTTTGAAGGCCTAAGTATGCTGATTTTCAGGGAGAACTCCTATAAATAGGGGAAATCAAGGCAAGGCCGGCAAGCCAAAGGATCCGCACATCAAGATTCAAACATCACTGGTTCATTTCAGCTTCTTAGCTTTCGAAACATTCTCCAATTCTCGCAACTCATTTTCTTTTTGTTCAACCTTCTAATTTCTTGACTAGTTAGCTTTCGTTTAGTTTAGTGGCTCTGGACACATTGACCATTTATTCTAAACACTTTGGTTACTTCGTTTCAACAATATAAGCGGCAGTTGTGCCAAGAGGCTTTTGGCCCAACAGTATCATGGGTGCTCTTAGGTGCTAGGAGAAAGGATGTCGGGAGTTCAACTCCTCTTCTAAGGTGCTAATATCTAAATATACTAACATTACTAACTTTCGGCAATCAATATATTTTTTCACATATATACATACATACATACACAGAGTTGTGTTCATTTTGTGTTGGGACTTAGCTTTCACTGATTAGTCCTAGGTCATTTTAATATCTACCTAGCGCAAGATTCTTCACATGAGCAAGACTCGCAAGAAGTCCTACTACCATATTTTGAATCCTTTCATAATCAACAGCCCTGTCTTCATCAAATAATACCAAGTTGTAGTTGAAGACAGCATCCACCAACGATGATATGTCCATAAATCGACAACACCTTTCTAAACCGTCAGAAATCTCCATCGATACGAGATTAAAACCTTTACAATGATGTAATTCCAAAAACTCCAACACAGGACTACCCGCTAATATCCTTTCAATCACATCCTCACTCAACTCCACGTACCCAATGGACAATTTGTTTAGCGAATTCCAGGCAACATTTCCTTTGGGCGTAACCCAACACAATGAAAATCGCAATTCTTTGAACCGAGAATTGGCATACAAAAGCTGTGGCAACTGGTAAAATTCATCCGCATTCAAACGGTAGACCGCGGAGTGGAATTCCAAGCACAGCTCCTCGACGTCCTTTCCCACCGCGAATCGAGTCCATGAATTCACATTCGAAGTGAAGCGCGGCTCGTATCCGAAATCAACCCCGAATTTCTTGAGCTTGGAGCAATTAGAAAAAATAGGGTTTTGATAAAAACAAAAATAACACAACTTTTTTTTTTATACATATTTTTGTCTTTTTTTAAAAAATTATGAGTTTCGATCAAATTTTTTTACTTTTTCGATTTTTCTTACTGAGACGAATCAATAAATTATAAAAGTTTGATCAAAACTAACCAATGTGAATTTTTTTTAATAAAGAAAAAAAAGTTATTGTTTCACTTTTTAATCCAAATCAAGCCTTAAATTTATTGATTTTGAAGGAACAAACATTTACACCTATCAGTATATATAATTTAGGCCCCGTTTCCGCTAACAAAAAACACTAAAAACTTAACTCATTCTGCCATACCGTTTTCACTGTTAAAAAAGTTTCAACATTTCACCCTGTCGTTTTCACTAACAAAAAAAATTATCAACGATATTTTTATTATCGTAACTCTATTCACAAAACATCATCAACTTATTCACTATTAAAACAACTCAATTTTTTTAAAAAACGTCTACTCCACAACTCTCCGACCATAATTAAAAATTTACAAATTTTTCGCGATGAAACAAGCTAATCTCTTTCTAAAAACCTGTTTTGTAGGATGGTGGCCAAACGCTCAAACCCTGCAAAACAAGCGGCCAAACACCCTCACAATCATGTCTAGACGAAGCTACAGCCCTCTCCGGCGACAACAGATCGACTCTCCGACGAACTACGAATAGCTATAACGGCTGAGGTTCAACTCAAAGGAAGTCGATGAATGGCGGACCGTAACCCTACTTGGGACGAAAACCAGGCACTACTACTTGCGGAAGAATCGTGCGGCTCGTGCCCTAAACAGACGATGGGTCGCAGAAAGAAAATCAGACGCTTCGAGGCCGCCGCCGTCGATCGAATCAGTGAGTGTCCTGACTCTGTACTTGTTCACATTCTCTCCCTCCTATCAACCGTCGACGCCGTCAAGACCCAAGTTCTGTCCAAGCGATGGAGATTCCTCTGGACGTTCCTCCCTTCCCTCCGTTTCCGTTCTTATATGTCTGAGGATTCCGACGACGAGGATTTTGTAGCTGAAATGAATAATGAATTCGTTGCCTTCGTTGACAAGACGCTATCTTCTTCTAACGGCAAGCTCAAGAAATTAGAGGTTGAGTTTGAATACGAGCGGCGCCTTGCTTCGAATGTCGATTGGTGGACTCGTTTCGCACTGATAATTGGCGTCGAGGAGCTTCGCCTCCAACTCAGGCCTCTTGGCGTCGAGGTCCATGACAATGAACGTTACGAGTTGCCACAGCTTCTATATGGCAATTCTTGGTTCAAAGAGTTGCATTTTTCATGGTGTACGGTTATTCCGAAAGGAAATGTTGCATGGTATTTCCTAAAGAAATTGTCGATTGGGAATGTGAAGTTGAGTAATGATGCGATTGAAAGGATATTAGCGGGTAGTCCTGTGTTGGAGACATTGGAATTGCATTTCTGTGAAGGTTTTAGTCGTTTGGCTGTCACTAATTCGTGCATGAAGAAATTGATCCTGAGAGTTTATTGGGATGGAAATGACAGTGAGTTGGAAATTTTGGCCCCTTATCTACTATCGCTTGATATATCTGGCTGTTTCGGGAGGAGTTGTCAATTTATGAATGTATCATCGTTGGTTGATGCTGTCTTCAACTGCAGCTTTGCATTTCTTGAGGGAGATCGGGCTAATGATTACGAAAGGTGTCAAAATCTTGTAGGAGGACTTCTTGCAAGTCTTCTCCATGTGAAGAATCTTACGCTAGGTACTTGGGCACTTGAGGTTTGTATTTCCGCAGCCCTCCTCTTTTGCTCTTGAAGTCTCTATAGGAGTATAAGGTGCTATAATTGTGTTTCCTTTCAAGAAGAAACCAGCAATACCTGTATCTATGGTGCTTGCCAATTAAACTGGTGTTGCATGTAATTCTCCATGGCGAATTGCACAAGTTGTTATGCATAAAATAATTCCATTGTTACTGGAAAGACGAGAATTGAAGTAGAACATTTTGATTTGCTCTTCAAGTCATCAATGGTCTATAGGTTTCTTATATTCTAAGGTGATAGCATACACCAAGATGCCGCTGAAAAGGGTTATTTTAGCTGTAAATGGTGTCTTGTATCACTCGGATACATACCTAGAGCTGAATGCTCAAGTACGTAGCAACTCATTCTACTTATTACAAATTTAGGGCAGTGGGACATGTATGGAGTTTTGGTCATCTGGGGGGGTTTGTTAAGGGAGAGGGAGAGAGAGCTTTCTTTATGTGGATGTGGACGAGAGAGAGAGAGAGAGAGAGAGAGAGAGAGAGAGAGAGAGAGAGAGAGAGCGCCATGTCCATATAGAGAGAGCGCCATGTCCATATTTCAAGGTGTCAAAACTTGTTAATTGGAATCAAATATATTATTAGGTGCTAAGTAGACGATCATAACTCTTCAGTTCTTTCTACTTTTGCGCCTATTTTGCAAAAACTTTACCCTCCCTCTTTTCGTATCAAAGGGATTTTAGGGCATAGGCCTTTGAAGTCAAAGAAGTGAATCTGTTTTGAACATAAGATCCACGTCTTTTTTTATATTAGAAATTTGGGCAAATTACGGATTAGGTCCCTGAGGTTTTCCAATTTGGCAGATGACCCCCCTGGGGTTTACTAATGACCACATCGCCCACCTATGGTTTTGGAGTAAAGTGCAACTCCTAACTCCGTTAACGGCAGAAGTAAAAGACCATGTTACCCTCTTTCTTAGAGCATCTCAAACACAGCAACACCCCTAAGCGGTTCTTAGGCAAATCGGAAAACCCATCTTTTTACTAATTGACAAGAACTCATCTTCTCTCGGTCTCTCTACAAATTGGAAAACCCATCAGCCGATTCAGGCCATCCAAAACAACCAACAATCCAATTGATAACCCACAAACCATGAATTGAAAACTGACGGCAAAACCCACAAACTCAAAACCGTACGAACGCACGATTTTTTCGCTGTCATCGAGCTCGTTTTCTGCCGTACCCAAGCTCAATTTTACCATCGCACAGTTCGATTCTGCCATCATGGAGTTCTATTGTGCTGTATTTGTCGTCGGCAAGTTTGAAGCTGGGTTTCTCATGGAGTCCGTGAGCTGGAGTTGGTGGGTAGGGGAGATGAGAGACCAGTGCTATCTTGGGATGCTAGGGTAGTGGGTGCCCAAATATTATGGCTTTTGATTGTGGACAATTACGTGGAGTGAGTTTTAATGCAAGGAAGATGGAATTAACAGATTGCTGGGGTCGGGAACAAGTTGGATATGGGCCGATGGTGAAGGGGTAGGCGGCAACAATGCTTTTGTTGGTGGGGAGAGGAAACGGCCACCGTCATTTGGTATGGAGAAGTGGATTGGGTGGGGTTTTTTCAGCATTGTTTTGGAGAAGGGTAATGTCGTCTTCTCACATTGAAAGTCAACTTTATTTAATTTTTTTGTTCATGACAAGTCTCGTAACTAGCGTGTGTCTTACACTTTCTGTTAGTTTGGATGAAAAAGCTAACAGGAGCTCTTTACTCCAAAACCATAGGGAGCCGAATTGGTCATTATTAAAATTCAGGGAGGTCATCCGCCAAACGAACAAACCTCAGGCAGTTAATCCGTACTTTGCCCAACTTTTGAAAGCTGGAAGATCTGTAAAATATCCTAATGGGCTTGTCCTCTTTTTGTCCTTCTCAATCTTTTTCAGGTGTTATCAATTATGGAAGCAAAAGGCTTGAGTTCTCCAATGTTCAATTGCAAATGTTTAACATTTGATACAGAGATAGATAAATATGTCCTCCCTGGGATAGCAAATGTGTTGAAAAGTACACCTAATGTGGAAGCATTGATCATGACCTGCACCTTTTCCTCATTGCGGGTGCGTTTTCTTGGAGCCTTTTCCATATTTTCTTTGGATCATTTCACAAAGATGTGCAAAGAAAGTTCTTGATTACAATGGTTAGATACTCTTTTGTAATCTTTCTTAGTCTTATCTGATAATTCCAAGCAGTATAAGTTGTATAACTGATCGGTCGCATCTAAACTTTGTTTGTGGTGCCTCTCTATTAGTAGTTAGTGAAGTGACAAATGAACCATTTCTGGAGATTGCAAGTCATTACCTTGAATTAATAACTTCCCTGTCATGTTTATGCCTTTTCCTAATATCCATGTAAATGACCTATTGAATACTCATTTGAATCATTTCAACCAACATTGTTGAAATCCACAAATAGACACTGCAGTGGGAACTTTGGACCTGACTCAAACCCAACATGAAGTTAGAGAGTTTGGGTCTCTACTTTTTTTTTACACGAACACCAATATGACAGGATCTGACCACTCAAAAATTAAACGGGACGAACACCGGTTGGACTAGCGTAGCTCGAGAAGGACGTGAGTAATTTTCTAATATTTTGCGTTGTCCTGTTAACTTGGGTGAAATGACATGATAAGACATTATGCCTTTTATTTTAGTAATAGTTTTGTAGTTTGTGTTAGAATATTGAGTAGTTACTATGAGCCTTGTATCATGTTATCACTTAATATAAATAACAAGTCTTCGTGTTTGGGTTAGGGTTAATCTACACCCTAAACACTCTTTTCATAAACATGGTATTAGAGCCTAACCCTAACCCTAACCCGCTACCTTATCCACCACCATAGCCACTGCAGTCATTTGTCATTCACCACCGTAGCCGCCACCGCTGCTGTCTGCCATCAACCACCATAGCTGAAAAACCTTTAACCCTAACAGATCGACCTCCCTATACCACTCGCCATTCCTTAACCCTAACCCAGACAATTGCCGACCCTCGAACCCCTAGTTTTTACCCTTGCGACACTCGAAAACCCCTACAAACCGTCCTCATATGCTCAAAATCCTAAAAACCCTAACCCAGTGTTCGAAGTCCCCTAAAATCGCAAACCCTTAGTTGAAATCCTCTAAAATTCTTGACCCAGTGCTGGAACAACCCCGAAATCACTAATCCAGTGCTAAAAAAACCCTTAAAAACCCCAACCCAGCCCTCAGAATCACAAAGTCTTTCATTGGCTCATCTAACCACATTATAATCCCCTAGTAGAACCCAGGGAGAGGCACCAATACAAGAAGAAATAAACCTTCAGTCCTGCCAAAGGCTTCTCCGATCCACAAAACCATTCATACCATACACTACAGAAACATAAAACCACTGCTGAGGATGCAAGAACTCCACCTTCGCAGTAATCAACTGAGAAGATCCCACCCAAGAATGATTCTAGCAACCTTGTCATTCCCCCTATTGTGAACAGCATATTGAGAGAGGAGGGAAAACAATGCCTAACAGTTAACGTCAAAAAATTCTTGACGAACTTTAGATTCCACAACACCAAACATACAAAGCTTATGAAACTTAATGAAAGAGAGTGCCTCCTACTTTGAGGGGTTATTGAGGCCCCTTATATCCACACACCTATTTTATTCATTTGAAGGGTTTAACCTACCTACCCCCACCCTTAGTTCTACCACCCTTAGGAGTAGAAACAGTAACAATTGCAGAAATGGAAGCGCCTGAGACAATAGGTTCACCCTCATCTTCTGCACCAACATCCAGCAATGAAGAAAGCAAACTTATTCCCAACACATTTTGGCTTCCTGGCCTCTCACCTACACTAGAGGCAGGCACCCATCTACTCCTTTTTCCTTGCCCAAAGTAGACATAGCACCATTAGAGTAGCCTCCACCCTTCTCAGAAATAATCAGCTGGTCACCCATTGGAATACCACCATCCCTAACTGACTAGAATGCTCAGCTTGACCCACCCCAGAAGCTTCCTTAGTTACAGAAACACTCACAACCCAGATCCCTCAACTCCTCAGCATTTGGTAGTTTTGGTATGCCTTGAGAGATTCCATCAATAGTACCAGGACAGCCACCACATGCCCACCAGAAGCATTCTGTTGAATCAGATTCTTAACAATTGGAATCTGTACACCAGAATGGGGCCTTGCCACTACCACTATCTTGGACAGTCCCAACCCCTTGTACAAGAGCTGCCACTTCAATTTTCTTGGGACAAACTTTATCCACATGACCAAACCTATTACACACCTGAAATTTTAGAGGTTTCCAAGGATATCCAATGCTCACATGAGCAACATCCCCATTCTAAAATCGCACTTCAACAGATTCAGGCATGGTGGAATTCACATCCACCGCCACACATGTATTAGCATAGTTCAGCCGCTTACCAGATTCAGTAAGTTTATCACCATAGAGGGGCTTTCCAACAGAGCTAGCCACATAACCCCTTAGCAGTCCAGAGCTCAAGGGGAACATTGTAAAAGTGTACCCAAAGAGGAATTTTCGTGATCTCCTCCTTTTCCAGCTTTTTATGAGGATGCCAGCGCTTAAGCATCATTGCCCACAGAAAACCAAGGCCCAGACTCCAAAAGTTTCTGTAGCCCACCCTCCTGATTGAACAGGAAGAAGAAGAAACCTTCATTATTATATCATATTTATGGGTGTTGTTTTATTATTTTAGATCATACAAGGTACAGTTATCTATTTTGATATTGACATCTAGTTGAGGCTTAAGGCAATTTTCAATGTCAATTGTTGGTTAATTTGTTAGGTTGATTTGTAATTTATATGATTATGATAGCATTCACAATGCATTCATTTTTCTTATTGGTTTATCCGATTGTGTGTGTGTGTGTGTTACATTTTTACACGTGTAATTTATGAATTTGGTTTAAAGAATTTAACTAAAAGGGTTAACAGTGTCAACCCTTACACGACACACTTTTAAATAGGTCGGTTTAGTGTCAAGATATAAGACACGCTCAAGTTAACAGGTTTTTTGACATGAAGTCACGAACCTCCGAAGGACACAACTCGAAGTCTCGAACACGATAGAACAAATATATATTGATTCAAGTGGGCTTCAAACTATATTGATCAGTGCCACAAAAGCTAGTATATATATACAATATATTGTTAAACAATTGTCGTTCATACAAATATTGTTTTGAAAAATAACCAAAACTGATGTTAGAATTTGCAAATTATACCTTTTGCTATTTAGATACTACAATTTTAAAATTAGGCTTAGTTTTACTTAAATGCAATTTTTACCTTTCATTGAGCAAAGAATATAGTTTAATCTAATACGCGATGGTTAAAATTTTAGAAAAGTAATCTAATACGCGATGTGGCATGTCCATGCATGTCCTGTCGCGTCCTCACTTCTGTCTACTTGAGACACGTGTATCCGTATGTGCTGTGGTTGACAACTAATTAAAGGAATCGGACATGCTAGGTGGCATGTCCTCCCGTGTTCTCACTGTGTCACGTGTCTCCAGAGTGTCCGACACGGATATTGAGACAATTATTTATGTCAATACTTCCTGGATAGTATTATGTGGCTTAATGTGTTTTCATCTGCAGCGCTTTGGGTTCAGACTCGCAGAACTTTGCAATTACAATGGAGAGCATTATTGGACATCACAAAAGTGGAATTACAAGTGCTTGACGCCGCATCTAAAAAGTGTTTCAGTTGCTGCACGTTTAATGATTTATTGTTGTGACTCCAACTTTTTTTCTTTCATACAATTTCTGTTGAGGAATGCAAGAGTGCTGCAAAAGATGGTTATCAGTAAGCCAACAGGTAAGCAGAAGAAATATTTCAAAGCAGCTCAAAAGCTTTTAAGCTTTCCCAGATCGTCTCCTGATGCAGTAGTTATCTTCTATTAAGAAAATGGACGAAGAGCCCCTATGTTGTGATTCTTTCAATTAGGTACACATAGGTAGGACCCTCCATTCTGATTGGTACCACTCTGTCAGTAAATCTGGTGCCTTTTAATTAGTCTACTTGTTAATACTGGGTTTGCACTTTTTCTTTTACGAACTGGTGGTTGCCACATCTTACATATTGCGGGCATAGCGGATCATAAGGTAAGGATTCTAATAGTAGTTTTTATTTCAATGTAGGAGAAGGGGTTGTGTGAGTTGCCAATTGAAAAGAGTTGTTCTTTTAGTTCTACTTATGCCTATGCTGCAGCTGCAGCTACTTAGTGTGTAGAAGTAGCATGTAATTCTGTTGTTGCTGCTAGTTGTTGACTATGCTCTGGTTTAGTTCATTTGTTTCCAGTAGACAGCTTGTTCTTGCGCTGATTTAGTCATTTATTTCTAGTAGACTGCTTGTTCTCGACATGACAATGTTGTGCAATATTTGCTTCTCATCTGGTGCATGGAGTAGTATGCATATACCATCGTAGGAGTTGGAGTAGGCTCGGTATTGATCAAAAGTGCTACACACACAACACACAACTGGTGCATGGAGTAGTATGCATATACCATCGTAGGAGTTGGAGTAGGCTCGGTATTGATCAAAAGTGCTACACACACAACACACAACGGTTGTGTAAAACACAACACACAACCAATCTATAGCAGTCTATTGCTATAATAAATGGTCAGAATTTGCTCAAACTCTTTCCCATAAAAGTTAAACTTTTCCTTGAAAGAGTTTTTATAAAATCTAGACCGTCCAAATACATCTGAACGGTCAGAATTACACACACAATCAACACAACGGTTGTGCAAGTAGCATTTTTGTAAAACAAAACTATTGAGAGAACAATCACCAAAAAAAATGGACAATGATTTGCATGATGCCCTCCAAATATTAATGAAATATTTTTCGTTCTGCCGTTCAATTTTTTTGATCGTTAACGGAAAAAATTAAGTTGATCATACATTGGTAGAGAAAATTTTATTTACGGATGTGCTGTAAACATAGTGCTTACAACACTCAATTTTGACCATCCAAAATGGTTTTCAGTTAATGAATTTTTTCCGAGAAAGAGTTAAACTTTTTCATTCGGGAAAGAGTACTATATATATCTCCATTGGTAAAGACCAGATGGAATCATATTTGTCTTAAAAAAAAAATTGGACATTCTTTTCTTTTGTGTTGAATATGCTTTGTCCAGATAGATACTCCTAAACCGGGTACTGTAGTTCTGGACTAATCGTGCCCTAAAAACGGACGATGAGACGCACAAGGAAAACCAGTCGCCTCGAGACCACCGCCGTCGATCGAATCAGTGAGCTTCCCGACTCTTTGCTCCTTCACATTCTCTCCCTCTTGGAAGAAATCAAAGACGCCTTCAGAACCCAAGTCTTGTCCAAACGATGGCGATTCCTCTGGACCTTTCCTCCCTTCCCTCCTTTTCCGTTATTATGCGACTGATGATCTTTGATTGCAATGGCGAGGATTTAAGAGCTGCAAGGAATAGTGGATTCGTTACCTTTGTCGAAAAAACGCTATTTTCCGGTGACTGCAAGCTCAAGAAATTAGAGGTTGTATTTGAATACGAGCCGCGCTTCGCTTCGAATGGCGATTCGTGGACTCGATTCACAGCAGGAAAGGGCGCGGAGGAGCTTTACCTTCAACTCTGGCCTGCCGACGCCAAGTCTGAGTTGCCACAGCTTTGTATGACAACTCTTGGGCCCGATTGGATGCCGTATGAGTTTTGGGTGTATTATTTATGAAGGTGTGATAAGATAGTAAGGGGTATTTGTTAAGAATAGAGGACCCACATTAATGTGATATGTGATATTTATAGAAGGTGTATTAAAAAGTAGATGATTTGAATGATGTATTAGAGAAGAGGATAAAATAATATGCCGTTTGGATGAAGGATAAATTGAGTGTATAAGGAAGGGTGTATAATGTAAAAAGCTATCGAACGACTCATTTGCCTTTGTGCAGTGTTTAATTTGATTATTCATTACATTAAACATATAATTATGAAATCCAACTTTTGATTAATTTTTTTCACAAATAATCAATAATAAATTAGTTAACTAATATAATAATATTTAAAATATTAAAATAATATGCAAAATATTAAAAAATAATTTTTTAAACATAGGAGTAATTCGTTTTTTAAATTAGTTAAATACCACCCACATGTTTTCATTTTATAATACTTAGCCCTCTTGAACTATCATCCGGCCAAATTTTTTTTGGTCTTCTTTTTTTTTTTTTCTTAGACTGAAGACCATTACACATATTTTTGCTGGTATGATCCCCTGATTGGAAAAGGCATATGGAATTGGGGCCAATGAGGAAATTGAGAGTGCAATCTCTTTCAACAACAATGAAAGAATACTGGAAAAACATAGCAATGCAAAAGGAAATTTAAGAACTGAAAGTGGCCAATCAAATAATGCAAGCTAGACAAGAATTACAGAAAAATGTGGGACAATCCAAGTGGAAAGTGTTGTTTTTTTGCTATCGTACAACAACACATGGAACAAATGAAGAGGGGGGAGTGAGGGTAGATCTGTCAAGAAATGGGGTGTATTAAGCCGGATAAATTATCCACACCTCAAGAGATGGCTATAATTTATACGCTATCGACGGGATAAACGGAGAAGAGGGATACGTGAATACAGGAGACAAAATCGCATCCAAGCGGCTTCATACCTATCCTGTCAAACCCTAATATGGGTGTATTGCACAATACACCTCTCTTCCACAGCATCCAATCGGGCCCTTGGTTCAAATAATTGCGTTTTTCACATTGTAGGTTTTTTTTTTTTTCTTTTTTTGGGGTAAAATTGTGGAGTATTAAAAAACCCAATTACACAAGTTAGTGGCATACCCCAAGCAAATCAAAGAAACATCAAGCAAAGCTTGAAAAATGAACAGCACAAATCAAGACAACATCTAAACAAAAAATTTATGTGCCGTAAAAGACTCTAGCAGGGACATTCCACAGGAAGCCAAGAACCATGTTAGGACCTGACTTTTTAACTCCTCTCCCGAAGCTAATACATGCTCGGCATTGGTCTCACTTTGATCTCCAACTGTTAAGCAGTAGCCCCATAACCTTTAAAGATTCTGTTATTCATTTCTCTGCAAACATGGTACAGGAGAGCAGTCAAAGCAACCTTTGATAACAAACAAGAAAACTAAAAACCCTTGTTGACTAGAATCATCCAGTCCATAATTTGGGGCAGTCCATTGAAAGGGCAAGTAGGCTTCAAGTCTTTTTGCAAGGATTGCCAAAGTTGAGAAGAGAAAGAACGTTTTTTACAGCAGCAAAACATAGCACACACTGGACGTCCATAGCCATACTCCACTTAAGAAGTCTATCCTTAGTAGCAAGCTTCCCCAGATTTGCTAGCCACGGTATGATGGACCAACGATGTATAAAATGCTTAAACCAAATGATGTCAAACTAGTGAACTTTAGGATGCTGCCTTCGAATTTCATTCCAAGCTGACTTGATAGAGAACTTGTTTTCAGGTGTGAAATTCCAAATATCTGTGTCCTCTTGAGATTGGTGAGGGATAAAAGTAGGAAGGGTGGCCCTCAAGATGTCCCTAGTCATAGTATTTTGACATCTTGGCCATTGCCAAGAGTGATCAGCAATTATGGTATCAACTTTAAGAGGGCCAATTGGATGTTAGTTATCCAACCATAAAAATGAATTTTTTCCATTTCCCACCACATTAGTTATCCAAGGATGAACTAGGGATCTTAGATTAAACAATCTCCGGATTGTCCAAGAGGCAGAAGCAGGAATAGGGATGTTCCAAAGACAATGATCTTTGATTATGTGCGTGTGAATCCATTTCACCCACAAAGTGTCTGCTTTCAAGGCAATAGCCCATAAGTGCTTGGCCATAACAACCTTATTCCAATCTTTAAGGACTCTAAACCCCAATTCACCTTCATCTTTGGGAGAACAGACATCATTCCATGTCACTCTAGCACCATTAGACTTCATTTGAATTCCAGTCTAGAAAAAAGATCACAACAAAGCTTCAATTTATTAAGAATCTTCTAAGGAAGCATAAAAATGGTGCTCCAATGCATTTGGACGCTAAAGAGGATAGATTGAATGAATTGGGCATGACCTCCATAAGATAAGTTACAGTTGGTATCAGAGTACAACCTAATCTATATGGTAGGGGCCACCTCTAGAATCTGTTAGCACACTGATTGTGCTGTACAAAGCTAAGTGTCATATCATGACCATCGGGGGAAGGTTGCTAGGCCAAAGAGTGCAACAAGGACGTTGCATCACAAGATGGAGAGATTGTGAGAACCCACTTGTGGCATAAGTCCCACATCGGGCAGCCTGCGAAAAGTTGTGAAATATAAGGTAAGGTCTACCAGCTATTGTATAACTTGAGGTCAACCTTTTGTGCCACGTGATTAGGCGAATGGTTAGCAGGTCAACTAGAGCAAGTCGTTACAATTATATTCCAAAAACGTGCCAACTGACCATCATACTCCTTGTTAGGCTGGTAGCTACTACTGGCCACATAGGTGACAACAAAGAAAACCTTGAATGGAAGTTAGAATCTCACTATTTACCCAAAAAAAGAAACACGTTAAAATCTTACCTTTTCTTCAAAGTGCAGTCTGGGAACTGGATAAGAAACATGTCGAAACTCCCGAACAATTTTCAATTGTAGCCCATGCTTCACTTTTCAGTAAAACGCAATCTACCTACTAGGAGAAAGTAAAACGCAATCTACCTACTAGAAGAAACTTCACTTCAGAAGAAACAGAGGATGAAGATGGGTAAAAAAAGGTCATTTTTACAACACATACTAATCAGAGAAGTTCAACCCCATCTGCATAGACAAAATGTTGTCGCTAAGAACTGTTGCAAAGCTTAAAAAATAACACAACTGCTGCAAGAAAACATAAATACAGTAACATTTCTAC
The DNA here is from genome assembly GCA_019656835.1 of Rhododendron ovatum. Taxonomy (NCBI): domain Eukaryota; kingdom Viridiplantae; phylum Streptophyta; class Magnoliopsida; order Ericales; family Ericaceae; genus Rhododendron; species Rhododendron ovatum. The sequence continues at coordinate 10,119,726 of CM033793.1, read as the reverse complement.
CGCCACAGCCTCTGAACATAATTATGCAATCTTAACATAACTGAGAGAATAGAATCACAGCACGGGGAGAAGCCCTCAAAAAGCTCAATAATTTCTGTGTCAACCTGACAAATTCCTGTGACAAAGAACACGCTGAGCATTTGTCAGAACGCCCTGACTTTCCTATTTTGATGACCATCTTCTCCAGAGTCACGCATTCTGCAGCAAGCAGCAAAAACTGCATGAGCTGAAGCCGAAATCCTGCGTGATAATCCTTGAAACCCACAATCACAATAGTCTTCAGATGTAGCAACGGCAACAAAATCCTCTTGCGTGAGGTCCAGGGGTCTTCTCCATCAAAGTTGCAGGAATCCAGAAATTTCTTGCAAAATAAAAACTACAGGTGTAAGGTAAGGAAGGTTACTTTGCATTATTCTCATTTTTCATGCACCGAATAACAGAAGAAAAAAATAACTTGTTTGATTGATGGTTGCCGAAACTGGTTTTCACATTGTCGAGGAAAGTGGGCCATTTTCAGGAAACATTAAGATAGGTTTTCAAATTCTTGAAAAGCATTTCTGGCGGACAATAGGAATTACATATGAAAATGACGAGTGTTTTTCTTTTCAAACAGTGCTTTTGTATCGATTCATATGAAAAGAGAAAAATCCTTCAGCAGGATAAAAAAAATTGAACCTGATTTTACAAACAACAAACGGGGGCTACTGATACAACTTATCACAACTACCCTTTACGCAAATAATCAATGCGGCAATGCCAATCAGAGGCGGCTCTACGTTAGTGTGACTGGGTTCACATGGACAATAGGATATGTTGCCAAGGAAACGAGTGCCTTCCTGTGTCCTCTTAGTTTTCTCTCAAGCTCTCTGATCTTTTGGGTGATGGAATGAAGGCAACATTGACACGCCAATTGGAGTGAGACGCGTAAAATTAAAGGGGAAAAAAAGGAAAACGTTCTCAATGACAACAAAAAATTCTAGCAAGAAAATCTAAGAACACAACTTCAAGATAAATCCATGTCCACCTATCCTTTCCGAATGGTTACAACATAGAGGCCTATGTTGGATTTTATTATGAGTTTAGATCAATTAATATTTTTTTCAGTCAAACAGAAATTCAATTAGGAGTTTAGATCTATTAATCAATTGGAAAGAAAAGTAACTGTCAAATGGATTACCAAATACACAGATCTTTTAAGGAGGGCAATGATAAAATTTTCTTAGACAACATACCTGCGCGTGGTGGTAATCTGAACTCATGTTTACAACTAATTTCTCAAGATAAGGTGAACCTTGCAGCAGGCTTACTATGCCAGGGATGTCCCATTTCAGGACATGAGAATTCAGTGTCAAAATTTTGCAGCGTGATACCAGAGAAGGCAGACCCTTCAATTCCCCATATGATAGAACCTTAAGAAGTAGAGAAATCAAAGTGGTTACGACGATTTTGACAACATTCCTATGATGCTTTGTATGGAATAAATTGCAAGCAGCTTTTGGCAAGTATAAAATTTGCAAATAAACATTTCAAATGAATATGATTCTATTTCTTGTTTGAGACCCTATTGCACTTAAGTACAGGTAGAGGCACCCTAAGAAACACAGACAAGTCTACCGGACTCAAGTATCGGCATGTGACAAGACACAACACGACACCTGCTAATAAGTGTCGGATACTTGTCTCATTTTTATGTTGTTATTTCTAGTCAAACAAGGTGGGAAGACACAAAGATTCCTTTCTCCAGCGATGGGAGTCATGGTAGGAGGTTATAATGCAATCCTTAAGAGAGGGCCGAGAGGCCAGATTCAAATTTGGGGAGACACTAAGATTCCTTTCCCCAGAGATGGGGACACGTTAGAGTCAAAGTTGCCATGAGTAGTTTATGACTACTTATTAGTGACTCTTGATTAATATCTTCGAGCTATAACTACCATTAACATGATTTGTGTTTTTATGTCAAATTTGACAAAGTAATGTTTTACATTTTGTACAAATTCTATAAGATCCACCTAACTCCAACTAGTAACATGTTTACAATGTTCCATGTATCCCCAACATGTCCGTATCCTAATTTTTTGGGAATGGGCGTATCCATACGTCCTTGAGCCTTAGTTGCTATTCCGTGTCTTTCCTACAGGTTGATGGGCTTAATGCAGAAGCAAGGGCTGGAATCCCTGGTGAGCACAGAGGAATCCTGTGTGATCGTCACCTCTTTCGGATCCTTAAACACTGGCTGGACGCAGGGGACCCAGATCCTTTTTACAACCCTCTGAACGATTATGTGATCCTACCCACTTTATTCGAGATTGAAAGGCACCAAGAGAAAGGCTTTCAGGTGACTTCACTAAAGGAGGAATGGGAAATCATGGGGGAAGATCAAGATGACCAAGAAACTGGGGCTGCTGACCGGAAGCCTTTGGTCAGTTCAATCTCTGTTTCTAACGTTGGAGATGAGAAGTCTATGCGGGAAGAGGCGCGGGCCACCGTTATATTTCACCCTCTGGGTAAGGGTAGGCAGCATGTTGAATTGAATGCTGTGAGTGTGACCGCGAATGTGTAAAAGTCTATATAGGGTTGAAATTGTTGTACAATACTGTGGAAGAGGGGAATACATGCTTGTGTGTGCGTGCGTGTGTTTATAAGTGTACTTGTTTGTATATACTATATAGCTGTGTATGAGCATTCTAGACATATCTTCTTTCCTGTGAGTGTGATGTGTGAACATATAATTGTACAGAGCATTGCCTATAAAAAAGAATCTACTGAAGTAAACAGTATGTTTGGTCTCCGTTTGGAAGGATATGGATTTCAAATGAGGGGATTCGATGTTCAAGTGTTACAAAAATCTAAGAAGTTTAGCTACAGGTGGCTTGTGAAACTAGAGTGGAAGATTAAAGTAGACAAGATGCCTGCTATTTCAAAGTTCAATTGTACCAGAAAAAGAAGCTTCAAGTTTGAACTAGGTTGAAGAGCATTTGTGTTCCCTTTTTAAGAGAGAGAGAGAGAGAGAGAGAGAGGGGGAGGGAGGTCGTGATCTCTATTCAGGTATGTTGTTTTGATTACCTAGGAAAAGAAACATTTCAGAAACAAATAAAAAATGTAGCCGGAAACAATGAGACAATGAGACAATGAGAAGAATATGAAAACATCATTGTTGGATTTTTTTATTAGTGTCTAAACAACTCAATAAAAGGGCAACCCAGTGGCCAGTGCACGAGATTCCCGCTCCTGCAGGGTCTTGCGTAGAGTTGGATTGTTGGATTTTTTTAATAGGTGTCTAAACAACTCAATAAAAGGGCTACCCAGTGGCCAGTGCACGAGATTCGCGCTCCTGCAGGGTCTTGCGTAGAGTTGGATGCCCAGAGCACGAGATTCGCGCTCCTGCAGGGTCTGGCATAGAGTTGGATGCCTTATGCCTGCAAGTGGAAAGGCTGTTTCCATGACTTGAACGCACGACCACCAGCTCAAATTGGGGCAACCTTACTGTTGCACTAGACCGCCCTTCATCTAAACTACTCAACGTTTCAGTATATATCTTAGAACTTCAACATGCTTTAGTGCGTATCGATACATGTTGGTGGAAACATTGGAATTTCATAATTCCACTAATGTGTTCCTTTCTGTCTCCAACGAAACCGAAACGCTTTGGCTGTTCTGCAGGAAACAGAACAAAATTTTCCAAGCATTTACTGTAATCCATGTTAACTGCTGCAATTAGCACAAGGGTTACAAATTTTTATGTATCGCAACTAAGAAGCACAATTAACTCGTAGCTCAACTTGAATTCCCTTAATATTTGACAATGGTTAACTCACATATTTATACAATCCTAGTCTCTTTTATAAAGGTAGAAGACATGTACTTGGGCATCTGAATTTTCGCTCTTACATAGCACTGATGTCCAAACAACTTCATCCATTTCAAAGTTCAGCACTTTCAGCAGATTCACAGGATATCTCAAGTTATTTTACAACCCGAAGAATCATAGGGATAGAAGTAAACTGATATCTGAATATCATTCTATGACAAGTTGATAATTGATGTTAACCAATTTCAAAGAGCAATGTCAGAGAGATTGTTGGATTGTTAAAGCCACAAACCAAAGTAGCTTTTAAAACTACATAAGTTACTTAAATACACAAGAAAAGACAATACGTTGAGAGCATAACTAGATCACTGTACCTTTGCAGATTCTACAGGAACTGTCCTGTCCCATCACCATCGACGCATACGTAGTTAGCCTGCATTGCAAAAGCTATTGTATTAACTGATCAATCAAAACATGGATATAACACATACATCACTGTCTTTCATACAATACTAGCATTCATTCAAATGCAGCCATGCATCTCGCGCACGTGCATAATGCATTTAGAGCAGTGATGATATTATATTATCTCAATACGGAATGAAACATAATTTACCATTAAAGATGGTAATTGTTGTAAATCTGTGACAGGTGCCCCCTCACTTCCATAACTGCAGGGCAATAAACCAATATCAGAAACTAATCATTTGATTCAGATCTTTCTGTTTAGGGTATTAGCACTCAGTATCTTAAGCATCAACCCTTTTTTTTTTTTTTTTTCTTGATCTCCTAAGTACAGAAGCCATCATAATTTTACCACTAAGTTGCACGGTTAAGAGAAAACTTATTTCAAAATGCTTCCAAGACAATATTACCACACGCTATGAGGTGTCTCAAGATTTGTCCCATATGCATTGTAGAATTTGACTTGAGGTGGAAGCTTGGCAGAGGATAAGACCTTTCGTTTCTCATTAGCCCATTTCAAGATCCCTAAGTTGAATGGTAATGAGATATCCACCCCGTCATACTTCACCTGGATGGAAAAAAGACGAGATCAGACCAATACAGGTATTGAACACTCCTAGTACTGATCCCAAAACTCAATCCGTAAAAAGAGCTAGCAAAATGCTGGTCATGAAAATTCATACAAAAAACAACTAAGAATTTTACGTCATGTATGGTATCCAACGAATGGTTCTACATTCTGGTTCAAATTCCAGAATGTGGGAAACTTACATGCAATGATGTTGATTCCCAGAGATTGTGTAAAAAAATAAATCAGACATCTTCATTTGGTTCAATATACCTACCAGACTGAAATTAAAACTGACTTTTTCCTGAAAATATATACATACAACAGGAAAAAGGGAATAAAGAAACTACATTTGGTAGAAGTAACGCTTGAACCAGGGCCTCACACTTGATAAGGGGTTGCTTATCCAGTAACCACTAGGCCAACCATGCTGTCTTGCTAAAACTGAAACTTCAACAAAGCCAACTAGCACCATGTTCCAACATTCTCAGTGACCTTTTGAACTCCCAATGTGTAGATCATCCATGCAAAAATCAAGTTGGTCAATTATTCTTAAGTGCTGGATGGAATCACGTTCAGAAAATGGGCTTCAGAACAACCGTCCATTTTCTTTCAAGACAAACATGATTCCATAAGATGGATACAAATGCCCGATTAAAGCTGATCTTTAGTGTGAAGAATCTATACATTGGAGGTCACAAAACGAACAACTCGTATAGTCGAAGCAGGACCCGTGGTGGACCCTGTGGCTGGACAATGTCATTCAGTGCAGGGAGAAGCTGGATGCTAAAAGAATGACATCGTAAAAAAGCACAAAATAGTAATAGTGGTATAACTTTATCAGGCTCCTTTAACATGAGAAAATCATAGCGTACCGTGTTAGTTGAAAGAGCTTCCGTGAAAATTGAGATACTTTCTTCCGGGGAATAAGACTCCAGCAAAATATTTGAGTTTCCATCACTATCACAGTTTTGTTTCCAAATTTGAAGAAGGGGACTGTTTTCCCAACAGAAATCAGGACAAGCCATCAATTCATAAAATGACGGGCACTCTAGCAGCTGGAATATCACAGCTCGTAGATATTAGTCTAAAAGAGATAACAAGAAAAAGTTAACAACAATAATCTTGAACATCGTAAAAGTAAATTCTTCTCTTTTATTTATTAACCACCACAATACAGTACAGAACATTCACGTATTCTGGGCCGCCAATCTGATCTTCTTCTCCAGCCTCCGTCGCGGTGCTTTTCGCAGGAGGTGAGGTGGGGCTTGGCATGGGCCTGGGAGCTGTATGGGTTCAGATGAGGGGTTGGATCTCGGGTGGTTTCGTGCAGTGGCGGTTCTACTTTCGGTTGGGCACTACCGGAATGGTCTAATGGTGTCGCGGAGCCCCGTCGGCAGGTGATGGTGGGATTTCCAGATAGGGCTGCAAACGAGTTGAGTCGAGCTTCACCATGTTCAAGCTCGGCTTGCAAGTATTTATGTTGGCTCGAGCTCATCACGAGCTGCCAACCTTCAGCTCGAGCTCAGCTCGAAAACATTTTGCTCGGCTCGCTTGAGCTCGAAAAGTTAATTGCTCGAAGCGCTAAGTAAGTGAAAGGGGTGGTCTCCCCTTTTAAAATGTTTTCCAAAAAAGAAAATAAGTTCTGCTAAATTTGCTGCATATATTAGCACACATTCATCTTCCACAAAACAAAATCATCAAGCAGTTCCGGATTTAGTTTTTCTCTATATCCACCAGGGAAACCATGCAGTGGCGTATGGGATAATATATGTGAACCTGATAGAGAAAATAAAAGTTTCCATGCTTCAAAAATGAATCCAACAAACACAATAACTGACATATTATAACAAGAATGCACACTAACTAGTGAAATTACCTTGCATTTATGAATTAAAGCTGCACCATGTAGTATCATAGCAGAGAAAACTCAGCAAAACAAAAGACTAACAAATTAAACTAACTATATGCTTGCTCAGACTTTCATATCGGGCATAACCTTAGTCACATATTCCTTTTGTTATGACTCTTCACTTGTGCTCTCAATCCTCGCTCTCATGAATTTTAATATTTTAGGATGTTTTCAAAAGATGCTTTCACACTCGCACTCCAGCACATCCACCATGTAACTGAGGTCATAACAAGTGAATTCATATCAATCATAGTATCAGTGGATTCAATACCAAAGAAATTGAGAGAATACGAAAACATAATGGTAATGCCACATAAATTCAACCCAAAATCTAAAAATTCCACGTTTATAAAAGAGTAATTATAAAGAGGATGAGCATAAGGAAGTCAGATTTTTTAAAAGGATATGTATACCAATAGAAGGATCAAAGAGGGACCAGAGCTTGGTCCGGCACTTGTAATCGGCGCTGAGAATTCGAACCCATACGCGGTCTTCTCTTCCCTTGTCGTCGACTGCTTTGAGAATGGAACCGGCGATACCGGGCACCAAGAGGACAGGGTCGAGGTCCGGGTCCACGTAGGGCTGTGGCTTCTTCCTGATGAGTTTCAACCAAAGCTCCACCGATTCAACGATGTCCTCCAATAACATCACCATCTCCAAACCCCACCACCACCCAATTCAACAATCCAATTCCAACCCCTCTCTCTCTCCCTAAATATTTGCAATTTAGAATGCGGGATGTGTGTGGTGTGTGAATTCTTCGCCGGATTTTGGGGGTAAATTATATTCAGGGGGATTTAATTAGGGTTTGGAGCCATAATTTTGTCGCAGAAGGGGAAGGTTGGTGGCGGAGGAGGGAAAGCCGTGATGTTTCTCTACCCTGTTAACAAAAGAGAGATGAATGGGTGGGGACTTTTTTGGTCCAATTTTTCCAATTAAGCCCCTGGATTGGAGGGGCTAAGGTTAGTGTCCAGGGGTATTTACGTCAACCTGGATATGAGCCGTGTATTTTGTACTGTAGTCCAGATGATCCACGTGTCGCAGATCTCCAACATCAGAACGATCTAGGTTTTCCTGCGTCTCTTCTTCCCTCTTCGCTACTACTGTATTCTGCTGGGTTTCTTAACGAGGACGCTCTGCCTGTGAACCTAGGTCTCTTTGCCATGCTTCTGCCGCCATTAAATCCAGGTAATCGATCTCGACCGCATCTTCTCTCTGGAAGAATCGGATCATTGTGAATCGTCAAGTTTTACTCCAAATTCGATCTGCCAATTCATTTTTGTTGGTCACATACAGATTAGGAATTGCTTTGTCTGCTAAATTTTGGATAGAGTCAGTTGTAATTGGGGTGAAATTTGTATTTTGCCAGTCGTTGCATGTTCTGTTACCTTCTCGCTAGCATAAAGTCGTTCCTGGTTTGGTGACTGAGATCAAGGATTTGTGCACGGCAGAAGGTAAATGCTATGGGGGATTAGTTTTCCATTTTGTCTTTCTCTCAAATGCTATGATGGGAAAATATTTAAGTTGGTAGACCAAAACTGCTCTCAATTTTTAGTTTTCTATATGCAATTTGCTTCTTAGCTGCGTATGATTCGTCCACTTTTAAGTTTTTCCCCTGAGTTATGCAAAGCTCATTTTCCCCCTCTGTTGAGTTCGCAATTTGTGAATCTAGATAATGAAATTACATGTAGTTGAAGTCTCAATAATGCTTGTGCACATCATATATGCTTACGTTTGCTTGTTTAGCAATTACAGTATTATGATGATACTTTTAGTATTGGTAGAACTATTTGGTGCAAGTACTTTCGTTGCCCATAAACTTGGGTTGTCTTTTGTTGCGCTATGGTTGTTCGATGTCCTTTTGTCCGGTAGACTTAGGAAAGCCATCCAAGTGAGACATGTGATGTTGGTGGCTATTATTATGTGCTTACCGCTCAAACTGAATAAGAAATCGCTGGCATATCGTACCCATGAGAAGATGGTAAAAACAATATTTAAGAAGCTTGGATCGGCCTAGAAAGACCCAGTTTGATCTGGCATATGTATAATTGATGTTATGGTGCCCGGAGAAAATTAGAGTGAAATATTAACTAATCAACTGAGGTCCTAAAGGCTCAGATGTCTTATTCTCATTAGTTTCAAGGTTTTATGATGGTACTATTCGGTGAATCAATTTTAGTCTTATCAGGAAGTTAGCTATCTGTGATATGCAGCTATGACTTAATTGTGTGTAAAAAATAGAGAGGCTAATTTTCTTTGGGTGTTATGAATCTTATTTGCTGTAAGTAGTCTTGGCATGAAAAAGCTCCATAGCTTATCAGGAAGTTGCAAAAAAGAAGGCTGAGTATGAAAAGCTTACGAATGCTTATAAAAAGAAACAAGTAAATATAGTTGTGTCAATATGATAACATTGACTGCATTGACTGTATTCAATGTAGTTTCCATTAGCTCTCTTAATTCTCCTGTAGTTTTTCTAATTTTCTATACCTCTTCTTTAAACTATATATGTTCTCGCAAACAGTTTCCCTACCTGCGCACTGAAGGAAATAAAAAAAGAAGAAAAAACATGGCATTGTACCTCAACTTATTACAAACACTTGCAGTAAAAATGATACTGCACAAAAGCATATAAGTTCCACCAAAACATGAGGAAAAATATTCTGTATCTAGCATTATTCTCTCTGTGTCTGTGTGTGTGCGTGTGATTATAAGAAGTGAATGAGTTGAGCTGGTCACACAAAGAACTTAGTTACCCTCCTAATATTTTTACAAAGTTGAGGAGCTTAGTTACCCTCACAAGTATTGTTCTTTGATAGATTTCTACATTATTGGTTCAAGAGATGAGGAATCACTATGTTTCCCTTATGCAATTGCTTATGATTGCCAATTTCTCATCTGATTTGTAGGTATTTAGCACTTTTATCTGTCTTGTTAGCACTGGAATTAGATAAAGCCAGATTATTAAAAATTACATATAACTTGTTTAGGCTGATATCATGCTATAAACTTTATATCAATGCAGTTCAACAAGGAATTTATTTTGGTGAATTTTAGAATCTTCGAGAGATTGATTTATGCTTTCTCTTATAAGGGGCGTGGAAGGATAAAGGAGAAAGGGACATATAGAAACTACACAACTCGTAATGATTCTTTGGTTTTTGGTAGTCCTAAATTTTGGGCACTATTTTCATCTTCATTTTAATGTGACTATTTGACTTTAACATACAATTGGGGAACTGAAAATTGTGAAGAACGTCTTGTGTTGATTAGGTTCGTTTGATTGTAGGTAATTTAAAATAGGGAAAAGGATCAGAGGTGCAGTTTCCGGTTTGTGACAATCAGTACTGTTGAAGAACCTGAGAAGGCTGTTGAGATGTTGAACCGATAGTTGGATATTTTCAATCCTATGATTGGTAATGCAGCTAATGCTCTTCTGCATGTAAGTTCTGTTAGCATTTTGTGCTTATGATTGTTTTTGGAGAAGGCATAGTATAGAACATCTGCTCGATTTATTAACCACAAGGACCCCTTTGCATCTGATTGTTAGCCACAAGTGGCACTTGACTCTTATTCCTTCTTTGGGACAGTTCATTTGAATGTTTGAACCTACATGTTACAATATATTTGATAACCCTTGATAATATCAAGCTTTAACTGTTTGAAGTTTGATAGAGTGAATTATTGGAAAAAAAATTAAGTTTCAACATCGTATTTTCTTTTGAATATTCTGGCTTATACCGTTTGAAGTTTTCCACTCACTTGTGATTATTTGTACATTTTCCTGAGCGATGCCTCCATTTTAAACTCTTTTGCTACCTGCATATTTAAGTTTTTGGTAGTAATATATAGGATTTTGAGGCATGCAATGGCATTGAGGAAGTCGCTATGCTCATAAAAGACAAACACATACAAGAGAATTGGAGGTAATTTTCTGCCCAGGCTTTGGTTTTTCCCTGTCTTATTGACTGTTTAACTTGTGTAAACCACATAATTCCCGCCTTCTTTATGGTCAGTTAAGATATGTGAAGATTTTGGGGCATTTAAAGGATGAGGAAGCGATTAAGCAGAAGCTATGTAAACATTTAAACAATCTGGCATGCATTTAGGAAATGTGGAAGCTGAAGTCACATTCTTTGAATTTTTTTGTGATATGGAGATAGTGACCAGCAGTAACTTATGTAAATAACTTCTTAACTATTCTATGCTACAATTTATTTAGCTATTCTCATTCAAAAAACAAACAACGGGCACGAAATCTTCGTGCAAGCACGACAGCATACACCTAGTTATTTTATAGGAGAGAAGCCGTGACGTTACGTCGTGGATCTACTCGAAAATTTTGTTATCTTTGTATAATAAAACTAAACGAGAACGAGATTCATATTGCATATTTTTTGAGATTCATATTAAAAATTATAAGAAATTAAAATTGGCATGAATATCAAAATTGACGGGTCCGGCTATGATGCTCCCAAGCGGTTTTGGGAGCGTCATACTCCCAATGAATTACAGCCCTTGGATGGAAAATAGATAAATCATAACTCTTGGATCAAAACCAAAAACTAAAAGTAGGGTGGTTTGTTAAAAACGAGGTGGTTTTGACCAAAAAAACGAAGGATTACTTACCACAGAAACAAGCAACACTTATCATTGATTAAGGCAACACTTACCATCATATAAAGCAAAACTTACCACACAAACAGACAATACTTACAACAACCGGTTGGTCGATAACAAGTTACCGTTAATTTAAAAGAAAGTACCCTATTTTTTGGCAAAAAATTTGGAGATTTTGGGGATATATATATTCACACCACTTTAAGCTATATACACCATATATTTTACCTCTTTGCTAAGAATTGGGTAGTGAAAAACCTAAAAAATTGTGTTCAATTAACAATCTAGTTTAAAATTTTAATTTGTTGTGAAGATATAATATAATTAGAAGAATTATCTAAAAACAAAAAAATTGAAAAATATTTTCCATAATTTCTAAATAACATTATAAATGTATTTAATTAATTTATTTTTAAATAACCATTTATTATAGATATATTTAAGTAATTTACTTTTAAATATTATGGAAAAACTATATTATAGATATATTTACTTTTAAGTAACTTTTAAATAATCATTTATTATATTTATTTATTTATTTTTAATAGTACCTACCACATTAAATTTTTTTGGATCTACTTGTATTACTTTTATGATAAATTAAATAAAAGCATTTATATTAATAAAATTATTTTTAAAAAAGGATCAAATAAATGAGATATTTCAATTTACTGGTTTCATTTGTGGTTACTGCTACATTGGCCAAGTGATCAATGTTAACCACAAAGACTGTTTACAACTTCATTTGCCAAATGATCAATATTAACCATTTTTGAAATTTGCTAATTGTATAATTTGAAGGATTGAAATAGATAAGTCCATGGTTTATCAATTAAACAAATTAGTCAGCCTACTTTAGCCAATTGTATTAATATTCGCTAATCACTATCAATCAACATCATTGTTAACTACTACATCTGCCAAATATGATTTTAATTGATTCAAATCGTTTGATCAATTGGTTTAACATATAACCAGATCAATCAATTACATGAATCAAAACTTATTGATTGATCGCTGCCAAGTATATTGGTATCAACACTATTAGTTGTTAGATTTGCAAATTATATCATATCGATTAATATAAACTATATTCATGAAATTGAATAGCCCAATTTCATTAAATACTACCATAAATTCAATTAAGAATCCTACAAAATTATTCAATAATTATTAAGCAAAAATATACTAACATAGATATGCTTACTACAAATACTATTACCTATGGAATGGCAAACAAAACTATATTACCTACGGAGAGTACCTACCATTTCCATAACCATACTGTAGACACCCCAATCTGGGCTTTCAGATTAGTTTACTTTCGGTTTTTGAAAAACGGATCAAGAACACCCCAGGAATGATAAGTATTTGAGCTTTTAGTTTTTGAAAAACCCTGGAACCTCTAACCTTAGCCCAAAAACCCTACCGGAACGTGCTGATTTGAAGCTTGCGCACGCAGATTAACTTGACAGGTGTTGGTCAATGGTCAAAGCTTGACCGTTGACCAACGCGTGAGTAAGTGGTACACACGCGCGCTGCTTCCAAACCCGCGCGTGCTGGTCACGCAACCAGGTGTGGTCAACAGTCAAAGCTTGACCGTTGAGCGCGCCAGTCCAAAACTGTCCCCATCACCTTTATGGGTTAGTAAGCTTAACCACCAAGTAACCCACAGCCAGCCTCGTGGACTGGCTGAGCTCCTCTCTTTGCACCATATCTACCTTCCTCTCTCCCTATATATACCCCCCATGGTTCTTCCATTAAAAGGGTTCAAAAATTCATTTTCAAAAGGTTACCACTTTGTACTCTTTCAAGCCAACTAAAGAGATACAAAGGCATCCAAGAGCACAATTTGTTCTTCCTCCTTCAATCATCATACATCCAACCCCTCAATCTAGCCTTCAAATATCAAAGCTCAAATACTCTTTCAAACCCAAAACCAAAGGTATAGCATACTTACTGTTTACTGTTTGATCCCTGAGGGGGGCTAGCAGGGTCAAGGCTGGTAATCAATACCATGCCCTGGCCCTAAAGCTGGCAAGGTTTCAAAACCATGTGAGCTTTAGACCAGCGCGCGCCAGTCATTTATATGCACGCGCCACTCCATGGCTGTGCGTGCGAATCTGCGTGGGGATTGGTTCCTTGCTCTTTTTACGCTTTAATTTGTATATAGATCACTGCGAGCATGTAAATAACCAGTTTACTATTTTCCTTTGTTAGAACTGTTAGCTGTATTTCAATATGCATATCTGTTGTTGTGGAGTACCCCTGGGATCATTCTGGATATGTTCCAGAACCCAGAAACATGTAAACCAAACACTGGTTAAATGATTTAGATTGCGCGCGCGCGCTAGTCTGTATCTGACTAGTGAGTGGCCTTGCATGGGTAACTTGGCCTTAGGCCATTGTTTTGTCCCCACACTGTTTATGGGGTGTTTTGTTAATTTGTAAGGCTTTTCAGTCTATAAACTGTTTATTAACTGCCTGTCAACTGCCTATGAACTGTTTGGTTTGTCCTGGGTGAGCACTAGTCATTTCTAGAGCCCAGAGGGTTGAGAATAAAAGCTGTGGGTTTGAGCTCACTGGCGCGTGCATGTCTCTTAGTGGCACACGCAGGTGTGAACAGCATGCAGTGACTTGTTCAGTGCATGCTGGTTTCTTCCTGCGCACGTCACTCCAAAACGGGGGCTTCCCAGTTTGTTTAAACTCCCACAGGAGTGTTCTCATCCTATACTAACTGCTTTTGCATCCATGCTATCATTCACATCCTACAAATTGTGTTACAGCTTTAATCCCCATTAAACTGTTTCTCGCCCCTAAATGGCTAAAAAGAATTGATTAATCAAATAGAATCTCAAACATCTTTCACAAATGCCTAAGTAAAGACCGATCTTCGGATTGGGCGAGAGGGGTGCCTTAAAACCCGTCCCCTCTTGTAACCTGGCTCCCTAACCCAGATATGGTTATGACGGACTGATTCCTTCACTTTTTCAAATCAAACAACGCGGCAGGTGCTTCGAAATACGGTTTCTTGGGTGTCGGACCTTCAAACCCGAGTTGCGACTCTGTATTCCGAGCGCTTGCTTCACCGCTTGTGCTCCCTCGATCCGCCTTACATTTTAAGGGCACGTTGCCCACAGTGGCAACTCTGCTGGGGATAAGATCAAATCAATATTGGTCTATACTTAGATTTTAATACACTTGAGAACAATCCCACAAAAGTCTGTCAAAGTAGTGAGCTTCGCGCCGCTAAAGAAAGGATTGGTGATTTAACAGGACCTCGTGTCCAGCCATCCTAACTGGGGCTTTTCCGATTGTTCTCTCATGTAGTTTGCTCTAAGTATTGATTAATAAATAGTATTACATTGATTTTTGTGGGGGCCCAATTTTGGGTCCCTAAAAATGATCCGATCATTTTATTAGTTTTAAAATATTTTTTGCGTAACCCTGTAAAAAAATCAGCTCAATGGGGTAAATGTAAGTGTTTGATCCAATCTTACAACTTTTTATTCAAAATTTTAATCCATAATTCTGAATGAAAAGCTGTACAATTGGATCATACACTTACATTTATTTTATGGAGCTGATTTTTTGCAAGATCGCTTGAAAAAATATTTTAGAATTAGTGAACAGATCGGATAATTTGTGTATGACCCAAAAATGGACCCTACAAAAAATTTGTGCAAAATATGTGAAAAAAGTCTTATGTGGATAGCAAAATTGGAGAGAGAAACATGTTTTCCGTTAGTTTTTGGACGGAGATTAACGGTAGGGGTTTAATTGATGAATTTTTTAATACGTCAGGTGTTTATGTGATGTTTTGTTAAGGTCAGGCATCCATGTGTGATTTGCATGAAAAGGTATTTATGTGATGTTTTGTTAAGATCAGGTCTCATGTGTAATTTGCACGAATGCTACGGTGGTAATATGAAATTTTCCTCCTTTTAAAGCTGGAAGACAGAAAGAGAAAGTAGTGGGTGAAGCAAAAGCGGGGTAAGAAATGGAGAGCAGTGAAGAAGAAGACGACTTCCCATCCATCGAATCCGTCACTCCACAGTCCAAAATCGACACCATTTACCAGTCCAACACTGAAAAGGTTAATAACTTTCATCTCTTTTTCCCATAGTCCCATTGGTTTGGTCACTGAGAAAATCCAGTCGAGGGAAATTAAAGTAAAGCCCAATGGTGTGTTCTACTTCAATTTCCACAAGTTCCAAACAAACCTGAGTGTTGAAATTTCTCCATTTTAACCTTCATCATTGATTAAAGTTGTTTAATGGGTTTTCGTTACATTTCTTGGGATAAGAATATCGGCAGGAACATTCATGTTTTTGAAAATAAAAATTGTTTACGAAATAGAGTCCCACATTGCTTGGGTGTGGAATGGGTGATCACTTAATAACATTTAGGACCTCTCCACTCATTACCAATTGGTTTTGAGATGGACATAAAGTTTTCACATGGTATAAGAGCGGGGCCCGTTCCATCCCACATTTTAATAAAAAAAATTACAATCCACACCCGGCGATGACAGACCAATAAAAAGGTTGCGTGGTGATAGGACCACACGTGACAGATCTCAATAGCGGCTGCACGTAATGGGGATGTTACCATATTGCTTGAGAGTGGAATGGGTAATCACTTAATAACATTTACATTTGAGACCTCTCCACTCATTGCCAATTGATTTTGAGATGGATATAAAGTTTCTACATGGTATCAAAGCGGGGCCCGTTCCACTCCACATTTTATAAAATTCACAATCCACACCGCACGATGACAGACCAGCAAAAAGGCTGCACGATGATAGGACCCAAAAGTGGCCACACGTGACAGACCTCAAACGCGGCTGCACGTGAGGGAGATGTTAAGGAAATAGAGTCCCACATTGCTTGGGTGTGGAATGGGTGATCGCTTAATAACCTTTGGGATCTCTCCACTCATTGCCAATTGGTTTTGAGATGGATATAAAGTTTCTACAAAAATTACTTAAATGGGTTCTTGCGATAAGTTGGGAATATTTCAAAAGTTTGATCAGAACCATTGGAGGGGTTCTTATCTCATTAACCTTCTAAACCAAATTAACACTGAAATTTGATGAAAAATTGGATGAAGGACTGGGAGGTTTTCTTACTGCGAGGACTCTATTAAAGTCACTACCACTATATTAACACAGACTTTTCTTCATAAGGTGAAACCACGGTGATATCTGTGTGAATATTTGAACAAAAGTGAATGCACACAAATCAATATTCATCGGGATAGAAGGTGAAATAAAATTAGGTGGAGTCATTGAAATAAAATTACATGCGCCACAACGAACAACAACCATTGAAATGACATTACGTGCACCACACAGAACTTAGTAGGAGGTGACTTTAAAAAGGGCAAATTAAAAGATTACAAAAGTACTATGGGTTACATAAGTGTTGAAGAGCCCCACCCCCCCCACCCCCCCCCCCCCCCCCCCATTGGCCATAGTGTAAATCCTAAGGATGGGGCGGAGGATGAGGTTGGAGTTGGTATGGCTGCTGTCTTTGCCAAGTGAAAAGGTGCCGTTGAAGAGAAGGATTGGTTTGATTGTTGTGACAATTCTGTTTTGAATGAGTTTTTGCAACCTAGCCAAATATGATGTATGATGTGCTTGCACGTGTGGGCGTAGATGTTTGCCTCCTGGTTAGTTGAAAATGGGTTTGAACACACCAAACACCCTAACAAATGGGTGCGGACGCATTAAACACTCCTCTCCTTAAAATGTTTTTTTTCCTTCAGGTACTTTACATCGCAGACAGGAGCGTGAATCTAGAGAGGATTTCATTTGATTGTTTGGTATAATTGTTCCTAATTATGTCTCTCTTTTGTTTTTTTGTTTTATTGAAAATTGTCTCTCTTTTGTTTAACCACGAAAAAATTACATATAAAAAGGACGCAACTCTTTGAGCTATTGATATGCAATATGTATGCTCCTGAAGAGGTAGAAGCCCCTTTACTATCTCAGTTTTGTGTTTTTAAGCTGTTTTTGCAGTGTAGCCGAATATGGTGTCATATGCCTGCATGTTTTAGTGTAGATGTGTGCCTTCCCCGATATGTTTAATAGCGTTTCAATTTGTTACTTTTTAGGCTTTGAGATAGTCAAACGCCTACCACAACAATTTTCCCCGCATTTCCTTGGATAAATGCAACAATTATAAGTTGAAAACATTATGCATGTAGGGAATCAGGAAACTCTGTTTTGAGCTTTTGGATTTAAAGGATGCAGTGGAGAACTTGTGTGGAAATACTCGCACAAAATACCTGGCTTTCTTGAGGTAATGTAGTGTGTTTGTTTTTCTGCTGACATGTCTCTTTTCTGTTGATAGCACACAATGAGCGAATTTGTGAATAACCATAGGAACCAAACATGACATATACCTCTGCAAAAATGTCTCTATAAAACTTCCTAATATTTCCAATCTCTCTCTAAAGCCTTGGCTGTGGTTGCATGACTATTGACATAGACTGTATAGGGCGAAAATGAACTTGATATCCTGTCTACTTTTGGTGTGTTCATAATGGGAGATCGTGGTAGAAAGTTAAAACCATCAAGGAACCAAGTTTTTACATACGTAAGTGATGCATTTTACAAATTTTGCCCATTTCTTGATGAATCTTCATTACTTGGAATAGTAAATTTAAGAAGTCAAATGTAGTTCATTGTTTAGTGTTTGATGATTGTGAAGCTCAGACATGTTTTCCACGACACGCTTGCGTAAGTGCAATGACTGGGCTAAGGTCATTGTGTTGTCCTGTATATTGAGTAACTTGAGTTATATTGTCAGAAACATGAAGCCTCAAAACGTTGCACCTAAAGCCACTAAACTCCTAAAGTATCAACATTTCATATTTTGGGACTGCTAAACGAACTAGCAGTTCAAAGAGTCATTGACTTCTCATGGGTATTGCCATAGTCAGTGTTACCGGTCTGACGAATTTTAGTAAAATTGTTGAGATATCACCTCCTTGTTGAATATATGTCCTGACAAACATTGTGGCTATTAAATGATTCCTCAACTGCATATAAGCTTAGTTGAATGTCTTTCCGTTCGATAACTTTGGCAAATAGATCTGATCCACATATGCAGAATATTAGTTATGGTGATTATTGCAGGCTATCTGAAGAAGTGGTGGAAACGGAGCATGAGTTGAATGATCTACGAAAGCTTATTTCTGCTCAAGGTATCCTTGTGCATGATTTGAAGAGTGGTGTATGCTGTGAATTGGATGAGTGGAACCAAGTTATTGGTGACATCCGGGAAACTGAGCAAAACCAGGAAAATTCTAAACTTGAGGATCCCTCGCCAAATGAAGCAGAAGATCACAGAAGGATATTTTTGGAGAATGTTGATGTTCTCTTGGCTGAGCACAAAGTGGAAGAAGCATTGGAGGCATTGGACGTTGAAGAGACAAGTCACCCAGAGCTGAAAGGCTCAGGAGATACTTCATCTGCTGAACCCTCGTCATACAAGTCCGCCTTTCTGAAAAGAAAGGCAATGGTTGAGGATCAGCTAGTTGAGATCACTGAACAACCCTTGGTTGGTATTCTTGAACTGAATAAGGCTTTATCTGGCTTAGTAAAGCTTGGAAAAAGTGCTTTGGCTAATCAGTTACTGTTGAAATCTCATGGATCGCGACTTCAAAGAAACATCGAGGCTTTTCTTCCATTTTGCCCTAGTTACCTGGAAACATATTCAGCCACATTATCGAACCTTGTGTTTTCGGCTATCTCATTGACATCAAAGGACTCTAGCTTGGTGTTTGGTGACAATCCTACTTATACAAATAGAGTCATTCAATGGGCAGAATGTGAAATTGAATCTTTTGTACGGTCGGTTAAGGAGAATGCTCTTCCTTCTGAGACGGTTTATGCTTTGCGTGCAGCCAGTATTTGTGTTCAGGCCAGTCTTAGTCACTGTTCTGCATTGGAATCGCAAGGCCTAAAACTCTCAAAGTTGCTTTTGGTGCTTTTGCAACCATACATTGATGAAGTCATGGAGTTGAATTTTAGACGGGCCAGAAGACAAGTTCTTGACTTTGCTGAAACAGATGAGAGCTTGCCACTGTCACCTCGCTTTGCCTCTCCGCTTTCTATTTTTGCAACATCATCTGATAACTTTCTCATCGGTTGTGGAATGAGGTTCATTTTCATCATCAAAGTATGTTGATTCTAGGGAATGGAAACTTATATAGTACATGGTTTGCTTTTGGGTACACTAGAAACAAAATATTTGCTTGGCATAAACATCAGGGATTGCAGAACTATTAGTATTTTGAGAATGACTTTGACCATGTGATTCATGTTGTTACTCAAGAGTCTACAGAACCATTTTTCCTATGATATGACATGCATTAGAAAATCTTAGGTGGCCTATAATCGGACTTTTTCATCTTATAAATTGACTGTCAAGTGTCAAACCATATTCCTTGTCGTTGTCCACCTGTATGTGGTCCTGATCTTTTGTGATTTTTGCAATGACACTTAGCATCTAGTAATCCGAGGAAACAAGCTTCTGGAATTAGTCCATGTGCCAGAAATTTTTGAGCTTGTTAGTTCAGATTCATGTAGACTCTACATACACTAGGAGGCATGGTCACTCCTCCTAGCATACTGCATCCCCTGTATCTGGTAATGATACTTGTCGAGCATTAATATATAAGTGCAAGACCCACGTCCTAATGTATATATATATTGTTTCCATAATTCATCTGGATGAGTCTATGCTTCAGACATACATTAGAAAGGCCCGTCCATCGCGGGGTATGCACATTAAACTCTTCTCGGCGCTTCTCACAAGCTTCCAGAAATTATAATGGAGGCGTTCATGGACACAAATGAGTTACCCCTGGGGTCTTAACACAAGCCTCGAAAAACTAAATGGAGGATTAAAAGAATTACACATTTGGCTATTTAGTTATTGCGATGGTAAACCTTTTTAACTGCTGAGGGTTTCCTATTTCAACTTTCATCAACATGTGAACTTAGAGAATCAATTAATTACTAATTTCCGTATAAATAATTATATCTTTGCTCAATTCTGTTCTTCATTCTTTAAAAAACTGCCATGATTTTTTGTCCAGTTTTGTGTCATATACTTGTCATGTCTTCGCATTCATGCCTTGTGGTATGATGTATTGGTAATGGTAGAGACGTGTTCGTGTAAACGGGGTGAGTAGATCGTGCATGCTTATTTGAACATGAATCTGGTACCAAGTCAAACTCAGATCTCAAAATTCTCTGCATGGATATGCGGTGTGATTGGCTGGATGGTGACTTAAATTTGTTTTGTTATACTTTGGGGATGTGTAGATAGCTCAAATATCTACATGGCTGTTGCCACATTCGTGGTTTAGTTATCAATTGATAATGTAGAGGATGACATATTCTTTGCAGGAGATCGTAGAGCAGTTAACTCCGCTTGTCATTTTTCACTTTGGAGTGAACATCCTGACCAGAATTTCAGATCTATTTGACAAGTATGTGGATTCTTTGATTAAAGCATTACCTAGCCATTCTGAAGATGACAATCTTACAGACTTGAAAGAAGCTCTACCTTTTAGAGCAGAGACGGACTCTGAACAGCTTGCGCTATTGGGAACAGCATATACTGTTGCGGACGAGCTATTACCAATGGCTGTGTCCAGAATTTTGACTGCACTTAATGAAAGCAAGGAAGCAGGGACTGGAGTAGGTGATAACATCATTGCCACATCAAGTAGTACTATAGAACTCAAGGATTGGAGGCGCCGTCTTCAACAATCACTGGACAAGCTCAGAGATCACTTCTGTCAACAATATGTTTTGAGTTTCATTTACAACAGAGATGGGAAAACGCGTTTAGCTGCACAGATTTATTTAACTGGTGAAGGAAAGGATCTGTTCTGGGATTCTGATCCTCTGCCTTCACTACCCTTCCAGGTTGTCTTTTCCTCCTCAAACTGCCGAAAGTATCATATTTGGTCGATGTTTTTACTCTTCAATTTTGCATGGTTTTGTTAATTACGATGTTCCTTATCGTGTCAAAAGTAATGGTAACTTGTAAAATATTCTATGAGGAACTTTTAGGAACGTGGACATTGGATCAACTTTAGCCACTTCGTGCAATCTTATCTGCTTTAGTTCTTCTATTTCCTTGTAATGGAAATTTGTTTCAGGTGTTTGAATCGTTTTCCCCTGCCAGTCTATAGTTGCATTTGGTTATTAACTTGTTTGTCTGTTTCAAGTTATTTTATCGATCTTTCATGTTTTAGCTCTGCTAAATGTTGTGGTATTAACATGTTTGAGTGCAGTTTTACCTTGTACTTGCAATCCTTCTGATATTAATACGCAAAGGAAATACCCCTTTTGGTGTCCTTTCTTGAGATTGTGTATTTTCTTCTACTGCCAAAGCTGTGTTCCTAAAATTGAACTTTTACACTAAAAGATTTTTAGTCTCTGTCAACTGGTATGGGCAAAATGGTAAAAGACTAAATTGATGAGTACCCATCCTTCACCCAGTATCCACATTAATAGATCACCCTCTCTTCCTCTCTAAAACTACCCCTTTTGATCTCTCTCTCTCTCTCTCTCTCTCTCTCTCTCTCTCTCTCTCTGTGAAAACTTTTGAACATGTTGAATGACGGGGAACAAGATCACAGAAGTTAAAATTGGTGGGTAGATTGTGTTATGCAAAAACTTACAGAGAGCATTCTTCAAAGTACTACCTCAATGTCTTTCAGTTCATTTTGAATCCGTCTTCTTGCTGCAAAGTGCAATTTTGTAGCAACATGGGAATGCAAAATGTGGTTTAGTGAGTTTTTTCTTTTATGTAGCCCAAAAAAAATAGGTATCTCCTTTTCTCGTTTGCAGCTAGTCCTCTTGATTTCTTGCTGAAGATATTTCACGGTATGGTTGCAGGCACTATTTGGGAAGCTGCAACAGTTAGCAACTGTGGCTGGAGATGTGTTGGTCGGGAGAGAGAAAATACAGAAAACTTTGCTTGCCAGGCTAACATTGACTGTGGTTATGTGGTTATCTGATGAACAGGAGTTCTGGGGTGTGTTAGAGGACCAGTCTGCACCTCTTCAGGCATCAGGGCTGCAGCAGGTGATTTTCTATCCAGATTGCCTCCTTATCCATTTTTTCAACTGTAAAGTTGAACATACGTTAAGAAATGTAAATCAACAAAAGATGGGAAGGTGAGCTGAGCACAGTTGTATTGCAGATATAGGGTCCAAACCGTCCAATATTCTTGCATGTGCACAGCACAGCTACTTTCGCTTGGGGGTTAATTTGGATTTTGTTCTTGATTCCTGATTTTAATTTCCTTTGAATTCATTTTAATTAGGAAGCTTATCAGTTGTTTCCTTATAGTATTTGGATTCTTATTTTTTAAAATCTTTGTTAGGGTTTTAGCCTCTATAACTAAGAGCTTTGACATAGCTGTTGAGTAAGAATTGATTGATGGGAGATTTGGTGATCGGTCCCCTATAATGATTTTATAAACCCACAAGTCCACACACCCTTGGGTACCGTATGAAGTGCTTAAAACCCTAAATCCTATGAAAGTGCCTAAACCACTAAAACCCTATAATAGGAAAGTGCACTCTAAAACCCTATGAAAGTGGTACCTGAAACTAGACAAGTGTAAAACAGAGGGGAGAAAACTGATATGTGTTATTGATTCATAGATGATTACTAGGAGGAAGCGAAATCGGGCTGCAGTGTGGGTCTTCGTGAAGAAGTCAGCCAACTGCAACGTGGGGGAAACAAAGGGTAAGGTAATGGTAGCTGACTGAAGATGCTGACAAACAAAATGGCAATCGATTTTGATGTGCTTGGTACATTCATGAAAGACCGAGTTGTGGGCTATCTGAATAGCACTTTTATTATCACAATACAGAGGCGTAGGAGAAGAGATATGGAGCCAGCGGAGCCAAACTATTTCTGAGGTAGCATGAGCAATAGCACGATATTCAGCTTCAGCAGTGGAACGAGCAACAACAAATTGCTTTTTTCTTTTCCAGGAGATAAGGGAATCACCTAGAAAAACACAAAGGCCAGAGGTTGATTTGCGGTCACTAATATCTCCTGCCCAATCAGCATCGACGTAAGCTTGAAGAGTCAAACTTGACGTAGAAGAGAGCAAAAGACATTGATGGATAGTACCACGAACATAACGCAAAATGCGTAATAGGGCGGCCCAATGGATAGACTGAGGAGCACAAACATACTGACTCACAATATGAACAACATGGGCAATGTCAGGCCGAGTCACAGTAATATAAACCAAGCTGCCCACCAACTCACAATATTCAATAGGATCCTCTAAAGGAACACCATCAGAGGGAGAGAACTTGGCATGGAGCACAAGAGGAGTGTCAACTATTTTGTTATCAGTGAAACGAGCATGGTGGAGAATATCAGTAACATACTTGGACTGGCCCAGAAGATACCCTTTAGGAGAAGAAGCAACCTCAATACCAAGAAAATACTGAAGAGCGCCCAAGTCTTTCATTTCAAACTCACGGAAGAGATGACATTTCACGTCATCAATAGGAGCAGAATCAGAACCAGTGATGATCATATCATCCACATACAACAATAGAAGGATCAAACCGCGAGAGGTGCGCCAAAGAAAGAGCGCAGAGTCGTGCATACTAGGCTGAAACCCAATCTGAAGAACCACATCTTGAAAACGGGCATACCAAGCACGAGGAGATTGTGTCAAACAATAAAGGGCGCGGCGCAAGCGACAAACAAGACTAGAGGGATGAGAGAAGTTGGGAGGAGGACACATATAAACCTCTTCAGAAAGATACCCATTAAGAAACACATTCTTCACATCTTACTGATAAAGAGGCCACTGATCCACAGCAGCAACAAATATCAAAGTGCGAACAGTGGTCATTTTGGCGACAGGTGCAAAGGTCTCATAATCAATCCTATACTCCTGGGAAAACCCCTTAGCATCTAAGCGGGCTTTGTAGCGTTCCAAGTATGATTTTGAGCAAGAGCAATAAGTTCAACACTCATGGCTTCCACCCAATTAGGATCATTACAAGCTTCTTTATAAGACTTAGGCTCAAAGTAAATGTGAATCTGAGAAAGAAAAGATTGATAAGAAGAGGAAAAGCAAGTATGAGAAAAATCAAATTTTACCTGTGGATGGCGATTTTCACGATTAGGATACCGGCGAGGAGGCGGATCAGGAGCTTTTGAAGCAGGTTGGGAGGCAGAAGAGTTGGGAGGCGGAGGTGAAGAAGAAGCTATAGGAATATCGGATATCTCAAGAGTGGAGGAATATTCGTCTGATGGCATGTCCATAGGGAAGGGATCAATATGAATCAGATCCTCTTTGGCCACAGGTGTAGCTTTGAGAGGAAGAGTGAAATAAGGTAAACGCTCTAAGAATGTGACATGTCGTGATACATATAGCTTCTTTGTCACTGGATCATAACACCGATAACCCTTTTGATTAATGCCATACCCCAAGAAGACACATACGGCACATCGAGCACTGAGTTTAGTATGTTCCTTCTTGGGGAGAAGGACAAAACAGGTAGAACCAAACACACGGAGGAGAGAGTAGTTGGGAATTTGACCGTAGAGTTGCTCATAAGGAGAATTGCCAGACAAAAGGGGAGTGGGCATCCGATTTAGAAGATAAGATGCTGTGAGGACAGCTTCTCCCCCAGAAAACAGAAGGAACGGAATATGACAATAAGAGGGATTGAGCGGTGTTAAGAAGGTGACGATGCTTCCTTTCGGCTCTACCATTTTGGGAAGGAGTGTCAGAGGATTGATGAATAGTCCCATGTGTCTAAGAAGACTGTAAATTCAGAAAGAGAGTACTCCCCACCCAGGTTAGAACGAAGGTTTTAACAGATGCAAAAAACTGAGTTTGAACCATAGCATGAAAAGTCTGATAAATTTTAAAGAAATCAGACTTGTGTGTCAACGAATAAACCTAGGTATACTGACTATAATCATCGACAAAAGAAACATAATAAACAAAACCAGCTTTTGTTGCAACTGGGGATGGGCCCCATAAATCTGTATGAAAATCTGTATGAACAAGCTGAAAAGGAGATGAAGAGATAGAAGTACTTTTATTTAAAGGCAATGCAGACATTTTGGAAAGTTTGCAACCACTACAATTTGAAATATCACTGATAGAAATTTGACCCAAAGAACCAGACTTAACTAAGAGTTTAAGACGCTCACTAGACAAATGTCCTAAACTAGAATGCCAAAGAAAGGAGACGACTTCTGATCTAAAGGGAAAGATGACGCAGCAGTAGGAGATGACTTGGACGGATGTGCAAGCTCTCCAAGGTATAGAGATCACCAACTCTATGGGGCCTGTCCCAATCTGCTTCTTGGACTCCCGATCCTACACAACACAATCAAAGGAAGAAAATACGATATCAAAACTAGAGTCAGATAGCTGGCTAATTGAAAGGAGGCTTAATGTTAACTGAGGAACATAAAAGACATTAGAAATAGATAACGAAGTCAAGTGGATGGAACCAATAGAAACATGCATGGGAGATCCATTTGCAGTGGCAACACTAATAGGAGAGGTGGGAGAGACACATTTAATAAGAAGAGAGGAATCAAAACACATATGATGTGAACAACCAGAGTAAAAAATCCAAGAGGTCGGTATATACCTGTGACACTTGAACCATGCAAACCTGAGTGGGTAGAGGACATGGCAGAAGCTTGGTAATGATCCCCCTGAATGGCTTCCATGAAAGCCTTATACTGCTGATATTGCTCGAACATGGGAGCAGAAGGAACCACACCAAAGGTAGGTGCTGCTAAGGCTGCAGAAGGGCGATAATGCTGGTGTGATGTCTGAGAAGGGCCACTTGAATGAGAATTATTTCTGCCCTTCGGCTGAACACGCTTAGGGCATGCATGCTTCCAATGACCCTTCTGATGACAATAGCTGCACTCATCCGTGGGAATGTGAGGTTGAGGATTGCCCGAAACCTGAGAAAGATGGGATGCCGGAGTGGGCAAGAGAGGTGCAGAGTACTGAATAGGCGGGGCAGACTGGGTAGCAAAGACAGACTGTGAGGGAGGTGCAAGATTAGCCACTTTGAACCGGGTTTCCTCAGCAATAAGCTCATGAACAGCACCATCTGCTGAGGGCAATAAACTCATGAACAGCACCATCTGCTGAGGGCAATAGAGACCGGTGAAAGATAGCCCCATGAAGAGGCTCAAACTGAGTCCGAAAGGCGATAAGAAACTGTACAAGTCGCTGCTCCTCACGAAACTTGACATAGCTATCAAGTAACTGCAAATCTGAAGTTTCCACAAGAGCTAACTGATCCCAATAAGTAGTCATCTCATTATAAAACTCTTGAATCGATTTATTGTTTTGGGTGGTATTCCGGATAAACATTTCAAGCTTGTATCGTTTAGCAAAGTTCGATTCAAGATACAGAGCTTTTAAATAATCCCAAACTTTCTTTGCAGTGTTATATTTTGAGAAATTCATACCAATACTTGGTTCCACGGAGTTGTCAGAATTTGAGCATTCTCTTTGGTCCTTTTTCCTAAGGCAGTAGCATACCTTGGGTCTTTTGGATCAGAAGGGGGTAACGTTGAACCATTTACGTGCCCCCACATTTCTTTACCCATAACTAAAATTTTCATCACATGTGACCAATATGAATAGTTATTACCAGTCAAATGTACACTAATAGGGATCTTATCGTCAACCTTGGTGAATAACAGAACAAAGAATCTGAAATACCAAATCTGTTCTAAAGAAGCAGAATCAGAGCAGTTGCAATCAAACAGAGTCACTGGAGAGTAGTCAGAAGGTTGCCGGATATGACTGAGTGATGAGTTGTGTTTGAAACAGGCAGGAAAAGGCTGGAGGAGCACCTTTGGAGGTTGTTGGAGATTGTTGAGGGTAGCTGATGAGGTTCAGAAAGGGTTTTGTAGTTGTCGGTTGTGTATGTGACTGAGAGAGAGAGAGAGAGAGAGAGAGAGAGAGAGAGAGAGAGAGAGAGAGAGAGAGAGAGAGAGACAGAAAGATGGAGATGGACAGATTTAACAGAGGGAAGTTACGAAGCTATTCCGATGAAATGCCGGATTGGTATAGTTCTGATACCATGAAACCAGACAAGTGTAAAACAGAGGGGAGAAAACTGATATGTGATTCATATATGATTACAAAGCTGGGTATAACTAACCCTAGAAATGATACACAAAAGGAAAACCTAATCAAGTCTAATTGATATGATTATGCTAATCAAACCTAATTGATATGATTACGCTAATTAAGCCTAATTGATATGATTATGCCTAATCTATGATTACAATATGATTACGCCTAATCTGTGCCATAATTGGAGGGATACACTACGATACATTTCCTTTCACAGTACCCTATGCTAGGATACCTTACCCTACCTTATAATAGGAAAGTGCACCCTAAAATCCTATGAAAGTCTCTAAACCCTAGGGTACCCTACCCTACCCTAGGGAGTGGCTTGGGCCTGCTATGAACTTTTTAAAATGGACTTGACACATTACAAAACTAATAGGTGGACTTGTGGGCTTATGAAATTCACATAATGGACCTAAGACCAATTTTTTATTGATTCATTTAAAATTGAGTTGATAAGGCTATGGCCCTTGTTTGGTTCTTCTTCCCTTTCTATTCCTCTCAAAACTATATCAATTTTTTCAACAACACTTTGCAAGGTAAAGAGCATCTGAATGAGAAATAACATGAAAGACAAATGTAAAGAGTGTCCTATGAGTGCCACCGTGCCGACACGTGTTCAAACAAAAAGAGAACTCTATTAGACGTGCGTATGCTTCTTAGTGTTCTATGGAGTTTTTGGAGATGTATTGGTAATTGGTATTACTATAGTTTTGTGTTTGTTTGATTCGTGTTTATGAGTCTATATTATATGCATTGCTAAATAGTTGTGAATACTCTCTCTCTCTCTCTCTCTCTCTCTCTCTCTCTCTCTCTCTCTCTCTCTCTCTCTCTTGTTGGCAGTTAATTCTAGACATGCACTTCACTGTTGAAATAGCGCGTTTTGCGGGTTACCCATCACGACAGATCCATCAGATGGCATCTGCCATAATAGCTCGCGCAATTCGGACCTTCTCCGCCAGGGGCATAGATCCACAAAGGTACCCATCTATTTGCTTTGATTTTTCCCCCGCAGAATATAAAAATCTGCTTGGATTTTGACCTTATTCTGCCTGAAAATTAAACTCTCATTCCTTGTAAGTGCACTTCCCGAGGACGAATGGTTTGTTGAGACTGCCAAAACAGCTATAAACAAGCTTCTACAGGGAGCCTCCAGTTCGGACGGATCGGACATTGAGGAAGAACACCTCATGATGATGCATGATGATGGACAGATGATGATGATGATGAGTGATGGTGGTCACATCTTGATGAATGATGAGGACATCTCTGATTCTGATGACTCTCCTTCTTCCCTTTCAACACTTGGTTCCCTCGAGTCATTTGTTTCTGCAGAGATGGGTGAACTTGAAAGTCCTGGTTACCTAACGGATCCTGAAAGCTGAAAGCATTGGATAAATTCATGTCTAATAGAGAGATTTGTATGTTCGTATGCTAGGGAATATGCAGTTAAAGAGTTAGTTTGGTTATCGCTGTTGTAGTTCGTATATTTTAAGATGTTCTCTACTAGTACTACGCGTTTATCATATTTTAGTACTTCATGGTAGAACTGAGAAGAGCATGTCTTGGAAATTTAGTTAGGGGGCTGTTACCTCCTTGTAGATCAAGCAATTTTTTGCAAAAATAAATAAAAATCATGTCAATTGGCTGAAACTTTATTACGTTGGTGCATTTGTTCAGGATACATTTTAAAAGGGAAAATTTCTGTTATATCCCTTCGACTTTAGGCGAAAGTTCACTTTGGTCCTTCATTTTTCAATTTGGACAAGCTTAACCTTGCATTTTGAAATAGGTTTCAATGTCAACCTTGTATTGGATGCCGTTACTTTTTTGGACGGCAAATTGACGTGTGCCGAGCACGTGACCATTTTTGAGGGGTAGAATTGCCCATTCACCTCCTCCCTTCGGTCCTTATACTTCTCCATTATCACCTTCCATAACACCACTCATCTGTCGTTCAAAATAATCACATCGTTCACAATCACCATCAGTTTCTCCATTTCCTTCAAAATGGAATTCATCCCACGTGAATTTAGTACTTCCTTCAAGGTTGAATTTTTTTCCAAGCACAACCAGATCTGACCCATTTAAATCTGAACTAACCCCATTATCAGCCTTGATCGAGCTAATCTGATTGTTACTAAAACCATCCTCTCTCTTTCAACACCAAACTGTATGCTGACTAATCCTTCCAAAATCACCGCCAGTTAAAAACCCAGTTCACCAATTGGCCCCCGAGTTAGAGGCACACCTCAATTTCCAACAAACCAATACAATATGATGGGCAAAGAACACTGCCACCAAGTCTTAAACTCAAAACCCAATTCAAATTATGTGTATTGCTACAGAAGTAAATACAATTGGGTATTAAGAATACCACTTAGTGAAACTGCTGTTGCAATGAATTGCCCACAGGGGTGGTCTGATTTGGTGAGACCATTAGGAATTCAAGGTTTGATGCAATCTGATGGATTGTGGATTGAAATGGAGGCAGAGGTGACGACAACAGTGTATATTGTAGTGGTCGGCTGGGGGAAGGAATATGAGTGTTTGAATTGGACATTTACGTGAAGCCGACTGTGATCTGGATATATCTCGACCGTTTCACCGCCGTCATCGATATTTCTTGGCTCTCTTAGGTCGTTGATGGGAAACAAGAAGGAGACGAGGGAGGAAGGGGTTGGTGACGGGAGGAGAGAGAGATGTGGCTGGAGGAGATGGAAGAGTGGAGGAGGGAAGGGGAGGAGAAAGGACGGAGAGTGACAGGAGGGAGGGGGGAGTGAGGCAGGAGAGAGAGACGTGAGTTTTGAGAGAGGCAGAAAATTTCCAAATATGCCCCTTACGTGATGGGCACATGTGCATTTTCCTTCCAAAAAATAAACGGAAGGCAACGAGGGTTGACATTCAAACCGAAGTGTAAGGTTATGTTTGTCCAAATTAAAATGTGAAGGAATAAAGTGAATTTTCGCTTAAAGTCGAAGGGTTAGAATATAAATTTTCTCATTTTAAAATTTCCAGTTTTGATTGGGCAATTTTGTTTTCAATTTGTGTTTCCATCGTAGACGGTCTGGGTAAGGGAAAATAAAAAATAAAAATAAAAAAAGGAATATGATTGGGGCTTGTTTGTAGGTAAATAAACCAAAGAAGGCCTTTTGTTCAATTTTTGAAGGAAAATGCTAGTAATGAGCAAAAAGTGTATCGGTATTCATGGAAAATATTTAGAAATTGACAAACAATGGGATTGGTATTTACCGATATTCATGGAAAATATTTAGAAATTGACAAGCATAAATATTTTGAAATTGACGAACAATGGTATTCATGGAAAATATTTAGAAATTGAGAAGCATGAATATTTAGAAATTGATGAACAATGGGGTTGGTGTTTTAGAAATTGACAAACAATGGGGTTGGTGTTTAAAATCGACTTATTGGATGGTAATTAGCAAAAGTGAATACTCAATTCACTTTTTTCCATTTTCCTAACCTAACCCAAAAAATTAGAAAAGCATTATTTTTGTTTTATTTTATTTTCTAATGGATTACCATTTTAAATTTATTTCCTCCTTAATATCCACTAGAAGTGGGTCACTCACTATTGTGATAAGGAAAATAAAAACAGTTACATGAGGTCAGGTGGTTTCTTATTGAATTATTACTTTTGTCCCCAAAATAGTAATTCTACCCTTAACAATTACTACTACATTGTAGAAATAGTGACATTAGGAACAATTTAAGAAACTTAAAAGTTCATACAATTTCACAAAAGGAGTGGCAACAAAGGGTGCTCTCATTTCATATAAACTAAAATAAAATATTTAAAATAAATAATAAATAAAATAGTAAGTTGATAGGAGTAACAACAACAAATTACGTCCAAGTCTAGAAATTTAGTCTTTAATTCACATCAAGGATCACACGCACATTTAATTCCGTGCAAGGAACCCATGCTTCCCTTTTCTCATGTGTTCGAAATTCACTAACTTGAAGCTCGTGAATTTCACTGAATTTCACTAATTCTGAAATTTTGAACTCATGAATTTTATTACAAGTATTTTTTAGCTTGTGAATTTTACTGGATTTCAAAAAACAACAATTACCTTGTGGATTTCGTTAGCTTCGAGCTCATTAATTTCATTAGTTTGAGCTCGTGAATTTCATTGTGTTTCAAAACACAACAAAACAAATTTTTAGAATAATCATAGACACTGGGTTTGAAAACATAACGTAAATTCATAATTAACAACGTAAAATCAAAATTCGTAGTGAAAAATTTTCTTTTAAAACTTTAAAATGCAAAAAAAGAAAAGAAAAGAAAAGAAAGAAAGCATACATTCAAAAATTTATTTTTTTCGACACACTATTTGAATAGGTTTTAGAAATATATATTTTTCAAAATCGAATATGTGCAACAAAAGTTATGAATATTTTAAAATTTAAAATAAAAAATGAAAGAGAGAGAAACCCAGACAAAAGAGAGAGATCCGGATTCGAAAGGGAGACAAATAAGAGAGAGAGTGACGTGGAGTGAGAGAAGGGAAGGGAATCCTTTTGTGTGCTTAACAAGATTAGACCGGAGCTGGAGGGAATAACGCAATGAACGACTTAGATGCGTCGAACGAGCACCACATAGTATCCGCTCGACACTGAAAATTTTTCAGGGAACGCTTACAAAAGTGTACCGGCCCGTCATTTATCCTAACAACAAAGGAGAGTAGACAGTAGTGAAAAGTGCGGGAAAATATGAAAACGACAGCTTGGGAGTGGCCCAAAATTAGGGTTTTCAATTTTGAGACAGAGATTGGGAAGTTTTTTGTGGAGCCTGCAAACAGTTGATCCAAGTCCATGGATAGAGATGGCAACGGACGGGGAAGTTGTGCGATGGGCGCCTTCGGAAGCATCGATGTGAGCCGTTTTAATGATTCGACAGCGGTGGATCTGAAAGGTCAGGTCCATCAGCTCCCGTGCTGCATCAAGTACGATGGACCTTCTTCTGTTTCCCACTACTTCAAACCCAAATCCACAGGTCCACCTCCCTCCCCCTCCCCCCACACCCCCCTCCTCTCTCTCTCTCTCTCTCTCTCTCTCTCTCTCTCTCTCTCTCTCTCTATATATATATATATATATATATATACACACACACATACACACACACACATACACGCACGCACGCACACGGTTGATTAACGAGGTTAGAGTGAATTAGCAGGGATTGAGGTAGATGGTCTGAAGATGGAGGAAGCTTACTTCAGGGGAAGGAAGTTGCAAGGCACCACTGTTCACCTTCCTCAAGGCTATTCTGGTCAGTTGTCTGTATCAAAAATATAAAAAAAAAAATGGGATGTCGTGTTTTTATGAAATGTTTTAGTTAGTGATTGGTTTAGTTTGATAATTAACCATATCTCTTAATAAAAGAAGCTCCTGGGGGTGAAATCTCAATGTATTGCTGTAATTTCCTAGAGAAGGGCTTTTGATGGCATGGAAAACACCAATACTAGCAAGTTGAGACAATATGCATTTCGTAGAAGCACTCCCCACAAACTGCAAAGAGATTATTATAACTGGTTTCCAAAGCATCATAAATTGGAACTCATTTCTATTTCCATTGTTTACTTAGATTTTTACTTCTTTACTTCTTCTTTTTTATTTTGGTCTAGACCATCCTCCCTAATTCCAAAATGCTGACAACGGTTTCAATGTGATGAACTGTAGTTAGACATTTTCCAGTTAAAAGTGTCCCGTCACTAATCTCACATCATCTCTACTAGCTTACTTTAGCCTTGAGTTGCCCAATGGATTTAACATCCGTCTATTCTAGGAAAAAAAAACTTAATGGAGAGTGTTTAGAGTATAAGTTAGAGTCCGTTCTAGAACACCTTAAAAAATAAGTATTTATTTCACATTTTCAAACTCAAAAATAACGTAAATGAAAAATATTTTTTTTGATTTTTTTACACACCGTTCAAAAGATCTCGATGAGATCTATCAAACAAGATTCATATTGTTAGGAAAATTATTTGTTTAAACACATTATTTTTTAGCTTGAAATTGCTTTCTTAAAAAATAAGTGCTTAAAACGTGTTCTGGAACAGGGCCTATTAGAGTGTTAGACAAGCATGGTTGAAGGTCGTTAATATCCTGAGGCATCCATCATCAGGCAATTGTCATCAAGGCTGTTTTTTACCAGATAATATCCTCACTTTATTGGATTAAGCAGTTGAGGATATTTTTTTTTGGTACTAAAAAGATTGAAGACTTGGGTCAACGTTATGGTTGAAAGAGCGCACTTGTTGGCCTAATCTTCCAAAGCTAAAGAAAATTTTGCATTTCCATAAACAGCTTTGTCCTTGTTAGTTTGTCAATGATTGCTTTAAGTTTTAACTTTAATGTCTATGACATAATGTTATTAAACTCGTGTGTGTGAAAACATGCAAAAACGTTTGTCCTCAGTTGTGTTGCAAACTCTGATATAGTGTCGTGACACTGTAAAATCTTTTCATTAGGGTTGAGCTTCAAAAATCTCAACCGAAATGGTCAATCCTTTTTTTTTTTTTGTCCTTCTATTATATTTTTCTATACATGTAATGATTTTTGGCATGCAGGCTTTGTTATAGGAAAGAAGAGTCTGGGAAAAAGAAAAGCCTCTGATCAGTCTGAAGAAATCTCAAATTCTTGGGAGATGAAGGCAAAGTTTCAAAGTATAACCTTTTGGAATCATGACAGCCTTCCATCGCAAGATGACGTTTTCGTTCGTTCCTTTCACTGGTTGACTGTCACAAAAGCTGTAAGTTTTTGCTTGATATGTGTTTTGAAGAAAAAAAGGATAAAATTTGATCAGTCATTGGTGGCTTTGTCCTTGGTAATATGGTTAAAGATGTTAAAGTTTTTGCCCAGTCAATGCCACTGCTTTTGGGAGAGCCTCAGAAGTAAATGTCCAATTCATGGCTTTGAATTCCAAAGGAAGCAACAAATGGCATATATAACTAACTACTGGAATAAAGATCATGTCAAGGTGTCTAGAGCTTGCTATTGTTAATTCTAACTGGTAATGGCGTTTCCTTTGGGATCAAGGGAATCAAGATTCAGGCTAGATGACTTGACACATATTGGAAGTTTGTCCTGGCAGGAATGAAGAGAAAGTCGCTGCTGTTATATTTTGCAAATCGTTATGTTCTGATAGACGTTCAAGACGATCTTTAACCTCTCTACTAAACTTGTTTTTCTCTTGTTCGTAAGTATTGGTTTCTGAACATGATTTTGGCATTTGGACTTGTTGTCAAAGATGGGAGAAAGTGTACATGGTGTTAATTAACCCTACCACATACTTCTATTATTTGAAATACTTGATTACAATACTTCATTAACTGATGTGGGACAAGACTAAGGCTAAACAAATATTCTAACACTCCCCTTCAAGCTACAGAGTAGATATTGCAAAGTCCCAACTTGTTACATAGCAACTCTAAG
The DNA here is from genome assembly GCA_019656835.1 of Rhododendron ovatum. Classification (NCBI taxonomy): domain Eukaryota; kingdom Viridiplantae; phylum Streptophyta; class Magnoliopsida; order Ericales; family Ericaceae; genus Rhododendron; species Rhododendron ovatum. The sequence continues at coordinate 10,084,684 of CM033793.1, read as the reverse complement.
CGTGATTTGAACAATAACTTAGTAAACATATTTGCCAATTGAGCCCTGTAGACACGAAAGGAGTAGTAATCACACCACCAGCTAACTTTTCCCGCACAAGATGACAGTCAACTTCAATGTGCTTAGTTCTCCAATGATACACTGGATTAGATGCAATGTGAATCACTGCTTAATTATCACAGTACAAATTCATAGACAATTGTACACTAAATCCTATCTCCTCACGAAAAGAGTGCACCCATACAAGTTCACATATCGTGTGAACCATAGCTCTATATTCGGGCTTTTGCACTAGAGTCCAATGTTTTCAAAGGGGTTTTTTGGGCTCGCCTCGAGGCATTGGGGCGGTGAGGCAATGCCAAAACGCCTCAGGGCGTGAAAATTTAGGTGGTGAACCACAAAGGCAGTCGCCTAATTTCTTTAGGCGAGGCGTAAGCCTCAGGAGAGAAATTTTCCTAATCTAATTTTGCAAATTTTGTAATTCAACCCCCCCCCCCCCCCCCCCCCCCTCCTCTCGCTCTGCTGCCTTGTTAAAGTCGATCTTCATCTACAGTCGTGCTCTGTTTTCCTTTACTAAGTGATGAATTGATGTGCTCTGTTAAATAACTAACAAAGTGATAAGTTAATAAGATAAAAATTTAATAGCTAATAAAGTGATGTTATAGGGTTTCTCAATTAGCTATTAACTGATAATCTACTTTATGCTATTTTTTGTATTAATCTATCTTTTATGAAATGCGCTTTTTTTTTTTTTGTATTTTAAAGTTATTTTATTAATTTAATTATTTAAAAAATAAAAATCAAAAATTGTCTCGGGGTGTACGCCTCGCCTTGCGCTTTCGCCTCTGAAAACTTTGCACTAGACCATGCAACTATTGTCAATTCTATGTTCATATTAATTTAGAATTGAATAGATAAGTGTAGTGGGGTTTTCCCCAAGCAAGGGAAATCAGACCCGAGCACGTGCGATATGCGAAAGGACACTGGAAGCACCACGTGGAGGTGCGTAGTAGAGGATACCCCGATCACTTGTGAGATACGTGGCAGCTCAGGAACGTCGCAGAAGGATGTGTAAGAGTTGGACACGTGGTAACATGATAGCACCAGGAGAGTGTGAAAGGCCGACCAAGGGATAGGAATGAAGTTAGGGTGTTACGCTGCATGGCGCGGTAGCCGAGCAAAGGTAGTTATGGATTTTGGGGAAAAAGGAGAATCCAAAATTGGGTTTCTCTCTCACTTTGTATTTATATGGACAAGTAAAAGTACAAATATACCCGTAAGTAACAAATACATAACAAAGTGAACCCTAACTTAACACTCCCCCTCAAGTTGGTGCAAAGATATCTATCAAGGCCAACTTGAATACAATGGGGTGAAAGATCTTACTACTAAGCCCCTTTGTAAATATATCAGCCAACTGGTCCACAGACCTTACAAACGGCATACATATCAAACCCCTGCTCAGCTTCTCCTTTATGAAATGCCGATCAATTTCTATATGTTTCGTTCTATCATGTTGCACAGGATTATGAGCAATGTTTATAGTCGCTTTGTTATCACAATAAAGCTTTCATAGGACCACCATAAGAGATTCCCAAATCCTTCAACAGGGTTTGGAGCCACAAAAGCTCACACACACCATGAGCTATAGCCCTATATTCAGCTTCTGTACTCGATCTAGCTACCACTGACTGCTTCTTAGACGACCCACAAGTTTCTGATATCTCTCTTTATCTATATGCTCTCCAACATCTCTACTAAGATGATGATTCGCCTCAATAGGAGAGTCTGTAGGTTTGCATCCCAACATAACCGTTTCTTCCAAAAGATCAAGAATATACTTCCTTTGCGAGATAAAAAGGCCTTTTTCAGATTGGGCCACCTCCATCTCAAGAAAGTATCTCAAGTATCCCAAGTCTTTCATCTCGAACTCTTGAGCAAGATGAGCGTTAACACTGAGTATTTCATCAACATCATTACCTATCATGATTATGTCATCCATATGGACAATAAGAATAACAATCTTATTGTTACCTCCCTTGATGAACATAGTATGATTTGCATGACTTTGTATCCAAATCTCAACATAGCCTTGAGAAATCTGTCAAACCAAGCTCTAGGTAACTGCTTTAATCCATAGAGGGTCTTTCTCAATTTACACACCTTCCCTTGAGTGACAATAATAGAGGAAGAGAAACCTGGTGGTATATCCATGTGCACTACTTTTAAGTCACTATGAAGAAATGCATTTTTTTACATCAAATTGTTGAAGAGGCCAATTCAAAATAGCAGCACAAGAGAGCTAAGTCCGAATAGAGTTCATCTTTGCTACCTAAGCAAAGGTTTCCTCATAGTCGATACTGTATGTCCGAGTAAAGCCCTTGGCAACAAGTCTTGCCTTGTATCTCTCAACCGTTCCATCTGCTTCATGTTTTACTGCGAACACCCACTTACAACCCACTGATTTCTTTCCCTCCGGAGGAGACATTAGTTCCCAAGTGCTGTTCCTTTTCAAAGCTATCATCTCCTCTACCATAACTTCTTTCCACTTAGGTATTATGAGTGCTTCCTTCCAACTCTGTGGGATAGATATGGAAGAGAGAGGGGAAACAAATGCACGATACGAAGGGGATAGACAATCATATGAAACAAATTATGAGATGGAATGTTGAGTACATGTTCGAACTCCTTTTCTAAGAGCAACAGGAGCATCAAGTTCATCAGAAACAAGAAGGGATGGTTCATTACCAGATGAGTTAGCCGAAGAATTAGAAGCTAGAATTGGAGCCGGAGAGGTGATAGTGATTGATAAGGTGGCATCGCACAGGGCCATAGGCAGGCTGTCCCTTTTTCAGTTGAGAAAACTTCTGCAAGTTACGCAACCTATGCGGGTAAAGCCTATCGTCGTCAACATCTAGACCTGTCATGTTCTGCTCTTTCTTTAGATATAGGTTCTTCCCTAGAGTTTTCCTTCTCCCCCTCACCATAACAAGGTATTAGAAAGTAAGACCAGGACTCTTGATTATGGGATGTCAACATCTCTTCCTCTTCCTCCATATTATTCTCCCCCCCTGAAGAGATGTAGGGGAGATGGGGTAAAAGGAAATTGTTTATCAAAAAGTGACATCCATAGAAACAAAATGTTTACAGGAGTGAGGCCCATAGCATTTGTATCCCTTTTGGGTAGGGGAATAGCCAAGGAAAATGCATTTACGAGCCTTGGGATCTAGGGTAGGGGAATAGCCAAGGAAAATGCATTTACGAGCCTTGGGATCTAACTTGCCACCAGGATGTTTACGAGTATGGACAAAACACACGCAACCAAAAATTTTGGGTGGAAGGGAAGAGACCAAAGACCTACGAAGGAGAAACTCAAGAAGAATTTTAAACTGAAGAACACTGGATGGCATGCGATTGATAAGATAAGCTACAGTAAGAACAGCTTCGCCCCAATAAAATTTTGGGACATTCATGGTGAATAAGAGAGAACGGGCTACCTCAGCAATGTGACGATTTTTGCTTTCAGCAACCCTATTCAATTGTAGATTGCCAACACAAGTCGTTTGAAAAAGAATGCCATACTAAGATATGCCCAAAAATTCCCATCAAGGTACTTAGTCCCATTATCACTACAAAGGATTTTAATGTTAGTTTCAAATTGAGTACGAACCATCTGATGAAAAGATTTAAAGCATAAAAAAACTTCATTTTTGGACCGAAGTAAATACACCAAAGTGACACGAGAATAACAACCAATAAAAGTGACAAACGATCGATAACCAGAAACAGAAGTAACATGGGAAGGACCCAAACGTCAGAATGGATAACCATAAATGTAGAAGCACTTCTTTGATTAATAGGAGCATAAAAAGAGCGTTTTTGTTTAGCCGGCTCACAAGCTTAAAAAAAAAAAAAACTGACTCCTAGTACATTGCTTAGTTAAGGTAGGAAAAAGTTTTTCTAAGATCCCAAAAGATGAGTGACCCAATCTACGATGCCACTGATGCAATAAAGGAAGAGCTGAACTCGTGTCTGCTTCAAGAGCTTGACCCAATGACAAGGGTGTAAAAGATGGACGGGGTGCAGGCTCTAAAAAATATAGACCACCATGGGTTTTACCACTGCCTGTCATTCTCCCCGCATCCAGCTCTTGAAAGACATAATGTGTTGGAAAAAAATGCATGGAGCAATTCAAAGAATGGGGAAGACTACTAACAGAGAGAATGTTAATAGAAAAATTTGGAACATGGAGAACAGACGAAAGAGAAATGGTTAGAAAGTAGCGAATGAAACCTTTTCCTGAAATAGCAGATAGGGAACCATCAGCTACTCTAACCTAGTACTTTCCAGAATACGTAGAGTAGGAGTCAAAAAAAGGATAAACAACCTGTCATATGATCTGTGGCACCAGAATCTATTATCCAAGAAAGAGAGGAGGAAGCAATAGATACACTAGCTGGGATACCTGTGTGAGCAAAGTACGAGGATGTAGTGGAAGTAGAAGCTGTGGAAGATGGCCTAGCCATTAGGTGCCTGAGAGTTTGTAACTCCCCTTGAGAAAAAGTACCTCCACTTTGGGAAGTATTAAACATGGGAGCTTGCAAACGAGCACCAATAGGGTCAAGCAACATGTCAACAGTAGACTTCGAAACATGTGCATGAGATGGGCGACCATGTAACTTCCAACAAAATTTCCTTGTATTCCTGGTTTTGTTGCAATAATCACATTGGAGCAGTTCTTTATTAATAGAGCTACTTTTATCACCAAGCTAACCCTGGGTAGACTTACCATCCCCGTGGAGTGGGAATGACAATCAAGGCAGAGCAATCCGGAATTGGAGGATGGACCATCACACTCCGTCTACTCTCCTCCTATTGAACGCATGCATAGGCCTCTCTTAGATTGGGAAAAGGAATACGAACCAACACTTGCACACGAGTTAGGTCATATTCCATATCAAGGCAAGCAAGAATGTCATAGATGCGTTCCTTGTCAACCATCTGTTGGAAAGTAGTTGCATCAGCAGTACAAGCAGCTTGAAACCCTTGATAATAATCAAGTTCTTGTCACACTCTATTCAATTCAGCATAATACTCAGCAAGAGATCGATTGTGTTGATCCAACTTGCGGAGTTTCTTTCTCATCTCAAAAGCCTAAGCATCATTACCTTTTTCGGCATAGGTTTGGGTTACAGCAAGCCAAATCATATAAGGTGTGTCCAGAAGCAAACAAGGATGGCAAATGGTAGGAATCATAGAGTTAAATAGCCAAGTCATGGCTAAAGCATTCTACCAAGTCCATGTCTCAAGTCCTGGTCCAGGAGTGTGGGTATACGATACACCTCACATCCGAACGCACACCCTCCATAAGCTCTTTTGGCGACCCATCCTGGGAGGAACGAGGTTCCCTCCATGGTCTGATTATGCCCGCACACACTCACCTCGTGATATGAGTATAAGGGGATATTAATGTGGGTATACGATATATCCCGCAACCGAATGCACCTTCTCTAAGAACCCCGCCGGTGACGACCTCCGGGAGGAGCAAGGCCTCTTCCACAATAGTCACCTCCAGGAGAAGCAAGCCTCCTCCACAATATCCACCTCTAGGAGAAGCAGTCCTCCTCCACAAGATCCACCTCCAAGAGGAGCAGGGCCTCCTCCACAATACTAACTCCCAAGAGGAGCAGGGCCTCCTCCACAATACTAACTCCCAAGAGGAGCAAGCCTTCCTCCACAATCCTCACCTCCGGGAGAAGCAAGGCTTCCTCCATGATACTCACCTCCAGCGGAGCAAGGGACCTTGCCTCCGCCGAAGTGAAGCTTCCTCCACAAACTCCACCTCCAAAGGAGGAACTCTCCACCCATGGAGGAGTGAGGTCACCTCCGGGCACTTCACCTCCTACTTAACACTTCGAAGACTCTGGAATACTTAAAGGCGACTCTATACACCATCCTAGACCGGGAGCAGGGCCTAGGTACCTCGCTCGGGACCTAAGGAGGAATGTGGTTTGGAGGCTAAAGCAAGGGGTCTTGTCAAGGAAGACGAGCTTGCCTCCGGCGAGCTTTAACTTGACCAGTCCTAGAGAGAGAGAGGACATTGACTGTCATCTGACATCTCGGAAGAAGTATCATACCTACCGCCTGGCGCCTCGGAGTCCGTATCATACCTTACCTGACTCTGCAGATAATACGGGTCTCCATGTATCACCGAAATAGCCTCTGTCGGTTCCTTGAATACGAGCTCCAAGGCTTGACTTGGGACTAAAAGAGGAAAGCATGTCAACCTCCACTCTGCCCACCAATGGAGAGGAGCCTCACACCTGGTTCTCTTTCAACTCCAAGGCTCATATATAAGTAGCATTCAACAAGCATTCAATAGATCTATCTACTCTTTGGTTAAGACCTCACTCTCTACTGCCATCCCTTTCTCTCTCTAAGTCCGCCCCGAGCTCTCTCCTCCTCCACCTCCGGTGGTCTCGAGCACCATTGTAACAACCGCCATATACCAAGCGGGCGACCTCAGGCACTCTTCCCGCTCTTACCTCTCACAAGGAGTTGTTGGTTTTTGAACAGGGCTTGTGATGAAGTTCAACAAGCCACGGGCAGTAATAGCCAAAGTAAAGGTGCGAGACCAAAGTAAATAGTTGGAACCATCCAACTTAATGTAGCAAATATCTAGAGGAGAGTTATCCAGAGACCCAACACAACTCAACTCATTCTTCGAACAAGCGGAAGCATTTTTGGGATCCTCCGACATATTAACAGTAACAGATTACGAAGGGTTTGTCAGAGAGAACAAGACAGGTAATTGAAAGCCTCCAAAAAAAGGATTAAAAGAACACCCAAACTTCAAACAAACCTTATAGATCAGACCCAGTCAATTTTGTGGTCACCAAGTTAGTTTTGGACGCGATCAGTGATGACCCAGTTGATTTTCAACAGAAATGAGAGTACCCAGACCCTTAACGATCCCAAATCAAGCCTAAACAGACCACCGACAACACAAACAACCTGAAACGTACCTGTACGTGGTTACCCAGTGGGTTTCGGAGGCAGATACAAGTTTCAAGGGCAAACGAGAGTTGTACGACGTCTGAAATGGTCGGGAATGATTGGAGAGACATCATACAGCGTTGGAAATGAGCAAGGACGACTAGAGTGACGTCTTACAGTGTCGGAAAGTGATCAACTAAGGTAGTTGATCATGGGTTTTTGTCACCAGAGGTAAACGATCGTGGCTCTGAATTTTAATACCATGTGGATTTTGGGGAAAAAGGAGAACCCAAAATTGGATTTCTCTCTCTCACTTTGTATTTATATGGACAAGAGTAAAAGTAAAAATATACCCCTAAGTAACAAATACATAACAAAGTGAACCCTAACTTAATAGTAGTACCCATACAGGTATGAACCAAGTTATGCCGACCAACGAGATGGGCAGCTGGGTCATTCTAGAATGCTTTGGAATAAGCTCCTCGCGTGATAGGGGTATCCCATGAATAAGAGAATGATATATTCCACCATAATGGGCAGAGATTGAGTTAATATATGGAACGCACTTCCACATAGAGGAGGATTCCTAACAAGGTAGGGTTTCCTAACGAATTAGGGTGCTTGGGAGCAAGCAAGACGAAATCTATAAATACAAGGTACAACCTATTGAAAGGTACATTGTTATCAACAATTGCATTACTCACCTGAGTTAGGGTTTCCAGTATATGTGATACTAAATTAGGCATCGAAGGGCCCAGTGATTTAAAAGTGTGAGGTGAAGGTCAGGCGACAAAGCCCGTAAAACATGAGGTGAGTGCCTCATTGAAGCGAGGCGAGCGTTTAAAACGAAAAAAGATATACTACATAAATGACCAATATTTACTCCTTAACATCATCATATTGCATAATAATAACCAACAATCCAACATATAAATACTAGTAAAAAAACACAAAATACGCTCATTCATAAAATGAGAACAATCCACATATTCCAAACAAGGAATTAAAGTTGAACGGAAGTACTGAACCACCAAACACTAACTAAACAAAACATATCATCCATGATTAGCCTTAGAGACATAGCAAAACGATTAATGGCAAACAAATCTAGTGGCATGCATAGGCATTAATCATCATCCTCAACACCAAGAAATTCATCATCATCATCATCATCTAATTTATATCCTTCCACGTCTTCTTCTTCATCCGTATCTCCTATTTCATATTCATCCCAGTCTTCATTCTCGTCTACAAGATTGTATAAAGATGTCTTTCCTCTTGAAGCCCTTGGAGTTGGTCTTGCCTTTGTCGCGGTAGATGTTGGGATAGAAGAAGTTGCTTTATGAGTTGACCTAGTAACTTTGCTCGGTTCTTCAACTCCACTAGCCCTCACAACCTCATCCCAATTCAAATCTTCACCCTCAAATACAACCTCCTCCAATTTCCCAATCAACCATTCATTGCTCTCATCAATGTTCTTCAAGGAAATCGGGTCAAGTTTGCCACAGTTTGCATATCGACGCCTCAATACTCTATTGTACTTAATAAACACCAAGTCATTGAGGCACTTTTGATCTAGCTTATTTCTTTTTTCGGTGTGAAGCTGCAAAATAAACGTTAAAGGGATTTAAGTTTATATCACACACCTTAAAAACAACTGGAAACCTCTTAATGTGATACTCACATGCTCGAACACACTCCAGTTTCTCTCACATCTGAATGAATTACAAGGCTAAGGATTTTGATGGCAAATTTTTGCAAATCTGGAGTATTACGACCAAATGCGGACCACCACTCAACTACCACATTATAACGATATAACTAATAACTAATTAGCACAAGATAAACATTACGGAACAAAGGCGTATATATGTACTAGACTACAAGGAGTACGAAAATTTGTGATCACCTGTTGTCCTTGTAGTTCTTTGCCTAATTGCCATGGAATTTCCAAAGAGTCCTTCCGCCAGCTCATGTCTTGTTATTTGATAGAGAATCTCATCTTGGGTCTCCTCACATGGGATAAACTTTTCTATACACTCCATCACACCCTTAAATACCTCTTTATCAGCTTTCACCGCCGCAATATTTTTGTAAAAAAATTCAGGGTTCAAATAAGAAGCCAACAGCATGCAAAGGTTGATGCAATTGCACATACCACCACCATTCAATGATTTCAAACACATCCTATACTACAACGCCACCATAGTTGCTCCAGCAAAGACATATGGGGGTTGTATAACACTGTTGACACGGATGCCGTTGTGAAGCGACATCATCTGAAAGAACCTGATCTATAGACGTAATATTCGCCCAAAGACGAAAATAAAAACTCTTAAAAAAAGGATAGACAAAACTCTCATAGATAAGACAAGTCAATGATCCGAAGAGACAAGAGAAAAACAAACCAAAAAAAGAGAGATTGGGAGAGAGAACTAGTATCATGGCCTTCCCCTCCCATTGCCGTATTAGGGTTGTGAAGCCCGAGGGGGAGGGGAAGCGAGAACAAAGGTAAATGCGGCGGCTAGGGTTTTGAGAGAGAGAGAGAGTTTTCTGTTTAAAATCCCTAGTTTTTTTTTTTTGATCTGCAAATCCCTAGTTCGTACCTCCTATTTGCCTTGTTTCATATTATGATTGATTTGTGGTACGTCATAGGAGCTAATGAATATATATTCTGCAAGACATTCTCAGGTAACTTGATGATTCTTTTTGTGAGTGCAGCTGCATCAGTCAGTGACACCTGAAGACTTGGAATCTGCTTGTAATTCACAACAGGCAAAGTAATAGGCTGAGGTTTGTGGGAAGCTTCTTGTTATCTTATTTCAAAACTGCAATGCCTGGCTCTTGCTTTGGCACAAAACCTTCTCCCTTTGTGCCCACACGATCATTTGCAATCCGAAGACTTTCTCTGCTGTGTTTCAATGCCTTGGCTAAATATTGAGGTTAGATAGTTTGAATTTCGCATCATAACTTTTGCTTCATACACCACCCGTCTCCTGAGGTCTTATTTTTCTGATTGTGTACTCCTAAAAGATTTATTAGATGTATTGTTCTAATGGGTCCATTGTTTTATAATTGCATGGCCCTACTGAGTGAAAAAAGTGCGTAAAAATTGTTAGCTTGTGTAACATTTGTTCTTGGGACGTTATTTTTATGACCTCTCTCTCTCTCTCTCTCTCTCTCTCTCTCAATAAACTAACCTCTTCAACAGTTAAGTGGAATCATCTCGATAAATTTGTGGAGGATTATGAAGACATGAAAATGGTACAGTAAGAAGAAAGAAATAAACTTATGTTTGCTTTAGTTTTTCTTTTGCTTCACGAATTATCCAAAAACGACGTAACCTTTTTCTAGTTTCTGTATATGACCTAGCAAATTAGATCCCTGCTTTTCTGGTTGCAGATTTTGCTAATGCAAGTGTATTAAAAACAAAATGTGATACTAGAAAGCATTACGTTGACAGGATGCACTCAAAGTACGTTGCCATCTTTCCAGTAATGGTCCCATGAGCATCTTATCTTCACTCCTTCCATATAGAAAGCAAGATGCTCGTCAGAATTCATCGCTTAGCAGAATCAATAGGAGTTTTTTGTGTGTGTGTGTGTGTGTTGAATTGGCATCACTTTCAGCACAAGATTGTCACCAATCTCATTTTCAAGGCCACGTTCTGGCATTTTTTATTCCATTATCTACCAAAATAGGCAAATATCGAAATTGGGAGAGCAATGGAGAAGAGAAATTTTGGTTAGTACATGAGTCGTCCCCTTCATTTTGATGAAAAGAGGTTAATTATTACTATCAAATCTCGGACTAATGCTGAGAGCAGATGGCACTCGTCGTTTTTTATTACAACCTCTAAAGTCTATGAACATGCCACGGATAAACTTGGTTACGCAAAAAATTACCAGGAGTCTATGCAACTGATGTATAATTTTGTCCAACTCAAATCAGTTTTTCACCTCTCTCTAAACTTTTCATCAGTTAGGGCTACGTGGAAACTTCTTCTGCCTGGGGGGCGGGGGGGAGGCGCCTCCTCCCCTTGGGCCTCCTCATCCCTCTCCTTCCACCCATTCCTCGTACACCCGTCTGTGCGTCTCCTCCCGTCTCCGCCCTCCTCAACCACCGTTCGATTGCTGGGATCCAAATTTGGGGGATTTCGGTTTTGTGCTTAACGGCTAGGCGTGGCGGTGGGTGATGGTGGCGGGACGCCCGTTGGGTCTCTGGTTTCGTGCCTAATGGCTATGGTTTGGTCCTTGTGTGTACTGACGATCTAGGATCCAGTAGATCTACGTTTTTGGCAAGGTTTTGTTGGGTTTGTGTGGCGTGTGGTTAGTGGTGGGCGGCGGTTCTATTTTTTTTTGTAGGTGGTGGTTGGGGGTTTGGCTAGAGTTTGGTGGTAGCGGCTTCTAGGGGTGGCTCTCGGTGGCTCTACCCTTGCGGTTCTAGTCGTCTTCCTACCTTGGACTAAGCTTGGCCCGTTCGGGGATGGGCTAGGCCCGTGTTCAACTGATTTTTGAGACATCTAACGTCTGGATACGTGCTCCACGTTTGCTGATCTATGTATTTTTCGATGTGAAGTAGGTAGTGGCTCCTGCAAAGGCATGGCTCCTCCTTATGTAATGCCTCCATATTAGAGTTTTCAACTATGCTTTGGAGTTTGACGAAGTTTTCTCAGATTTAGACCGGCGGTTGCTTTCTGTTCCACTGTTTTAGTTGGTTATCAGTTGTCGTTGTGTGGCTTGCTCTGTAATTGGATTATCTATAAATGCCATATGACGGATATTAATGAACTGGTTTGGTCTTCCAATTGAAAAAATAATAATTAGTTTTTCACCTAATATTACATTTTGACCTTGATGTTATGAATTGGAATTGGGCACTATAAAGCAACCCCATAACGCTTTGATAAATGAAGCACAGAATTAGATGCCAAAACTTGAACTCATAATCGTTGATAAGATGCTTTATTCTCGTGTTCTTTAAAAACTTGAGAACAAATGTTCTTGAGCTGAATTCAACCCTTTAGCACCTGTATGCTGTGTGCGAAAAAGGTGAAGGAGAAGATTGGGAAAAAAATATAATTGCACAATCTCGTTTTATTCATTACTCCCTTTGTACCAAAATCTTTGAACTTTTGTGATATTTGTGATATTTATATCATTCTTTAAGTTCTTATATCTTTTAATATGAATATCCAAAAATATATAATATGGATCTCATTTGATAGTTTTTAATTAGATCTATAACATAAAGTTTTCAAAATTATGAAAAATATCATAAATTGAAAGATATGAATGACGTAAATATCGAAAAAGACCAAAGATTTTGGGACGGAAGGAGTATTTGTTGTTAATGAAGTCTTAAAATTGTCCTTTCACGTATAAAAAGATGCAACAGGAATTAATGGATGAATTGAACCTTTAATGATCCCTCTACAACTAAAAAAAAAAAAAAGGAAAAAAGAATGAAAGAAGCATCTCTGCACAACTAGAAGTCATGATACCGAGTGGCGTGAGAAGAACGCTAGAGAGAGAGAGAGAGGAGAGTTTCCACCTCCCCCCACCCCCTTTCCTCTTCCCCCTTCTTTTTTTTTTTTTTTTTTTTCCCTTTACTGCACTCCTCCTTCCTCCTCCCCTCTAAGTCACCCATCATCCAGACTCTCTCCTCTCTTCTCTCTTCCCACTATGGTTGAGTGGCGATCAATACTCATCCTCAGGAGAGATGATCTCCCACTACCCATTGTTTTTGGACATTGGTGACCCATATTTGGTTTTTAGATTTGAGTTTTTTTAGCCCTCAGATCCGATCAGCCTTGGCGACGGATCCATGGGTTTTATGCAACAGCAATGGTGGCACCTAGCAGCTTTGACTGCAGTAGGACAAAGGGACGTTGAGCTTTAATTGTCAGTGGGAATCTTCCATCTTCCTGCTGCCACACTCACAAGTGGACCAGTGGTCTCCATCAACGCGGTTGTCAATTTTGACGGGATCTTTATTTTGTTGTTCTTTGTTTTTTCTTATTTTGTTCGAATCTTTTGGGTCCTTTGTTTATTTTCTGTCGTTGTAGCTGTACTCTTTTCGTTTTAATATAAATTGGACAAACTCATGTTCGTAAAAAAAAAAAAATTACTAGAAGTCATGAAAATCAACTTACATTTTCTTTCCCCATCAGTTTCTCACAATTTGATGGAATACCCAGAATTAGAGAGAGAGGAACTTGGGAAAGGGAGGAAGAGAGAGACTTGGGGTTGAATATGGAAGAAAAATTATTCTATGCCCTTGCAAAGGTACTGTCCTGTGGTACTCCAAATCCATTTTTCACCACACGTCTTTTAGTGCATGGAATAAAACCAGTGCTAACGTGCATCAAACACAGTACCGAAAAAGTATTAAACTATCTTTTTTTATTACTAGCATTACGCCTGTTCGATACACGGGGTCAAAAAAAAAATCAATGTGATTTTTTATCCCGTACATTGAAAGGGTACAAACGCTAGTACTCTATAAGTACAAGATCTCCAAGCATAGTTTGAGGAAGAGATGAGATGGGAACACGGTGGTCGCAAGATGAAACTCCACAGGTTCGGGAAGAGTCTCCTCCACAAATTACAGAACAAGGTAGCCTGAGCATACCAATAATTTCACACAGCACTGAGAAAGATTCTTCAAGGGTTAGTGATGCAACACCACCAGAAGTAAAGCTGCCCCACAACTACGAAGCCATTGTCAAACATGCAGACTCACCATTTGACTCCTCCTCCACTGAAAAGCTGTATAACCAGCTCCAGGCTGGAGTATTCTTAAACCAAGAAAAGAAGGCAAGTTTCAATTTTCTCACAGTTCGATGGAATTCCCAGAATCATGCATTCATTTCTCCAAAATCAGTTTCCAACGGAGTACAAAAAAAAAAAAAAAATGCAAGTTTCATTTTCCACAAGGGGATGGATGAGCTTTACATAATCAAACAGTCATATCCCCAAAACCAAACCCCAACAAGAGTGAAAGAGGACGGCAAGTTTCATTTTCTCACAACTGGATGGATTTACACGGTCGAATAGTGATATCTCTAAAACTAGTTTAACAAGCGTTAAAAGGACGGCAAGTTTCAAATTTTTTTTTTACTGTTTGACAATTTCTACAACTAAAGAATGATCTCCAAAACCAGTTTCCAACGGAGTACAAAAAAAAATGTACGTCTCATTTTCTCACAATCACACACAAGAGTCGTATCTCAAAACCAGTTTCCAACAAGCCTAAAATGCGGATGCAAGTTTCAATTTTTTTGTGTGGCAATTGGAAGAAATTTCTACCACCACTTTCTGACAACAGCAGAAAAGGAATGCAAGGTTCATTTCTCACAATTCCAAGGAATATACACAAACACGCATGGATCTTCAAACCAAGCTTCCACTTAGAGTTACAACATCAGAAGCAGAGGTAGGACTAGCCAAGGGCTTTGTTAAGCAAGTAACTCCATAGATAAGGGTTCTAAGGCAACTATCCATCCAATCTTCTGAATTAACATCATCACCATAGACATCCAACCTCAATTTTCACTGTTGATTTGTATATGATACTTTTCAAATATTATCCTTACATCATTGGCATCGATGTTCTCTTCTGATTGGCATTTTGTTTTTGTATGCAGAAGTATTGGGTTGATCGGAAGTCCAGCAGCAACAGCTTCATGTTATTTGCAAGGGATCTCTCAATCACTTGGGCTGAAGACAACCGCTTTTGGCACTGGTCCTATCTCAAAGAAACAAGGTAATAACTACAAGGGTTTACCTTAAGTTTTATGGTTCCTCATAAATTTTCTTACATTGATAAACAAACCCATCCAAAAATCCAAGAAAATGGAGGGAAAATAAGAACAAGTTGCCAGCAATCCAATATCCAAAACATGACCTATGGTGATCCATCAGCCATGACTATGATAGGTCGCCCTAGAACTAGCTCTGCAACCAAATTCCAATCCATGATCCAAAATCTTGATTTGTGGAGGGAAAAGAGATCGGAAGAGGAAGATAGAGGTTTTTTTTTCTAATTTTTTTTTCCAGCACTCTAATATCCAAATACAGCCTATGGCTATGGAGCACTGACACACCTAAGTGTGTCGTCGTATGAGTGTCTAACACGCTAAAGACATGAATAAGCCGGATAAACGGCGTGAAACGCCACGTGGTGTGTCCATTTATTGTAATTAGTTTTCTCCGATTGACACGAGGTTTTCTACCATGTCCCAGGTAGAACACGTATGGGACACTGCACGGTAGAGTTTACAATTTAACAAAGCTCTTTTGGGGGTTAAACTTCAATAATCAATATTACAAACCTGGGATAGAACTTTTAAAGAGAAAACAGTTATGTGCGTTTATGACCGAGCCCAAAACCAACTATTTCTTTGCCTGGACCTAGTTAGTTTAGGAACCAAATTCCAATCCTTGAGAAGGATACCCCCAACCTGTACACCAAAGAGTTGACAATGTAAAATCCAATTTGATAACCATCAAAGTCGTGCGGTCAACCCTTGCTCCAGAATCCTCCTACAACAACATAACATAACCCATCTAGTCCCCAATCATTGGGGGTATGGGCGGGGGATGATTGGAGACAGACCTAACCTTTGGCAATATATGCACAAAGTGGCTACTCCAGAATCCTCCTACCAATTCAATAATGTTTTGTTTGTTTCTGTTTCTGTTTCACAGTGATGTGTTTGTTGATGTTGCTGAACTGCTAAAAGTTTGCTGGCTGGAAATTCAAGGAAAATTTGAGATGGTAAACCTCTCACCAAGAACCGTTTATGAGGTGGTGTTTTTGGTCATGCTGAAAGATCCCGCTTTTGGGTGGGAAGTTCCAGTGAATGTTATGCTCATTCTCCCTGATGGAACAACGCAACAACATGAAGAAAATTTGATGGAAAAGCCAAGGGGACGATGGATAGAAATTCCAGCAGGGGAGTTTAGGACATCTTCTGAAAAAATTGGAGACATTCAATTCTCCCTCTATGAATACAAAGCTGGGATGTGGAAGAGAGGTCTGGTCATCAAAGGTGTTGCCATTCGGCCAAAAGCCTGAAGCTTTAGAACTACCAAGAAGTACAATACCCATTCTTATTCAGATTTTTATTTAGACGTTGTGACC
The DNA here is from genome assembly GCA_019656835.1 of Rhododendron ovatum. Lineage (NCBI taxonomy): Eukaryota > Viridiplantae > Streptophyta > Magnoliopsida > Ericales > Ericaceae > Rhododendron > Rhododendron ovatum. The sequence continues at coordinate 10,068,541 of CM033793.1, read as the reverse complement.
TAGCATGGTAGCAGGTGCAATATAATGCTAGTTCTGTGGCCCGGGTTTGTACTACAAGGATCCGTCTCTCTGCAAAAATGCGAGTAATAATGCCTAACTACTATCGCTTCCAAACCCCACTGTAAATGGAAGCCTAGCGAACTAGGCACAAGACATGTAATAAATATAATCATAACCTGAGGTTGGACAATAATAAAGCTCCATTCTTGGACAAATGCTTCACTTTCTTTGCAAACTTACAGATCAAGTCGCCATCTAGCCCTTTAAATTTTTCCATCTTCTTTTCATGATCAGTTAAAAGTATCCAATTCAAAATCCATTGGCAATAAGTTCAGAGACCACTTAGGCTTGTATACTAGTACTAGAAGTGATAATTAACCAATGTGGGACAAGCTTAATACTCCTATGTGCGACCCTAGAATCATACTGGAGAGGTAAACAAAGGATTCATGGGTCTCAATGAAAGAAAGAGCTTTTATGACACAAACAAAGGGAAAATCAATCTGGAGAGTCTTTCTTAAGCCTTGATTTGAAATCCTAAAAGCATCTAATTCAAAACCAATTGACAATCAATAGAAATATCACCTAGACTCATATTCTTGTGTTGGAAGTGATAATTAACCGAGGTGGGACACACTGTGAAATTAGGGGTGCAAATGAGCTAAGCTTTGTAGTATTTGAGCTCGGCTCGTTTACTAACGAGCCAAGAGCCTAAAACTCGAGCTCGCTAAAAAACGAGCCCTTAATGAGCCAAGCCAAGTTCATTTACTAAATGTGCCTCTATAATCGAGCCGATCCTATACAAACGAAGACGAGCCTAAAACTCAAGCTCGGCGCGATTGCTAAACTAGTCGACCTGAGCCAAGCCTCAAGCAGCTCGGTTCGTTTGCAGCCTTATCTAATAAGAACGCTAGCAGCTTTCCCTAGTTTCCCAGATGATCACTGTGTGTGTGTATACTTAAAAATATATATAGATATATGTTAAGGGGCAGTTCAAGAGACTGAAGAACTGAATGGCTCAATAGATAAATGTTTTCTGATGCATTCATTTGGTTTCAAATTTAGCATATTGACAAAAAGTTCATGGAAATACCAAATTGCATGCAGTATCCAAGACAGAGTCCCACACGTCTTCAACTAAAAGACCGCCAAAGAAAGTAAAGTGAAACCAATCGATCTATTAAATCTGGCTAGACCACAGATTAGGTAGGCATGCCCTTCACTAAGGCATCGATTCAAAACTATGGACCTATCTAGCTATGTATGATCATGTGAAAACTATGGAGCACAGGTACCGATACGCGTACGGGTACAGAAAACGGCAAACCCCCCCACCCCAACAAAAAAAAAAGGGTACGGCGGGGGTACAACAAATATATATATATATATATATATATATATATATATATATATATATCGGGGCGGCTCCGGGGGCACCCAAAAAAATACCTAAAAAAATACCTCATAGTTCCCGATCAAAATTTGATGATCCAAGCCGCTCAATGTGATCAGAACGTGATTTTAAGGATTCCCGTGAAAAATCAGCAAAAAAAATGACCGGGAAGGGCTTGATCCGAACAGTTTCGAATAGTTTTTTATTGAACGGTTCAAATAAAAACTGCTCCAATCAAGCCTTTCCAGGTCATTTTTTTTGCTAATTTCTTGCGAGCACCTTTAAAATCACATTCTGCACACATTGAACGGTTCGAATCATAAAAATTTGATCGGGAACTATGAGATTGAGATTTGGGATGTTTTTTTGGGTGTCTCTTGAACCGTCTCGTGTATATATATATAAAATTTTTTACAATTTTTTATTGCATAAAATGAAATATAAACCCATTTTACCAACAAAAACCCCACATTTTGTGTTTGTGGTATTAATATATACTAAAAGGACCTATTGTGTAATTTACCATAGTACACATATATATATTACTATATACTGTAACTGTGTAACATTTCCAGATCTAGAGAGGATCGAGAAACCCAGTCGGACTTCACACTGATCGTCGTCGCTGGTATGTCTCTTTGTGGGTAACGCTTTCTCTGGTTGAGTCTTCGTGGGAAGTGGTAAGGTTTATAGTGCCCTTGAGCATGGAGACAGAGGTCCTGCACACTTAGCACCCGCGTTAGTGCCAAACCCAAATCGTTGGGAGTATATGAAGGGCACTCCGACGATCAAGTTAGAATGAGAAGGAAAGCTTTTAATGAGTATGAGGTGTTTTGGGAGAAGAAAAGCATTACCTTATTCTGAAGGTGGAGCACTCCTTTTATAGGCAAAGGTAGCTTGGAGCCCAATACACGTGTATACCATGCGCTTGGTGGTTTAAGCTAGCATGATATACTCAGACAGGCCTGCTCTTATCCAAAAGCCTGTCACGAGCTCTGTCCTACATTTGTTTGCCTATATGGGTGGTGTCGCACCATCTTCCAACCACTTGTTAGCTCCTAGCTGTCATGCCACCTGCCTCTCTTGCCCAACTCTACCTGACTTTCTCTCTAAATCAAGGGACAGAGGTGGCTCGGTCGTAGACTGTTCACCCGATCGGTAACGCCCGGCTCTGTCCGAGATGCTCTAACAGGTATCATTTGGTCCGGCGAGACCTCACCATGCAGTAGGATGTCACCGAGTGCGACAGACATACCAAAGCTCAGGTCTCTGGTTCTTACTTTGGCCGGACAGAATCAGCTCGGCAGTATGAGCGTCGGAGATATAATGAGCGAACTGCGCATTGCCCATCAACCCTTGAGACCTTTGGTTTTGACTGTTTATTAGAGTGACGTGGTTGTCCCCTGGGTCTTTCTCTGAGCCCGGCCACCATAATAGCCCATCAACTTCTTCCATCCCTCCATCCCTGTTCGGAGATGGGAGGAGTTGACCAGTGGTACTGCCGGTCAATCACAAAATTCAAATCATGGCCTAATGAAGCGGTTTTTGGTCACCTCCGGAGGAGGGGATCCTCAACCGTCCACCTGATCCTCTAGCGGATGAAGCGACTACCGGCGTGCTCGATTAATGACCTGCAAAACAGAAACGATAAACAATGGGCACCGGCGTGGCTGTCGCCATCGCCCCTCAGATGCCTAAGTCAGTCGAGATATAGAGAGAATGGACTGAGTATGAGTTTCGTATTGTTTGCCTTGCGTACCTTGTGGAGGTGTGATCTTTATGTAGGCATCTTGGGAGGAATCCCTTGGGATTGGGACTCTTAAGTCTCATCCGCTCGTGGCAGGTATAGATAGGTGTTGGAGCGTCCTCCTCACCTTAGGACTCCCCTGACCCTTATCAGGTTTGAAGAGTCTCTTCACCTTTGGACTCTGTAATTGTTATCAAGATTAAGACTCCTTATGGTGCTGGGACCTCTTGGGCTCATCCGTATTTGACGGGAATAGGTTGGTGATGGAGTGTCCTCCTTACCTATTTGGTCCTTATGAGGTTTTAGGAGTTCTCCTCACCTTAGGACTCTGCGATTGTCATCAAGGTTAGGAGTCCTAGAGGTACACAGATAGGTTATCCTTTGTGGACCATAGCATAGTTGTCAAATCGTGAACCGAATCGAGAATCGAAAAGGCCCAGTAGCGAATCGTGAATCGAAGCGAATCGTGAATCGTTTCGATTCGGTCATGATTTTTAAAATGCATACAAAATGTATATTTCATGTTTGAATCAATAAAGATAGTGTTTCAAAAGATAAATAGATGATCACGTCGTCTAAATAGGCAAGACACTTGCTTTTATTGCAAGAGATGTGGGTCTGAATACCTCCGTGGTCTATATTTCTAAATAAATGGCAATAAAAAGTTCAAAAACCAATATAGTTATGCCATACATGCAATTATAATCAACACAAGATCCACGAGTTTCAAGATTTCAAATACCTAATAGCATAACGTAAGCCCTAGCAAATAACGATAGTACTTGCAACTTGCAAGTTGCATCAAAAAAGAACATTCAAAGTTTCAAACACAATTTAACTAGTAAATAAGCTCTAAGATAGTTTTGATTGATCATTCCTCAATCATCTTCAAGGTGAAGTTCCTCCACATCATCATCATCATCATCATCATCCACCATAGTCGCTTCATCAAACTCTTCTTCCTCTTCTTCTCCCTCGAGTTCAATGACTTCGTTGTCATCAAGCACTTCAATTTCATCTTTCATCATCCAACTCACTTGCTTTCTTTTTTCCTTTTTTTCGGCCATAAGCATTCAAGTTCCTTGGCCCTACATTTAAAGTAGTTCTTTAAGTAAAATTGTACTCATATAAACTAGAAGTTCATAATAATATAATAGAGATCTTAATTATACCTCTCTTTCTCTTTTTCCCAACCATTCCATCATCTTTAAAGCACTCTTCAATGTCCATCCATGAATGATCTACGGGTAGTACTGGACCTTCTTTTTCAGTGATCCATTCATCGTCGGACTCCATATCAGACAAACAAATTGGATCATATGTATCACCCCTCTCTTGCCTCTTCTCTTGCCTCAACTCAAGTTGAATGTTGTATTTTACAAACACCAATGCATTCATCCTTTGAGTTTCCAAACGGTTCCTCCTTTTTGAGTGTACAATATCAAATATGCTCCAATTTCTTTCACATCCAGTTGCACTACAAGTGCCGCTTAGCACGCTTATTGCTAACCTTTGGAGCTCCTTGCACTTTTCTCCAAAACTCTCCCACCATAATGCTATGATATATTTTCATTAAAAATAACTTATTAGAGTACAATTCATAATCATTTGAAATGAAAATATAGATGTAACTTGTAAGTAAGTAACTCAATAAGTATTAAAACTTTAAAATTTACCGGGTTGCTTCTTATCTCTTGTCAACTTGGCCGTGTCCATACCAAACATACCCTCGGCATTTTTGAACTTCTCTGGTTGCTCGTCAATGATAATCCTTGTGTCCATATCCGGGTACATCCTCTCCATGGTGGTGTACAAGCCCTTTCTAACTTCTCTATCGGCTTTAAATGTTTCACTATATTGAAACCTACAATAACGACCAAACCAACAAGCGAGAACTCTTCAATAAAAAAGCAAAAATATACATGAAACAAAAGTAAAAATGAATAACACTCTTGGGATTGAGGTAGTAAGCCGCCGCATGGAGGGGTCTATGGAGTTGATAATCCCATCTCGTATCAATGACATTCCATATTTTCTCATACCTTCTCTTTTGTTCCCCCAAGTTTTTGGCGATTTGTTCTTTCGCCCTATCCATAGCCTCATAAATGTACCCCATGGCCGGCTTGGAATCACCGTCCACAAGCCTCAGTACTTTACCCAAAGGCAAACACACTTCATGCAAAATTTGATTCCTTTCCAAAATCTACGATCATCTAAAATTATGCTTTCCACTTTATTCCCCACCGCACTTTTACCATAAGAGCTTGTAGCCCACTCCACCGATGCAAACATAGCTCTAATTTGAATCTTTAAGTCATCAAATCTTTTCAAGGTGAGATAAGAGGTAGCAAATCTAGTAATTGCTGGTCGTGCCAATTCCTTCTTTTTTGTGTATTTTCTAAACATGTCAAGTACCCATTGATGCCTATAGATGAACACGGTGACTTCCTTTGCTTTTGCTAAGGTGTCCTTAAAGACTATAAACTCGCCGATGTCACTAAGCATCAAATCAAGGCAATGAGCGGCACAAGGGTTCCAAAAAAAATTAGGCCTTTTCTCCATTAGCAATTGTCCGGCACTTACATAAGCCGATGCACTATCGGTCACCACTTGGACTACATGCTCTTCCCCAATTTCTTTCACCAAGTCATCAAGCAAGTCACACAAATTATCCGCATTCTTGATAATACCGGATGTGTCAATTGATTTGAGGAAAACGGTACCCCGTGGACTATTGACAAGAAAATTTGTAATGCTTCTATACTTTCCATCGCTCCACGCATCGGACATTAGGGTACAACCCATTTTCTTCCATTCTTTTTTATACACCTCTAATCCCTCTCGCACAAGATCCACCTCCTTTTTCAAGTATGACACCCAAGCCTCATGATAAGTAGGGGGTTTTAACCCTTTCCCATATTCACCAATTGAAGCTACCAATCTCTTAAATGTAAGGCATTTAACACAATTGAAAGCTATGGCGTTCTTGTAGAAAAACCGACAAATATCTCTAATCACGGGTTCCCTCTTCTTTACCATTTCATTCAAAGTAAGTTGTTTCTCTTTCTTCTTGCCTTTGGTAACATAAGCATCCATCGTTCCCTTACTTTTGGAATTAACTCTCACATCTTCCTCCTCATCAAAAGATTCAAAACATTCCAAATTCGTGGCTTTTTTTTGGTTCTTGCCTTTTAGATACTCAAGGAAAAAATCTTTAACTTCCTCAGAAACTTGAGGACATTCGCATGCCTCGTTGTGAGTTCCCGCCGAGTGATTTTTCATGCGAATGACCCCACCCCAAAAAGTTTGACCATAATAATTGCACATTAAATGCATTCGATTGTCCTCACTAACCCGAGTACAATGTTCCCATGTAGGGTCTTGAACATTGCGAGGTTTGCCCCCTTTCTTTTTCCCCATATTCCCTAAGTCACAAAGTAAAACTCAAATTTAATAATACGAAAACAATCAAATACTTTGTCAAAGCATTAATGTTGACTGGTTTACAAGTGGCATATCTTTATGAGTGTGTAAAATACTCTATAAATTGTATACTGTATAGTGGAATCAGTCACAAGAAAGTAGAAAAAAAAAAAAAAAAAAACGTGTCTTGATTCTTGAAAGTGGACAAAAGGCCTATTAAATTTGGTGGTCCAAGTGGAGCACATATAATACTCTATATTCTGTAAAGTGTACAAAACACTCACTGTATAAGGGTGGAATCAGTCAAAAGAAAGAAAAAAACAAGTCTTGGAAGTGGACAAAACTCAAAAGGCAGTGGTCCAAGTGGACCTGCTACTTCCACTACAAAACCCACGCCATATACTACTCTATTTACCCATAAAAAGCAGGGGAGAGAGAGAAAGAGAGAAACCTGTTCGGCACCTCGAGAGAGAGAGAGAGAAAAACCTGTTCTGCTGTGCGGCACTTCGACTACAATCAGTACGGCGACTACGCAATGAAAAGCTTCGATCGAATCAAAATCTTTCAAGAACAGAAGCAAATAGCAGTTCAAGCAAGATCCATGGTGAAGATTGGAGAGCAGATCAAGGTTGAAAAATGCAGGTTAGCATCTATCGAACCCTAGAAGATGGAATGAGGTTGGACCAGTTCGATTTAATTTTCGTCGTGTGCTTTTAACTGGGTTTCGACCCATTTTGAGGGCTGAAATCACAGAAAACCCCCCAAAAAATATGTTTTTTGCCTTTTGGGTCCGACAGACACGACCCGGATCCGTCGGTAACCGAATCATACATGAATCGTATGTATCGTACGATTTAGCGATTCCTGAATCGATTCGATCAATTCCGTTCACGATATCGACAACTATGGACCATTACCCCGTATCGAACCGAATCGTACGATATCGACAACTATGGACCATAGCTTGATCTCTTCTGAGGAGATAAGGCTTGTGGCTGCTCTCTGAGTTCCCTTCGTGCATGGGTTTCTCACGGTTATCCCTTGGGATTCGCAGCTCTGTCCCTTGGGATGAGATAAGGCCTTGGCTATTCTAGAAAGGGGATAAGAGTCCGTATCTTCTCTGAGTCCCCTAGACTGTACGAACCTCTCTTATGGAGTGTTTTATAAGTCTTTGGCTACAGATTTGTCATATTTGCCGAGCTCACCTGGTGAGCTAAGCTCAATATTCTTCTATGAGCTGCGCTCGTGAGCTGACCTCCTTCCTTGGGTTGGTTAATAGAGGCTAGCTCTTATAGGTTAGATTCCATGTTCTTGGGACTCTAGCTTGAGCCCTTAGGGTAGTGCTCACGAGCTCTTTGCTTTGGGCTGACATTAGGATGACCTTTGCCCCTGGGCTGGTCCATTGAGCTCAGCTCTTCAAGCTAAACTCTGCGTCACTGGGTCTCCTACATGGCCCTTCGTGTTGTGCTAGGCTTCCTGGTCTGGGCTGACCTTGGGAGGTTATTTCCTACTTATCATGGCCGATCCATTTTCTTCCTTTGGTTGCTTCTCATAGAAAGATCGCCAGGCGGTATTCACCAAGCCCTCCTATGTTTGAATGGAACGAAGAGGTGGTTTGAATCTGAGGGTAATGATGAGTGTTTACAGCAGAGGGGGCTGATGGGACTGTTAGGCGCAGAGATCGAACGGTTGGGGGTGCATCTGAAGCGGTGTGGGGTGACACATGGCAGAAGGAGCGCCGCGAGTACGGTACAGTTCAAGCTTTCCACGTGGTACATTGAGAGTGGCCGGGGTCGCGTCACTTGGTTTCCCGCATGCGACCCCCTAGGGTTTCCCCCACCCCCCCACACTTCTTCCACTGTATAAAGGAAAGGGGTGGGAGAGCAGCCACTTTGGCTCTCTGCTCTCTCTTGCTCTTTAACTCTTGCTTCCAAGCCTCCGTTCTCCTCTAGAGCTATATCCGTTGCATCACTACTCATCGTCGACCAGTCTCAGCTTCTTCAGGAAAACGCCGTTCTCTTCGTTTCCTTTTTCTTTTATAGCTTGCCGTTGTTTTCTGTTTCAAAACTCGTTTTTTGTCCAAAAGCTTGGATTTTTTGAGTTTCCGTTCACCTTTTACGGCCACTCTTGGCCGTGGTTCACCACTTTGACTGCCAACAATGGTTGTTCCCCACCGTAGCACAGCGGTGGATCTTCAAACCTTACTATGATTTAGCGAATGGAAGATCCATTTCAGGGTAGGCCTCTAGGGTTTCGCCGAGGAGATTATATTGCCCCCGGCGAAGGTGCTAGGCCTTCCGCCGGAGAGAAACCCTTTTGGTATAGGGCCATGTTGAAGTAGGTTTTTGACAATGATACTTCTTCCCCTTTGTTTTAGATCTTCAGCATGGTGGATTCCTCCAGTTCAGGCTTGCCGAAGGTAGATGCCGACACATACCCAACACTTCCAGAGACTATCCGAAATTTCGGAAGGAACTACCAGATGGGTGGTAACGTGGGCTTTGACTCGCTCGGCCTGCCGAACAACCTATTATCCCAGGCATCCACATCCCCCTCCAGATTGATGACAGGTCATCAAAGGATATCCTATATGGCCGGGGCTATTCTTCGGATGAAGATGCCGAACAAAACCAGCACGCTTCTGGACGGGAAGAGGCGAAGCAAGCTAAGCGGATGGCCACCAAGCCAAGGCCAGCACATTCACATTGGCAGAGCGGCCCCCGAATGTGCCAGGTGGAGGAGGGGCAGAGGCTCAGCCACAGCCACAGCCACCGAGGGACCTTGACATTATACCACCTCTGCCAGCATCCCTTGGACCGATGCTGTCTGCCAACTTCTACGATGAAGGCCCAAGGGGTTTCTCCAATGAGTTTAGAGAGAGGTTTGAGATCTCGGTGGATGTCCCAGTGGAGAGGGTGACCGGTGATAGAATCACCTTCGACGCAGACTTCATCACCCTTCCGCTGTTCGCCATCATCGAGGGAGGAGTACGGTTCCCTATGAGCCATTTCCTTAGGTATTTCCTTTCTTCGTACAACCTCACGCCATGCCAGGTTTCCGTGAACACATGGCGGATTCTTTGCTCGGCGATAAGGTTGGCCAAGCGAAATAACCTGCCCTTCACCTTGGGTGACTTGATGCTGATGTACTTGGTATCTAGGAACCCATCGTACGATAGGTACTATCTGTCCACCCGGCAGGGGTTCGATCACTTGGTGGACTGGCTGTACGACTCGGAGAAATGGGCGAGCATCTTTGACAGAGTATCTGGAAACTTCGAATGGGGACCAGTGGACCCTCAATTGGACTTCCCCTTCCCAACCAGGAGCAGCACGGAAGTTGAAAGGCCCTACGCCATTCCCCGGGTACGAGGGTTCCCCAGCCATGGGGATGTCCCCGGTGGGTATTCTGTTTAGCTTTTCAAAAATTGTTGCTCTGTACTCATATGTCTTCCTTTATTTTCTGCAGACTGCTCCGTGCCGTCCAAGGGTCTCAACATCTCCGGCAAGTGGAAAAACTTGCTTGCCCTTCTCCGATGTGCAAACAGGGACGTGCCTACTCTGCTCGGCTACATGCCAACCTACCACCGCTTCGTTCAAAGAAAAGACAAAAGCAAGATGGTGAGGAAGCCAGTAGACCTTACCACTGTTGCCGGGTAGGCATTCCAGGGAGCGTACATGGCCCAGGACATCACTACTGCCAACCTGCCCAACCTCCATTAGCAGCAACAGAGGCAACAGCAGGAGTAGCAAGATCAGCCCCCCACTGCCAGGACCTCTCAGGTGTCCCGCCCAAGTCGCCGCCGACCAGGCAACGTGGCCGAGGGGGAGATGTGTGGAAGGGTCGACAAGAGGGCCAAAACCACCGAAGAAGAGGTGGAAATCACCGGGGTGATTAACGCTTCAGAGAAAGGCATCAAGCCGATCACGGTTACCGACAGTCTGCTAGACAACTAGCATCTAGCCATGATCCTGCTCAACGGGATATCCCTCCCCAAGGACGTGGACCTTTTATAGAGGGGGAAAGCTGACAACAGGCCGAGCTCTGCTACTATGCAGTAAAGGTACGTCCTCATTACCTGTTCATCTCTTAAAAATTCTTTTCTTTTGGTCGAGCTCTACTTGTTAATCCTTTCCCGTTGCAAGTCGAGCAGTGCGCATGTCGGGCCTACGGCGACATGGACTCCCTCCTTGAGTTGAAGATGTCATTGAAGGGGGAGCTCAAGGCTGAAAAAGCCAAGGTGCAAAAGGCCACCGAGGAGATTCAGAAGCTAAAGAAGTTCGTGGCTGACGCAATGGCCGGGCTGGCGGAGAAAGAGAAGCTGGGGACCGAGGTCAAAGACCTAAAGGAAGAGAAGAGCTGGTTGCTCTGGGAGAAAGCCCGGATGGAGGAGGAGATGGTGAAGAAGCTTGAAGAGGCCAATGAACCAACTGCCAGGACTGATCCGCACAACCCTCAAAGAGGGTGAGATGAAGGGGGTGAAGGAGACCGACCGCCACTCTTTCCTTCTAGGGTACCAAGTCAGGCTCGACTACGCCGAGGTCCCCAAGGATGGTCATCTAAGGGAACCTCCGGTGGTGCCTGAGGTCGAACTGTCGAGCCATCTGCTTCCCTCCTAGCAGCCGAACCCCAACACCAATACTGATGAAGATGCCGCCTAGATCTGTTTCTGGCATACCTCGTAATTTTCTTGATTTTTCTATTTATTTTGTAATAGGGGACGGCAAAGAACAATATGCTATCGCCGAGCCCCATTAACTGTAGGCTTTTGATGGGGTGCATGCACAGGCCCCTGAAAATTACAAAGTTTCATTTGTCCCATGTTTCTGCACGTCATGCACATGTTAGTTCATTCGTTTGTAGTAGCCCCCCAGCTTTTGCATTACCCAACCCCTTCATCGGCAGAAACCTGCCCAGTTGGCGTATGGTTCTGCCTAAGCAAAAATAGTGGCAAAAGCGCAAGACTCATTCCACTGAAACAAGTAGTAGGAAAATGCCCGTTAGGACTTTTGGTGCCTTGATGCCCTTCGGGTCTCATCTGAGGGCTTAGAAAGAATTATCGTAAAGATCCCACCGGGGGAGGTAGCTAAACAGAATTAAAGAATGAGCAAGCATAAATAGAAAAGTACATGTATAGAACTGGTAGAGTTACGCTCGGCTTTACAAAAACAGCCGAGGGCGCAAATAGGCCAAAAGAAAATTAACCATAAAATTTCCTAAGCTGTTGAGCGTTGCAATGGTTAGGGATAGCCGTGTTGTCCATTTCGGACAGCTCATAAGACCCATAACACTTTCTTGACAACCCGAAAAGGGCCGTCCCACTTGGGCATAAATTTCTTCAAGTCTTTCTTCTGGATCACCTGCCAAAGGACAAGATCGTCCACGTTAAAAGGCTGGGCCCTCACGTTCTTGTTATAGCCATGGGCCAGCTGTTGTTGATAGGCAGCATACTTAATGTGGGCATCGTCCCGAAGGTCGTCAATGCAATCCGCCTCGGCGGCCAACATGGCATCATTTGTTGGGACGTCAAAAGTGGTAGTACGAGCAATTGGCCGATTAATCGCCAATGGAAGTATAGCCTCAACACCAAACGCCATAGAGAAAGAAGTTCGGTCGGTGCCACACCGAGGTGTGGTGCGGTTGCCCCACAGAACGTCGGGTAACTCAGCCGTCCACTTGCCTCGTTTATTAGTAAGACGTCGCTTCAGGCCAACAGAAATGGCCTTGTTGGAGGCTTCAGCATGTCCGTTCCCTCGGGGGTAGGACACGGAGGCCGTTTTCATCTGAATGTTGTGCTTCTTGTAAAGTGCCTCGATGGCGTCGGCTACAAACTGGGTGCCGTTGTCAGACACAATAACATACGGAACTCCAAACCGAGTTATGATCTGCTTTTAAAGGAAGTTCTCAACATCGACGACCGAGATCGTAATGAGTGCCTTGGCCTCCACCCACCATGTATAGTAGTCAGTGGCAGTAATGAGGTGTGCAAAACCACTGGAGCTTTAGGCAACTTCCCAACGATGTCAATCCCCCACTGGGCAAAGGGCTGGAGATTGGTTGTAAGGGCATGGTCGGCTGGTGGAGAAGCGGAGAGTGTTTTTGGCATGACCCACACCTTTTGACGAACTTGGTGGAAGATTGCATCATCTTCTCCCACCCAAGGTTTTAAAAGGCGTTGTTAGGGCTCGCCCGGGGCGTCGGGGCGGGGCGATGCGAGGCGCAGGGAAAACGCCCCAAATGCGTTGTTTAGACTTTGTTCCTCAAAGGTGTACGCCTATTTTTTTGAGTCTCACGGAGTCGTACGCCTCGAGCGCTTCGAGCGCCTCAACTGAAGAGGCGTACGCCTTCGGTGTAATACCAAACCAAACCAAACCAAACCGAGCCTTAGGTGTAATAATTTCGTAATATAATTTTTGTACTTTTTCTTAATTAAAATTTCATCGAACCCTATAAATACCTGGCAAGAAAGGAGGGTTTACGATTACGATTGCAATATAAACAACCGACTAGGGTTTCTGGGTGACTGGGTTCTTCGTTCTTCCTCAATCTTCAGCAGCAGCCTTCGACCCTTCAGGTCTCTCTCTCTCTCTCTCTCTCTCTCTCTCTCTCTCTCTCTCTCGGCTGTGGTGGTGTAGTCGACTGGGTTCTTCGTTCTTACACAAACGGCTGTTGTGCTCTGTTTTGTAATACTCTGTTTTCAGTTCTCACATAGTAATACTCTTTTTTTTATATCAGTACGACAGTAATACTCCACTAGTATTTAATACAGTAACTAATAAATATTAAATAATGTTATAGCTTTATTGGGTTCACCATGTACTGATAAAGTAACATTAATTTAATAAGTCATTGGGTTCACCATGTACTAATAAAATAATATTAAATTATTAATTTAATAAGTCATTGAGTTCTTTGTGCTCTGTTTTGTGTTTTCAAATTTGACAGTGATGGACGATGACTCTAAGAGCCAAAAAAAGGATCCCGTGTGGAAATATACAAAGGCAGTTGATGGAGAAAAGTATTTTCGGTGCAAGTTTTGTAATCAAGTCTGAAGTGGGACCATCCACAGGCTAAAACAACATCTCTCCCACACCCACAAAGGCATGAAGGTGTGTCTAAAGGTTCCCGATGAGATAAAGTTGGAAGTCCAGAATTTGTTGAAAAAACATTCAGAAGATAAGATTGCTCAGAATGAAATGCTTTATGAAATTGGTATGGGTGCGGGATCAGGGTGTCAAAGTGGTACTTCTCCACTTATCGAAAACGAAAACTACGGACTCGGAGGTCCAACTCCAAGCTGTGGGGTGCTTAAACAACCACCTAAACCGAGGGGTCCAATGGATAAGTTTGCTACTTCTGAAGCACGCCAATCCACTTTAAACTCTAAGTGGAAGCAAGATGAAAGAAAAGAGGTGTGTCGAAAGATTGGACGGTTCATATTTGCAAGGGCACTTCCCTTTAATACAGTTAATGATCCATATTGGGCGATTGCTGTTGAAGGAATTGCTAATTATGGCCCTGGTTTCAAACCTGCTTCTATGCATGAATTGCGAAGTTGGGTACTTAAAGCTGAAGTAGATGATATAAATCGAATGATGGAGGAGCACAAGAAAGCGTGGAAAGAACATGGCTGCTCAATTATGTCGGATGGTTGGACAGATGGTAAAAATAGAGTAAGCGAACGTTGTTCAGGTTATCACTGATAATGCCTCAAACTATGTTGCTGCTAGGTCGAGGCTTATGGAGAAAAGGAAGAAGTTGTATTGGACTCCATGTGCTGCGCATTGTATTGACTTGATGCTAGAAGACATTGCAAAATTGGCGGTTTATGAACAAACTCTCAAATATGCCAAAGAAGTTGTGAAATTCATATATGGGCATACATGGGTTCTTGCATTGATGAGATTCTTCACAAAGAATAGTGAGCTACTTCGTCCTGCTGTAACTCGATTTGCCACTGCCTATCTCACTCTCCAAAGTCTCTATAAACAAAAGCAAAATCTCATAGCCATGTTTTCTTCAGATAAGTGGTGTTCCAGTTCTTGGGCTAGGAAGGTTGAGGGGATAAAGGTGCATTCTATTGTCTTGTTTGATCCTAAATTTTGGTCCAATGTTGCCTTTTGTATCAAAACCACAATGCCTTTAGTTGTTGTTTTGAGGGAGGTTGATTCAGAAGAGAGGCCTGCAATGGGGTATATATATGAGTTGATGGACTCGGCAAAGGAAATGATTGCCTTCAATTGTGCTAACAATGCTAGGAAATACACACCAATTTGGAACAAGATAGATGCAAGATGGACACCACAACTTCATAGACCTTTGCATGCCGCTGGTTATTATCTAAACCCTCAATTGCGTTATCGAGACAATTTTTCTAATGTTGATGAGGTGAAGCAAGGATTGCATGAGTGTATGGACAGAATGTTGAGCTATGAGGAGCGTCTTAAAGTTGACATCCAACTCTACTATTATGACCAAGCAAAAGGAGATTTCGGAACCCGTGTTGCAGTCTATTCTAGAATGATGCGCTCTCCAGCTAATTGGTGGATGCATTTTGGGGGGAAGACGCCGGAGTTGACAAAATTTGCTATTCGAGTTCTTAGTCTAACTTGTAGTACTTCGGGATGTGAACGAAACTGGAGCACATTTGAATCGGTAAGTACCCTTTTGTTTCCAATTGAGGTTTTTTTTTTTTTTTACCAGAATTCAACTTTTTGTTGTTCTAAGATGGCATTTTTTTGGTATTTTAGATTCATACAAAGAAGAGGAACAGACTTGAACACAAACGTTTGAATGCTCTTGTATATGTTAAGTACAACACCAAATTGAGGGAAAGGAGTATCAAAAAAAGACAAAACATTGATCCAATATTAGTTGATGAAATTGATTCGGATGATGAGTGGATTGCTGAAAAAGAAGATCCAGTGCTTCCAGTTGGTGGTTCTTGGCTTGAGGATGAAGAGTTGTTTGATGTTGATGCCATTAGGACTGTCCCATCCATATGAAAGAACTGAGGATACTCAATCAACTATCACTAATACCGTTGACATTGGCTCCTCATCGGCTGCCAAAAAAAGGAAAGTTAATGAAATTTCAACTTCAAGCAAGTAATTGAAATTTTAAGAATACTTGAACTTGTAAGTTGTAAGTATGGATTCATAATTTTGTTCATCTATCAGGGAATGATGGAGGTCGAGGCAAAAGTAGGGGGAAGGCACCAAGGGTCAATCTTGTGGATGAAGTCGTAGATTTGGAGGAAGTACATGGAGTAGAGGATGAAACCTATCCAGAAATTGATGCAATGGATGAAGATGATGACATTGATGAGGAAGACTTAGCTTAAGGCTTTAAGCAATTAGTTTACTTATAACTTAGATAATTTGGAAGTTACTTTAAGTTTTTGAACTTTATTGCATGGTTTTGAATCTCTTGATGAGGTTTAGATTAGACTTTGGAGTGGTTTTAGTCTATAAGAGGTTGGATTTATTAATGCTCCTTTTTTTATGCTTCAACATATTTTTTTATTGATTTTAGTACAGTTATCTGTATTTTTTGTATTTTTTGAGAGTTATTTTTAATTTATTTTATTAATTTTGTTATTTAAATTTAGAAAATCAAAAGACTTACGCCCCAATGCCTCGGGGCTTACGCCTCGCCCCATGGAGGGTCAAGTGCCTCGCCTTGTGCTTTCGCCTCTGAAAACTTTGCTCCCACCAGTAGCCCTGGGAAAGGGCACGGTCGACCAAAGAGCGACCACCGGAGTGGCATCCAGCATTCCCATCATGGAGTTCTTTGAGGATGTCTGGCATCTTTTGCTCATGGACCACTCGGAGATCAGGGCCCGTGTAAGACCGATGGTACAGCACACCGGAGGGATCGAGGAAGTAAGAGGCTGATTGGCAACGTATCTTGTGAGCTTCCTTGCGATCGGTGGGGAGGGTGGCATGGTTCAAATAGGAGACAAGAGGTTCCATCCAACTTGGCCTTAAATGAATGTCCATGACCTCCAATAGGTCTGGCTCAAAGCTTGGGGAAGAAACCTCACCAAGGACGATGGTGCGACTGCCATCGTGCGTGGCGCAGACGGCTCTGAGGCCAGCTAGAGCATCAACATGATAGTTGAGGTCTCTCCCGATATGATCAAAGACCACAAGCTGGAAAGAGCCAATCAAAGAAATGACTTGGCTCATGTACTTGTTCATTTTTGCATCCTTGGCTGCATAATCGTCGTTAAGTTGATTTACAACGAGATGAGAGTTGCTGTAGATCTGAACCTCTTCGGCACCCATATGCTTGGCAAGTTGGAGCCCGGTGATTAGGGCTTCGTACTCAGCTTCATTGTTAGAAGTAGGAAAGCCAATGCTGAAGGCATGCTCGTGCATGGTCCCGCTCAGCGAAACCAACATTATCCCAGCACCAGCCCCACGGCTATTGGACGCACCGTCGACGTGTAGTCGCTAGGCATGTCCGGTGAAGATTTTTGCTCGATGAGCTGGGATGGGACGCTTGGCGATAAACTCAGCGTGCGTTGGGTGGCTCAACCGGGGTTCGGGAGCTGGCACGGCTGGCTCATTACTTGGCGTGGGCTCACTTATGTCCTCATCCGTGACTAGGCCCGACGAAAGTTCGGCGACAAAGTCTGCCAGTACTCGACCTTTGATTAGCTTAAGAGGCTGATACCAAATGTCGAAATTAGCCGATTCCGAGGACCATTTGCAAATTCGGTTTGACAAATCCACCTTTCAAAGGATGGCTTCAAAGGGTACTCGGTGATGACCACGATGGTGAAACTCTTGAAAGTACGGCAAGAGTTTTCTCTTGGCCGTAACCAATGCCAACTTTTCGATAGGCAAGTAACGCACCTCAGCAGGGACTAGAGTCTTGCTTATATAGTAGATCAGCTGTTGCTTGGTGCCTTCCTACCGAACCAACACTGAGCTTGTGGCATGCTCGGATACGGCGAGGTAGAGATAAAGCTCTTCTTCTTCCTTCGGTAAAAGTAAAAGGGCTCGGGATAAGTAAACTTTTAGTTCAGCGAGAGCGTGATCGCATTCCGCCGTCCACTGAAAGCTCCTCCGACTACCCTTAATTGACTGGAAGAACGGTCGACACACATCCAAAGACTTGTTGATAAATCGATTAAGAGCAGCAACCATGCCAGTGAGCCGTTGAACCTCCCTCACCGTGGTTGGAGCCCGGAGGTCTTGAATGGCTTTGATCTGGCTCGGATCGACTTCAATCCCTCGGCGCATGACTAAATGGTCGAGGAATTTGCCGGACCCAACACCAAAGGTGCACTTCTCCACATTGAGTTTTAGGTCAAACTTCTTCAAGATCTCAAATATTTCGCCGAGATGAAGCAGAAGGTCGGCCGCATCCTGGCTCTTGGTGACTATATCATCTATGTATCTTCCATTATCCGGCCGATCTGCCTCTTGAACAGTTGGGCCACCATACGCTGGAAGGTAGCCCCGGCATTCTTCAACCCAAAAGGCATCACCCGATAGCAATAAGTTCCCCTAAAGGTGATGAAGGCCATCTTCTCTTGATCCCTCTTATCCATGGCTATATGGTGGTAGCCTCGGTAAGCATCCATGAAGCTTAGCCCTGCATGTCCGGCGGTGGCATCCACCAACTGATTGATCCAAGGACAAGGAAAGCAGTCCTTGGTGCATGAATCATTCAGATTGGTGTAGTCGATGCACACTCGCCACTTGCCATTCTTCCAAACCACCACCAAATTAGCCAGGTTGGGTATTAGACTTCGTGTATTGCGCCAGCATCGATGAGGCGTTCAACTTCATCATTCACCGCCTCGGCATGCAACGTCGAGGCGCGGCTTCTACACAACGGGCCGCCTATCCGGGTCTACATTAAGTGAATACCTGATCACCTTAGGGCTCACGCCCGGCATTTCGTATGCAGTCCAAGCAAACACCTCAATGTTGTCCTTGAGGAATTGAACTAATTGATCGCTTTCGGTAGCGCTGAGCTCAGAACCGACCAGAAAGAACCGTGAGTTGTCTTTGTTGGCAGGGACTTGGAGTAAATCCTTGACAGCTTTGTCATTTGCAGGTGTGCCAACCTCCTTCATTGCCACTCCAGGCACACTTCCGTTCGGCAATTCTGGGACCTCAATCCACTGAACTTCCTTCACTTCGCCCTTTCCTTATAAATAAAGCTCAATCTGACTTTATAAAAGGGAGATCCATAGTTGATAACATCTTACTAATGGAGGAATTGATTAGAGGGTACCAAAAAGATGAAAGACTCCCCAAATGTGCCATTAAAATTGACCTCATGAAGGCCTATGATTCAGTTGATTGGTCATTTCTATTTGATGTTATGAGGGTTATGGGCTTTCCTGCTATGTATATTCATTGGGTAAACCAGTGCGTCTCTACTGCTCGGTACTCTGTTGTTCTTAATGGCTGCTCTGAAGGTTATTTCAAGGGCTGTAGAGGGTTGAGGCAGGGAGATCCCATCTCTCCCTACCTTTTTCTCATTGTAATGGAAGCCTTTTCATCTTTGTTGCATCTTAGGGTGAATCAAGGTCCGTTCAGTTACCATCCTAAGTGCAGAGAGTTACAGATTTGCCACCTTGCATTTGCTGATGAGCTATTCATTATGTGTGAGCCTGATGTGCCTTCTTTTACCCTTATTAATGATCTTCTCAATGACTTTCACTTGTATTCTGGGCTGAGACCTAATATGGCTAAAAGCTCTATCTTCTATGCTGGGGTGGATTTACAATTAAAGGAGGAGTTGGGTATTGTTCTTCCAATTCCAGAAGCTACACTACCTATTCGATATCTGGGTGGTCCATTAATTTCTGCAAGATTAAAATCTGTTGATTGTGCTGTTTTGAAGGAGAAAATTTTGAAGCATATCCACGGCTAGTCTAATCAGAAACTTACCAATGCTGGTAGAGTTCAGTTGATTCAAGCTACACTACCTATTCGATATCTGGGTGTTCCATTAATTTCTGCAAGATTAAAATCTGTTGATTGTGCTGTTTTGAAGGAGAAAATTTTGAAGCATATCCACGGCTAGTCTAATCAGAAACTTACCAATGCTGGTAGAGTTCAGTTGATTCAAACTGTCTTATTTTCCGTACAAGTTTATTGGTCTTCTATTTTCATCATTCCTAGCAAGGTTATCAAGGAAATTGAATCTTCCTTGATGACCTTCCTTTGGTCCGGAGCTGAGATGAGACATATTGGGGCAAAGGTGAAGTGGGAGCATGTTTGCAGGCCTAAGATGGAGGGTGGTCCTGGCTTAAGAAAGACTAAAGAGTGGAATAAGGCTACCATGCTTAGGCATCTCTGGGCTCTTGCAAAAAAGGCTGATTCTCTTTGGGTCAAATGGGTGCATACCTACATCATCAAAAATCTGAGCTTGTGGAATATTGATACCCCTAGAGACTCCTCTTGGACTATACGAAAGATATTTGGACTTAGGAGTCTTGGCCAACCGTTAATCCAATACAAAGTGGGCAATGGTTTGTCTACTTTCCTTTGAATTGATAACTGGCATCCTTTGGGGCCGTTATACAAAAGATTTGGTGATGAAGTGGTTTATAACCTAAAGTGGTTTATAACCTTGGTACTTCTCTGCATGCTAGAGTCTCTTCTATCATTCATCAAGGTCGTTGGAGGTGGCCCAGATCGAGAAATAGAATCACTCAATCTATAATTCACCAAACTCCTGCAACTTTCCACCTTGATTGTTCTACTGATGATTTGGTGTTTTGGCTTCCTAGTTCTAATGGACTTTACTCTGCTAGGTCTGCTTGGGAGGCTGTGAACAAAATATTCTTATCAGCCTTGGACACAAGTGGTGTGGTTTTCTAAGAATGTTCCGAGATGGGCTTTCATTGTTTGGCTGGCTGCTTAAGAAAAGGTTAAGTACCAAAGACAGATTGCACCAATGGGGAGTGCATGTGGATGAGATATGTCTTTTGTGTGGCTGTGAGAAGGAAACACATCAACATTTATTTTTGAATGCTCTTACTCTGCATCTGTGTGGGCTAGAACGTGGAGTAAGTCTTCTTCTACTAGAGTACCAATTACCTTAGCTGCTTTGTTGGAGTGGTTTGTCCAATCTGTTAAGGGCAATAGTTTCAAGAGTAAAATTTTGAAATGTTCTTTAGCTGCTACTGTTTACTTTGTTTGGAGGGAAAGAAATCTGAGAGTTTTTCAACAAAAAACTGTGGCTAGTGATCAAGTTGTGCTGCAGATTCTGAGCTCTATAAGAGACTTCCATAGCTCTTTGAGAAGGGTGAAGGACTCCACAGAAAATTAAGGTCTGTGTGCTAACTGGAGGCTGGTTGAACACTACATTTTGCAGCAGTAGGATGAGTGGTGCATATGGATGCTGGTGCTTGGTTGAAGTTGTAGTTGTGTTCTCTGGATAGGAGTTGGTTTTAGATTTGATTTGTATAGGTTGTCAATTCTTTTCCTTTTCTTCATAGTTTGTAATTCTCCTTTGAAAGGAGTATAGTTGTATAGTCAGGAGAGTTTCCTTGACATTGTTTGTTTGGTTGGGGCTTTTCAATGGAATCGTACTTATCAAAAAAAAAAAGGTTGACAAAGCACTTCTTGGAGGCCATTTGATCTCCTTTGATGGTCTCCTGCCGACCGGACTCGCCAATGAACCGGACACATTGGTGGAGGACACATTGACGGAGTGTGGACGCGACAGCCTTCATGCCGTGCATCCAGTTGCGGCCTAGAATGGCATTGTAGGGACTCGGCGAATTAACCACAATAAACTCAACATCCAATCGTACCGAGCCGGCAAAGACTGGGAGAACTATATTACTAACCGGATTAACTGGAATCCCAGTGAAGCCAACCAGAGTAGCATCCATTGGAGACAAATGATCCTTGGTACAGCCAAGGGCCTTAAATGCTGGGTAGTACAATATTTCTGCCGAGCTCCCATAATCGACCAATACCCTTCGGACCATCTTTCGCTGGATGGGTATTGAGAGGACCAAAGCGTCGCTATGGGGAAATGTCACCCCTTCCATATCGTGCTCAGTGAATGTGATCTCCCACGTATCGCGAGCATCCCTCTTGCGCTTCGGAGTTGGCTGTATCGTCACCACCTAGACAGATGGTAAAGGTCGATAGAGTTCCCTGTGAAGCTCGTTGGCCTGGCGTTCATCCATCTGGCCATGAATATAGTGTACAACTCCCTCAATGGCCCGGTCGCGCGCCGAGACTCCTGCGACCGATGACTTAGTCTGGTCAATCCATTGCTCCGTTTTCCCCTGCTGGACAAGTTCTTCGAGGTAGAGCTTATACGGTTGACACGCCGTCGTGTAGTGGCCTTGCTCGTTATCGAATGTACAAAACACCCTCCGATCCGGTTCGTGCCCATCAGCTGTACCAAATTTCACGGTTGGCCACTGGAATCCGACCATCCGGCCGCACTCACGGAGTATCCGGAAGATGGGTTCTTTGAAATAGGTGGTGATGGCAAGGTGGTCCCGACCGTCTCTCGACAGCCGGTCCCATGTCTTTCCGCCACCTCTATTGCCTTCGTTGCCGTTGCCCTCCTTTTGGGCGACGCTGTTGACTTGCTTCTTTACTTCCTTCACCGCCGGTTTTGTTGAGTTAGCAACCTCTGCTGAACTGGGACCTCCAATATACTCCTCGAGTTCGATATAATGGGCGACGGTATGCATGAGGTCCGACATGTTGCTCAGCGGCCAAAGCATTAACTCCCTGGAGCTTAGTTGCAGGAAACGCCTAACTTGGAGGTGCTCCCGCACGAGAACTGCGAATCCTCGCTTCTCACTCAGAAACGCGATGGGAGCGCATTCCCCTTAAGACAGGATCGCGCTCCTACGGTAGATGGGAGCTTATGGAGAGGGAGAGAGAGTTGGCCGGAGGAGAGATCAGTCGTCGTCGGCTATGTTACACGGATCCCTTGTTTTGGGTGGCGACGAAGAAGAAGAGGTAAGAGGCATACCTTGTTTCGTCGATGTGTGGAAGCCGATATGGTCGACACAATCGCTGCTGCAGAACAACATGCAGCTGCGTGGTTTTCTTTTCTGGCTTTAGGGTTTTTTTTTTTTGAAAAGCGGCTAGGGTTTGTTTTAAGTATTATTTTTGGTTGTAAAGTTGGGCTTTGTATGTTGTTTAATGGGCTTACTTATTCTTTACTACTAAATGGGCTTGTATATTTCAGCAAACATGATTAAAGTAGATTCTACAACAGAATAAATGGGCCTACATTAGCTTTTTGATGGGCTGCGTTATTTTGTTCATGTATTCAGCCAAATTACAATTTCAAGACCTTAAGTTTTAGTTTATTACTCGATAGACCCTTTATCTTGCCTTTATTGGTAAATTGTGATATACTACTTGTTATATAAAAAATGAAGCATACAAAAATTATCTAAAAACTGACATAAAATACATATTTTCTGTACAATATAAATAAAAAATATGGAAAGTACCAAAAATAAAAAATAAAAATAAAAGATATGGTATTATTTAAAAAATATATACAATAAAATATACATAGCCGCTCCCAATCTTAGGAGCTTTTGGTTGCCTCCGCTCCCCCGCTCTCGCTTCATGCAAATAAGCCCTGGAGAGATCGGAAGTTTGGTCCAGACCATGCTTAAAGGACGTGGCAGCAGTCTTCTGGTCACAGCTTTCGACCAAGTTGTAAACATTGTAAAAACAATGACTTGCCGACCTTCCGCCTCAGGTCCGTTAAAGCTTCAATTGTCTTCAGCTGCCAATTGCTCATGACAAACCGAGACGTGAACGAACGTTCCAATTCATTAAAGCTGTTAATAGACCCCAGGTTTGAGCTGGGTGTACCACAACATGGCAGCGTCCGGAAGGCTTAAGGAGAAAGTCTGGCACATCATGGCCTCACTAAGTCCACAAAGCACAGCCATCGACCTAAATTGCTGAACATGGGTCGGAGCATCTAATTTTGGATCGTAGACATTGAACTTTGGGACCTTGAAATTAGGAGGTAGAACTTCTTCTGCTATAGCTCGGAAGAAAGGTAGCACTGTCTTCTTGGCAGTGGTCGCGGCCTTGACCGAAGGACTCGGCAGGGTGGCTACTAAAGGAATGACATCTACCGCAGGAACGATATCCCGAGAATGTTTGTCGGAGAGCAGCACATGGCCACGTTCACGCCCGCTGACACTCTGTTTATGTTGCTGCGCTACTCGGTAGGTGGTTCTCTTGCCGGTTCGAGTATTAATCATAGTCAAGGCTCCACCGCTGCTGTTGACTTCGCACCTTTCTTCAGGGAGGTGCCCCTGGCTGTCCTCCTTGCATGCACGAGACGGGCCTGCAGAGTGTATTGCCGAGCGCTGTTGGGAATAAGTTCTTACCCTTTTCCGTGGTCGTCATTCCGCCGATCCCCAAACCTAGCCTCATTACGATCATCTCGGCGGTTGTGAGATCTAGAGGGATGATGATCACGGGAACTTTCCAGAACGTTCTTTCCTCTATCTGTCCGTCGAGTTACCTCAGTCACCGGACACCCCGTCTTTGGATCCTTTTGTCTGAGCACTCGAGACCGTGGTGCTTGTTTCGAGCATTAGGGCTCGGTGCGTGCGGCCATCGCCGGACTGTTTGTTGCGAGAAGCCTTTTGGTGTCTGGACTCTAGATGAATGCGTCCATTAGCGTCGAGGCGACACAGTGGACCGAGCCTCGAAAAGGCTTAGGCCCTAGTAGTGTCAGTCGTTTGGGTCGGGTGGACCGCATTCCTTCGCTGATGCGGTTCCCTAGACCTGAAGACGGAAGGAGCTCCCTAGAGCTCCTGGAGCACTTGCACTTGTGTCCTCAATCGTAGTAGCTACTCTACCATACTCACCGGGAGATTTGGAGGAGGAAGAGGTGGAGTAGGGGCCAAGCTTCCTGCCGTGCGGTTGACCCCATCGACATGGAACAAAGCCGCTCCTGCATTGAGGTTACTTGTTCCAAACACGGTTGATCCTATCATAATGGAACCATCTGGTCAGAGTACCGAAGATCCCCAAATCCTCCCATACCTGCTGAGTGGTTGCGGCGACCTGAAGCACATGGGTACTGAGTCCGAAATGTGAGAGACCGAGAAGTCGCCCGTCCGCATCTGTCATCTTAAGAAAGGATGTGAAGAGAAAGGGGTAACCACAAAAAGATTTGAGCTAGTAGGTTCCCCAGCGGAGTCACCAAATGTGGGTTATGCTTTCTCTGGTTGAGTTTTCGTGGAAGGTGGTTAGGTTGATAGTAACCTTGAGCGTGGAGACAGAGGTCCTGCACACTTAGCACCCACGTTAATGCCAAACCCGGATCGTTCGGAGTCCGGGGAGGGCACTCCGACGATCAAGTTGGAATGAGAAGGAAAGCTTTTAATGAGTACGAGGGGTTTTGGGAGAAGAAAAGCATTACCTTGTTCTGAAAGTGGAACACTCCTTTTATAGGCAAAGGTAGCTTGGAGCCCAATACACGCGTGTATACCACGTGCTCGGTGGTTTGAGCCAGCGTGATATACTCAGACAAGCCTGGTCTTATCCAAAAGCTTGTCATGAGCTCTGCCCTCCATTCATTTGCCTAGATGGGTGGTGTCGCGCCACCTTCCAACCACCTGGTAGCTCCTAGCTATCATGCCACCTGCCCCTCCAGCCCCACTCTACCTGACTTCCTCTCCAAGTCAGGGGACAGAGGTGGCTCGGTGGTAGACCGTTCACTTGATCGGTAACGCTCGGCTCTGTCCGAGCTGCTCTATCAGGTATCCTTTGGTCCGGCGAGTAGTAGGATGTCACAGAGTGCGACAGACATACTAAAGCACAGGTCTCTGGTTATTACTTTGGTCGGACAGACTCAACTCGGCAGTATGAGCGTCAGAGACATAATGAGTGGACTACGCATTGCCGGTCAACCCTTGAGACCTTGGGTTTGACTATTTATTAAAGTGACAGACTATTTATTAGAGTGACGTGGCTGTCCCCTGGGTCTTTCTCTAAGCCCGGCCACCACACTCAGTCTTCTCTTTCTCTCGTCTCGTCTCTCTCTTTCTCTCTCTCATCTCTCTTTCATTTTGGGCTAAAACGTACCCGCGAAGTACCCAAGGTGTACCGACGGAGTACCCTTGCCATACCCAAGATACCAAAAGTATCCGGTGCGATTTTGCCGTACCCGGTACATTTTGTCCGTACCGACGCCATATCCGTACCCAATGCGCGTACGGTGACATTTCTGGAGTACCCGTGCTTCATAGTGTGAAAAGAATATTAAATTTTCAATGACTGGTAGCAACAAATGAAGCCAATTTTCCACTATTTTCCTTTTTCAAATTCAGTTACTGCAGAATGAATGTAGACAGCACCTGATTGAGAGATTTCAAATGAAATTGCACTCGGGCATGTCAAAGTTCAGTGAGGTAGTTTTCTGGCTTAAACCACAACGAAAAATCAATACCCTTCTTCTTCAGTTTCTCTGTAGCAGGACCAATTCTCTCCAAAAGCTGCAATTCATTTGAGTATAAATTATGCAATCCCGTTCACCGTTACAGAAAAGCGATGCAAATTTATATCACAATCAAATTCCTACAAAAGAAACAAAGACTAACCTGGGCATGCAGCACGCCATTGGATACCAAGACAGATCTATCAAATACACAAAAAATTTCACCATCCATGCAGGAAACTACCCCACCAGCTTCTTCAACTATCTGCTTGAAGTGTCAATCAGACACAAGCAAAAAAAAAAAAAAAAAGCATAAAATGCAAAAATTTGAAACAGCAAGTGAGCAAAAGATGATTATAATCCTTTGATCATAGCAACATTTAATGTAGATCTCTCATAGGCAAGAAGAGATTGTCAAAACTTATTTTAATACAGTAAGTTCTAGATAGAGTGAATCAGTTTATCTGTTAATTTAACTTTGCAATTCAGGATTGCCCCTCATAAATAATTCTTAACCTAAGCAGCCAAGCCCAATAGTTGAACTAACAAAAACGATTATATTGTTCCCGCCGTAAGAAACGTCATCTACCATTAAGGTAGTAAAAGAAAGTTTGAATGTCCTTTTGCGGTTGCAGCACCACAAGGGAAATGCCATTTCATCTTATCGTGTTTTTTGTTCTGCATGCTAGTGAAGGGAAAGATGATGTACTTGCAACTGTTTCATATAA
Source organism: Rhododendron ovatum (assembly GCA_019656835.1). NCBI lineage: Eukaryota > Viridiplantae > Streptophyta > Magnoliopsida > Ericales > Ericaceae > Rhododendron > Rhododendron ovatum. Next base: position 10,041,816 of record CM033793.1, on the reverse strand, counting down.
TACCGCAGTCTATACGTAAACTAGGTAGAATTGACAAAATTTCGAAAGACAAATTAACTAACGAGCATGATTGATTTGTTCTCAGGGGCGGAGCCAAGAATTTTTATTAGTGAACTACAACAGTAAAAATACCTAAAACAGTAAGAATTTTAATTCGCAACCGCCCATAAGCCTACAACAGTAGAAACATGCATCTTCAAGACCACCACCAACAGAACATCTACTTCCGCAACAATAAAATAAAATAAAGAACATCAAAAGAATTTTGATTGTGTAACTTAAAAGTGTCAATCCATGGTAAACATGTATCACAACTAAATAGTAGTTTGTGGTCATTTGAGATATAGTGTGAGATAACACTAAGATTGTAGTTCATGGCGGATTCGTTCACACCCATGTAAATGGATTTGAGAGAGATAGATAACAAGAGTGGGTGAAAAACATCTCATTGTTTGCTCTCTAATTGGTTGCTCTAAAGAAACTTAGCAAACTGTGTGTAATTTGTGCATTTTGTGGGGTCAAGACTATCAAAAACATCCAAAACCTTAAGAGAAGCATTGGGCAAGTGACCCCACTTGCCCCATAATCCCTCTAATTGTTCTGGAAGGAAAAATCTTTGTCTAGAATCACTGTCTTTCATATCATCCTGCCATTGTTATCCAGAAGAGAAATCAGCAAAGATCAAAAAGTGACATTACCAAAACACCAGCAGCCATATCCCATGGTTTTAGACGATATTCCCAATATGCTTCAACAATTCCAAGAGCTACATGGCACATATCCACTGCAGCAGCACCTAACCTTCTTACACCCTAAATATAAAGGCGAAAAAGGGGGAGATATGGAGGCAGAGAGAATATTACATAAACTATCCTCCCATATGTGATATACAACAAAATCTACGACAATATGTTGATCCTATAGTCCTACGCATGTATAAGCACAAAAGCAAGATGTCACTGTAAGGAATCGTAATTACCCGGCTGACATCAGTAAATTCTTTGAACAAGTCAATGTTGGTAGCCCATGCATCATCATGTTCATACCCAAACCCAGTAACCAGAAGAGATTGCTCCACCTAAGAAGAACAATTTTTAAAAGAGAAATTCCAGCTTTAAGTTCCACCATAATCTATGCTCTTCTATGAGTATCTTCAACTAACCTTGTGTCAGTTTTTAGTTAATATTTTTCCCCTGACAACTCCTTTCAAGTTTGCACTCACAACTTTTGGGGAAAACAGATTAGGCAGAGATATCACTACGAATGCCAACAGAGTAACGAATATGCTTCCGTAACATAATAATATTGGTTAATGTGATTAGCCACTCTGGAACCAACTGTCCCACAAGTTCTTCTCTAGTATCATCAGTTCTTTTTATTCAAAAACCTTTCTTTGTTGTTGGGCACACATGCTCAATCAGTCCCTCTTACTACATCTACCACTGGACAAAAAGACAAGATATTATAAACACAAGGCAGCTTGTCTTCCAAGATGACTGATACCGTATGAGGGCAACCTATTAATATATAGCACTTCAACTCACCTTATCAGTAAGACTTGCATGAATTTTTTGCCCATTACAAAATGCACCTCCACCTAGAATAAAGAGGATCAAATATCTAGTCTGTAACTCAAAAATTCAATCTTGTATGCAAAAGAGCATGTTATATGGCTGCTTAGATTAAGCCTTCTTACCAGAAACTGCAGAAAAGATCCGTGTATTCCAACACATAGGTCCTCCAACAAATTCAACCTGTAAGGACAAGCAACAGCATCATCTCTTGCCGTCAGAAATAGATAAATAAACATACTTCATCAACAAAAAATAAACATTGGCCCTCGGTTTTTCTTCTCTAGTACAGTAGCCTTTTGTACACTACCAGGTTCCATAAACTAGGCTTTGAACAGATAAAACAGCCAACTACTCATTGGGTGTTAATAGATAAAAATAGTCATAGGGTATAAATAAGATAGAAGTTGATTTATGGCTATAACTAGATGATTCTGGATGCCTTTTAGTTACATGAATACATCACCTTTTCAACTCCCCAAAGATATTTTTCCGTGCTCTTAGTTTTTCTGTTTGTGTATCTCAGGGTTTAATTTTCAATGGATAGCCCTTGACAGGCCTTCGACAGAATAACGGCAAAATTGATCAGGTGTGGAGTACAACCTCAGTTGAGAAATTTAAGCTCATACTGGAAATTGTTCATCCATGCAAAAGCTATAACTCATTTTTGCTCAGAGCAACAAATGATTTGACCACTTAACTAGTTAAAAAGAGTGAAATGGGGCGAGCAATATAGCCAAGGGAAATAATACACTTTAAGTGGTTAAAAGTCGGGATATTAATCTTGCGGTTATGACTTTGAACCTGACGACAACCATTTTGCCCATTTAATGTTAGGTCCACACCCTATGTAAACCTCCTAGAGCACATTGATGGAGACTACTGGGTATGGTTTCTTTTACTGTAAAGGTCATCTCTATTGGTCACAAGACACAAAGTAATTAACATGTTTTCAACCAAACCATTTAATCGCATTTTTTGTGATTCCTCAGCCATTTCACGAGAACTAATCTTCTGCCTATTACAGGATCAACGACCATATTATTTCATATTTCCTCTTGCCATCTGAAGGATCAAGAGAGAAGTACACAAGTTCATTTCAGAAACTATAAGTGATTAAGTACCACAGCAGCAGCAGCTGGTTTTCCTCTAAAGAGAACTCCCACAGAGACAGCAAAGCTAGGGTAGCAATGTGCAAAATTCGTTGTCCCATCTACATAGATAGCATAAGTCAGATGGCCAGAGGTTGGAAAATCAGCAGCCATCACAAAAAGTAAAGGCAGAAAAGTGAAGTTCCACACTCATGACAGCAGAAGGTAACAATGCGGTGAGTTATCATAGAATTTTTAACGAAAGTCTAATTCAAAGGAACTCTAACAAACTATAATGAAACATCTTTAAATCAATTAAGTCCGCAGTGAGAAGGAGTATGATCTATTGTGTAATAAGCGATCATAGACATACGAGAAAGATTTGGAGTGAGAAAAACCCTTAAATGTGAAGATTAAACTATGACATACCATCCGCTAGCCGATAAATCAAGTTTCTAATTACTCAAGATCCAAACAAAGATCCTACCCAGTCAACTACTACGATCAGTTCCTTAGTTTCAACCTTCATCCTTCTGTTTCTTCATCTTTTAAAATTTTCAGATCTGTTGTCTGCATTCCATGCCATGACCACAAATGCACAAGAAAAATCTTAGAACCAAGCCACAATGAACAGCGCCTGGCCACGTGGAACTGTAATGATTGTATGCTATATGCTTACGTAAAGTGTTCCTCATCTTCTTAGTATCTTACAAATCCCTCACTCACCTAACAATGCTCTGGCAATTATCAAAGAACTGTGCACTCAATATGATTGATCAAATGGTCCCCGAGACGATCCTCGTGTGATACACTTGTCGCTAAAACCTGTACCAATATGGGTAAAGGAAACCTAGACAATTGAGGAAATAAAGTTTCTATGATTCGAAGTCCATAACTTCGCTTGGAATAACAACCGTGTTTGAACTGTGAACACTCGAAATTCCATTGAACATTACTAACTAAACTAAGAACATTCACTTGAGACTCAACAACTTCTAGAAGAAAGGGTTAAAGCACGCTGTAAAATTTTTAGGATAGTAACACTGCCAATTTAATTGTATCCAGAATAAAACCCCAGAATTAGTAGTCAAGTTATGAGTTCTAAGGAACTTAATCAATAGGTTGTGAGCCAAACCTAAGGGATCTATGCACCAAAGATAATCAGAAGATGAATCGCCAATAAGCCCTCCCTCCTCCCCAAGAATAAGGTGATCTGAGAAGTTCTTTTTCACAACTTCTAGAATTGCAGCCTCACTCATTTTATCTGTCCTGCAAATAAATCCAAGTAGAAAACATCGAATCAAAAGGAAAACAGGAGAGAGCGTGAAATTTAGACCAACAAATAAAACAAAACAAAACAGGAGTCACAAAAAAAGAATTTTAAATATAATATAAGAAAGTTGAAGTTGTATGCATATAATTTAAAATGAAGCTTTTAGTCTGTAGTGTCCATGCATCTGTTGGTCTCAATATAGGAATGAGGGCACAATATAAGAGATGTAGGAATCAACTAATTGCACATAACATGTAAATGTTATGGAACCATAGATGATGCAGAAAACGTGCATCAGATAAGGCAAATCTCAGATAAAACAAAAAACAATAACCAAGGCTAGTTATCCACTATAAACTTTGCACTAGGTGAAGTCTGCGTTGCGATGAAAACAGAAACAAATCTAGGTTAAATGGTTTTGCATCAGCTAATCATTCCACACCACCAACACAAAAGCATTACAACGCCTTGGCAGAAAAGTTTGGCCCTTAGGCAAAACTTGGAGCACCGAGAAGTTCCAAAATGTAGGTGCACACAACAAGTAGCGACCGCCTACCTGGTATAAACTCTAACTTTGCAGCTGAAAGAGTAGATTATGATATCTCAGCTAAGTTTAATCTCCCAAATTATGCACCTAAGACCCCCAGGAGACATCCAAAGTGCCGTAGCTGGTTATCTCATATGCCATAATACACTATCATGTTCGAACAAACCATACATCTTAATGTCAATAAAACGAAGCAAGCATAGGATCATACATCATGGAAATGAGAGCTTAAAATGTTAGTCTTACTCTGTCACTAAGTCAGTGAGTCCTTTGTAGGTAATTGTTCGAGGCTTATTCACGGCGTCCATCACGACCTGAACAAGAAAAAGTATACATAACTTGAGATTCATAACACTAAAAGTCAGTCTTGAACAACAGAGTCAGGATTAAAAACACATTCACATGCTCCATCTGGCTCGTCTTCAAACGAGCATAAGTACAAGAGTGAAATGCAGAATGAAGACCATGCTGAGAGACAATGGGGTGGGAAAAAAACATATGTTAAGGATATATGACAGAAGCAAAGGTTACGTTTGACAATAAATTTTGTACAGAAAACTTTATAAAAACATTTGATAGAATGAACATGAACATTTGATGTGCCAGGGATTGTTCCAGGATAGTTGCTGATATCAGAGCTTGCGTGAGCTCATGGAGAAATGTGAAGAAAACGGATGCCAATAGATTGCTAATTTGCTTTGTATGCCTGGAGTGGCAAATCTCTCCTAAAGTGTTTGTTCCTAATGGCTCTTCTTGAATCTGGTGTCTTGGTATTGTTCTCTAGCTTTAATTTTTTTGTTTTATTGGCTCTGTTTGTCCGTTGGGCCGTGTGTCTGTTTTCCTAGGTTTGGGGTTTCCGGGTGATTGTAGTAGCCTGTTGTTGTCTGTTCTACTTGTTCTGTGGGACTGGTTTTGTTTTGCTTTGCTGGGGTATGCCCCTAAGAACCTATATCTGGTTTTGCTTTCAATGAACTAATTTACCGAAAAAAAGCTAAATAAAGATTTTAAACAGTTAAATGCATATGAGTATTCAAAACATGGGAATGCGTAGAAATTGGGAATATAATATAAATACCTGAGCACCAGTTGTAGCAGCAGTCTCAACCACTAGAAGAAGATGATTAGCGGGAATGGGGCCTGTTGATTCAGCAGCAACTTTTGAGTAATTTTTCTTCTGATTTGGAATTTCAGGAGATAACACAGCTTTTGTGCAAGAGGATGATGATGATGAGGGTGTAGAAGAGTTGAAGAACGGAGTATAAATTCCACACCCATGCAGCAGGAGAAGTTTCTTCTTCTTCTGGGGTGGATATTTTTGACAAGAAATACTCCTACTATGTGCAAGTGATATGCTGATGCTGGGTATTTGAGAGAATAGGAGGGGGGTTAATTGGGATGAGAGTAGACACCTTCCCATTTCCATTGCGGTGAGTTGATCGGTACGTGGATAGTTGGATACTGTGCCGGCGCCACACGATTTCCGGGGGTAAAAGCATCCGGCTATGAGGCCGGCACACCATTTCTGGGGTTAAAAGCATCCGCCTATGATGCTCCCAGGCGGTTTGGAGCATCATACTCCCATTATTTCTGAGCCGTCGGATGCTATGGGTTTAATCTCATCCATTGATATATAAAATTCCTCCTCTCTCTCATTTACCTCCTACTCCCGGTTACCTTTGACTGAAAATCACGCCCCAATCTTTTGCCCCTCCTCCCTCCCTCCTCTCTCTCCTCACGCCTCCACAGCCGAAAACTCCATGGCTCCCAAACGCAGCTCCACGGCTCCTCAGTAGCTCCCTAACGCAGACACTCCCAGACGCCTTTCAACAATGGTGGAAACCTCCATAGCTCCTACACCTCCTGACCTCCACAGCCCAGGTATCTCTCTCTCTCTCTCTCTCTCTCTCTCTCTCTCTCTCTCTCTCTCTCTCCATCCATTGACAACAATGAGTTTGCTCCTTATCTGTCATCCTAGTGTTAAAAATGGGTTTGTAAAGCTGCAACCCTTGGATCTGTGACAGGGCCACACTACAACAAATAGTGGGCAACAATAGCTGTCCTTGAGTTGAAGGACACGGAAAGAAGCGGAGGATGAAATTACAGCGTTTCGTTAAAATCTTCCATAGCGTTCCGCCCAAAATCAAAGCGCCAAATCTCTTTCCGCTCAAAATTCGTTGGGTGCGCTTCTGAAATTTCAATCGATTCCTTGATTGGCGCCCCACTCTATTCATGTGAACCGGTGTTACTCTCTTATGGATTCATCTCTAGTTAAGCTAGGGTGAATCGAGAGTTCTTCTTCCACCCAAAGGTTTGTTCTTTTTTCTCTCTTTTCCAAAATCTGTACGTCATACGTAGTCCTTACTAACAATCACATTTTTCCCCTCTTTCGTACTCGGAGAAGAATCAAAAGCCATTGTTTGATTTTTTGCACCAGTTGAAGCAAAGAATCATTGTCCGCGGAAGCCATCACCACCCGAAATCACTAATCCAGTGCTAAAAAACCCTTAAAAACCCCAACCCAGCCCTCAGAATCACAAAGTCTTTCATTGGCTTATCTAACCACATTGTAATCCCCTAGTTGAACCCAGGGAGATGCACCAATACAAGAAGAAATAAGCCTTTAAGTCCTGCCAAAGGCTTCTCGTATCCACAAAACCATTCATACCATACACTACAGAAACATAAAACCACTGCTGAGGATGCAAGAACTCCACCTTTGCAGTAATCAACTGAGAAGATCCCACCCAAGAATGATTCTAGCAACCTTGTCATTCCCCCTGTTGTGAACAGCATATTGAGAGGAGGGAAAACAATGCCTAACAGTTGCATCAAAAAATTCTTGACGAACTTTAGATTCCACAACACCAAACATACAAAGCTTATGAAACTTAATGAAAGAGAGTACCTCCTTCTGCTTTGAGGGGTTATTGAGGCCCCTTATATCCACACACCTATTTTATTCATTTGAAGGGTTTAACCTTCCTACCCCCACCCTTAGTTCTACCACCCTTAGGAGTAGAAACAGTAACAATTGCAGAAATGGAAGCACCTGTGACAATAGTTTCACCCTTATCTTCTGCACCAACATCCACAATGAAGAAAACTTACTTATTCCCAACACATTTTGGCTTCTTGGCCTCTCACCTACACTAGAGGCAGGCACCCATCTACTCCTTTTTCCTTACCCAAAGTAGACATAGCACCATTAGAGTAGCCTCCACCCTTCTCAGAAATAATCAGCTGGTTACCCATTGGAATACCACCATCCCTAACTGACTAGAATGCTCAGCTTGACCCACCCCTGAAGCTTCCTTAGTTACAGAAACACTCGCACAACCCAGATCCCTCAACTCCTCAGCATCTGGTAGTTTTGGTATGCCTTGAGAGATTCCATCAATAGTACCAGGATAGCCACCACATGCCCATCAGAAGCATTCTGTTGAATCAGATTCTTAACAATTGGAATCTGTACACCAGTATGGGGCCTTGCCACTACCACCATCTTGGACGGTCCCAACCCCTTGTAGAAGAGCTGCCACTTCAATTTTCTTGGGACAAAACTTATCCACATGACCAAACCTATTACACACCTGACATTTTAGAGGTTTCCAAGGATATCGAATGCCCACATGAGCAACATCCCCATTCTAAAATCGCACTTCAACAGATTCAGGCATGGTGGAATTCACGTCCACCTCCACACATGTACTAGCATAGTTCAGCCGCTTACCAGATTCTGTAAGTTTATCAGCATAGAGGGGCTTTCCAATAGAGCTAGCCACATAACCCCTTAGCAGTCCAGAGCTCAAGGGGAACATTGTAAAAGTGTACTCAAACTGGAATTTTCATGATCTCCTCCTTTTCCGGCTTCATATGAGGGTGCCAGTGCTTAAGCATCATCATTTTGCCCGCAGAAAACCAAGGACCAGACTCCAAAAGTTTCTGTAGCCCACCCTCCTGATTGAACAGGAAGAAGAAGAAACCTTCATTATTATATCATACTTATGGGTGTTGTTTTATTATTTTAGATCATACAAGGTACAGTTATCTATTTTGATATTGACGTCTAGTTGAGGCTCAAGGTAATTTTCAATGTCAATTGTTGGTTAATTTGTTTGGTTGATTTTTTAATTTATATGATTATGATAGCATTCACAATGCATTCATTTTTCTTATTGGTTTATCCGATCGTGTGTGTGTGTAACATTTTTACACGTGTAATTTATGAATTTGGTTTAAAAAAATTTAACGTCAAGGGTTAACAGTGTCAACCCTTGCACGACACACTTTTGAATAGGTCGTTTAGTGTCAAGATATAAGACATGCTCAAGTTAACAGGTTTTTTGACATGAAGTCACGAACCTCCAAAGGACACAACTCAAAGTCTCGAACACGATAGAACAAATATATATTGATTCAAGTGGGCTTCAAACTATATTGATCTGTGCCACGAAAGCTAGTATATATATACAATATATTGTTAAACAATTGTCGTTCATACAAATATTGTTTTGAAAAATAACCAAAACTGATGTTATAATTTGCAAATTATACCTTTTGCTATTTAGATACTACAATTTTAAAATTAGGCTTAGTTTTGTTTATCTGCAATTTTTACCTTTCATTGAGCGAATAATATAGTTTAATCCCCGGAGTAAGTTGTTAAAAAACAAATTCTGCCATGTCTTCACTTTGTCTAACTTACGCATATTCTGTGTGTACCATGGTTAAAATTTTAGAAAAGTAGTCTGATACGCGATGTGGCATGTCCATACATGTCCTGTCATGTCCTCACTTCTGTCTAATTTGAGACACGTGTATCCGTATGTGCTGTGGTTGACAACTAATTAAAGGAATCGGACACGCTAGGTGGCATGTCCTGCCGTGTTCTCACTGTGTCATGTGTCTCCAGAGTGTCCGACACGGATATTGAGACAATTATTTATGTCAATACTTCCTGGATAATATTATGTGGGTTAATGTGTTTTCATCTGCAGCGCTTTGGGATCAAACTCGTGGAACTTTGCAATTACAATGGAGAGCAGTATTGGACATCACAAAGGTGGAATTACAAGTGCTTGATGCTGCATCTAAAAAATGTTTCAGTTGCTGAACATTTAATGATTCGTTGTTGTGACTCCAACTTTTTTCTGTTGAGGAATGCAAGAGTGCTGCAAAAGATGGTTATCAGTAAGCCAAGAGGTAAGCAGAAGAAATATTTCAAAGCAGCTCAAAAGCTTTTAAGCTTCCCCAGATTGTCTCCCGATGCAGTAGTTATCTTCTATTAATAAAAAAAATTAACGAAGAGCCCCTATGTTGTGGCACACATAGGTAGGACCCTCCATTCTGATTGGTACCACTCTGTCAGTAAAACTGGTGCCTTTTAATTAGTCTACTTCTTGTTAATACTGGGTTTGCACTTTTTCTTTTACGAACTGGTGGTTGCCACATTTTACATATTGCGGGCATAACGGATCATAACTCGTAAGGTAAGGATTCTACTAGTAGTTTTTATTTCAATGTAGGAGAAGGGGTTGTGTGAGTTGCCAATTGAAAGAGTTGTTCTTTTAGTTCTACTTATGCCTATGCCGCAGCTGCTGCTACTTAAGTGTGTAGAAGTAACATGTAATTCTGTTGCTGCTAGTTGTTGACTATGCACTGATTTAGTTCATTTGTTTCTAGTAGACTGCTTGTTCTTGCGCTGATTTAGTCATTTATTTCTAGTATACTGCTTGTTCTTGCACTGATTTAGTCATTTATTTCTAGTAGACTGCTTGTTCTCAACATGACAACGTTGTGCAATATTTGCTTCTCATCTGGCGCATGGAGTAGTATGCATATGCATATACCATCGTAGGAGTTGGAGTAGGCTCGGTATTGATAGGCGTGGAATGCCTATAAGGTGATGAAAATATCGCAAAGATGGACCAAATAGAGATGCTTTATAGGCTTATCTGCGTCGTTATTCCTTACAATTTCATGTTGGTTTTCAAATTCGTCCCTCAAATTAACAAAGTGTCGATTTGTCTATAACAAACATAAAACTAAACTATTGAGAGAACAATCACAGAAAAAAAAAAAACAGGCAATGAACACATGATGCACTCCAAATATTAATGAAATATTTTTTGTTCTACCGTTCGATTTTTTTGATCGTTAACGGAAAAAATTAAGTTGTAAGAGAGAATCTTATTTACAGAGGTGTTTTAAACACAGTACTCCCTCCGTCCCCTTTTTAATGTCCAGTATTTTATTTTGGACTGTTCCTTAATAAGTGTCCATTTTGTAAAGTTAGTTGGTAAAAGTTGGTACATTTTTTATTTTATCCCTAAAAGTATATTCCATTTTAAAAAGTTAATGAGTAAAAGTGTAATGATGATGTTTCTATAGAGGGTGAGTAGAGAAAGTTGAGGTAAAAGTTGATGTGAAATATGTAATAATGATGTTTTATTAATTAGTTGAAGTTACGAAACGGAACATTTAAAAAGGGACGGAGGGAGTATTTACAACACTCAATTTTGACGTCCAAAATTATTTTAATTAATGAAGTTTTTTCAGAGAAAGTTAGGCTCCGTTTCAGAACGTAAAGTAAGTATTTATTTTTTAAGAAGGCAATTTCAAGCTAAAAAATAATGTGTTTATGTAAATAATTTTTTTACCAATATGGATATTGTTTAATAGATTTCATCAAGATCTTTAATACGGTGCGAAAAAAAATTAAAAAAATATTTTTTATTTACATTATTTTTGAGTTTGAAAATATAAAATAAACTACTTATTTTTTAAGAAGGTTTTTGGAACAGGGCCTTAAACTTTTCCATTTGGGAAAAAGTATATATCTCCATTGGTAAAGACCAGATGGAATCATATTTGTTTTTAAGACAAAAAAATTTGGACATTCCTTTCTTTTGTGTTGAATATGCTTTTGTCCAGATAGATACTCCAACCAATGATCGAGTAGTACACAAGGATAAGTGTGAGTTTGAAAAGCAGTCGATAGAGAAGAGAGCATAGCCCAACGTAGGACGAAACCGGGAAAACCAGTCGCCTAGAGACCACCGCCGTCGATCGAAACAGTGAGCTTCCTGACTCTTTGCTCCTTCACATTCTCTCCCTCTTAGAAGAAATCGAAGACGCCGTCAGAACCCTAAGTCTTGTACAAACGATGGCGATTCCTCTGGACCTTCCTCCCTTCCCTCCTTTTCCGTTATTATGCGACTGATGATCTTTGATTGCGATGGCGAGGATTTAAGAGCTGCAAGGAATAGTGGATTCGTTACCTTTGTCGAAAAAACGCTATTTTCCTGTGACTGCAAGCTCAAAAAATTCGAGGTTGTATTTGAATACGAGCTGCGCTTCTCTTCGAATGTCGATTCGTGGACTCGATTCACAGCAGGAAAGCGCGTGGAGGAGCTTTACCTTCAACTCTGGCTTGCCGACACCAAGTATGAGTTGCCACAGCTTTTGTATGACAACTCTTGGTTCAAAGAATTGCGTTTTTCACATTGCAGGTTTTTTTTTTTTTTTCTTTTTCTGGGGTAAGGTAAATTGTGGAGTATTAGAAAACCCAATTACACAAGTTAGTGGCATACCCCAAGCAAAATAAAGAAACATCAAGCAAAGCTTGAAAAAAGAACAGCACAAATCAAGACAACATCTAAACAAAAAATTTATATGTTGTCAAAGACTCTAGCATGGACATTCCACAGGGAGCAAAGAACCATGTTAGGACCTGACTTTTTAACTCCTCTCTAGGGAGAATGATACTTCCACCGAAGGAAGTCCCACCGCGCCGCCCACCGCACCGCCGCCGGGCCCACTCCGGCCACCAGACGTCCGATCCGAACCGTCCAAAAATTTTAAAAAAAAAAACCGAGTGGGCTTACGTGAGAATTAACGGCATCCGACGTGTGTAAGTGCTCGATCCGAACTTTCATTTTTAATGGCTCGGATCATCTGATTTTTTGAAGTTCGGATCGAGCACTTACACACGTCGGATGCCGTTAATTCTCGCGCAGGCCCACTCGGTTTTTTTTTTTAAAATTTTTGGACGGTTCGGATCGGACGTCTGGTGGCCGGAGTGGGCCCGGCGGCGGTGCGGTGGGCGGCGCGGTGGGACTTCCTTCGGTGGAAGTATCATTCTCCGAGAAGCTAACACAACATGCTCAGCATCGATCTCACTTTGATCTCCAACTGTTAAGCAGTAGCCCCATTAACTTTAAAGATTCTGTTATTCCTTTCTCCCCAAACATGGTATAGGAGAGCAGTCAAAGCAACCTTTGATAACAAACAAGAAAACTGAGAACCCTTGTTGACTAATCATCCAGTCCATAATTTGGGGCAGTCCATTGAATGGGCAAGTAGGCTTCAAGTCTTTTTGCAAGGATTGCCAAAGTTGAGAAGAGAGAGAATGTTTTCTACAGCAGCAGAACACAGCACACACTGGACATCCATAGCCATACTCCACTTAAGAAGTCTATCCTTGGTAACAAGCTTCCCCAGATTTGCTAGCCATAGTATGATGGACCGACGAGGTATGAAATGCTTAAACCAAATGATGTTAAACCAATGAACTTTAGGATGTTGCCTTTGAATTTCATTCCAAACTGACTTGATAGAGAACTTGTTATCAGGTGTGAAATTCCAAATAACTGTGTCCTCTTGAGATGGGTGAGGGATAAAAGTAGGAAAGGTGGCCCTCAAGATGTCCCTAGTCACAGTATTTCGACATCTTGGTCATTGCCAAGAGTGATTAGCAATTATGGAATCTACTTTAGCATGGAGATTTCTTCCCAAATTGTATACAACTCTAGACCCAAACTTGGCAAAAAGAGGGCCAATTGGATGTTAGTTATCCAACCATAAAAATGAAAATTTTCCATTTCCCACCGCATTAGTTATCCAAGGATGAACTAGGGATCTTAGATTAAACAATTTCCGGATTGTCCAAGAGGCAGAAGCAGGAATAGGGATGTTCCAAAGACAATGATCTTTGATTATGTGCATGTGAATCCATTTCATGTGAATCCATTTCACCCACAAAGTGTCTGCTTTCAAGGCAATAGCCCATAAGTGTTTGGTCATAGCAACCTTATTCCAATCTTTAAGGACTCTAAACCCCAATCCACCTTCATCTTTGGGAGAACAGACATCATCCCATGTCACTTTAGCACCACTAGACTTCATTTGAATTCTAGTCCAGAAAAAAGATCACAACAAAGCTTCAATTTATTAAGGATCTTCTAAGAAAGCATAAAAATGGTGCTCCAATAAATTTGGACACTAAAGATGATAGATTGAATGAGTTGGGCACGACCTCCATAAGATAAATTACAGTTGGTATCAGAGCACAATCCTGGTCTATATGGTAGGGGCCACCTCTAGAATCTGTTACGAGCACATTGATTTTACTGTACAAAGCTAAGTGTCATATCATGACCACCAGGGGAAGGTTGCTAGGCCAAGGAGTGCAACGAGGACGTTGCATCACAAGATGGAGAGATTGTGAGAACCCACTTGTGGCATAAATCCCACATCGGGCAGCCTGGGAAAAGTTGTGTGAAATATAAGGTAAGGTTCACCAGCTACTATATAACTTGAGATTAACCTTTTGACCCACGTGGTTAAGCGAATGGTTAGCACGTCAGCTGGCACGAGTCGTTACAACTATATTCCAAAAACGTGCCAACTGACCATCATACTCCGTGTTAGGCTGGTAGCTACTACTGGCCACATAGGTGACAACAATGAAAACCTTGAATGGAAGTTAGAATCTTACTATTTACCAAAAAAAAAACCACGTTAAAATCTTACCTTTTCTTCAAAGTGCAGTCTGGAAACTGGATAAGAAACATGTCGAAACTCCCAACAATTTTCAATTGTAGCCCATGCTTCACTTTTCAGTAAAACGCAATCTACCTACTAGGAGAAACTTCACTTAAGGAGAAACAGAGGTTGAAGATGGGTTAAAAAAGGTCATTTTTACAACACATACTAATCAAAGAAGTTCAACCCCATCTGCATAGACAACATGTTGTCGCAAAGAACTGTTGCAAAGCTACAAAAATAACACAACTGCTGCAAGAAAACATAAATACAGTAACATTTCTACCACCACAGCCCCTGAACATAATTATGCAATCTTAACATAACTAAGAGAATAGAATCACAGCATGGGGCAAAGCCCTCGGAAAGCTCAATAATTTCTGTGTCAACCTGACAAATTCCTGTGACAAAGAACATGCTGAGCATTTTTCAGAACGCCCTGACTTTCCTATTTTGATGACCATCTTCTCTAGAGCCACTGCATTCTGTAGCAAAAACTGCACTAGCTGAAGCCGAAATCCTGCTTGATAATCCTGGAAACCCACAATCACAATAGTCTTCAGATGTAGCAACGGCGACAAAATCCTCTTGCGTGAGGTCCAGGGGTCTTCTCCATCAAAGTTGCAGGAATCCAGAAATTTCTTGCAAAATAAAAACTACAGGTATAAGGTAAGGAAGGTTACTTTGCATTCTTTTGTCATTTTTCATGCACCGAATAACAGAAGAAAAAAATAACTTGTTTGATTGATGGTTGCGAAACTGGTTTTCAAATTATCGAGGAAAGTGGCCCATTTCAGGAAACATTAAGATAGGTTTTCAAATTCTTGAAAAGCATTTCTGGTGGACAATAGGAATTACATATGAAAATGATGAGTGTTTTTCTTTTCAAACAGTGCTTTTATATCGATTCATACGAAAAGAGAAAAATCCTTCAGCAGGATAAAAAAAAATTGAACCTGATTTAACAAACAACAAACGGGGGCTACTGATACAACTTATCACAACTACCCTTTACGCAAATAACCAATGCGGCAATGCCAATCAGAGGCGGCTCTACGTTAGTGTGACTGGGTTCACATGGACAATAGGATATGTTGCCAAGGAAACGAGTGCCTTCCAGTGTCCTCTTAGTTTTCTCTCAAGCCCTCTGATCTTTTGGGTGACAGAATGAAGGCAACATTGACACGCCAATTGGAGTGAGACGTGTAAAATTAAAGGGGAAAAAAAGGAAAACGTTCTCAATAAGAACAAAAAAATTCTAGCAATAAAATCTAAGAACACAACTTCAAGATAAATCCATGTCCACCTATCCTTTCCGAATGGTTACAATACAGAGGCCTATGTTGGATTTTATTATGAGTTTAGATCTATTAATCTTTTTTTCGGTCAAACGGAAATTCAATTAGGAGTTTAGATCTATTAATCAGTTGGAAAGAAAAGTAACTGTCAAATGGATTACCAAATACACAGATCTTTTATAAAGAGGGCAATGATCAAATTTTCTTAGACAACATACCTGCGCGTGGTGGTAATCCGAACTCATGTTTACAACTAATTTCTCAAGATAAGGTGAACCTTGCAGCAGGCTTACTATGCCAGGGATGTCCCATTTCAGGACATGAGAATTCAGTGTCAAAATTTTGCAGCTTGATACCAGAGAAGGCAAACCCTTCAATTCCCCATACGATAGAACCTTGAGAAGTAGAGAAATCAAAGCAGTTACCTTAAGAAGTATAGAAATCAAAGTGGTTACAACGATTTTGACAACATTCCTATGATGCTTTGTATGGAATAAATTGCAAGCAGCTTTTGGCAAATATAAAATTTGCAAATAAACATTTCAAATAAATATGATTCTATTTCTTGTTTGACTATTGCACTTAAGTACAGGTAGAGATACCCTAAGAAACACAGACAAGTCTACCAGACTCAAGTATCGGCATGTGACGAGACACAACACGACACCTGCTAATAAGTGTCGGATACTTGTCTCATTTTTATGTCGTTATTTCTAGTCAAACAAGTTTGGAAGACACGAAGATTCCTTTCTCCAGCGATGGGAGTCATGGTTGGAGGTTATAATGCAATCCTTAAGAGAGGGCCAAGAGGCCAGATTCAAATTTGGGGAGAAACTAAGATTCCTTTCCCCAGAGATCGGGACACGTTAGAGTCAAAGTTGCCATGAGTAGTTTATGACTACTTATTTAGTGACTCTTGATTAATATCTTCGAGCTATAACACTGTTAACATGATTTGTGTTTTGTGTCAAATTTGACAAAGTAATGTTTTACATTTTTTACAAATTCTATGAGATCCACCTAACTCCAACTAGTAACATGTTTACAATGTTCCATGTTATCCCCAACATGTCCGTATCCTAATTTTTGGAGAATGGGCGTATCCGTACGTCCTTGTCACATGTTAGTCTCCGTGCTTCTTAGGAGGCAGCAATCAGTTAAAACTCAATCATTGTTCAAGTATTTTGTTGCCAATCAAAAAAAAATAAGTGTGCAAGTGTGAAACAAAATGCAAAGAAAGACAAACCTGAATGCACCAATCCCACAATTCAAGTTGGTTGACATGTTGAAGTCTCTCGAGAAGCTCTATCAATTGAGTACGCCTCTTTTCATGATCATATTCATCACTGCATACTCTACCTGAAATTTGAGGTTTACTCTAACCAGAGAGGAGATATTTGCAAACTGGAACTTTGCCTTTCGAAATCCCCCATAAGTTCCAACATCAGAAGTTTAGGAGCTGAAATTTCTAGCACATATTGATCACTCATAGAATGTTGTATGACCACCTTTTCCAGGCTTGCTGAATTAATACTTAAACGATTGGGGCCAGAAAACATACTTAATTTCAAGAACTCCAAAATTGGGCAACTTATTAATATTTTTTCAATCACTCTGTCACTTACAACTACATCATCCATTGAAAGACTCTTGTGTGATCTCCAGCTAATTTCACCACCTGGCGCAATAACACAATTAGATGCGCTAAAAATCCTCAAATATGAGTTGGTGAATAGAATCTGAGGCAATCTGTGGACTAATGGAAAGCCCTGGTTATGCAAATAAAGGTCTTCTACATTATGTTGCATTGCAAACTGTATCCAAAGGTTAGCATCCATCTCGGGAAAATACTCATGACCAAAGAAACAGAAGTCGAGCACAAATTTCTTGAGGTTGGAGCACCTGCACAGAATTAGGACGCGATTGACAAAGGCCACAAACTTATGGATACCATCTAAGTCAATCTCCTCTGTCTTAAAAGCAAGTGTTGATATGTTAGTCCAGAGGTATTGCCATCTTTTTGCTAATAAACCAGTTCGTACAACTTCTTCTGTGGGCAAGAAAGATAGGATGTGAAGGAGCACTGAGTCATGCAAGGCGCTAATTCGATCAACAGTTTGATTCCTTGGCCGCTTGGGTAAAGGCAGCATGTTATCCTCTTCTCCTTTGCCCTTTCCCCCTTCCTCATCCTATTCATTCTTCTCGTCCTCGCCCTCCTCCTCCTCTTTTTTTTCTTCCATAACGTAAGAACCATTTCTAACAGTGTCTGAATTATCAAACACAAAATCCATGGTTTCTACAGTATCTTTTTCCCAGAGAACACCAGGTGAGCTGAGAGAATCAGAAAATCACAATTGGAAATTGTAGCATCACAATTCGTCTAATAAAAGTAGATCAAGGTGTTGTCTTCTTGGTCATCTACACTGAATCACTGGAATCAAGCTTGAGAAACGACCTTACAAAATATTTCACCAGATCTGATGGTGAAAAAAAAATCAGTTTCCATTTGAGTGGTCAGAGAAGGGGCCAAGTGCAAGGGTGGGGATGCCCGGGCCTTCCCCAACCTTGTTACTTGCTAGAGCCTAGAATCACTGTATATACGGTGTAAAATATACATTAATTATTCAAAATGTACTATCAGCCCCTCGAAACTTTAAAAAGATAAAATAAAAAGTGGTTATGCAGTGGAAAATAATTAGTCCCTTTTATGTGTATATGCATGTTTTGCCAAGTATGAATAGATAGTGACTATATTTGTCTTGAAGAACATTATTCCTTAGATTTCATGCTTTTTTAAACTATTTGTGAAAAAGACTTAAAGATTAACAACCATGTGAATATGAGGAATTCTAGATTCTAATTTTCGGCCTCCCCTCGATACAAGTCCTAGCTCCATCCCTGTGAATTCAACTTTGGAGGAGGTTGTTTAACCCTTGGTTTCCTATCCAATTTGTTAGATTTATTGGCAATTTCCAGATGTTGACAAACCATTGGAGTGTATTTTTTTCTTATTTCATTTGGGTTTGGGGGGTTATTCATTTAGATGTTTTAGATACTCTGCCCTTTAATTCAAGAATTCTCAAGTTGGTGATGCCATGTAATCGCCGTGGCTTTGTTGGAGGACTGGAGGAGGGTATATGCATTTCATTTGCATTGGTATCTTAACGCATCATCGGTTTGTATTGAGTCCAGGGATTTGCTGGAAAACCCAAATTTATGTCTTAAGGCATGGTGATGGTTAGAACGCCAAATGAATTGAGTGCTGACTCTCTTGGAAAATCAGCAACCAGCAATTCCACCTCCAGTTGTGCAACAAGTACCCCAACCAGTAAGAAACCTTGATCTAAACCTTCCCGCCAATCCACCTCAACAACAAGAACCTATTGTAAATGAAGTACGAGTAAAGGGTTTCAGAAACTGAAACCGCTAACTTTTTCGGGGTGAATCGATCCTAGAAAAGCTAATGAATGGTTGGAGTTGGTGGAAAAAAAAAATTTAGTTATGAGATGCACCAAAGTCGAAAAGGTTGCCTGCATATAATCTAACCGGAGAGGCACAACGGTGGTGGACTCTAATGCTGAAAACTGAGCCTAGAATGGAATGGTCTTAGTAGTGTTTAACCAAAAGCACATTCCCCAATCCATCAAGGATAGTAAGTGTATGGAATTTCAAAATCTAAAGCAAAGAGACGAGATGACAGTGACCGAATATGAGGCACAATTCACCACACTTGCAAATTATGCTGAACATTTGATTCTGGTTGATAATATGAAGGCAAGAAGATTTGAGGACAGTCTTCACCCTGACTTGCGAAAAGCCATTAAACCCCTAAAGTTGCCAGCATATGCAGAAGCACTAGATCGGGCACTAATGCTTGGAAAAAAAGAAGAAAATACTAAGTGATTTCAGGAGTCAAAGAAGCAAAAGGATTACGGTGGTAATGAATAGATGAATCATGGACATCTGAAAAGACAGAATGGTGGTAATCCCAATAGAGGAAATCAGAATCAGAACCACAACCAAAATCAGGGTGGATTCAAACCACTATTTGCAAATTGTGGAACTAACAAAATGGGAGAGTGCCTAAAAGGATCTGGAGTTTGTTTCCGGTGTTAAGAACCAGGGCATGTAAAAAGGAACTGCCCGAAGCTGCGAGCAAATGGAGGAGTGCAACCTGGGAATGCGAATCCAGGGAGAAATGAGAATGTGGGACGCAACTACAAGACAAACGGGGAATGCGGCTCAAGGTCTGGTCCAAGGAAGGGCTTATGCCTTAGTCCCAGAAAATGCACTAGTTCGAGAACGTGGCGTCAGGTATGACACACTCTCTTGAGTATTTGGCCTCCACCCCCAACATTACTCATATACCTGAGTTGTTTGGAGATAAGTTATCAGATATACGTTTCCTTAGCAGGATACCCTACAGTACAGTTCAGCCTCAAGGTTTATGGTAATTTAGTAAGGGAAGCTTAACTGTTATCTAATTACCAAGAACACAACTCATTTTGAGGTTATAATCGATTACCTAATTACTTAGTGAATTCAAGTTTGGAGGATCAAACTGCAAAACGTCGGGAGAATGTAAAACCCCGATCTCTAAACATGTGACTACATGAACTTAACTGGGATAATGATTATTTTAAATGAGTAAATAAGGACGCTTCTAGATAATAATCTGAGGCCGTCGAATACAAAATTCTCATACCAGTCGGTCCTGCCCCAGCCCCCTGTGAGAGACTAACAAAATATAATCCATTTATGGGAGCTATTGAGTTTGGGTTCATCTTTTGTCCTCTAAATAAACAAGCAAAAGAAATTCAAAAGGCCCCCACTTTAGTTTGAATTAGCAGAAACGCAGAAATAAGAAGCTCATATTTGTGCTAAATATCCATAAACTAACCCAGAAAATGTACTACCAATACTCATCGCAACAACTAAGAATTTTGATCAAAACAGGGATGGGAATTGTAGGGCTAAAAATGTCACCTGATTGTCGGAAAAGGGTCGCCGGAAAATTGGATTGCAGGTTTGGAAAAGAGGACCTTGATTGAGGTTCAACAGATTTTGATAAAAAATAAAAGAAAAGAAAAGAAAGAAAAGAGTAAGGTAGAGCCGCTTAGGGTTTGGCTGTTAGGTTGGCGCGAAAATAATGGCGGGAAAATGTAGCAAGGAGGGAAATGAGGCTTTGTAGGGCTTTGATCTCGTACATTTCAGGCCCAACTGTGCTACCACACAAACTTTTTTATGCATATTGCTCACAAATCATTGTGTTGGGCCCACTCCAAGTCTTACACAAATTATCCAATCCGTTTATTAAATATAAAATATTTTTTCAATGGCCTCCTTGAAAAATTACTTCAATTCGATACCTAAAAATACTCGATTTAATCATCTAATTTTTCATTTAAATTATTGGATCAAGCATCTATAGGTGTTGGATTAAGCTGGTTTTTTTTTTGGGAGCCTTTGAAAACATTTGTTACATTAAATTAACAGATTGGATCATTCTTGAAGTGGGCCCCACATGATGCTCTGTGTGCAATCTTTGTAGAAAAAGTCTCTGTAAACAGATAATGTTTCAACCCTAGGCTTGGCATTCAATGAGTACTGCTATACGTACAGAAATGAGAGGAGAGATATGGTACCGACGGCCGTCGGTGGGCCGTCTCCGGCCACCGGACGGCCGATCCGAGCCGTTCAAAAATTCTAAAAAAAAAAACCGAGGGCCTACGCGAGAATCAATGTCATCCGAGGTGTGTAGGGTGCTTGATCGGAACACCCCTTTTCGTGTGTATATGTATACATTTCTGTACGTGTATCATTTCTCACATTGAATTTAGACACACCCACCTGAATTATTACTCCGGACAAATTTGTCCAAATCTGCAGGAAAAAATAGGACGCAAGGGTGGATTATTTTTGTCTTTTTCATAATTTGTTCAACGGTTTTATTATTGTCAGCCTACTAGGCTGACGATAAGCACACAAGAAAATAAGGAAAACACATTTTTTGTGTACCCTTTACACCCTTTAATACAAATCCACACATTTAGTATTGTCAACCCATTGGGCTGATTTTAGAATTTTTCTGTTTTTCAAACTTGATTATATTTACTTTTAATCTAAGTTGTCATGTCCATATTTGATTTTTTTTATATTTGTTAGTTTTGAGCCAAGTTTTTATAGATTATTGATTCGTCTCGACGAGAAGAATCGAAGAAGTAAATTTTTTCAATCATTCTACCACCCAGGGCCGGCCCAACCCCAAGGCCCAAGAGGCCTGGGCCTTGGGCATCCCAAAAAAGGTAAATTTTAGGGGCACTCTATTAATTTTGCTATTTGGGCTTGAGTAGAATTCTTTTTGGGCTCAAAAGAAGGAAACAAATGGCCCATTCTAAATTAAATCAGCCGGCAGCCCACACAAATCAATGAGGCCCAAAAAAGCACACGGTGGCATTTTTGCAAATAAGTGATCCAAATGGTCCATTTATTTAAAACACTCATCTGCTTTCTCACCTCTTCCATTTACGTTTTGTTGCCCCAACAGAAAACAAAAAAAAATAACGAAGAAAAGATGAAAGATGAATGATTCGAAATTTTGAAAACCAAAATCGGCATCCAGTTGAAATTGTTGAATCACAAGGAGAATCCAAACCGTAGAATTGAACACTGCAGCAACCTCGTCCCCCACGGTCCCACCTATCGCTGGCTTCGACGACGAACAGGTTACAGGTACGGAGGTACCTCTCCCTCCCTCCCTCCCTTCCTCTCTCTCTCTCTCTCTCTCTCTCTCTCTCTCTCTCTCTCTCTCTCTCTCTCTCTCTCTCTCTCTTAAATATGCACACGGAGTGGGTGCCGGAGGCCCAAATGCTGAATACCTTGGAGGAGGAATCAAGAATGGGTTGTTTGTTTACTGGTTGAGATTTTGGGTTTTAAAATTTGTTAGGACTTTTGAAAAAATTTACACCACCAAATCAGGATGGCAGGACCACATAAGTTTAAGCATTTAAGCAGTATATTCTTGGGCCTCTCGCCATCGATGAATCGTAGTTCTTCGAAAGTTCGTCTTTGTTTTAATTTTTTAGGCAGGACTGTAGGACCACATAAAATTTGTTAGGGCTTTTTAAATATTGCTTATGAGAAGTGAGACTTTCTTTAATTATTAATTTTATAGGCTTTTTTTTTTTATTTCTAAGTTCAATTGAATAGTGATAGTCATATTAGGGCCTTTCTTTTATCCTCCACTTGATTTATGTTAAGCTTATTGGAAATTGAATTGCAGGATCAGTATATACTAATATACTACACATTGCGGAGTCTTAGAGTATCTCTCTCCCGTTCGCTTGCGACTTGCGAGGCTTCAAATCGGTAAGTATTCTCTTCTTATGCAGAGCCCTGGCTGGTGGTGCTTAGATTTATACGTATGTTGTTAAATGCAGAGCCCTGGCTGGTGGTGCTTAGATTTGTGCTGTTAAATGCAGAGCCCTGGCTTGTGGTGCTTAGATTTATGCTAATTCAGTTGACATTAGTTGGTGTGCTTAAATTTAAAAATATCTGATTTATCTGATTATCGGTTAGTGCATCATTAATAATAATGTTATAAGCTTTTTTTTTTAATTCTTACTTAGGTGCATCATGCCTAAACATCAACTATCTGGTCATCAGAAAAGAATAAAGAAGCAAAAGACTGAAGCATTAATAAATTCTCAAAAAGGGGCTATTAAAAAGTTATTTTTAAGCAAACAAAGCTCAGTCGAAGAATACGAAAATTTGGTGATTGATGTTGCTGAAAACTTGGTGAATGAAGAACAAGTAGAAGAATGGAATTTTATTGGCCTTTAAGGGCACATTTTTTTTATTGG
The DNA here is from genome assembly GCA_019656835.1 of Rhododendron ovatum. Classification (NCBI taxonomy): domain Eukaryota; kingdom Viridiplantae; phylum Streptophyta; class Magnoliopsida; order Ericales; family Ericaceae; genus Rhododendron; species Rhododendron ovatum. The sequence goes on along the minus strand of CM033793.1, from coordinate 10,018,349 downwards.
CCTTGGGCACCCAAAACCCTTGGGCCGGCCCTGCTACCACCACACACAACTACACACCGAATCATACACTCGCACTTCACAATAGGGGTGGAGCCCGTATACACTACACACCCAATATGTGTAAGCCCCAATCTTATTGTGAGTGTGGGTGTGGTGTTAGAATTATTGAAATTTTTTTCCTTTTGCTGTTTTACCCAAGTATTTTAATTCAACTTATTTAATCATGTCACCGAAAAATATTGCCTCCTTCCAAGCCTCCGCCATAGCCTCCGCCGATCATCAACTGCTACCTCCAAAACTTGCAATAGCGAACCTCCCGAAAAAAGCACTAATTAGAAGACCCAAGCCAAACCCAAGAATCCGATATTAATCGGCAGCACGCCTTCCCGCCGGAGAGCGCCAAAGAAAATTAAGTCCATATGGGAATTGATTTTGCACTCCCCTCTTCGAATGTGCCCTTTGAATTTTTTATCATTAGTGAAAAAAAAATTAAGTCGATCAGACATTGGTAAAAACTTGATCGAATCATATTTGTTTTTTAAAAAATGAATGTTCATAAATTTTTTTTTTGGAACACTCGGAGGCTTTGTTTGGTTTACATTTTAGAAAGTTATTTTTTAGAGTTAAAGTTATAATAAGTGGAAAGAGATAAAAAAAAATTTATTGAAAACTGTGCCGAGAGTTAAAAATAACTCTCAAAATGTTAAACCAAACGGAGTGTCCTTTCTTTTCCTTTCTTATGCGTCCAATATGCTTTGTCCAAATAGATGGGAATGATCAAGTAGTACCCAATGATAAGTGAGTGAATTTGAGAGCCTCTCTATCTTTTCCCTGAGAGAGGGTTAATCCCGGTCAGTACTGTCTCTAAGAAAAGGCGAGTACAAAGTGTTGGCCCCAAAATGTTTTGCAAAAATAAACGTCTTGTTTGGTTCAACTCTCATTTCATCTAATTTTTCTCTCTACACAATTTTCAATGTCTTTTTCTGTCTATCTGTCTCCACTCATTACAATTCATTACATTAAAAATAACTTTCAAAATGGTGAACCAAACAAGATGTAAAGTCCCAAAAAGTTGCACAATATTAATTAAATACAGGTCTATAAAATCATACTCATTTACAATGAGTATGTTAAATAGGTGAAAATTTGATTGTACAAAAATAATTAATACTTTTTCGGTAAAAAGTACTATTTCTGTTTCACAATAACAGTCTCATTTTTTATTTCTTTTCTCTTTTCAAATAAAAAAATTAATTACTTCTGTGCATAATTTTTAAAAAAAATTCGCACCGTATTAAAGATTTCGATTAGTATTTTAATTTGGTGCGAAAAAATTCAAAAAATTATACACGAAAGTAATTGATTTTTTGATTTGAAAAGTGGCACAACTTTTCATAGTAGCCTCTTAATATAAAACGGAAGGAGTATGTGTCAAAAAAAAACTGAATTTTTTTTTTTTTGTATTTTGTATTTATTTCATTTATTTTATTTTTTGAACATTCCTCACCAGTTTTAAAAGCAGTCGATGGAGAAGAGACGGGAGCCCTAAAAACGGACGATGAGACGCAAAAGGAAAACCAGTCGCCCCGAGACCACCGCCGTCGATCGAATCAGTGAGTGTCCTGACTCTGTCCTCGTTCACATTCTCTCCCTCTTAGAAGAAATCGAAGACGCCGTCAGGACCCAAGTCTTGTCCAAACGATGGCGATTCCTCTGGACCCTCCTCCCTTCCCTCGTTTTCCGTTATACTGCGATTGATGATTACGGCGGCGAGGGCGAGGGTTATGGAGTTGCAAGGAATAGTGATTTCGTTGCCTTTGTCGGAAAAACGCTATTTTCTTCTGACTGCAAGCTCAGGAAATTCGAGGTTGATTTTCACTACGAGCCGCGCTTCGCTTCGAATGTCGATTCCTGGACTCGATTCGTCACAGGAAAGGGCGTCGAAGAGCTTTACCTTCTACTCTTGCCCGAGTTGGGTGAGGATGGACTTTACGAGTTGCCACAGCTTTTGTATGACAATTATTGGTTCAAGGAATTGCATTTTTCATGTTGTAGGGTTATTCCTAGAGGAAATGTTGCCTGGCATTCGCTAAAGAAATTGTCGATTGGGTATGTGAAGTTCAGTGATGATGTGATTGAAAGGATATTAGCAGGCTGTCCTGTGTTGGAGACATTGGAATTGCATAATTGCGAAGGTTTTAGTCATTTGGCTGTCACTAATTCATGTATGAAGAAATTGATCCTGAGAGATTTTTTGGATATTTGGGATGACAGTGGGTTGGAAATTTCGGCTCCTTACCTCCTATCGTTGGAGATGTCTGGTGTTTTAGGGAAGAGATGTCGATTTACAAACATATCATCATTGGTTGATGCTGTCTTCAACTGCCACTTTGCATGTTTTGAGCAAGATCGGGCTAATGATTATGAAAGGATCCAAAATATTGTAGTAGTATTTCTTGCAAGTTTTCTCCATGTGAAGAATCTCACGCTAGGTACTTGGGCAATTGAGGTTTGTATTTCTGCAGTCCTTCTCTTTTGCAATTGAGGTCTCTGTATTACAAGGTATTATTATTGCCTTTCCTTTCCAGAAGAAACTAACAAAACATGAATCTACGGTGTTGCATGATTATTGAGTTTGTATAATTCTCCATGGCGGACTACACAATCAAATAATTCTATTGTTACTTGAAAGACGAGAATTGTGAAGTAGAACATTTTGATTTGCTCTTCAAGTCATCAATGTTCTATAGATTTCTTAGATTTTGAGGTTATAGCATAAACCCATAGCCTATCGGACGCTTGCTCCCATTAAAAAAGTTTGATTGATTACACCAAGAAGTCATTGAAAAGGGTTTTTTAGCTGTAAATGGTGCCTTGTACAGGATTCATACCTAGAGCTGAATGCTTAAGTACGAAGCAACTCATTCTATATATAACAAATTTAGCGCGGCGGGACATATATGGACTTTGGTCATGAGATCAATTGATTACACCAAGAAGTCATTGAAAAGGGTTTCTTAGCTGTAAATGATGCCTTGTACAGGATTCATACCTAGAGCTGAACGCTCAAGTACAAAGCAACTCATTCTACATATAACAAATTTAGGGCGGTGGGACATCTATGAACTTTGGTCATGAGAGAGAGAGAGAGAGAGAGAGAGAGAGAGAGAGAGAGAGAGAGAGAGAGAGATTCCTTTATGTGGATTTGGATAACAGAGAGAGCCATGGTCATGTTTCAACCTATCAAAGTGTGTTAATGTCAATCAAATGTACTATTTGGTGCTAAGTACTCAATCCTGACTCTTCACCTCTTTCTACTTACTTTTGCTCCTACTTTGCAAAAGCTCTACCCTCTGTCTTTTCGTATCAAAAGGGATTTTAGGGCATAGGACTTTGAAGTCAAAGTTGTGAACCTCTTTTGAACTAAAGATCTGCATCTTTTCTTGTATTATGAATTTTGAAAGTTGTACGATCTGTCAAATATCCTAATGGTCTTATCCTCTTTTTGTCCTTCTGAATCTTTTTCAGGTGCTATCAATTATGGAAGCTAAAGGCTTGAGTTCTCCATTGTTGAATTGCGAATGTTTAACACTAGATACGAAGATAGATAAATATGTCCTCCCTGGGATAGCAAACGTGTTCAAAAGTACTCCTAATGTGGAGGCATTGATCATGACCTGGTCCTTTTCCTCACCGGAGGTGCGATTTCTTGGAGCCCTTTTCATATATTCTCTGGATTATTTCATAAAGATGTGCAAAAAAATTTATTGGTTACAATGGTTAGATATTCTTTTGTCTTCTATCTTTATTTGTCATATCTAATAATTCCAAGCAGTATCACTAACTCATGGCTACTTAACTTTGTCTGGGGTGCCTCTCTATTGGAAGTGACTAATGAACAATTTCTCAAGATTACAAGTCATTACCTTGAATTAACAACTTCCCTGTCATGTTTATGCCTTCACTTAATATCCTCGTAAATGACCAATGATATACTCATTTGAATTGTTGAAATGTACAAACAGTTGCCGTAGTGGGAATTTTGGACACTACTCGAACCCTACATGAAGACTGAGGGTTTGGGTCGACAACTTTTTGAAACGAACACAAATGTGACAGTGCCCGACCACACAAATTTAACAGGACGAATACGGATTGGAGCAGCATAGCTCAAGAAGGATATGGATTACTGTCTTTTTTTTTTTTTTTGCGTCGACCTGTTAACCCAAGTGAGACGACGCAATACATACTAGTCTTGTAGTTCACAATCTATATTGAAGCTTATGTCATAGTTGTGGTGGGTGTTGGTTATTTACTTTAGGTAAACTCGGTACTATACTCTATATTTAATATTGATGTCTAGTTGATGCTTGAGGCATTTTTTAACGTGTAGTTTATATGATTTAATTTTTCTTATTGGTTTAACCGATTGTGCGTGTAGCATTTTTACATGTATAAATTTATTAATGTTATTTAAAAAATTTAACAAAAAGGGTTAGCAGAGTCAACCCTACACGACACATTTTTAAGCAGGTTGGGTGTAGCAAGATATATGACACAAACCTCGAAAGGATATGAGTCATATGACTCAAACATGATACAACACGATGCAATGCCCACTCCTACCAGGACACAGAACACGGCAAATTCTAACAGATGGGGATATGGATACGACACAACTGAATATATAGATGTTGATTCAAGTTGGCTTCAAACTATATTGATCAGTGCCTTTAGGCACAAGCAAATGCTAGTATATTTACATTATAGTGGTATAACAGAAACTGATGTTATACTTTGCAAATGATACCGTTTTTTATTTAGATATACTACTCCATATAAATATCAGGTTGAATTTGGTTTATCTGCAATTTTTACCTTTAATTGGTCAAAGAATATAATTTGACCCCAGAATAAAGTTGTTAAAACTTTAAATCGATTTCTGCCATGTTTTCACTTGTGTCTAACTTCAGACTCGTGTATTTGGTGTGTGCCATGGTTAAAAATTAAGAGAAGAAAATTAATCTGATACGCGTGGTGGCATGTCCATACATGTCCCGTCGCGTCCTCACTTGTGTTCTACTTGAGATGAGTGTATCCAGTGTGTGTCGTGGTTGACAACTAATAAAAGTAATCAGACCCGCTAGGTGGTGTGTCCTGCCATGTTCTCACCGTGTCACGCATACCCAGAGTGTTCAACACGGATATGGGGACAATTATGTATGGCAATACTGTAGGTGGACAAAATCCGCCTAGTGCTTGTAAAAGCTTTTCTGTACGGTAAGCCTCATGTGCTTTCTCTGCCAGAACCCTAGCTGCAAAACAGACAAGGGTGAGCGCACCTTTGCCTCGTCGGCAAAGGCCTAAGTATCACGTACTAGAGAAACCCTAATTATCAATAGAAAAGTATTGAATGCAACGTATTGTGTACCTTTTACCTTTAGGTTTACCTCGTTTATATAGACACTCGGATGCTTGGTGCCCATGCATCCTTGCTGCCCTAGGTTTCCTTTCTCGTATAGGAACCCAGGATACTCCGGATCCTCGTTCCCTTATCAGATCACTTCTTTAGCCCTTTTGGGACTCTTTTCCGTAACGGGCCAAACATCCTACTCTCATTAGGAGACCCACGCAGATCCGTTATTCACGGGATCCTATTCTATCACGGAGTACAGTTGTACTGGAACATTCTAGAACATTCCTACCGCCCTAGCACTTAAGGCAGTTTTGACAAGAGTTCTTCCTCTGTTCGGCCTTCTTATTGCCGAACAGACTACGTCTACCAACGACCCCTCATGCCTCCTGACTTTACCGCTGACCCCCACATTCCTCGGCTGTATGATCCATTTTACTCACATAGTGACCTCACATGTCACGTGCTCGGCTATTAATTGTACTTGCTCAGGAGTACCTCCATACAAATACTTAGATTTTTAATATGTGGCTTTATGTGTTTTCATCTGCAGCTCTATGGGATTGAAAGCACGATGCTTCTCAATTACAATGAAGAGCGGTATTGGACATCACAAAAGTGGACTTACAAGTGCTTGGTGCGGCATCTAAAAAATGTTACGATTAGTGGTTGTTTAATGAAGTATAATTGTGAGTCCAACTTTTTATCTTTCATACAATTTCTGTTGAGAAATGCAAGAGTGCTGCAAAAGATGGTTATCAGTACGCCAAGTGATGCTCGGCTGAAGGAATATTTTGAAGCAGCTAAAAAGCTTTTAAGCTTTCCCAGATCCTCTCCTGATGCAGCAGTTATCTTCTGTTAGTAAGAACTGATCAAAGAGCACCACCTTTTTTTTTTGGTTACCAAAGAGGGCCTAGGTCCTAAGAATCAAAAACATCTGACACAATAGCTCGATATACTCTGAGTCTGTCACGATCATTGCTCAGAACATCCAGCACCTCTACCGGGGCTTGATCAAACACTTGTTCACTTCTGTCTAACTGAAGACCCAACCCAACTAGTTTATGTGCACATCTATTTCCTTCCCTCCAACCAAAGGTTAAGTGACAAATCCAGCTCATTTTAAGTTGTTCATTGATCAACATAATCATAATCAGGTTGTAATTAGGATCAAAGGGATGTTGTTTCGAAATTGCACGGAGAGCCCTTTGAGAGTGTTTCCAACACAACACGCGGCAAACCCATATTCCACACAAGTTTGAGACCTCTCCAACTGCCCCAAAGTTCAGCTCTTAATGCATCCGCATTATCGATTCTGCAAGCAAAGCCCCTTATCCAGTTCCCACCATCATCTGCAACTACTCCTCCAGCCGCAGCAAATCTTGGGTTTCCATTTGATGCCCCATCAAGATTGATTTTGAAAGTACCCCTATGAGGAGCCTGCCATTTCACAACTATCCTTCTGGGAGAGAGAGTTTGCTGGAAGGATAAAGCACTAACCACTTCGGCAGCCGAACGGCGAATCTCTTAAACATTGGGTCTCGCGGATATATCAAAGAGCACCACTCCGTCAGTGAAACTGATGCCTTTTGACTAGTTCTTTCCTAATTAGTATTACTCAGTTTGCACCTTTTCTTTTTCAATGAAGTGGTTGTTGCCACATATCACAGCTTGTGGGCTTAATGGGTGATAAGGTAAGGATTGCAGTAGTTTTATTTCAATGTGGGAACAGGGGTTGTGAGAGTTGCCAATTGAAAGAGTTGTAACTTGAAGTTCTACTTATGCATATGCCTATGCCGCAGTCTAACAGTGCTGTACCTAACATGTAACATGTAATTCTGTAGTTTCTGCTATGTATTTGTTGACTTTGCACTGATTTAGTTCATTTATTTGTAGCAGACTGCTTGTTCTTGCTTCTCGACATGACAATGTTGTGCATTGTCAAAAAAAACTGGTGCATGGAGTGTCCATATACCATCGTAGGAGGTGGGGTAGGTGCGGGATCGATAGGCATGGCATGCCTATGACATGAAAAAAACATCGCAAATACGGACCAAATAGAGGTGCTTTAAAGGCTTGTCTGTGTCGTCGTTCCTGAAAATTAGGTGTTGGTTTGCAAACTTGTCCTTCAAATTTACGTTCCTCAAATTAAAATATTGTCAATTCGTCCGAAACAAACGTACAGCAAAACTATAGAGAGAACATTCACGAAAACAACTGGCAATGGCTTACGTGATACACACTAAATATTCACGAAATACTATACGGTACTATATTGACAAGTAACTCTCAAATTGAATGTGTATCATTGAAACTTCGAAATGTGAACCAACTACCTATCCAAGTAAAGTAGCTCAAAGCCAGAGCTTTATTATCTTAAAATGTGCCCCTGATTTTTCCGTCCTAGTAAATATGACCTAACCCAGTGTAATTTGATCCAAAGTTTGATTCCTTGGCCGCTTGGGTTGAGGCAGCATGGTTTCTTTTTCCCCTTTGCCCTTCCCCTTACACTCCTCCTCTTCTTCTTCATTCTGCTCCTCTTCTCCTCTTCTTCACTAACGTAAGAACCGCTCATTTTCAATATCATCAAAGAAGAAATTCATGGTTTCTAATATTACCTTGAAGAACACCTGGTGAGCTGAGAGAATAAAAAAAAGGCTTTAGAAAGTATAGCATCACAATTTCTTAAAATGGAAGAAGAATATCAAAGTGATGTCTTGGTCATCATCCTAGAATCAATTGAAGTCGATACTGAACCTTAAAAAAATTTAACATGATGGTGACTAACGAATGTTGGGTAGCCAGAATTAGACCCGGAGTAGATTGTTTACCCCTTGCTTGCCCATTCAATGTGATTAGTCTCCCAAAGATGAAATAGCCCCCACTAAGGGCAAGTTCAAAACTTCTATTCTTCCTTGAGATAAGCTAAGTCAAGTTCAAAACACACTTTAGCGTACATCACTGTGCAAATAGTAAGCATTCGTTTGAGCTAGGATACTTCAAAGTCAATTCAAGTTTCCAAGCATTGCCGTTCCAAAAAAAGAAGAAGAAAGGTTTCCAAGCATTCATTTGAGCTCGGATTGGACAAGCATTCATTTGAGCTCGGATTGGACAACATGCATGGGACAGCAAACACCCCCTGCTGTTTGATAAGTCTCAAGTCTGTTCATAACTTCATGTAGACTGGCTCCATGACTCCATTCTTGCCTTATCCATTGGGTTCGAAAGGAAGTGAAATTCTCATAAACTCGCAACCGCAACAAACATGTGTCTACTAAAATCCGAAATCTAAAATCTGCAGCAAAAACTGAAGCTAAAATCTAAAAATCTGTACCCATAACTATCGCAAACACTCCTAAATACCCTCCTATAATTTTCCAATCTCTAGATGCAGCAGTTTTCCATTTTTCCCAAACCCCTTCATCTCTCTCTCCAGGCCATGACCTCTTTTACACCACTGCAACTCCGGTGACTCTCTCTAATCTGACAAAGTCTCTCGTCTGTCTCTCCACTTCTCTCTCTCATCTCTTCGAGTGTTCCGCCGCCACCGTGCATCTAATTGTCAATAGATTGGAGCTAAAGCCATTGAGTTTGGGTAAGTCTTGGGTTTCCTAACCAACAGAAAACTGGGGGAATTCAGACAGAAGAAAACCCCCCAACAACTTAGGTTTGGACCAGCAGAACTGCAGCCTGCAGGACCACAAATTTAGAGTTAAAACAAGCTCACTAATGTAATACATACCTGCGGATCAAAAAAATGTAATACATACCTGGAAACTAAAAAATTTAACAACACAGACTTTCTAATCCAACCAAACCATACACAATGCAAGCCGAGCTTATTTCCTTAAAGAGCCCAGCCGAGCCGAGCTTCTGAGCGTTGAGCTCCCCTCGTTTTAGTAGACGAGCATACGCAAACATTCAATCTCACAATACAAGTATTGTAACTTTGTAAATACCTAAGAAATGATAATACACAAAGTAATGCATAATCTTTAGACAACAGCATACATAAATATAAGATTTCTTCTGTAGTTCTAAAAAAAAAAAAGATTTCTTTGTTTCTTCGGCAAAAGGAAATGAAACAATAGTCAGCAGCATAGAACCTTTTTTCTTTTTCACAGTAGCATAGAACTCAATCGCAAAAAAGTACTAGAAGATTGTTCAAACACCAACCTTTGCAGCCCGACCACCTAATGAAAGTCTTTTCACCGGAACAAGGCTCTCAACAAGTCCTCTTAAAGTATCTTGGATCCCATAATTATCGCCATGGCTATCGTCTTCAAAAGTTTTCAAGTCAGAGTGAGTCCTTAATATCGCTCTAAGAGTATTTCTGGAAAACTGAAGTTCATTCCATTCTGACTCCGACAACACAAACTTTACTAAACTCGAGAAGAATTACAGGGAAAGAAATTTCCAACTCCATTACATGGAACTTGCAAAGAACTGTGCTTTCAAATGGGATTGCCAACCAAAGGAGAGCAAGGCATGCTGAAGTTTTCCTACTCCCAGATATTATATCAAGAAACTAGAAAAGCAGCAAAATAATCAACATACAACCCTCGTCACATATACTACATTACATAGCCAACATACTCTTTGTTGTCTTGAATCGACGAAGAACAGGTGGGCCAACAAGAGAGCATAAATAGAAAAACTAGGATATAGACAAACAATATCCATGAGCAATGATACTTAAAACCAAATAGGATAACAATAAGATCAGATCAACATAGGAGCAGGCATCATAAAACATCCACTTTCAAGTGCCATGAGCAAGGCGATATGGACAACTGGAACACCAGCCACCAACCAAGAGTATTTAAGGAACCCAAAAATGGCCACAGAGTAAATAAGTAAAGACCCAAATAGTAATGCTGAGACAACAGATATTCCAATATAAGACTCAAGATCTAACCAATAAACAGAAACAGAAACATAAACTACTGAGGAGGAGGGGGTCCAAAGCGCTGAGTGTACTCAGAGATGAAGTGCTCCAATTTTTCACAGTACTGCTTCTGGCTAGACAGGAACTGCTCCATTGTTTCATACTGCCGCTGCTGGCCAGCTTGTATCTCAGTCAACAGGACTTGCATCTCATTCAACTGGACTCCCTGAGGACGGTGTTCAGCGCTTAGGTGGCGCAGGTTAGCCAGTGTCTTGTCAAGCAGACCCTGAATAGAAGCGAGATGGTCGGGCCTCCCTTGACAATCTCTATAAAGAAGGGCTGACTCTGCATTTGTGGTAGAGGACATTTCCGTGAATAATGTCTCCAAATTAGATGAACTTTTGAAAATGCTTGCCATCCCAGGCTGGTCTGGTTTGTTGAGGAACGTATGTACACATTCACACTTCAACAGTCGAGAACTCAATCCTTTTGCTTCCATAGCCACTAGTACCTTTACGCATCAAAGAAAGATTCAAAAGAACAATCAACAAGATAAGACCAATTAGAATACTTTGTAAGATTGACAGAACTTGCCAAAAGACAGTGTATTCCGAAAAGAGAACATCATGTGGAATTTCTGTTTAAACCTTGTATCACTAACTTTGACACCAAAAGCTATCTGCCATTCCATTAAGAAGATAAAGATGTGAATGGAATGTATCTTGGTGGTAATCTTTGAGTATCATATCATAATCATATCCTAGTGTATCTCTCTATTTAAGGCGTAGATTAGGCATAATCGTAATCATATCATACCTCTCTATTTAGGGCATAGATTAGGCTCTCTTTTTTGTATATTTTCTAGGTTTAGAGTATCCACGATGTAATAATCAAAATCAAAGGGTTGCTAAAGTTAGAAATGTAAGCTCAAAAAAGTGCTCACATTGTAATAATCAAACTTAGCAACTCATCAAATTTTGGCCTTTCAATAATCAAAACTAGCTACCTTTTTGCCAATAACCAAATTTATTGGACCCCACATCTTCTTAATCAAGTACAATCATCATGGGAAAGGGAAACTCACTCTCCACTTTGACAAGTGGTTGTGCATTTAACAATATTGATCACTTTATGGATTTTAACAAATGCTCTCCACTTTCACTTATTTTACTAGAATGTCATTCAATGTAGACCATTAGATTGAGAAGAAAAAAACTGACCATTAGATTTGAAGTTTTGGTTATCCAATTTTGATTATTACATTGTCAACCTTTACATTGCTAACCTTAGCAAGGTCTTGAATGGATAACCAAAAGGTGATGTGGCAACTTTTGGTTATCCAATTTTGATTATTACATTGAGGATGCTCATGTCTTCTCTATTATACCTAGCATTAGTGCTGAACAATGTAATCGACTCATTTAGTAATACAGAAATTCTTCTTCTCTTCTTTCTTTCTGTGCTTTGTCACAATAGATAGGGTGGGTCGCGCTTTTGGAAAAATTGACAAAAAGTAAGCACAACATACCAAAGAGACAGGATCATAATCCTTAGCCCATATTCCATAATAATACAACTGATTTGTTAATGCACGTATGTAGCGTTAGACATTCACACTTCAACCATGGAGAATTCAAAGAGATGGCAGTGAGTCGGTTCAGCCCGGATTTTGGTAAAGCCGAACCCAAACCCGAAATTTATGACTGATACTAAAATAGGTTTTTTTTTGGGCAAAGTCTACGTTCATCTCCTGTGGTTATCGACATGTGCGGATACCTCCCTCATGGTTCAAAACTGACCACATAACCTACCCGTGGTTTTAAAAATGTGCGGATAGACCCCCTGCTATCATGTTTTCCATCCATATTATCGGACACAACATTAAAAGACCGATATACCCTCATCATGTCCCTTGATTCTTCTTCTTTTTTAAATCTAACCACACCATCTCCTATACCAAAAATTGAATCCAAACCGTTGATATTGTAAATTTTGACGAGTACTACATCTATGCCAAAATTCAAGTCAATCAAAAAATGAAAAGTTCATGGTCGAATAGATTTTGTTATGAAATTAAAATTTCAATTTTGAATTTACTAAAAATTAGATCACTGGGTTATTGATGCCTGATCGAGATGATTTTTCACAGAGATACTCTATTCTTTATTTAATACATTATAAACGACTCAAATACATTCTAGAGGCATGTGAGATACACCTCCATTAATATGGATGGAAAACATGATGGCAGGGGGTCTATCCACACATTTTCACAAAACCACAGGTAGGTTATGTAGTTAGTTTTGAACCATGAAGGGGGCATCCGCACATGGCGATAACCACAGGGGTGAAAGTGGACTTTGCCCTTCTTCTTTTTCCATCTAGTCACCTGTTCAGATTGGATTTTCCCCCATTTGGAGGGTTAACCAAGCTAAATCACCGAACTTGATTCGAAACCGACCCAAACATGAATTGACATTAAAAAATTAGGGCATAATGTGCGTATGTATTATGGTAACTTCAGAAATATATTGCGGTCCAGGATCGGGTTCTGGTTTCAGTGTAGGTATCATGTAAAACCGAACCCAAACTAAACCAGCTAGTTTGTTCAAATTAAAAACCAAAACAGAACTCACAGTTAAAGAATTGGGTAAAAACCGCCCCGATTCAACACAAATCTATTCGGGTATAATCGATAGTACCTTCACGTGTCAAAGAAAAATTCAAAAGGTCAAGCAACAAGAAAAGACCAATTGCCACAGTTTTCCTTATACTTAATTTGACAGGTCTTACCATAAGACAGTCTGTGTATTCCGGAATGAGAACAATATGTGGAACTTCTATTTGAACCATGTATCATTCCTTCAACACCAAAAGCTCTCTGCCCTTCCGTTGGCAAGATAGATAGACAGGGTCACACGGAGGGCCGAGCTTTTGGAAAATTACGCATAAAATACCAACAATCCAGGACTATAATTCTTACAACAACAACAGAACCCATGTAGTCCCCAATCATTGAAAGGATGGGTGGGAGGATTGGAGACAGGCCTAATCTTTGGCAATACGCATAAAGTGGCTGCTCTCAGAATACTACTGAAATAATAGCCCCCTATGCCTGTACTATAATTCTTAGCACTGAGCAATAAATTAACTTGTACTAGCTTACAAGGTTGGACCAACTCCTATTAAAAATCTCAATTACCACAAAAGTAAGCCCTAAAATATGGATGTGGGGGGTGAAAATAATAGCAGGTGTCCATAAGAAATGAAGATAAATTCACTAATGAAGCCAAATACAGACAAGAAAGTCAGCGCTGACCTTGGACTCGGTCAACGGCAGAGGTCAACCAAGTACTTAGGTCAACTAGATCACGGAAGCCTAAGTTCCAACCTCAAGTTCGGTCAACACTTGCCTTGGTCACGGTCAAAAATCTTTGGAGGCCCAAGTTCTCAACCATCAATCTCATCAAATAGTATTCGTATCAGGGATCTCAGTCTCGGACAAAGTCTGAGGAGGTTCAAGAATTCAAAAAACAAGAACCATCTCATGGTCGGGGGTGTATGTGTTCAATAAAAAGTCGACAGATATCTCCAAAGTCATGCCCGAGAGAAATCGAGCACATGCGCCTCCAAAATGATTGACAAGCGTCCCATCATTCGCAAATGAGGCAAGTAGGTAGTTCCTTGGGCATACTAGACTCACCCGTGAAGATCTTGTGAAAAAGATTGCAATGATGACACTTAACCATGGTTACAGGTCTGGTAACTTGTGTGTAGTAGCCAAATTTGCCTATAAGGCTATAAACACAGGAAGAACCCACATAATATGTAACGCCTTCCCTCACCCTTAATATATTGCCCGCTTTGGCGGCCAAGCCCTTATGGACTTCCAAGTAGGTCACCCATCCTTGGGTTAAAGCAGGACAAGCACGCTTAACTGTGAAGTTCCAAAGGGCTTTAGCGTAAAAGGCCTTGTACAAGGTAGGTCATGATCTATTATATATAGCACCGAACTCCGCATTCACCAAGCGATGTGGGATTGTGACTGCCCATCTGTCGACTCTGGGTCTTTTTACTAGAGCTCGGCCCAGCCTAGCAATGGTGCGTCGTATAACAGATCATCCAAAATCCAATACAGAGAGTAATGCAAGGAAAATACTTTTGCTCCATTTCTACTTCCTTAGGAGTTCTCGAACTAGTGCCTCTAGCCAACAGGAAACTGACTTGACCGTCAGAGCACATTTCCGGCTATAAATACCAGCAGGAGTGTTGCTAACGGTCTTCTTATTTGCAGGGTCAACAAGCAAGGAAAGTCCTTATCTTCTAAGCAGGAACTCAGGGTGTATATCCCATCACGAAGGGGGGGTCCTAAACCTGGTCTCCACACTTGACACATTCAAATGTTTAGGAGCAGTTGTTTTCTTTTCCTACTTTTCAAGTCCTATGACTAAAACTGTCTCACACCCATGTTGCTTAATTTGTTATATCGAAGAGGGTTGTTATGTAAATAGGAAATACAATCGAGGTAAGAGTCAACTAATTTGCAAGTGATTCAAGAAAACATTTAAAGCACCCATAACAAGAGAAAAAAGACCATCTTTGGTAACTTGTAATCAATTGGGCTTCTCTATGGGTGCTAGTTGTGCTATGGACCAATCGGCTTTACTATGGACACTACCATTTGAAGAAACATGCATAGCATTGATGAGCCGATTACTTGGAGAGCAAACGCAAATGTTCAATCTCAAAATTCAAGTATTGTAACTTACTAACTTTGTATGTATGTTCAAAGGACGGTGTTTGGCCAGTTTAGGGGCTGTTGATCTTGGTATGTATGTTCGAAAGACAGTGTTCGGGTGCTGGACCCATCTACAGACAAGGATCCTTAGCCCCTGATCGTTCTGATTCTGTGTGGTCGAAAGAAGGTGCAATGGTGTTGGCCCACCTTCTTACATATGAAGATTAGGGGCCTTTGGGGCATTAATGTTGTTGAGTTTCATATGCACTTGGGTGTTCTTTTTTGTTTCATTATTCAACCTTTGGTTGGATTTCTCTCTTCTCCCCCCACTTGATGTACCCTTGTCAAGTTTCTTAATAAAAATTTTACCATTTCAAAAAAAAGACTTACTAACTTTGTAAGTACCTAAGAAATGATAATGTACACAAGTCACAAAGCCATGTGTAATCCTTAGAGAAGAGTTTACATAAATATAGCATTCTTTTGGTTTCTTCGGAAAAAGGAAATGAAATAATGGTCAATGGCATATAACTCAATCGCAAAAAAGTAGAAGATCGCTTAAACACCAACCTTTGTAGCCTGAGCACCTAATGAAAGTCTCTTCACATGAACAAGGCTCTCAACAAGTCCTCTTAAAGTATCTTGGATCCTTTCATTATTGTCATCGCTACCGTCGCAGTCAAGGGTGGCATCGACCAAAGATGATATGTCCCTCAGCTGACAATTCCTCGGTATACAACAGGAAATCTCCAATGACTGGAGATAAGGAGCCAATATCTCCAACCTTTCCTCGTCGTATTCACCATCATCAACTTCATCTTGTTCGGGGTCGTCGTGTTCCCCATCTTCTTCCTCTTCTCCAGAGTCGTTGTGTTCCCCATCATCCTCCTCTTCTTCTTCAGAGTCGTCATGTTCCCCATCATCTTCCTCTTCTTCTTCTTCAAAGTCGTCGTGTTCCCCATCATCTTCCTCTTCTTCTTCTTCAGAGTCATAGTGGTGTTCGCCATCTTCATCATCTTCTTCAGGGTCGCCATGTTCACTATCCGGCCTATATCGTCCCCAAAACTCCCTAAGGACCAATCTTTTCACACTGGCATTGTTACTGAGGTCCAAACGGTTGAAACCCCCATAGCCATACAATTCCAATACTTCCAACACAGGACTACCGGCTAATATCTTCTCCATCACGCCGTCACTCAACTTGACATACCCAATTGACAGTTTCTTTAGCGAATTCCAGGCAACATTTCCTTTAGGAGTAACCCTACACAATGAGAAACCCAAACTCCTGAACGATGCATTGGTATACAAAAACTGTGGCAACTCGTGCGATACGAAGCCATCGGCTACAGAGTAGAAATCAAAGCAGAGCTCCTCCACGCCCTTCCCCGCTGCGAATCGGACCCACGAGTTCACGCTAGGAGCGAAACGCGGCTGGTAATCGAAATCGACACCGAATTTCTCGAGCTTGGAGCAGTTGAAGAGGGGAAGGGTTTTGTCGACGAAGGCGACGAATCCCTCGTTCGTCGCGTGGTCTTGGATGAAGCGGAGGGACGGGAGGTAAGTCCAGAGGAACTGCCATCGTTTGGACAGTATTTCGGTTTTGATGGCGTCGTGGATCGGTAGGAAGGAGAGGATGAGGACGAGGACGGATTCCGGCAATCCGGTGATGCGGTCGTCGTCGGCCATTTTCCGGCGTGTTTTGGAGTTCTCTCTTCTTACATGTCAGTCTGTGTTCCTTCGTACTTTGGGGTTCTGAATTGTACTTGGGTTTTTACTTCTTTAACTTCAGCATCATCCTTCAATATTTGTTTATTTTCAGTTAGACCCTTTAAATTTTAAATTTTATTGGTGAATAGTGAAAGAGAGGTTAGTAAAATAATACTCCAGGAGTTAAGCAATTTACAGATACAAACAACATCTATTCTATATTATACATATACTCCCTCCATCCCATATTGGTTGTCATTTTTAAATGTTCGAGTCAGTTTTCAATTACTTATATCTTTCAATGTGAATCTCCAAAAATATATAATATGAATCTTATTTGATAGATTTTAATTTTTCCTATAATACAAAATTGTCGAAATCATGAAAAACATTATAAATTGAAAGACATACGCAATAGACACAAAAGAGATCAAAAAAATAATAGACAACCAAAATGGGACGAAGGGAGTAAATACTAGGGATTGCACGTGCCTAAAGGCGTGAAGCAACGTGTTTTGAACGCAAAAAGTGTTTTATCACAAAAAGTTTTTGTTATTTGATCCCTTGCCACTTATTTTCAATTTTATAATAATTGAGAATAATATCTAACCCATGTGTATGGCACTATCAATGATTATCCAAATCACCTAAATTCGAGCCACAAATGCGATCCCTACCATGTTGCATTCATATGATCCAAATTCAAACATGACATAAAAGCTATACTAAATAATAGAGTCAAATTCATACACAAATGTAGCTAAAAAGAGTGCTCCCCATAGGAGGTCGTATTATACAAAAGGATCAGTCTAAAAAGTTTATCTTTAAATGTCTTCTCATCACTCTTGAACTTTACTTCTTCAAAGAGCGGAATTAAGAACATGAAGGCCAACACAAAAACATACAAAAATAATAATTAAATGAGTAGGATTCTCTAAAGTAAAATGGTGGCGAAAATTAGTTACATTAATCATGGATCTCGTCTATTCGCATTTAGCATAGATTATGAATCTCTCTATATTTCTCCATTAATAAAGGTACAAAGCAAAACTGATTTCTCCTCTTATTGGAGAGGCTGATGAAATAAAAGAATTGTTTGTACGCTTATAAAAGGAAAACCTAAGTTTAGCATTCTATTCGCACTTTTTGCATAGACTATGAACCTCTTTCTTTCTCCAAAGAAACATGTATGTGAATGTTAATTTTAAAGGGGAAAAAAGTTCTTTCATTTTCATATATGAATCCAAAAAGAATTGTGTTCTTTTTTACTGTAAGAAAAACCTAAAAGGAAACAACTTAAAAGTAAATATTAAATTGAATGTAAAGAAATCAACTTTAGAGGAAAATCAATTATTCAGTTGATTTAAATTCAAAAATATATTCAAGTCTTTTAAGGAAATAACCTAAAAATAATCAATTAAAAGAATTTACCAGTCATAAGGTTAAAAGGTTTATATTAGGATGTATTTTCTTGATCGAATGGCTATAACCTATTGAAAATTCGATTCAATGGTTGGAGAGGTGCTCTTGTTTGTATATGTAGACAAAAATCGCTCTGTTTTATGATACATAGATTATACGTAATTATACATTGATGTCTATAGAGACAGGAAAAAGTGGGGGAGGGGAATTTATGGCGAAGGTAGTAGCTAAGCCTATCAATGGACTGAATTGGATTCGAATCTGACAAATTTGAATTCGAATTCGAGCTCCGATTAGAATCCAAACTTTAAAAATCCAACAGTGGCAATCCAATTCCATAAAATCAAGTATCTAATCCGAAAATCCGAATTCAATCCGTGTTTTTTTTTTGTCCTTTTTTAAACTTCCAAACTTCTAGAAAAAAAGGAAAGATACAAATTTTTTGGAAAAAAAAAATGGGGGGAGATAGAGATCCAACCGAATCATTAAACTATCCACAAGACAAAAAATGGAGGGAGGTCCGGTGGTTGTGGTCGTCAATGGTGTTGGTCAACGATGGAGATGAGACATCGCCCCCCCGCCCCCCGTCGTTATAGAGAAGTGAGAATGTGTTGGATTTTTTAATCGTTGAGAGGAAATAGGGTTTTTAAAAATAACATTCGGATTTTAATCAGATTTAATCTGACACAATCCGAATCTGATCCAATCCATTTGTTTATTATCAGATCGGATTAACTTTATTGAATTCGGATCGAATTTTCCGGATATTGACTAGCCTAGTAGTAGCGATGCACACGAGTTAACAAAGCACATAAATTTATGTGCTGATAAATGAACGTCAAGGCCTGCACTTTGATTAAAGCACAGGAGGTCTAAGTGAGTTGGCCCAACATTTTACATATCCAGTGACTTACAGGAAGGTGCCACTAAAGAGGAAAACAAAAAAAGGCTAAACAAAAAGCAATCTTCAAGAGAACTCAACTTCAAAGAATACATCTTGCAATTTTGGTCAAACTTGCATCCGTGCCTCCGTGGCATGATCTCAACCATTCAATCGGGGGATACCTTAGGTGTTCGCCGGTATTTATTCCTAATGAAGCGGCAAACTTGGCCTTACTCCTTTCAACTGAAAAAATAACGTTATGGCATTGGAAGTCTGCAATGATACTTAGATCTAAACCAAACCTCCATGCCCTAGTTGTACTAGCTCTCTAGCGTGTAAATGATAGTAGGTTTTCACAGCTCTCAGTCATCTAGCACCATGCTTCGATTAGGTCGGGAATGCTGTATGCAAATATTTATAGTTGTCAGATAAAAAAACAGCATATATATAGTCGTCGTGTGCCTATAAATCGCTCCAGCAAACTCTAAACTGCTCGAGCGAGCCAAATCTCATCAGACCCTTCATATCCATGAAGGCTTGACATAGCGTTCGCCCAATCCTTGCTCGAACATTATGTGGAGCGACTTCTCAATCGCACAAGCGTATTTCTGGATTCTTAAAGTTCATCCCATTCTGACTCCGACAACATAAACTTTACTAAACTTAAGAACAATTACAATTTACAGAGAAAGAAATTTCCAACACCATTACATGAAACCCTTGTCACATATACTACATAGCCAACATACTCCTTTATGTCTAGAATTGACAAAGTACAGGTGAGGCAACAAGAGAGCATAAATCAACAAATAAGCATAGGATCCAGACAAACAGTATACCTGAGCAGTGAAATTTAAAACCAAACAGGATAACAACAAGATCAACATAGGACTAGGGATCATAAAACATCCATTTTCAAGGTCCACGAGCTACGCGATATAAACAACTGGAACACTACGCACTAACCAAGAGTAATTAAGGAACCAAAAGATGGCTGCAGTATAACTAAGTATAGACCCAAATAGTAAGTTGAGACAACAGATATGCCAATATAACACTCAACATCCCACTGATAAACAGAAATAGTCGCATAAACTACTGAAGGGGGAACTCGGGAAAGCACTGAATGAGCTCAGACATGAAGTGCTCCATTTTTTCATAGTACTGCTGCTGACCGGACAAGAAGTACTCCATTGTTTCAAGCTGGACATGAAGTGTTCCATTTTTCCAAACTGCTGCTGCTGCTGGCCATCTTGTATCTCACTCAATAGGACTAACATCTTGTTCAACTGGACTCCCTTCCAACGGTGTTCAGCTCTTAGGTGGTGCAGTTTAGCCAGTATCTCATCAAGCAGACCCTGAATAGAAACGAGATGGTCGGGCCTCCCTCGGCGATCTCTGTGAGGAAGGGCTACCTCTATGTTTGTGGTAGAGGACATAGAACAATTTTTTTTGATAATTACATTGTCAAGAACAATGTCTCAAAATTAGGTGAACTTTTGAGCATGCTTGATACCACGGGCAGGTCTCAAGCTCCGATATAAAGAGGAGTTAACTCTTATTAAAGACAAGCATTCAATGCACACCTACTCTCTCTCTCTCTCTCTCTCTCTCTCTCTCTCTAAGGTTGCCCTGAGCTCTCTCCTCCTCCGGTGGTCTCGAGTCATCGTAGTAACCACCCTCTCTCTAAGGTTGCCCTGAGCTCTCTCCTCCTCCGGTGGTCTTGAGTCATCGTAGTAACCACCATATTCCCAAAGGGCGACCTCAGGTACTCTTCCCACTCCTCATACCCACACACTAATAACACATTTGATTTGTTAATGCACGTATGTACCGTTAGACATTCACACCTCAACAGTGGAGGACTCAAAGAGATGACATCGGGTCGATTCAGCCTGGATTTGGGTAAAACCGAACCTGAACTGCAATTTATAACAGAAACTGAACTTGGTTTTTTTTTTCATCTAGCCACTAGTCCGGCTCGGATTTCCCCCGAATCCAGAGGTTAACTGGCCTAATCCGCAACCGACCCAAACATGTATTGACATAACAAAATTAGGGCATAATGTACATATGTACTATGTGTAGCAGGCCGAATATTCTGGTTCGGTCAAAGTCAATACACTCAGCAGAAGACCGGGCTCAGCCCCTCCTCGATTTTGTCTTATCAGATCGAGCCATTCACTGGACTGTTAGGTTCGGTGGGATAGGTTCGGCTTTGGCAACATTCAGATGAGCAGCATCGGACTGCCAGTCCATACTGAGGTCAATGATCAACTCCATGCAGTTCGGACATTAAGGTTCCGCAGACTCATACAAGCCAGCTCATCCAAGTGAGCCTAACTGCCTTGCTCCATACGTATTAGGGCATGAGTTGAGCACAAGTGCACATGGGTGACAGCTCAGGCACATGCGCGATAACTGCCCTATCCAGTACATTAGGAGTGACTTTATCTGAAGCGTTTACCGAGCGTGAGAGTCACGCGCTCGCTTGGAGAGCAAATCTAGGGACTCTACATAAAGGAAAGAGATCAACCTATAGGGGAACGCTTACGTTAGGCGTGACGTTATCTGAAGCGGTTACTGAGCGTGAGAGTCAAGCGCTCGCTTGGAGAGAAAATCTAGGGACTCTATATAAAGGAAAGAGATCAACCTATAGGGGAGCGCTACTCTAATCTCTCTGTACTTTCCTTTCCTCGCCTTGAGCACTTGCTCACTTAACCATCGGAGTGCCTGACCGGTCGCCTCCGACCGGCTTAGGCACTAACGGGGGTGTCACCTGTGCAGGTTAGGAGTTCGGAGCTAGGGAACCCATTCACTAAACTAGAGGCGCACACGAGGTTAACTGGATCAGATCAACAACCCCACATTATGGCATTTTTCAAATATATCACCGTCAGGTTTGGGTTTCGGTGCAGGTATCATATAAAATCAAACCCAACCTAAACCGGCCGGTTTTTTGAAATTAAAAACCAAAACGGAACCCGCGATTAAAAATTCAGGTAAAAACTGCCCCGATTGATTCGAATCAATTCCTGAAAGTACCTTGATGCATCAAAGAAAAATTCAAAAGCAAGCAGCAAGAAAAGACCAATTAGTACAGTTTTAAACAGTCTTACCATAAGACAGTCTTTGTATATTCTAGAATGACAACAATATGTGGAACTTTTGTTTGAACCATGCATCATTCCTTCAAGGCCGAGCTTTTGGGAAATTAGAGGAAAAGTAAGTAAAAAATTCCAACAATCCTAGACTATAATTTTTTGCTCCGAGTAGTACATTTACTAATTACTTGTACTAACAGCCCTGGACCAACTCCTCCTAAAAATCTCATCATCTACCACAAATGATGTAGGGGGTGAAAACAGTAACATATGTTAAATAAACATAATGAGAAATGAAGACAAATTCATTAAAAGAAGTCAAATACAGACAAGGAAGTCAGCGCAACCTCGGCCTCATTCAGCAACAGAGGTCAACCAAATACTTAGGTCAACTAGATCAAGGGATCCTCAGTTCTGACTTCAAGCTTGGCCAACACTTACTGTAGTCATGGTCAAAAATCCAAAGAGGCCCAAGTTCTCGAGCCGTCAATATCATCAAACAATACTCGTATCAGGTATCTTGGTTGAATAGAGTCCGAGGAGGTTCAAGAGTCCGAACTAATGAGAACCATCTCATGGTCGCTCCTTCTAGATAGCCAAGGTGTATGCTCATTCAATAGAAGGTCGACAATTATCTCCAAAGTCATGCCCGAGAGAATTTGAGCACATGCACCTCCAAAATAATTGACAAGCGTCAATTTGGTTGCTGCATGGGGATGTCAAACCCACATGCGGAGATCTTATGAACCAGATTGCAATGATGACACTTAACCACAGTTACAAGTCTAGTAACCTATGGGTAGTAGCCAAATTCACCTATAAATACAAGAAAAATGCACATTAACTGCTAAGTTCCAATGGAAGCATTCACCAAGCGATGTGAGATTGTGACCATCCATCCAAACGTCTACAGGGACTCTTCATTGGAGGTCAACCCCAGCCTGGCTATGGTGCATCACATAACAGATCATCTAAAACCCAATACAGAGACTCAGAGAGTACCATGAGGAAAATACTTCTATTCCATTTTTACTTCATTAAGAGTTCTCAGACTAGTGCCTCTAGTCAACAATTTGCCCTTGAGTGGAAACTGACTTAACCGTCGGAGGGCATTTCCGGTTGTCAACCCCAGCTGGAGTGCCACTAACGGACTTCTATTTCCGAATATGGTAGCTAGTTGACGAGCGTAGAATAAGAATATCTTTTCTTGTTAAGCCAAAGTCAGCAAGCCAACAAGGAAAGCCCTCATCTTCTAAGAAGGGACTCATAGAGTAAATCCCATCACAAAGAGGGAATCCTAAAGCAATTGTCTTTTACTTTTCCTCTTTTAAAGTCATATGACTCACACTCAGTTCCAACCCATGTCGCATAATTTGTTATATCGTAGAGGCTTGCCATGTAAATAGGAAATAAAATTGAGGTATGAATCAACTGATTCTGATTGGCAAGAGATACAAGAAAACATTTAAAGCCCCCATAACAAGAGAAAATGACCAGTTTTGGTACGTCGTAGTTGTAATCAATTGGACTTCTTTATGGGTGCTAGTCGTGCTATGGGCTAATGGCCTTTTACCATGTGACTCTACCAATTGAAGCAACATGCATAGCATTGACGAGCAAATTACTTGGAGAGCAAATGCCTGAGAAATGGTAGCTTTGAAATTACCTGAGAAATGGTACTATACACAAAGCCACGTGCAATTCTTAGAGAATAATTAACATGCATATAAGATTCCTTCGGTTTCTTCAGCAAAAGGAAATGAAACAATAGCCGGTAACATATAACTCAGTCGCAAAAAAGTAGATCTTTTAGATACCAACCTTTGCAGCCTGAGCACCTAATGTAAGTCTCTTCACATGAACAAGGCTCTCAAGAAGTCCTCTTAAAGTATCTTGGATCCTTTCATTATCGTCATATCTATCCAAATCGCAGTCAAGGGTAGCATCAACCAAAGATGATATGTTCCTCAGCTGACAATTCCTCGGTATACAACCGGAAATCTCCAATGACCGGAGATAAGGAGCCGATATTTCCAACCTTTCATTGTCGTGTTCACTATCAACTTCATCTTCTTCAGAGTCATCGTGTTCCCCGTCATCTTCTTCAGAGTCACCGTGTTCCCCATCATCTTCCTCTTCTTCAGAGTTGTTGTGTTCGCCATCAGATTCCTCTTCTTCAGAGTCATTGTGTTCCCCTTCAGATTCCTCTTCTTCAGAGGAGTTGAGTTTGCCATCAGATTCCTCTTCTTCAGAGTCATTGTGTTCACCATCAGATTCCTCTTCTTCAGAGGAGTTGAGTTCGCCATCAGATTCCTCTTCTTCAGAGTCATTGTGTTCACCATCAGATTCCTCTTCTTCAGAGTAGTTGTGTTCCCCATCCTCTGCCTCTTCTTCAGAGTTGTCGTGTTCGATGTTCAAATAAAAAAAATTGTTTTCCCCATTGTCGTCGTCTTCACCATCAGATTCCTCTTCTTCAGATTCATTATCGTCATCTTCGTCGTCTTCTTCAGAGTCATTATCGTGTTCCTTATCCGGTACATATCCTTCCCAAAACTCTCTAAGGATCAATTTTTTCACACTGGTATTACTGAGGTCCAAACGACTGAAACCCCCATAGTTACACAATTCCAATACATCCAACACAGGACTACCAGCTAATATCTTTTCAATCACTCCATCACTCAACTTCACATACCCAATCGACAGTTTCTTTAGCGAATTCCAGGCAACATTTCCTTTAGGAATAACCCTACACAACCAGAAACCCAAACTTTTGAACGATGAATTCGTATACAAAACCTGTGGCAACTCGTACCGTACGTCCTCGTCCAAATCATCGGAGTCGAATTCGAGGCAAAGCTCCTCCACGCCCTTCCCCGCTGCAAATCGAGTCCACGAATTCACATTCGGAGCGAAACGCGGCTGGTAAAAGAAATCGACCCCGAATTTCTCGAGCTTGGAGAAGCTGAAGACGGGAAGGGTTTTATCAACGAAGGCGACGAATCCCTCCTCGTTTGTTGTGAGGTAGTCATCTTGACGGAAGAGGAGGGATGGGAGGTAAGTCCAGAGGAATTGCCATCGTTTCGACACGGCTTCGGTTTTGATGGCGTCTCGGACCGGTAGGAAGGAGAGGATGTGGACGAGTACGGATTCGGGCAATGCAGTGATGCGGTCGTCGCCGGCCATTTTCCGGCCGGGTCTGTGTTTCCTTCGTTTCGTACTTTTGGGGTTTTGAAAAGTACTTGGATTTAAACTTCTTGTCTTGTTGTCGACGATCATCGTTCTTTAACTTCAAAATCATCCTTCAATTTTTGTTTATTTTCAGTTAGACCCTCTAAATTTTATTTGTGAATAGTGAAGTTTTTTTTTTTGAAGAGCAAGAAATGCATTAATATTAATAATAAGGAGAATAGTTACAGGTACAAACAACAGAATAATAGGACTCGGATCCTCTGTCCAAGCGTCTGTCCCATCGTTCTCCTTGTGCCACATAACCCACTCCAGCTCCTTTTTAACTTCTCCTCTTAATCTCTGTTTAGTGCCCAATAAATAGGCAGGATGATTGATAATTTTATGAGGTTCATTTCGGATCACAAAAAATTGATTTAAACCGCATGTATTTTTTCTATGCTTTTTTGTATAAGAATTACTCAAACAAATATCCGTAAGTCTTTTTTCAGCATTTGTAGGGGCCATACGAATTCTGCAACACCAGTAAAGAGGCGTAGCTTTGGAAATGATAAATGCAACAGCCTTTTCATAAACTGAGATCAATGAAATTGTTTGAATGTTCAGAATACTGTACTGCTTTCATTAGGTCACGCCAATATCAACTTCTCCAAACAAAAAATAGCTAGAAAGTACCATCAGGGCATTGAAATTTTCTTGAAGATTGAATTTTTATGTACTTCGATTAATTGCAGAACACTAGAATGGAGTTACAAAATCCACAATATACAGACAACATCTCCCTCGACGTGTAGAACAGTTCTGTTCTCATTTTCTCAAGAGCCATACAACTAGATGCCCCACATTAAAAATTGAACAAAATGTTACAACTTGTTTTCGCAAGAGCTTCATAGGATCTTTCAGTTGCATCCATGTTTTCTCCACAAGCAAAAAATATTGCCAGGATTGTAAACACCATTCCCTTCCCTTGACCATCATGCAGATATAGGCCCCACCAAGAACCAGCCAGATTTTTTTGCTAAAAAACAAATCAAATTTAACGCCACTTCGTTGGATTTATCATTTCCACCATTTTTTGCGGCTCTTCTTCACTTCTGAGTGGCCAACCTTCTGTAGCATTGTCGTTGTCTCTTGTAACCGAGTTTTATAGTCTTTCTTCCACGTTTCAAACTTGAGCTTCAGTTTTCGAAGTTCCTCGTCATGAGCTATGCTGAAAGCTAAGCTAACTGATTTTAATTCACTGTCAATGCTGGAATTGCCATGAAACTCATTTTCACATTGCTCTCTCGGTTGAGTATTATCATTTAATCTTCTGTTTCTTTGCTGTGGTTCTGTATCGCAAGGCAATTCTGGAATATCTTCTTCTATTCTTCCATCAGTACCGTTGGTTTCCAAGGGCGTTGAAGCATCAGCTCCATGATAAGGATATAATGGGAAAGGATCAAATATTACTGGTTGATCGGTGATGCATTTAGAAGTAAGGCTTTTCTTGGCTGCTGCTAGACTTATCTGCACAAATATGGGTACAAGAACATTTCGTCATGTCATAAAATAAAACAAATTTTCTTGAAGTTCCACCTACATGCATATACACTAACATCTGTGTTTGCAGAGAGGAGGGATTTTTTCAGAGAAATGAAGAGGTTTAGGAAAAGATAAAAATATAACGATGCAAAGGAAAGGTATTGCTATATCTTTGTTTTCCTTTCCTTTGGTAAATCCCTCACCAATCCATGATCCAAACGTGGCCTAAAGAACTATCCATGGTAGGACACTATGATCACATAAGCCGCTATACTAATTACGATCATTTGCAGAAGAAGTTTGGGACTATCATCTAAAACAGAAGGCAGCCATAAAGCGAGGACATTTCTATGCCTTAATCTGTCAAATTAAAAATTGTTTACCATTTTTTAACATACTTATTATCTGGTTTGAATCTGAGAAAGGCCAAGATATCCATTGGAGTAACAAGGGATGGAGAATTGGAAGCAAGGAAAACTCACCTGCAAAGATGTCAGCTGATCTTGCCAAATTTTCTCCATTGAGTTCATCTTTGCCTCATAATGTGACCACTTCTCATCAAACTTCTGAAGTTGTTGTCTAATAGCAGCATTTTCCTCTTCCTTTATCCCCAGTTCTGTCTCTGCCCCAAGGAGCCGACTTTGAAGGTCAGCAATAGCCGAAGGTGAAACTTGAACATAGTCCTGCCAAAGAAACAGGGAACATTAATCAACGTCAGATTTGGAGTATGTGCTAAAAATAATGGGGGCAAAATGGGAAAATCAGATTATTGATTCTCAACGCTTCTTTTCTTTTGTTCCTTTTTCTTGACTTCTGATTCAACTTAATTAAAAGCTAACTACTAAAATTTGAAAAGGGACAAAAATTATAGCCATCCATAAGATAACAAACCAGTATTGTGAAAGAAAGTTTGGTTGGATCTATGTCAGAATAAACCAAAAAAAAAAAAGACAACTGCTGCTGCTGGTTAAACCAAAGCGTTGACTGATTCTCTTAGAAATTATCGAAGTACATGTTGATCGCACATTATAGATGTCATTTTACAATGCAAACGTAAATAGCCTTGGCAAACAAAGTAGCAGTTCGAAAGAGTGAACGAAATTAAAATGCTATCCATCAAATAAAATAATCAACGAGCACATTTGAAGAGTTTAATTGCAAATATGCCCCAATGAACTACGAATATTCTAAAGAAAATAGCTGCAGCTATTTAAACCATAGCATATATTAACTCTCGTAAAATGATCACAATAAAATGTCGACCTCATATTGTATAAGTAAATGTCTCACACAAACACAAAAAACTTCCATGAGCAAAGTAGCAGTACCAAAGACAAAAAATGCTTTAGACCTTACTTATAGGCCTGGCCGCAAGATATTTACCTTTGTTTCTGGATTTCTCCAGTCTAGTTTCCTCATATCTTCCATGGGTTTAGTGCCCAGCAATCTGAAATTTCCCTTGCAGTTAAGACGAGTCAACCAGCCACGGATCACTGCGTAAGAGGATGAAAGTTTAGCATGTTATTTGCACCAGCAAGGTTAATGCAAAGTTCAATAATTTTACCAGATTGCAAACATATAATTGCGATCTTCTTTTTTTGTGCAGTTCTCCATTCAATCCACTTTTTTGTATGCTGCTGTATCACAATAATTGCTGCTAATCTTCTACTCAGTGCTAGGTAATCCTTTCTTGAACTTTCACCACGAACAACTGCATACATGTATTTTTTGAATGAGCACTTAGAAACAAAACGCAACATCTTCTAGCCTACAAAATCAGGGTATTAAAATGTGGATTATGTTAGTATTCTCTTTTGAAGCTGTTAAAGCTCCCCGCAATGGTTAATTATAACCTCCAAAACTAGTATATGAGTGGGTGGCTTCTCCACTCATTTCAAATTTGTTTTGAGTTTGGTGCTTTAACATGGTATTAGAGCTAGGCTTTTGGAGGATTTTGGACAAAACTGTCTTGATTAATTGCTCTGTTGTGTACCATAAGTGCACCTTGTTTCGATACGATCCCAATGATATGGATCCTTTATTTACCTCTCCACGTGCGGGTCAGGAGTCTCATGTGCAGGGGAGTGTTAAAGCTTGTCCCGCATTTGTTAATTATAACCTCCAAAACTAGTAAGTGTTAAAGCTTGTCTCACAATTGTTAATTATAACATCCAAAACTAGTATATAAACCTCGGTGGCCCCTCCACTCAATGGAAGTTGATTTTGAGTTGGATAGTTTAACAGAAGGCATTAATAAATTAGACTAGGTTTTTTTTTTTTTTTTTTTGTCAAAATGGTAAAACTATATTGCATCAGATGTTCAAAATGGCAGGAAAAAATATTTTGGGTCAAAATTTGAATAGGTTGAGGAACAAAATTAGAGATGAATGTATATATTTTCCTTCTTGGCCAAATAACATTAGAGAATGAAAAAGGAACAGGAGATTGAAGGCTATCTTAGGCTATCAAATATACTTGTTTGCTTTTGTTTGAGAGAGGAAGACCGCGTTGAAGGGATGTAAATGCAATTTGAGAGTCCTAACTCTTACCACCTATCATTTTTTTTGCACATGCTGGATCTTTTAAACCCAAGTAGAAGCTAAACCGATCCATCGTTACTTCCTACTAGTTGACTGACATGTCCACTAAAGAACTCCGCATCTGAAACCGGAGAAATTTGGAAAACCAGAAATAGAAACCTCTAGATATTGTATAAATAAAGTAAGTAAATGGTGTGTGCATTACATGATTGCAGTATAATTGCTCCTCCTTTAAGCTTGAGATAGTAACAGCGGGCTTGGTGTCCTCGAAAGTATTTTTGAATCTCCAGTACTCTTTCCCTCGTATCATTCATCAAATCTGGCAATTCAATCTGCACCAAACATGATTATCAGACAATGGGATCAATTTACGCTGCACAACTGATTCAGAACAGAAGGAACAAAGGATGTAACATACATGTTAAAACCTATTTGTTGGAACTTTTAAATAAAAATTATTATTATTAGATACACTTATTGTTGCTTATATGAATTACCGTTACAAAATTTATTACGTGTTAAATTACTTATTTTACAAAATTTAATAGGACTATGGGAGATATGTCTCATATTATCATTACATTAAATGAAAAATAATTTTAGAGTCTATAAATAGGATATCATTCTTCACAAGAATGTTAAATGAAAAAAGAGGATAAGGAGATAGAGGGAGGAGAAGAAATACACTTATATATTCTAGAGCTATATATCCATGTTAGAGAGGTACATGGATGGCCTATGATAGTATCTACTGCTACTATTTCTATATGTTGGGCAACTCGGTTCGTGACTTATTCAAATCTTCCTTGTGGTAGTGAACATCAGAGGACGAAAGCTTGTGAGTGGTTGAATCTTGGGCTAGTACACTCCAGTTAAACCTTCATGAGTGGAGGAATATTAGCCTTGTGACAGTGCTCAACACACCTCCTATTCTCATAGAGTCACAGGCTAGCTCTTTCCTACTCTTGATATCTTCATACTTTCTCAATTTTACTTGTTACTTTTGGAGGTTTATGTGTTCTAACTTCTAATAATCCTTGTGATAAAATGATATATTTTAAATTAATAGTTTTCACAGTATTCACTAACTCTGATATTATACAAACCCTAGCACTGAGAATTCCCAGTTCATGGTCCACATCCTCTCTGCTTTTTTGTAAAGAAAGAGGGTTGTATGTCATATAACCTCCAGTACTGGGAAACAAGATGGGAATTACCATTTCTCTCGTGTGGAGTCCATTTTTTGTGTCATAACGATATAGTTTTAGGCAACCTACACAAAAAGTTCTCAGTAATTCCAATACCATCTCGCGTGCTTCTGCGGTCTTCGAAACAAGTTCTTGGATAAGTTCTTCCAAAAGGAAGTGAAATATGAGGAACTTATAATGAGCTTTCAAAATAGGATGGCCAAGTTGTGTGAGGGTGTTGAGATCATGTGAAGCCGACTTACTAGTGCATTGAATCATTCAATGCGTATGGTTCTGCAGTTTGCAGCCTCCTTAGCTATCTCAGTATTCAAAAATACGCCAAGATCTTATATCTGTAGAAAACTTCAGCACTGTTTCTCAGGAACTCAAGATCTAGTGTAGACTATTACTTTAATAAGAGCTGTCATAATGTACAAGAAGGCTATTTTGAAAAGAGTTTAGTAATGATATCGAAACCTTTTGGCAGAGGATATGGTAATGCAACAACCACTTCACGGAATGGCTTAAGAGCCTCAAATGTATCTCACAAGTGAACCAAAATTAGACCTACTAATTCATTGAACAGGTACAACCAAGATATCATATTTCACTTCAAACTTTATGGACAGAGATAAGGTATCGCAACTATGTCATATGGACTCAGTTACGACCTTAAGCGTATCCGGCACGGGTATGTATCCAGGTGCTGGACTCATCCAACTTTTATGTCAAAGCCACTGGACCCTCAAAAGTACTTTTTTTATAAATATGCATATATGGTGATGTACTTGTTTTTCTACTTTCTAATGTATATGTGTTTACAAGGTGTCTAAGATAATATGATATATTACCTAGGAGTTTTATGCATAATTCTGACCTAAAATTATGTGCGTTTCAGCTGAGTATCCTACTAAAATCCCACGCCTTACTAAAATCCCGTAGTGTCCAACAAAAGTACTTCATACATCTCTAACAGAGCCCTGAGGATTAGTCTAGTTGGTTTGTGGGTTTGCTTCCAACACAATTGACCAGGATTCGATTTTTGGGTCAGGCCACAAGAATGTAATTTCTAGTGAATTCCCCAGTCCCGGCGGGGATGGCCTGCCTTTGATCGGACCGGGGAGGGGATTAGTTGAGGTGCGAGTAAGCTGGCTCACACACCCCTGGCCGTTGGAGGAAAAAAAAAACATCTCTAAGACTCTAACAGAACCCATATAACATATAGCACATATGAGACTTCAGCTAAATCTGAGAATTTTTTCAGTAATTTGTGCTTATAATCTCATTTTCCTAAATCCCATCAGATCAAAATGCTATGCAACTGCATAAAATTCCAAACGCAAGCAATCACATGCACATAAATGCAAATATAGTTGTATATTTGATTATTTACCCACTTCGTCTAGACAATGAATCTCAAGCATTAAAAACGCAGTTTAATTTGTTAGCCAAAGATTCCCATACCTTACTTAGAACAAACCCATTTTTGATACCACACTCGCCTTTCTTTCTACCCTCAATTTGATTCAAATCTTGCCTCAACCCAAACTTCTGCATGTTCAACGGCACCGCCCTTCTTGCCGAAGGTAAGCGAGCCCTCGACACCGGACGAGACGGCAACGCCGGCGGCACGTCCGGCAGCTGTTCGTCCTTTTGCATGAGTGAGTCCAGCATAAGCTCCAGTGAGCTACGAGTACTTGTCAAGCGCTTCGCCATATTTCTACTGCCACAAAAGACTACACCAAACTAAACCCATAAACCAGAATTGACCCCAAACCCAATAACCAGGAGATCCATTTTTGGATCTTTCTCGAGTCAAACCAGTGGAGTGGTACTCATTGCACAGAAATTTGTTAGGATTAAAACCCAGAAACAGAGGTCAAAGGGAAAGGCGTGGATTTGGGAATCGCTTGAGCTGCCGGCCAAGCTGGGTTGCAGATTTTTGGGGACGGAACAGGAGTTCGTCTGAAGAAAGAGGTGATTTGCCTTTTGCTTTTTTAATATGTGGAATTCAAATAACGAGATATAGGTCCCACTTTTTCAGGTTGTTGAAGCCAACCGTTGTAAGGTCTTTGACGGGAATTTTGCTCCACGGGCAAGGACGTAATTGGCATAAAGTCGAATTTTACAAAACTATTAGGTACTTCTGGAGCACCGCCACATGGTGTTTTAGAAAACTATCCTAGCTAGGAGTCCAAGGTCCCTAAAGTACCGCGTGGGCACAACTTAAAATGCAACTGCGGTCTGCTTTGACTTGGGAAACAGCAACCCCCAATAGCGTCTGTCCAAACTTTGTGTAATTTTGTTTCGCTCATCGAATTTGTCATGACCTTTTAAATTTTTGAGAGAAAACATGTCAAATTTGTCACAACCTTTAAATTTTTGAAGGAAAAAAATATGTTTAATTCGTGTTCTACTAACTACTGTTGTCCTTTCAATTTCATTTTTGACAACATCAATGAATTCTCAAGTCGAAAAAATGAACGATTCAAATTACATTAATAAAATCTAAGTGAGCTCATTGGAAGCACCATTATTCTGTAATGTACCCTCACAATCAAGTGCTAGGTCCCTGAAAATAAACATTGCCAATTAATTTACATGACGATGATTTTACATTCGTTTTTTTGGGTTACCAACTAACCAAGAAAAAATTGCGAAGATGATTAAATTCACTAGACTAATCGCTAGAAAATTTACTGTTTACTAATATTGCAAATTTTCACTTATCAGAGGATTATATATTCCATGTCTACAGAATCATGGGGTTGATTGGCTCCACGTAAGCTATCCCTAATGGGCTGCCTTTTCTCATGCTATAGCGATGAAAAGGTAA
This sequence comes from Rhododendron ovatum, assembly GCA_019656835.1. NCBI lineage: Eukaryota > Viridiplantae > Streptophyta > Magnoliopsida > Ericales > Ericaceae > Rhododendron > Rhododendron ovatum. The sequence goes on along the minus strand of CM033793.1, from coordinate 9,984,915 downwards.
TGTTTAGGAATTAGGAGGCTACTACAATAGTTTAAGTACAAGAGGATTGGTCATCAAGAATTAGTCGAGATGCGGGTACGCTGGCCGGACACCCGAATTATAAAAAATACAACAATTTGAGTGGGGTGGGTGATTGATCTGATTCTATTGATTAGAACAGCAGAAGAATGTATGATGACAAAGAATTTACAAGGTTGGTAGCTACAATGATCATCTAGATGGGCTACATTTGTGGGATAGAGATAGATTAATTATGGGGATCTGAGGATCATCCTAAGCATGCATGGGTTTTCGAGAGCATGGTGGAAGTAATCATGGAAGAGTTCATACTATAGTCTTTGTAGGCTTCCTGGTTATTTCCACTTTGCTGCTGGCAATATTATTATCACTCTAGTGCAACTTTTTTCTTTCAAAGGTCGCCTAGTAAGTATGTTAGTAGAGTGAGTGGCCAGTGGGTGACTGAATATTGTACTCCAATTGCTTTGTGTGTAGTTTACATTGAGTCCTTCTTGGATGGACATACGAGTATTAATTTTTGTAGAGTTTGAATTTTGGGCAATTTTGGCCAAAGAGAGAGAGAGAGAGAGAGGCTAAATCTCCTCTAAATTCTAAATATTTAATCGAATAAAACTTGTTTTTGGCTTAAAGTAGATACTTGGAACCAAAATTTAATTACACCCAATATAGATACTTGGTTTTTGCACACCGATATGAGAGGTAAGTTCAAGTTGGAAAGTGAGGAACATGTTTTTATGACCATAAATAGAAATACATAAAAGGTTTGAATTTTTGAACATTTTTTGAATATTTTCAAAATAATAAAAATAGCCATTTATAATTGTGATATCTTTTATCCATCTAAGTTGACACCATTAGTCAAATGATGATAATGGGTGGATTTGTATATAAAATAGCGGATGTATATAAAATAGCGAATGTGATTGTAATTCAATAGAACCAAAATGGAAGGACAACGTATTTGTAAAAAACTTTACAAAAGATCAGTGTAATTATCCATGAAAATATCAACAAAAATGCTACACACACAACATTTCCCGCACAACAACTTACACAACCGCTAACGCCATCTCAAAATGACGTCGTTTTCTTAGGGAAAAAAAACCCCATGTCGCGCTTTCCCGGTTTCCCCTTTCCCTTTCCCTTTCCCTTCCCTCTCCACATTTAAGCCCGTTCAGACAAATAAGCCACAGTAGCTTATTTTTTGTCCTTATTCAAATTTTTTTCGTATCACTTGGCTTGTTGTCATTTTTTTGGGATTTTCGTCTTTATTCAAAAAAAATTGGATTTCGGTCAAAATTTTTTACTTTTTAGATTCCTCTTGACGTGAGGATGCAATAATCCCCAAAAAAATGACAATAAGCCAAGTGATACGAAAAAAAATTTAAATAAGGACAAAAAATAAGCCACTATGGCTTATTTGTCCGAACACGTATCATAGAAGAGAATAAAGAGAGAGGGGGGCTCACACCACCACCACCATTGGCGACGATCAAGCTCCACCACCAGAACCCAACCCCAGCGATCCCAACCGCCGGCGACCGCCACCACCAACGTCTTTTGGGCAGTCCGACGACGTTACCCCACCATAAAGGTCTCTCTTTCATTCAATTAGGGTTCGAGCCTCAGCAAAGACGTTTGGGGGTTCAGATATTTGTAGACTTATCTAATTAACTCGCCTGCTAACCACTCCACGGATGTGTACAATATTTGGAAGAAAAACAAAAACAATAGAGCCACTGGTTCAAGTTAAAAAAAAAGGGTGTTTATAAATGCAACTGCGAATTTACTGCATATAATTTGTTTTTCAGTAAATAATATTCGGACAAAAATGCCCTTATACAAATGGACAAAAATACCCCTACTTTTATTACATACAACCTCAAATATATAACCACATCTAAAACATATACCCCATAACCCACATTTCCCTCCATATTTCAATCTCATTTTCTTTCATCTTCTTCCAGGTTCCATCTTCTTGCTTCTAGTTCCGTTCCAGGTTCACTACCACCATTGTTGACTACAAGCAAGCTCCAAGAGCTCCCACCTCCCACCATAAACCAAGTCTACATCTGCCTCCGAACACACACCTCACACCTCCTAACTCTCAATGGAAACCTCCATTGCTTCATCTCCCTCCATTGGTAAAGAAAAAGTCTTTGACCCGACATATGAGAGCAATATGCATTTTGATTAGAGATCGGAAGGCTGTGCAATGGAAATGGAAGTTGACAAGGAAGAGGTAGCCATGGATGTTGTAATTTCGAAGCTGAAATCACAGCAAGAGTTAACTCATCTCTCGTCCATTTTTAACCTGATTCCGTCCCGATATTGTCAGATTCTAAAACTTGAAATTATGCCAAAATTTCAAACTCTAGAGTTTGAAAATTGACGACAATATCACATTCTAAAACTCAAAATTCTGCCAAAATTTCAAACTCTAAAGTTCAAAAATTGTAGACAATAATCACTCCTCCATTTTAACCTGATTCTGGCCCGATATTGTCAGATTCTAAATTTTGAAATTATGTCAACATTTTAAACTCTAGAATTTGAAAATTGAGGACAATATCATATCCTAAAACTTGAAATTCTTCCAAAATTTCAAACCGTAGAGTTTGAATATTGTAGACAATAATCACTCCTCTATTTTTAAACTGGTTCTGTCCCGATATTCTTAGATTCTAAAATTCGAAATGGAGTAGTGATGGGAGATGCGTATATGGAGTGATGGAGAACAGGAGAACAAAGAGGAAGAAATTGACGACGACGGGGAGAGAGAGAGAGAGGGGAGAATTTCAATTTTTGGGCTCAACCCTTTTGGGTTTCGTATGGGGGGAGAGAGAACAGGGAGAAAAATTATAGAGTTTGGGGAAAAAATTAGGTTTAGGATAGAGAAGGGTAATTTGGAGAGTTCATGGACATTTATTGGGTTCCATGTAGCAAATTGTTATATAAAATTTGAATGTTTTATTCGGTAGACGTTATATGCAGAAAATTCGCAATTTCATTTATAAACTTTAAAAAAAATAAAAGAAGAAGCACTTCTAGTGCTAGGTATCCAAAAAAGGAAAATCAAGGTAACGGAGCCAAGGTCCGCTCTTTCAACCCTCCGCTTAAAATCCCAAAGAAGTTCGAACCACTCTCATTCCCCGCCGCTAGGGCCTTCCTGTAAACAACGATGGACACAGATAAAGCTCAAAGTGGGCTTCCATTTCAGCTCCAGTTCGACAAGCCTCTCCCCTCCCAGGTTTCTCTCTCTCCTGCTCCTATCCGTTTTGCTCTCCATTTATTCGTATATACTTATAGGTGCATTATATACCCATAGAAGCACCCATTCTTTTGGGTAAATAGAAGTACCCATTTATGTGTGCATCACACACCCAGTTGCTCATTTTTTTCAAATCAAAACGTATTGTGTTGACAGATTAAAATAGCGGAATGGAACCCAGAAAAGGATTTGCTCGCCATGGTCACAGAAGACTCTAAGATTGTCCTCCATCGTTTCAATTGGCAGCGGTTGTGGATTGTCTCTCCAGGTGAACTCACTCTTTCTCTGTGTTTGTCTTCCACTACTTGATTTTGTTGGGAAAAGAACCAAATGCATCCAGCGGAATAGTACGAAAAAATATAATCATTCATAACAAGAAAGCGTGACAGCAGTATTGCGCTCGCACCATTTTTTACTACGTTCTAGAATGACAAAAAGCGTTTCATCAGCTGTTAGGCTAACCACATTACATAGGCCAGGTTTTGCTGAACATATTGCTGTAGTACCCTTAGTCACCCTTAGCCTCATTCGTTGGATCGGGCTTCACAATACTGAACAGAGTTCCAATTTTCAGCTAGAACTGTATAAGTTCTTGAAAGCGAGTAGAGATGCTTAATATTGGAGAAGAATGAAAGTGTCATTATGGGATGCTTGAGAAGTTGCTAGTGATGGAATAGGATAGGTTCGCATGTCATGGTAGTGCGTTCGAGACTTTAAATGTATTGTGTTGTTTGATGTAATAAAAATATGAGCATTTGGGATAGCAGCTACAATGTCACATTGTTTCCTGGCAAGGACAAGCAGGAGAGTGAATGCTAGGCGTTTGTCTATGGTCGAGATTTTGAGGGGACAAATAATTTGAATGGTTGAGTGCTTTCCAAAAACCAATTGTTTTTAAGGCCTTTATGCAGAAGTTCCATGTTGTTTTCTGCATTATTGGCAAGGAGTTGGTTTAGGGTTAGTGGTTTCAATTGCAGCTTGTTCCCGACAAAGTTGAGGCCTCCTTGGCCAAAATTTTTGAGTCTTTTTTTGTTGTTTTCTCTTTATTGTTACTAGATTCGCGCCAATTTTTTTGAATTAATTGTTCGTCTTGACAAGAGGAGTCGGAAAAGTATAAAATATAGTGCATAGTTGAAAATAGTTCACTAAAGATGGAAAACGTTTGGAAAAGTTGGTCTTTTATTGTCTTTATCATCATGTTACATGAACTTTTTAAAACTTCCGTCTCCATTTTTTGTACTTTTCCGGTTTCCCTCACGGAGATGAATGATCTGATGTAAAAATTGTGACAGAAAACTAAAAAAAAATAACTAAAAGTCAAATAATACCAACTGTTTTTCCCCAAAAATAATTTAGTCCAAAAGGCCCCTTTCCAGTTCTGTTGCACTAGGATTCATGTTATGTGAAAAATAATGGTATTGTAGTGAAGCACTCGATCTGTATAATCATGGACTTATAAGAAACTAGTTTTATGTGTCTTGGATTGCAATTTTAATGGTATATCTGAGTTTGTTAAGATACTACTTTCTAGTTACTAGGTTAAATTGAACAAGACAGCGTAGTTCTCACCTCTTGGTTCTTTGTTTCACCATCAAAACCTTGTTTTAGTCTGTTGATTTAAATGGGATCTAATATCCATCAAACTTGTTTTTCTATTTATTATGGACTTGACAGAATTACAATTTTCGTTTGTAGGGAAATGCATAACATCCTTATGCTGGCGTCCTGATGGTAAAGCTATAGCTGTGGGGCTTGAAGATGGGACCATTTCGTTGCATGATGTTGAAGTAAGTAACTCATGGTTGGCCATCTCTAAAAGGGGGAGAAACAAATATCAACCTTAAGAGAGTTTTTCCCCAATTCCCACGTGGGTTGGAAACAAATTCTGGGACCCAAGTACTCGCAGATTCTGTATTTTCAAAATGCCACTTTTAAACAAATTCAAGATTGGAGTCTTTACTTCATCCCAAAGTCTGAAATGAAGAAGTTCAAATGATTTTAGTCTCCTTATTTTAACTGTGCCCCACGAAGACAAACTCCCAGTTCACCTTCATTCTTCATTATGTTTCTCTTTGTTTATATTCAATGTACAGCTAAATATAGTAGCTGTACTAAGACACACAGATTTTCAAGGTTGCTTATGTGTACTTTTATGTCCCTTGTGTGCTGCAGAATGGAAAATTGTTGAGAAGCATAAAGTCCCATACTGTTGCTGTTGTTTGTCTTAATTGGGAGGAAGATGGAACAAAGAATGTGAGTATGCATTTGCTACACAAGTTTTAGCTGATTCATGCTGCAATGCCAGAGTTAGATACCCAATTTCCTTGCAGATGAGTTTTGAATTGTGATTTAGTTAGATTAAAATTGGTTGATTGATGGAATGGGCCTTGTCATTGTTTGTTATAACTTAAGATTGTTTATGTGCTGGTTGTTGTAATGAGTTACCAACCATGCAAGGTAGCTTGGCCTCCGAGAAAAAATATGCAGCTGTATTTGATACCCTTTTGTCTTCAGATATTTGGTGCTGAATGCATAGGTTGCCTCCTACTCATGAGTCATGAGTAATTAGCAGTCAACTAGCAACTAGAATTTTTAACAAAGATAACCTATTAAAAACTATACTCCAGCTGGGCTATACAAGGTTCAATTTTCTCATATTATTTTCACTTTTCATTTTGTGCCTTTCTATTGCTAAACATTCTTTTTTTCCCCGTTCTCCTCTTTCTTAATAGCACAATTGAGTCGGTTAGGCGAGGCATTATATAAGTCACGAGAGTGGCATTAAGGACTACTCACATGGTGTTATAGATGTCACCGTTTCACTCACGTGTTGGGTAAAGTCACATCAAAGCTTGCTCCTTGTTATCAGGGTGGCAACCTGGGATTGAAGGGATAGGCTAGTGACAAAGATGAGCATGTGTCCACCATGGGCTGCATGTTCTTGCTCAGCGGGGCGACTGCTTTTTGATGTAGGAAGAAACAGTTTTGCATTACTTTGCCCAATGCCCACACTAAGATTTGGAGTATGTTGCTTGTTCAGTGCCATAGCAAGAATCTGTTTGGTTGAGGAGATTCCTTCAGCGCCTTGGAGTCACTTCTCTACCAGAGTACCCTGGCGCTTATGTAGTGAGTAGGATGAGACATTACATATCTTGATTCTTTGAGAGCCAGCGAGTTGAGTGTTTTGTTGCTTGTGCAGTACACAAAATTTATTTGTTTTCAGATGCCACCTTAGATGGGTTAAGACGAGACTTTAAATGTTGGAAATAAAGTAATTCCTCAACATCTTATAGCCTAAATAAAGCTGAACGTGGGTTCTAAACAGGCGCTAAATAAAAGATTATGCTAAGAAACTTAGGTTAGGCATTTTTGTGGGGACTAGAATAAGATTCCTACGACATCAAAGGGTGACATGCCCAATCTCGTGGGAGCTCTGTCCTGTCATACTGTATGCACTATTGTCAACTATTTGCAGGAGTGGTCCAGTATTGTGTGGCCCTTATAGGCAACAGTATGATCTATCCTATGCCATTGAACCTGACACTATGTCATAAAGTAAGGTCTTGGTGTCGCTAATGTTTTCAAAAGATCATGGTTGATGCATTGGAGATGTGCAGGAAAGCAGTCTATTCTAGGTGGATTGACTAGGACAGATTTTGCGATGAGTCACTCAAACATGCCCGGACATATCTGAACCAGTCTAGCCTACTCATTTGTCAATAACTTGAGCCTAACCCGACTAGGCTTGGGTTGGTGATCTTAGGCCTTCAAGGTTGGGCCTAGTCATAGTTGTCACGTCAAGGCTCACTCTTGGGGCCTGGAGGGGGTCCAAGCGAGGTGACTTGACAAAGGCGAGGCCTAGGTGACCGCTTGGTGAGCGTCTTTCAATTTGAACCAATTTAATTCTGAAGGGCAAAAATGTAACTAAGGTCTCAACCTTAGGGCTAAATGATCTTCTCATTAGTACATCACGTCAATCTCTCATCTCAATGGAACAACTCGAACCAAATGATTTCGCTCTACCTGTGTTTCATATATTGAATTATTGTCTTTTATTGACTTTGAGTTCTTCTCTATGCAAGAATTGTCGACTATTTGGCATTTGGTGGATGATTTTATTGATTTTTAAATGGTACACTTTCTAAACTTCACTATCTTAATTTTTATTATTTAAAAAGTTGGTGTGTGCCCGTTTTCTCGCCTAAGTGCGCCTCGCTTCAAATAAGGTATGTGCCTTGCCTCTCGCCTAGACCCCAACAGTCCTTTGCACCTCGGTGCGCCTCTTGCCCTCAAGAAGATTGGCCTAAGCAAGCCTCACTGCAATTTGAGCTGGGCACTGATAGGCCCCCAACCCGAATGAATGTGCCCGAGTTGTGCACTTGTTGCAGAACTAATGAAACATGAATAGATCTTTAAAATTCCATCACATTGGGCTTGAAATTGCTGTTACATTGTTCACTTCTGCCAACGATAACAATCTTTCAAGAAGTTCAAAGCATTGATGATTATTGATTAGATGTTGTGGGGCTTCAATATACAACAATGAATGCCGAAGATGATAGGTGGCTAAAATAAAATTTACCGGTGGGTCTTTCATAGCTTAACATGAGCAGAGTAGGACATAAAGGGCCAAGATCTTGAAGTACATGTCTTGATTTATGAATTTTAATCTAACCTTTTGCCTTCTTATTGGCTTTCTAAGGCTACAACTGTTCGCCACTTAATTTCAAACGCTAAGTTAATTGGTTCTGGAGTAGGGTTTCTCCAGTACATTTTTCGTAGGAAGTAATCTTGCATTGAGCAATCTTAAAATCTTACTCCATTTTTACCTTAATCACCACGATGTCATTCGGTGAAAACATCTGCGACTTGGCGTCGCCTAGTGATTAAGATATTCCTATTGTAGGATTTTAATGTTTTACTTAGCTGTCCTAATGTAAATGAAGGTGTCACTGTTCTCTATTGTGAATTAGGATGATCGTGGTGGCCTCTCAACTTATGAAGACCGCACTTCCCGTTTCTTTCCTCCTGCGCCAAGGGTTCCTCGGACGCCTGGAGTTGTTTCTGGAGATACTGGTTTTATGGATGAAACAGAAGATTCATTTCGGGAGCTATCAAATTCTTCACATCAACGATTTAACATCTTATGTAGTGGGGACAAAGATGGAAGCATCTGCTTTAGTATATTTGGCATATTTCCCATAGGAAAAGTTGTAAGTTGATTCTGGATCCCAACATAGTGGAAATAACCATATATCTGGCATATTTCGCTTCACTACATCACTCTCTAGTCTTTTCTTTCTTTTTTTGTATTGATTTTGACTAGTCTCCTTGTGGAATCTACGGGATTATGTGCCAGAATATACACAGGTTTTCTATTTCTAATCAACCAATGGACAACTGCATGCATTGTCGGCTTCTGAATGCCTCGATTTGCAAGGTATCTTGTCCTTGATTTGAGTTGTACGCTAGATATCTATCTAATTATGTGATGCTGGTGTCTGTGGAGCATATGTATTATGGTTTCTGCCCTAGACTCCCACTGCTCAAAGGCATATTTATCATTATTGTTTCTGCTATATACATCTGGCTATTTCATTTCCAATTAAATTGATTAGTACTTTTGTTGCATAAGCCATTATATCTTGAGAGGTTTATGAATATACTGAATTAGTGTTAACAATATGAATGGGACTACAAACAAAAATATAGCCCTTGAGAATTTCCTTTTGGGAAGGCTAAAAAACTATGTGCAATAGAATCATAAACAATTTGCTACCTTCCAAAATAAGTATTCTTTTTCGCCCAGTTAGTTTCGACTAGTTTAGTCTTTCTCTTCTCTGTAAAAGAAATAAAATAAAAAAAACTCTGATCTGTGCCTGTACTGCAATACAAATTACATGTTGGAAGGTTTCGAGGATCCTTCTAATATCTGCTGAGAACTAGAAGAGAAATTCTGAAAAATGCACGTCCGTATGGTTGAAGTTTGGAAAAAAATTTGCTTAAATACGGAAAATTAATCTGCGAAGTCAACCAAACAATGAACTTTCAAAAAGTCTGGACTACGGAAGAAATATATCTGAATGGAAACCTATTAAAAACCCAATTTCGCATTCCTTTAGCTCTATCAATTTTGATTTCTCTGAAAAGTTGTTTCAGGAAGGAGTGAATTGGTTTCCAAGCTGTTTGCACATTTCTTCTACAGGGTTATTTTGGGTTATACTGGTGCTCATAATTCTTTGCTGAAGCGTTGGATAATAATATGGAAGAAAAAAAGAAGAAAGAATCTGTCTATATTTGTCTAGTTTGGGACAATGTCTATGGATAATTATGGGCAAATAGCTCGTTAGTTTCCCAATTAGGAGACTTAGCTGCAGAATGAATAATCTCTTACTAAAAGAGAAGTTATCTTATCCGACTATGAATCCAGTTTTAATTCGTTGACACGAGTCTGCCTTTTCATGTCAGTTTTTTTTTTTCTACTGTAAGATCATGTCTTTAGATACTCCTGTGTTAGGTGGCTTTGGCAAAAGATCTTTGTCATTTGATGGTCATTTGCTCTGGGGAGCTTTTGGAAGACGGTGTTGAACCAAGCAACAGTCCTATATCTGGACGTGATTTAGCTGGTTTGCATTGCTTAGTGCTTGATACTTCAATATTTTGGAAGAGGTAATTTGATCATGTTGTAGAAAATTTAATTATTTCAAGAGTTTTAGAAGCTAACGAGTCATGTAATCTTGAAGTCACATGAATTTGAGTCGTTCCCAATTTTGCCTTTTGGTAATCCACTGCTTTATTTGCTCAGGAATTGATGCTTTAACCTTTATGTTCTTAATGTGGTTATTTTCTTTTAGCATCTTCCAAGCAATCACGTTTTTGCATTTATCATTTGTACTACATGTGCTGTGCTTCGTTGCTGTCCCTCCTTTAAATCATATCTATCATGCATAATAATTAGCTTTAGTTTCTTATATGTGGTTCTATTTATTTCTCTATCTGACCATGTTTTGCTGGTGTTTCTGTTCATAAGAGTTCATTTTAGGATTTGTTTTCGAAAGATTCATCTTCTGACATGAAATGAAACTATGAGAGATCAAAAAAAAATCTATATTTGGCAACACAGTTTTCATAGCTCACAGTTTGTGGCTAAGAGACGGACAAAAATGGTTATGGCTGTGATAGTTGGAACCTTTACTTGGGTCACCATATTTAACTATCTTCTTACCTGTTTCCTTTGCTTTTTTCATCTCCAACTATTATAGGAAGAATGAGCTTCACCAGGTTGCTCAGCAGGCTTCCAATATTGAGGATTTAACTGAAGTCATCCGGGCATCACTATCAGTCATGTGTAAGCTGTGGTCTGATGCCATGCATACATTTCATGAGAAATTCGATTCTCTTTCTACTCTGATTATTGACCACGGTAATGGCTGACAATAATTAGGATTTAATGGTTGTCCTATTTGTTTTCCCCTCACATGTCTCCATAATTAAAACACAGGACTGGATTCGACTCCCCAGGAGGAGTTTCTGAGCCTTTTAGGTGGTGCTCGAACAAGTCCACCAGTTCATCAATTTCTAGTCAATTCTCTTGGTGAAGCGGTATGCTTTTCGTACACCATGTATTGAATTATGAAAGCAAAATTGTGATAATTTCTAATTCACTTTGTTATCACTGAATAGGGTCTCAAGCGTGTAGGGAAGGTAGTTTGTGGTGCCGGAAAAGAGCTTCAGCTTATTGTCCTTGATCATCTGCAGGTGTCCTCCTAAAAACTTTAAATCATCAAGATTATGGTGTCAAATCTGATTTCTTGATATTGGTGAAATTTAATATGTGACTCATTCTACAATTATACTTATTGCCAACATGGCCACGGCAATGGAAGTATGTGTTTGCAAATTTTACCATCTAAATTGTGAACAAAACGCTGGCTTATTTCTTAATCAAGTACTGGTGACTGGAAATACTAGAACGGGCTCACCTTCGCCATTGATGGAACCGTCAGCTGTTCTGTGCTGCTGTCATTAGTTATTCTCAAATGACATGATTAACTTTTTGTGTACAAATTGAGTTATGAATTTGTCTAGTCTTGCTCCTTATTCCAAGGGCTTCAGTGGAAACTGAATGTTTTGGATGTCTATTTTCCAGCCGGCTGTAGAAATTATTGGATTCAGAATAGGAGAACTGAGAGGCCTTTCAAAATGGCGAGCACGTTTTCAGGGAATTGGGTTGGATGAGACGTTAACGAGTAACGCAACTGAAAAAGCTGGTATATTGCTCATTCAAGTTGAACGATTCATGAGGGTTCTATCCTCTGTGGTGCAGCAGGTGTGCCATTGTTTTACTTTCGTGCATACATATGATTTCTTTTAATCTTAATTTATGCTCCTTAGATTTCATTTCTTCTTATGATAATGAGACATGACCTGTTTTTTTTTTTTATAGAATATATACTTATACTTGTGTTTTTGGTTTTAATTTATTCTAAAATTTACCTTCTCCAAAATTTATAGCCATACTAACTTCTGTTAACTGATGCAAAAGAGGTGATACAATCTTTCTTCGGATTCAAAGTAGTAGAATGGTATAAAATAACAACGGAACTTTGGTCTTTGTATTTGGTGCAGCATCTTTACAATGCTGTTGAACTCTACTCCATCTACAGGATATACAAGTTAGAGGTCTTCCAAGGCCATACATTACTAGTTTTGCTTGAAGAGATCTTTTGTAATTGATAAGACAATTTTATGATCTTCAGAGGATTAGAGAAGTATTGGGGGATGGTGGAATCTAAAATGAGTAATAACTCCGTCACATAGTATCCCAAAGTGTTTCTCTTGTAGAAACCAAAGCTATCTTTTGTTGGTTTCATCTTGGAAACCAAAACAAATGTACCAACCAATTTTCACGGAGAAAATCTAAAAAATTTCAAAATCAGATCATAAAACAGGGAATCAATGTTCTGCATAACCTATGGACCTTCTGTATTATTATTCTTTTATAGTCTGTCATTGTCAAAGAAGAAAATCATATGGCTAATCGACATGTTGACATATACTTTTCATGACTTTGAATTTTTTAATTTTTTTCTTTTTCCGTATTTTAGTAGACTCTTGTCCTTTGTTTTCTACTTGTACTTTTTTCCCGTTCGGTACTATGACCTTTTGTTCATGATACAGCAGCAACAACAGTATCCATAACTCCATGTAATCCCCACTCATTGAGGGCATTGGTGGGGTAGGACTAGAGACAGACCTAACCTTGGCAATATAAGCACAGGTGGCTGCTCTATGAAGTTTTATCACAAAGTAGCAGCCTCCTATACCTCCAAACTCAAGGATATGAATCATATGGCTAAAGTATATACATGCACGGTTTATTCCATGCTCCATTTTTCCACTTCAGTGTCGTCATTTTTATGTAACTCAATTCTAAAATTCTTTCTTTCAGTTTTCAAATTTCTTCAGCTGGCTTCTTAAGTGTGTAAAGATACTAATGTCAGAGCCAAGTGATCAGCTTCCACCATTCAGTAGGTTCGGTTTTCAGATATTTCTTTTCTGTTCCATTAGGTTTTGCTGATCTCCCGAACTAAATATTTGTGCTTATGCTTCATGGTTTGGCAGCGAACTTGTGATTATGTTCTTGAAGTTTCTGTATGATCAAGATCCTGTCAGGCAGTTCCTCGAACTATCTGAAGTTGATCAAAATATAGAAATTGATGTGTAAGTTACCTCCCCAACTGCAAAAACCTCAAGTTGCGCATATATTTGTTCACTTAAAAACTTGCATTATCTTTTACAAAACCTCAGAGCATATAGCGTTGTTTGGTTTCTCTGTTTCCTTTTACAATTTCTGTGAGTTGCATAGGGTTAGACATCTGAGGTTGTTAGCAAACTATGTGAGTACCATAAGTGAGAAATTTTGCCTTTTAGTGATCTAAAAGCATCAGTAAAGTGTGTGAAAATGAAGGTGGTTAAACCCTGGCTATCGATTATTGTGTTTCAATTCTTGTCTGTTTAGAGTTTTTGCCTCTAATAACTTCCAACATGTAAATAACTTCCGACATGTAAATATATGAAATATATGTGGTCCTGGGTAATGTATTACAGTTCTAGAAGCTCAGGAAAATTTCCGCACCTTTCGGTTTTCAACTGACTTTCTCAAAAGAATGCAAGTTGAACTTCAACTTTTCTTAGTTTCACCTTCAGTTGGCAACTTTCTATTTAATGGTAGGGTGTAAACTGTAAAGGATATTATGCTATGTCTTGCTCAAAGTTAAGGACAATATTACTTATGCTCTTGCATGAGTTTTGATGATTGATTAGTTTTGTTTTCCTTTGTTCTTCAGTGAAACTATGAAAAAACTGAAACAATTAGTTACATTTGGGGGATTTTCGGACACAGGGTACTTACAAAGGACGCTAGCTAAAGAATTTCAGCAAATGGAATATTGGTATTCCTTCTTCCCTTTCTCCATTCTCATTTGTTGGCATATATGATATCATCAGTGCGAAAGTTTAAAGTATTGTAATAATCACGAAATAGTGTCTACTTATTTCTGAGAACTCCGACCAAACCATCGTATCAGAATGTCAATTGGAACGTTGTTATGATCACAATCCACTGAAACAGAGAAGGCTTATTTTTTGAACCATTGATCTTTACCAGAAAAAATAAACTCCTTTAGGCATTGGGGTCACCTGATTCCAAGGAGATCCCATTGTTTTCTTTATATATTAGTGAGCTGTGTGTAATCTGTATTTCTGTTGTTTTTCTTGGTGGACCTCTTGTCCTCTTTTGGAATTTCTTGTACTAATTCCTGATTACAAGTTTCTTTGCTGTGGTTAAAAATGCATTCTTGGCGGTTCTCTCCACCATTCATTAACACAGAAGTACTCAATTAACAGTATGAGGTTGAAGTTATTGCTGCTAATAACTTGAGAGTTTGTGTAGTACAAACAGTATGGTTGAGGTAGTTAAGCGTCCTTGCTTTCTGATTGGTGCTATTATTGTTAAAGCATCTAACTCAAAACCAATTGGCAATGAGTGGAGGGCCACCTAGACTCATACTAGTTTTGGAGGTTATAATTAACCAATGTTGGACACAAGTACCAACACTCCCTGGCACATGTGACCCTTGACCAACATGTTTAGAGGTAAACATGTGATCCATGGGATCGTTTAAAGTGCACTTAAGGCACAAATAACGGGACAATCAATCAAGAGAGTCTGGTCCAAAAGCCTAGTTCCAATACCATGTGACAAGGTCCAACGCATAATCAATTGGCAAATTAGTGGAGAGGCCGCCCAGGCCCATATACTAGTTTGGAGGCTATAATTAACCAATTTGGGACAAGTTCTACCAGTTATTATGCAAGGTTAACAAGAAGACTGTTTCTACTGATTGAGAAAATATCTGTCAACGCAAAAACTTTTCTATCATTTATATTAAATCACACGACAGTATATTACATGGGGGTTGATAGCACAAATAAGCAGGATGTTGTTTGTCCTATATTTTTCTTTGAAAAGTGGCATTTTTCGTTTCTTTATTTCGCAATGAGAAAGCTTGGCTGATCTTGATGAATAGATCTGTGACTTAGTTCAAGTTATTAATGCGCCGCATCAATCACTCCATGTTTTCAGTTTCAAGGAGGCTTTCCAGGTTCCCTTCACTACAATTTCCAAGAAGATAATTGTTGAGGATTTTCTGCCACTGTTTCCTATTGCATCTTCACCAAAATCTGCGTCCTCAAGTTTTCCTACGTCAATATCATACTATCAAGTATGTTCTTTGGCGCATCAAATTCTCTTTTGGAATATGATGCATGATAACTGAGTTTCTGTTTCTTCTTTGTCATTCCATGAACTTAATGCATGTTTCTTGCACTAATGAAAGATTTCTCCGCCTTTCAAAAAAAATGGAAGATTTCTCTGTTAACCCAGTGCTACTTTTCTCTTCTCTTCACCCTCGGTTTTCCTTTGAAGGTTTTTCCCTTTTTTTGTCATTGTGGACTTCAGTGCCATGGGCCCATGAGATGGTGCATGGTTACCAACTTTTTTGGGTGGTATTTCATCACAAGGTTCATGTTTTGAAGGAACTAGATCTCTTTGAGTTCATGTGCTTCAAGGGGTCTAATATTTATTGAAGTATGAAATGGAAGTATGCAAGCCTGACCGATAAGGGTGGAGAAATAACAGGGTATAGCTATCGAACTCAACTTAGCTTGGTGCTGCTAAAAGATAAATAACCCAGCCAAAGTGGAACTAGGGAAGGAGTCATTACACCAGAAAGCAAGAGTACAATATTGTGAGATATTGAACCTGGGGGCTGGGTCCAGCTCATGTTCATAAAGAGCACTAATGCCATGGTTTATGTCGGGAGTTTGACCCCCCCTAACCCCATAACACATGATGTGTGATATTTCTTGCATGTCTCCAAAAAAAATAAAAAATTTGCTGTATGCTTAAACTAGTGCAACCGTAACACAACGTAATGCATATTCTTTTAATCTGGATGCCATGACTACCACATCCTTGACACTTAATGCCAATGCGCGAATGCTTGAAGAAGCCAATAGCCTAAAAGGTTGCCCGCAGACTTGCTTGACCTATTGAAATGCCAGTATAGACTTCTGGCACACGGTCTGCTAGCTAAAGGTCAGCTTCAGTTCTAGGCAAAGATCCGCCAGTAGCAGTTCCTTTCCCAGTTCCCATTCAACATTCATGTTGGGAACTGAAGTACCAAACTAAACATGCACACACAAAAGTACGAAGAATAAAGATCAAGCACAACCAGAGAGATTTTCGTGGTTCAGCAAGAATGCCTACATCCATGGTGTAGTGCACCCTAGATTTTACTATGTTTTGAATGAGGAAGAAGAGTTACAATGATGGCGCTCGGCTAGCCACAATATATGTAGCTGGGCTACTACAGTCTACATACAACAGAATTACCAAAATACGCTCACTACTACTAGAAAATTTCAGGTCGGGTTGCTGCCTCACTACAACCCCCCGCCTACCGGGAAGTCGTGGGCCTTGAGCCACTAATAAGGCTTAACTAGCCCAACAGCCAATAACAGAATCTATAAAGGACAAACCTCACTAACAAAGAAGTCATTTGACTAAATTCCTATCATCAAAAAGATTTGGCAAATCTATGCATTCTGATGTGTTGCCAACACGTCAATTTGTGCTATGATTTCAACTTCTTGTTAGCTGCAGCTTTGTCTTGTTCACATTTTCCGTCCATCTGCCATATGAACTGTAACGTTTACGCCCGTAGGCGATGCTGCCTAATAATTTATACTTACCTCCTATTTTATTCTATAGCCCTGCAAGTAAATTGTACTGATGGTTTCCTCTATAGGAGGCTTCTGAGGCTGTTACATCGTCTCAAACACTTGAACCAAGGCTTGTCGACTACATCTCATTCAGAATTCCAGATGAGTCGATCTCGAATGTCAGAAACTGCTTAGGCATCGTGAGGGGGTTTATGCACGAGTTAAGCAATGTAAAGAAGGGAAATCCCTCCCTGGAAGCTGTCTTGTTATGCGTTCCTGATGGCTACCACTGTGTGGATCTCTGCCTATATAAAGTAAGGATTTTAAGACTCTGTTCAGTTCACCCAATCTGTT
This sequence comes from Rhododendron ovatum, assembly GCA_019656835.1. NCBI lineage: Eukaryota > Viridiplantae > Streptophyta > Magnoliopsida > Ericales > Ericaceae > Rhododendron > Rhododendron ovatum. The sequence goes on along the minus strand of CM033793.1, from coordinate 9,967,982 downwards.
TCAGTTTTCTGTTTCATTTCCAAAAATTCTGCAAATGAAAACAAAAGTTGGAGCAATTGTTTTCCACTTCCAATAAAATGATAACAAGATTTTCTCTGAGATTCCTAATTCTTCATACATATGAAACCAAATTTGTTTTCTAGAAGTAGAAAATAAGATGTGATTTGAAGGGGAGGGTTGCAGCCTTCAAAACAAGTTGAACACAAAAGTGTGCACCAAACGTATTCTTCTTTTTGTAAAAAATTGCGAAAATCTTTTTCCAGAAAATTAGAAATATAAACAGAAGAGGCAGTGTTAACCCTAAGAGTTTGGTGTTTATGCCTTCTGATTTCCCTAACTTGTTTTCCATGTAACTTCTGTTTTAAACAGGAAACCCAACTTGTTCTATTGTTCAACGAATCAACTAACAGTTCTGAAAGCCCCGGAAACTCTTGTATGATGATTGTACAAGCCAGTGACCTTCCCTTTGTATCGATTTCAAGATCCACTCCAAACCACTGGAATCTGCACGAATTGAAGGTACATTATTTTCGACTTTCATTGGCAAGCTATTATATAGGGGCTTATTGAAGCTTGAACTTCTCGTCCTAAAAATGAACCTTTTCTTCTCCGCATGAGCAATTTGTTTGTTCTATATCTTTAAACACGTCTGCTGAATTTGTGTAGTACAAGAACTTGTAGGTTAAATTTACACTTGAAACAGACATAGGGGAAGTCTGTTAAGATTTTGGAATTATCAAAAGCTTATTGTGAAAGCCATAGTCCAAAAGCATCAAAATTGATGCTTTCAAAATCGGCTTTAAAAGCTATATGTGGCTTAAAGGCAGAAGCGAAATTTGTGGCAAGCACACTAATATGCTTCTGAGGTTTCAGAAGCTAAAATCACAACGCAAAACAAAACAGAAAAAAAAAAAAGGAGAAAAAAACTATCGGAAACAGGCCCATAGGATCTCTTGTCCTGCTGTAACCTTCTCTTAACTTTGATGCTTTAAGTCTTTCGGCGTCCTTATCTTTGACTACAATGTTCCACGTGATTTATATGTCCTAAACTGCTCATACAAAATTGGTACTTGACAGGATTCTGTCATATACCTGCAAATGGAGAATGAGAAGGTTCGGAGCATCCCACACAATGTGATTGCTCCCTTGGCAGTCAGTGGTAAGTGTTTCTCATCTCAGATCACTGGCGTCTGTGAGGTTTCAAAAAGAACTATCCCCTTTCATGCGGCCGTATTGGATTGGATTTATTTTCGATGGGCAGTTTTGACACTTTCAAATGGAAAAATTGGAAAACTTGGGAAAAACCCATGGTAATAAAAGGAGGGTTAAAAAGGGCCAGAAAAAGTACAGGAGAATCAAATTTGGTACAAGAATTTTACGAAAGAAATTTTCTTCAATCTCTGTGAATCACTTGTGACACCGAATCACGTGTCAAGAAAGAAGAAAAAACACCTAATCCCGTGTTACACACTGCTTTCCAATTACTGTGAGTACAAGTATTGGAATGTGACTTAGGTTTTAACTTATCGATTAGGTTAAACTCGTCGTTGCTCACTAACCTCTTTTTTTTTTTCTGAGGGTCTGACATCCTTGTGTAAATGTATTGCTTCAGCATCCAGGGGGGTGGCTTGTGTTTTTGCTGCAAGAAAGCGAGCCTTGGTCTATATTTTGGAGGAAGACGAAGATGAAGCATCAGATGAGGAGTGACTGCGTTAATCTTTTTTTTTTCCTTTTTTTTTTTTGTCTAAATTAGAAGCAATTTCTGTTTCTTTTTTTTTTTTTATTTTAATATATTGTTCTATTTGTATGAGTAATTTATGTAGTAGATAATTATGTTGTATAATAGAATTTTCCAAATTTGTCTTTTACGTCGTTGGGTACGGTAAGGAATATGATGCTTGAGTTTGAGTCCTTGTTCGTTTTGTGAAACCTTTTGGCACAGTCTCTAATAAATTTTCTTTATCTATTTTTCTCTACTCATTACTTATAAAAACTTTCCTCAAAATCCAAACCGACCAGGGGGGCTACTATCGATTGGCGCAAAAATTTAAGAAAATTATAGGTGATGAATAAGCTAGGCACTTTTAGGAAATATTATTTGTTGAAAGGGTTAAACATTAACCCAAAAATACCGAATCAATACTCTAGTCAATATCCAAAAATATATGAAATAATTCAGAAAATGGGGGGAAAAAGGGAAACCATATGCTCTGATCCTGGATTTTTTGCCCCCTGCTCTATGTTTTTGAGAAGTGTTTAGCAACCAGTCTATTTGCCTTGATAAATCACAGAATTAAATTTAAAAAATTTGCGTTACCAGTAATTTGTTTACTTATCTTTGTAGGTGACGGTGATCTAATGTTTTTCATTTTACTAAACTATCTTTGTTTTAAATAAGCAAGCAAGATGAATAACCAAACGAGCCATTAATAGCGTCTTTTTGAATCCATGGTCAATGGAACACTACACAAACCTTCAGTGTCTCAAGTATTTATGCTATGATTATTCTAACTTCCGCCCAAATAGTGTATAATAATAGGTAAAAAGTTTATTAATAATCCATGTGATTTGCATTAATATTCAAACTTGTTTAAAATTATGGACGTATTATCCTCCGCCTAGTAGGTAAAGGTTAACTGGACCGACGACCGTTTATGTTATCATGTTCCAAAGTTATGTTAAAAAAAAAGGTCAATAACCAAATGAGGATACCTGAACTGATTCACTCTCTCTCTCTCTCTCTCTCTGTGAAAGTAGTATACAGTATCACCAGTTTTAGCCAATGATGATAATTGCAACTTCTTAGATTCCATTATCACCTTCCAGATTCAAACCACGAACATTGCCAACCGTGTGCTTTTAAGGCAGCTGCTCAAATATACAACAAAACACGTTCATAATACTAAGCCACTGTCCTCATCAAATCATACTAGCAAATTATACAATCAAATCAGCACTGCCACTAGTTCAGTCTTACTGTTACAAACATACAACACCGATGGCGATTATTGTGTCAGCACGCTACGATAGCAAGGCACAATCTCCACCCAAAAACAAAAAAGAATAAGGTACAACAGATAGAGGAGAAAGTTGCCCCCTGCTTCTACCATGAAAGATACGACGGCGAATGAGAAGAGGCCATTCTAAATTTTCAGACTTCCACGGTCCTCCCGATACTACATTAATTCCGATTCTTAACAGGAATCTGTACCTAATGGCGATGTTTACAAAAGTCAGCTTCTCACTGATAATTTTTCGTATCTTGTGAACATTTACCACCTTTCGGTTAGTTTTATTTCACTTCTCCAGCTTGTCTTGATGAGAGAAACTGGAAAAAGATAGAAAGGAAAAACCTATGATCAAATTTGAAAAAAGATTACTGAAGACAAAACTAAGTCTAAGTAAGGCTTACTTTTATCTCCAGCAGGCTTTTTTTCAAATATGCAACATCTTTTCTCCCCACTTTACCGGTTACTCTCATCAAGAACCAGAAAAGTAAAAAAAATGAACCGAAAGGTGATTAAATATCAAAAAGGACGAAAAAACTCCATCCCATTTAAGAGATACCAGACGACCGTTGGTCATTCAGAAGATGCAGAATGGTATCCTGAAACGCTTCATCGTAACGCAAACAGAGGATCCCTTGCCCATAAATACACAAACCCAGCCTCACGGTGTGGTGGGAGTGCCTTCGGACAGTTGGAGAAGCAACCTTGAATAGAGGATCCCTTGCCCATGGATACAAACCCCATGTCTATAAATCATCCAACTCAATAAGATGAGCCCGCCTCTCGGCAGCTTTCTTCCTGATGAATATGCCCCACCTAAGAGCTGCCTTGAGCTTCAACCACCCAACAACGGCTTTGCCTGAGGAACGTGTCCGGTCATCATCAAACACATAGTTTGAAGATTGGTTGGGCATAAATGCTGCAGATGGGTAAGAGTAGCCACTGTTAGATGTGCTAACAGAGGCATGACCTTGACCATGGCCACCCATGTTGAAAATACGAAGTAGATGCTGCATGTCTTCGTTTTCTAGCATCTCATGACTTCTCATGCGAATCTCTTCCTCCGGGAAGAAGTCCTCAAGTCCCCTATAAGAACTGAAATTTGATGTGCCACCAGTCTGGAAGCCTGACATGGATGACTCTGGTGGACCCAGGGCTAACGCGTTGTCACTTCTGGGAGGCTGGGTTTGTAGCGAAGTACTGATCAGCTGGTTGTGAAGAGGAAATGAAGTGCTGTCGAACTGGATAGGAGCATTGAGATTCACATTCTGCGACTGTGTTGGGTACTGGTTACTGACATCATGTCCTAGTCAAAGACAGTATTCAAAGAAAAAGTAAATATGACAACAAACATAGGTTAGGTATTCATTTATGTATGCATTTGTGAAGCTAAGTATGTTTGTTAAAGTGTGTATTATATGACAAAAGGGGTACAGGTTAGATCTAATTTTGCGTGTTAAGTTTGTTATAAGGACTCTTAAATGCATAACCCATGTCCGAGGCTTCTGACACTTGCTAAGGGTATGTGATCTGCATCCAAAAAATTTCAGTTTGACATTCATCTAGGATCATAGTACTCTACCTAAATCATATACTACTACGTATGAAATGCTCCTAGACTCCTTATCAACACAATTTGCACTTAAAAATAAAAGAAACATACCCACGAATTTCAATATCCTGCCGCAAGCCCGTATCTTTGACATGAGAACTAAACAATCATGATATTCACATACATACACCAGATACCAAGTCGATGTAACGTAAGTGCTACGTGTTTGATAGTTTAGAGAACGAATGGGTACTTTATCAGATCTGTTTGAAATGTGCGTTAAAGGTGTTTCCCCCTACAACCACCACCACCACCACCCAAAAGACTCACGCACACAAGACTCACAATCTTTGGCTAGTCCAATGAAAAATAATTTTTCCGATAATGTATGCCAATTGGCTGGTGTCAGCAAACATCTGACAATAATAGGATTCTAAAAAGTCCAATGCACGTGTGCTTGGAACCAGTCATGTCTAAACATAAGACTTGTGTTTCGACATATATTCCCCAGTCCCTTTTGACCTTTCACCTTCCACATTATTCTGCACTCGCACATAATTCTTACCTCCTACAGTGAGGACTGGATTCATAGAGTGCTGCTGAGGAATTGCTGCTGAAAGGCTTGGTAGTGCGAGCTGAGAATCAAAGGAGTTGGAATAATCTTGTGGGCCCACTGTAATGTCACTCTGAGAAGCAACAGAGTTCTGATTCTGCTTGAAGCCTAAAAGAGACTTGCCATCATACTCTATAACATGCATCCAATTGTCATAGGCCTTCTTCACCAAGCTATCCACAAAGACCTGCAAAAACCAACTTGTCGAAGTAATCTCAAGGACTCGAGCACTTCTTGTTGCAGCAATTCAAAAACACAAAAGCCATCCTTTTCAAGTTCCTACACTTAATACTCTGGTCTGTTAAAAAAACGTTTTCTCTTTAAAGGTAACAGCCCATATGTTTATTAAAAAAAAGTAAATAAAACAAGACAATTGTTTTGCTAGACTTCTGAAGTCAGAAGCAAACCGCATTTTCCCAAAGCCACACTCATAAGTAGCTACTGCTTGTTTATGATCAGGAATATTTCCCTAAAACATCGTCATTTTCAGAAATATACAAAACACTATTCCAAATATGGGGACAAGCACCAGGAATACCTACCTTCTGACTATCCGAAAGAGAATCAACTGAACAATATTGCCCGCCAGCAATCAAGCCACTTAATTCATAGATGTTGTTAAAAATAACACCAACATTCCTGATATCATCAGAGTAGTAAACATAAAGTTTCCCACTTAGAACACAAGTCTTAGCGTGCTCTAAAAGGACTTCCCACATCTTATTCGACATGCCACTTCCCAGTATCTACAAAACGTAGAAATCAATTAATATTTTGCTTATGGCACATGGATAAGTAAATTCTAACTTACAACACACAATTCTAGATTCTTACATTTCTTAGTCTCTGAGAGTCTCTGACTATAAGCCTTAGGAAGTCTTCAACTGTATATATTCCAGCTTTATTAAGCCTCTTGTGAAATGATCCATCTTTGCCAATCTTCTCTAGTCTCCAAACGTCGTCACTTAATGCAGGTGGATAGTGCTTCTTGTATACTGTAAAGACAAACAAAAGATGGACTTACCACAAAACATCCAGAAGGCAAAGGAAAACATAAGGGACATGTTTGGTTATTCTCAGAATTAATTTCTAGGAACAATATTTAAAAACTTGATTTGAAAACTCAAACACTTGGCCTTTTAAAATTTTATATAGTTATGACCAGAAATAGTTATGAAGAATTTGAAAATATCTAAGTAATGTTTTCCCGCAAAATAAATTCTTTCCGAAAATGTATAAACCTCAAGACAAGTTTCAAAATCCATCGACCAACTGAGATTTAAAAAAAGTAAACTGATTTTGAAACAATTACGGCTGACATAGCATGAACTCACATTCTCCTCTGTGATCCTTGACAGTGAAGGCATCCGTTTTTGCCTCACGAATACGAATGCCTTCACAACAGCCTGAGGTGACCTTTAGACCCAATCTGAACTTCCTGCTCCTTATCCAGCTAGAGTTGTCAGTAAATGTAAGATCTCCCAGGGTTCCTACACCTTCCTTCAAAATCACTTGCAAATCCCCAGTCAGAAGAGGCCTTTTTCCTTCACGCTCTTTCACTATGTGCGACTCAAAGTCTTCTTGACTCCAGCCTTCTTCATCTTCATTATTGAAATCGCCTTCAAGCACAACCACATCAAGTTTTGCTGAAGACTCTGGACCTGATATCACAACATGACCTGTGTTCACATCAAGCAAAACAATGTGGATTGCAGCACCCTGCTCGCCTTCTACTTTGCCTCCCGTAAAGAGTGGGAGCGACAACCTGGACCTGAAGTGAAGCTGCAAGTTTCTCCCATCTGGCCCTTCTATTCGTTTAGGAGATGCCCTGCATTTTCCCCATTCAAAATTCAATCTAACAGGGGAAAAAAGCATGAAACATAGACTTATGTACATAAAAAAATACAAACAGAAAACTGGATAGTAAATGATGTACAAAAGAGGAATACGCAACTTAAAGCATATCGCTTTTTAAGGAAGGGAAGAGAGAATAATAGTCAGAAAATCACATCTGATTTCAAACATCAACCTTTGTGATTCATTATAATGTTGTATCAACTACGCAGAAAAAATTATGATATGGGCACACGTATCTGGGCAAGTATATGAAATCAAAACAACAGAACGATCTGTTTTCAAAATGCCCCCAACAGCTTTTGAGTTACCAACATCAAAGTGAACCAGACCCGCAACAATCCCGTCTTCACATGGCATTCCTGTCCGTTAATAGTTTTCAAAAAAAAAAAAAAGCATACGTATGATTAGCATGCCAAATGTGGAATACATTCGCGTTAAACTAAACTAGAATATTAGTCCAAATAATGGCCAGGCCCCTCAACCAATCCCCATAGTACTAGAAGGTGGACTCAAAGAAAGTCCCATATAGACAGGCTTTATGAGCCAGACTAATAATCGTAATCCAAACTTCGATAAAAAACAAGGTGGCGATGCCAACGACACTGAAGAGAGAGATTGTCATCATGTCCAGTCAAAGATGAACAGGTATATAGTAATTGAATACAAAGAAAAAGCAAAAGAAATCCAACCAAATCTCCAATGAAGTCAAAAGGAACACAACTATTTTGATAACAGAGAGTAGATATGATACCTCGCATTAAGTTTAGCAGGGTGCAACTTTGCCAAAGCACGCTCCACCTCTTCACTAACCTATTTGACAATCAAGAACTCAAACCTATTAACAAATACTCAAGCATCATTAAACCAAACATCTAAAGAACAATAAATTAAGGCCACAATTTTCTATGCATTGTCAAAAACATTTGTGGATGGTATACTCCCCTTACGTGACTGAATTCAGAAGAGAACAGCGACATGCTGTTTTAACCAATAATGAAACATTTTTTCGTGCATGCACATCTGACATCTCCCCCTTGGATAATCCAGATGGGTAAACCTTTTTTTTCCATGATGAAACTTTCACATTTGCGCATTTTCAATATTCTCACCCTATGCCATATTACGGCTTTTCCCATGATTTCTCGAGGCTACAGCATGAAATAATTTAAACCTCCCCCACTCCACAAAAATCATACGTAGATAAACACATACATAGAGAAGCTGTTAAGTTACCAACTCTCCCAAAAGCTTAAGTTGTTAGGAAATGGGCCCAACAATGTATATCAAGCTATCTAACAGAAGCAACTTGATCTAATGAAATGCAATGCCCATAGATTGAAGCATTCTATTTTACTCTTCGCGGAATGGTCTTTGGAGACCAGTTTATTCTTACCAAATGAAACTCAGAAGTCCATGACATGTTATGAATTCAACCATGAAATCATCCATATTCTACACTATTTCTCAAACTAGGTCATTTTCTCCTTGACCATTTGTAGCTTTTTTCCAATGCCATATTGACAACACCAGCTTTAACTATGGATTGCAGAAACATCTTTTTTACCAGTCCAGCTTATGGCAGGCTTCCAAACTAAATTTATGCAGAACACGCCCACTGCCAAGGATGTGGTTTAAAGAAGTATAAAGGAAGGGGAAAAAAAAAAAGGCATAGTCCTACAGCTGGGCCATAATTTAATGTCCACAGCAAATGTGATTTAAATTACACTATCACTATTGATTTGTAAAACAGAGTCGGCAACTTAACCACCCAAAATTGCTAGAATCTATGGTTTAAGAAAGCCAAAGAGAGCCTAGTGCCTAATATTTGTTTTGTAACACTTACGTTCGAAGAGAAAATGAAGGACGTTGTCTGTTCTAGATCAGGTAATGAAAGCATGCCATGGGATACATTTAATAAGACTAAGCATTCAGATGCCACCATTCTACTGGTTGTCAAGACAATATCAAATATAAAATGGTAAGTAGCCCAAATAGTTGTTTTCAATGCTGAGTCTGTGTTCCATATCTCTAAAAAATGGGGAAGTCATAAATTCACAAAATGTAGTGACTTTTTCGACTGCTCTGAGAGTGCTCATATTCTCAAATCTCAATATATTCACATGCGAAACAAACACATACACCAGAAAGCATAGCATTCTCAACACAACACAAGGCAAAGCTATTCCTGGATTGATTTCATCGACTACCCCTGCGTCTTTCTTTCTGGCCATATACTGATCAAATAAAGCTGTAAACAAAAAGAAGAATCCACAGGTAAAGTTATCTTACAACTCTCCGAAGAATTGGCTCCAGTGATGAACAAAGTTTCTGCAGACTATCCACCTTGAGAGCTTCAACAATGACACTGCACAAAATGCGGATTCATCAATAAACTAGTTGTGACGCACTCCCAAAAAGTTTACAGAAGTAGAAACTGAGCTTCAACTATTGAGAAAATTAATCCATGACATAAGATCTTGCAAGAGACAGCTAATCCAATTGGCAAGCACTTGTGCAGGTGAGATGCGTTTAGAATGATCAGTAAACTGATATTTCCCAAACTAAAACAAAGAACCAGGAATTGCATCGATTGCATAGGCCATGGTTTTTCCATCACCCATCAATCGACAGGATATCAAATCATCACTCAAGACCCAATTTGGTATCCAAATGTGCACCCGGACAAAAGATGCACAAGAAAATAGAAAATCAAATGAAACAGAAAGGGCAAAAACATCATCGAAACAATAGCAGGGCAGGAATAGCTCCAGACTGAGGCAAAAGAAACAACTCAACCACCTCTCTATAACACTATTAACAAGATTTCCCTATTTTTGACTCCTTGCAGTAACCAATTTGATGCACAAACAAGTTTCTCAGTTCAATGTTATATGCCACCATCTCAGAACATCAAGAAAGAGAAAATATGGACAAAATAATTGCATACTTTTACTGATGTACAAAACTTGAAAACTTGAAAAAGAAGGGCTTTTTGCCATAATTGCAGAATCTAAAAAGTTTCGTTTCTTTCCTTTTCCACACAAATAAGTAAATTTACACATACATGTTTGCATACATGGGCAGTTCTCATGCGTGCATTTTCTAAACCAATTGCTTAAATAAGGAAGCAATAAAGCAACAAAATTTGAAGACGAGTATTGGAAAAAAAAATCGAAAAACAAACTTCATACCTAAAAAGAGAAAAATGCATGGACAATACAATTTTCATCCTTTTACTAGTGCACACAAAAAGGTCACCTTTTTTCATAATTGTAAGTCTCAACGCATACAAATATTTACATACATACATAAGTTTTCATGCATGCACGTATGTATGTTATAACTGTCATCCTTTTTACTGATGTACAAAACTAGATGCTAAAGCTGTACTTCAAAAAGGCGACTTTTTCTATAATTGTAAAATCTAAGAGCTTCGTATCTTTCCTTTGCCAGTCTTAACACTTACAAAACATACTAAAGTATTTTCTTTTTTTTTTTCTCGGCATATATTTAGAGGGTCATGTTGTGCACTTTCACATTTTCACTATCAATTGCCTAAACAAAACAATAAAAGAGAAACTAAAAAACAATAAAGCAACAGAATTTGAAGACAAACATGAAAAAAAAAAACATACATATATTTTCTCCGCTCTTTAATTGACTCAATATAAAAAGGGTCATGTTGTGTGCTCTTTCACAGTTTCACTCTCAATTGCCAAAACAAAACAGTACAAATACTAAAAACAAATAAAGCAGCAATACGTGAAGACAAATATGAAAAAACAAAATGAAATCGAAAAACAAGCTTTATACATAAATATGTACTATACTCTAATTTTTTTCCTTAGCATACACAGAGGGTCATGTTGGGTGCACTTTCACTATCAATTGCCTAAACAAAACGATTAAGATACTAAAAACTAATAAAGCAGCAGAATTTTTGAAAACAAACTTCATACATAAATAAATAGATACTCTCTCCTTTTTTCGGCTCATATAGAGAGGGTCATGTTGCGTGCACTTTCACAATCAATTGCCTAAACAAAACAATCAAAATACTAAAAACAAAAAAAGCAGAAGAAATTGAAAACAAACATGGAAAAAAAAAACCGGAAAACATAAAATAAAACAAACTTTATAGTACCTAGCAAGAGCAGGCCGTTTCCGGTCGCGCTGACCTTCTTCACTGGCAGTCGGATCCAGAGCCCGCTTCTCCCTCGCCATGCTGTTGGACCTCTCCATGTACCTAGTTTGCATTTTCTCTGCTTCCGAACGGTCCCTCGATTCAGATCACGAGAACAGATCTGATCCGATCCAAAACAAAAAAAACGAGCTATACGAGCAGTCCGACAGTATTCTCTCGTGGATTCGAAAAGAGAGAGAGGAGAAAGGCGAAAAAGCGAAAGGGAAAGAGAAAGCGGGAAAATTGAATCGTTTTCCAGGTCGAGAGGCTTCCGGGAAAGTTCAGAGGAAAGAGGCTGCGAATCTTCGTCTCATCCAGTGGCGTCTAAAAAGGTTTGTCCACTCTGACGGCTCATGAACAGTGAAGAGGTATACTACTCATATACGGCATTACGGCTTGTGTACTAGAATAGCTTTTCCTCTTTTGTAGTATTCATAAGTACTCGTTTGTTACACTGCAAATTTTTCCCCCCACCACACATGTCCGGATTTGGGGGCTGCTGTCACGGGGCAAAACAACACCGCCCCGGGCCCGAAAACTTGATCTGAAACGTTCACTTGAAAGATCTCATTGCGTATTATGACCTTGCAAAAAAGATTGAGATTGAGTCTATTAAACATTGATAACTTAGTGACGAATCATTCTTTTTTATTTAATTTTTGGCTTAATATTTTGGGCATTGATAACCGCATTGTAAACAGATGATTTGTTAAAAAATGATTCATTCACTAGGTTATTGATGTTCAATCAACTTGATTTTTTTGCAAGCCCATAGTTTGTGATAAGATCTTTCAAGTTAAAGTTTCAATCAAGATTTCAGACTCGAGACGATATTACTTTACCCCGAGACAACAGCTTGTTGTCCCCAACTCTCACATGTCCCGTGGCCTTTCTTATCACCATACATCCATGTGGGATTTGTAGGTGTTGTTTCATAAAATTGTTGGAATCTAAATGGTGATTTTTAAGCTGAAAAGTTATTTGATAAATATGAAGAGCAAAATTAAAATTAATGGAGTAATCGTTATAAAGGTAAATGAACTTAGCTTATTTTATTTGTGATTGTTCACTTTTAGTTATATTAATGGATGTCATGTGCTTGCAGTGGTGGTGGTGGTGGAGAAGTGGTGGTAGAGAAATGTCATGGTGGTGATAGCGGCGGCGGCAATTGGTAGTGTGGCGATGATGGCTATAGCAAGGTGGTGTGGTGGTGGTTGCAATGAATGTGATGTGGCAGAAGGATGGTCAGGGTTGGGGTGGTGCAACATGATGGTGAGATGGAGAGATAGTGATGTTTTGAGTAATGGTGCTGTTAGTGACAACGATAGCAACGTTGGTGGCAAGACGGCGTTGAAGTAGTGATGGAGGAAGCAATCACATCGATCATGGAGAGGCGGCGGCGGCGGCAATGATGGAGGGGTGGTGGTGGCGACAGCAGCAACGATGGAGTAATAGTGGTAGTGGCCTAGTGCGGCAGTGGAGAGTGGGAATGATGGTGGCAACGATGGAGTAGTGGTGACCGCAGTGGCAGTGGTGGCAATTGTGGTAGTGCTACGGTGGTGAGAATGATGATGGTGATGATGAAATAGTGGATGTGGTGGTGGCGGTGGCAGTCGTGGAAGGAGGTGGCGGTGGTAAATGAATGAGTGATATTGACAAATTCAATCAGAATTAAGTAGATAACAGACTACTTACATTTTACAAATTTTTAACCTACATTATAAGAGACACTTGAAATGCTAAGTAAGATAAAATATGGTTATCAAACTAAATGAACTTGTTATTCAATACATTCAATACCAACGAGCTTGTAGTCCAACGACCATTTCTCACCTTTTTCACATGGAAGATGAGAGTTTGATCTTCGTCAAGAGCACGAGTGTTTGGTGTGGTGGTTGATATCTTTTGTGTTTACCCCACCCGTTTGCTGTTTAGTGGAATCTCATCCCCATAGAAATAGGCCAGACATCTATCAAATGGCAAAAAAAAAAAAAAAATTAGTTTTAAATATTGAATTGTACCATCAAACCATCCCTTAATTTTGGTGGTCCAGGAACATAGAATAATTTTTCAGGAATGTGCAACAAGTAGCACGAGTATTTGAGGCATTTTTTGTTTATTCAAAATCAATTCAGGCAAAAGTATTCCATGCAGCTCTCGGGGCCATCTTATTCCCACGTGTAAGCATTTGAAATGGCCGTGGGATGGACCGTAGAGATTAGTCTGAGATGCGAATAAACTGGCTTGGAACACCCTGCATCACCCAAAAAGTATATCTAATCTATCGAACTGGACTATATATACAAGTTGACTATCCTTTATAACACCCTCGTCATCAACAAGGTTTTTACATTTTTTTATAATAACATACTAACAAGATCCAATTGACTCATATTTACCAAAGAAAAAAGAAAAAAGATCCAATTGACTCACATAATCTATTAACAATAACGTCGTCAAAGAATAGATGAGGCATAAGCCAATTAAAAGAAACGGATGAGGTGTTTTTTTTCCTTTTTTTCCTAAGAAAAAGATTTTATTAATTTTTGAAAAAATACAAAGATAAATAGATCTCGGGCATACCGGCAAAAAAACACCCAAGAACCAATCTCGGAGGAAAGTAAGAAATCAAACAAAACCTCAAAACAAAACCAAAAACCGCAAACCCTAAGCGCACCAACACTACTTTAAACCAAAAAGGCCAAGGCCGAAACGAAAACCTAGGATTTGCCGAACTGAACGGAGACCCATGCCGGGCCACTCTTCGCGGAATAGTTGAAGTGTTAAACGCTTCTTATAAAAAAATCTGGGGGAAAATTCTCCTTAATGAGATTAAATTCTCTTGTAGAAAGTCCCAAGTTTCCACTACCTTCATTTGCAGATCCTACCGTGCATATAATATGGTAATTTGAATCATTTATCTTATAAAACACGCAAAGTAATATATCCACGCCAAAAATCGCTTGAGCAAACATCGATAGATATATCAAAAACAAAATTTTAGTTTGTAAGATGGACGGTCTGTTTTTTTAAAAGTTCAACTGTCCATGGCCGACCGTTTATTTTGTAAATCAAAATACAATTTTTGACATACCCATGATGTTTGATCAATCTGATTTTTTTGGTATGGGTATACTAGTCTGCTAGTTCTAGCATATGAACAGTTTTGATTACTCCATTACACGCACGGTGTGGCCTACAATGAGTGGTGGAAACTTGAGGTTTTTTCGCCGTAGGTATTTCTCCACCTTAATACTAGTCTGCTACTCTACCTTAACTACTATTTCCTACAATTGAAAAAGCTGGTGACAGCTGTTCTTGGTCAACTTTTTTATCCGGCATCCTATTCACATACTTTTCCAACAAAAGTGAAAATAATGATTTGCTTAACTTCACTATGATGGGTAAATTAAAAACTAACCTCCTTGAAGGTTTCTAACCAACTTCCCTTTTGGTTCTAGATATCACGGAAACCTCCTTCACTGTACAACCTAATTGATGAATTTTTGGGCAAAGTCCACCTTCACCCTCCGTAATTATCGCCATGTGCGTACTCTCCTCGTGGTTTAAAACTGACCAAATAACCTACCTTTGGTTTTGAAAATGTGCGGATAGATTTCCTGCGGTCATATTTTTCATCTATATTAACGAAGGTGTATCTCACACACCTCTAGAATGTAATCTGAGTTGTTTATAATGTATTAAATAAAGAATAGAGTATCTCTGTAAAAAATCATTTCGATTAGGCATCAATAACACGGTGATGTAATTTTTAGTAAATTCAAATTTGAAATTTTAATTTCATAAAAAAATCGATTCAACCATGAGCTTTTCATTTTTTGATTGACTTAAAATTTGGCATAGATGTAGAAATCGTCAAAATTTACAATATCAACGGTTTGGATTCAATTTTTTGTATAGGAGATAATGTGATTAGATTTTAAAAAAGAATAATAATCAAGGGACATGGTGAGGGTATATCGGTCTTTTAATATTGTGTCCGTTAATATAGATGGAAAACACGGCGGCAGGATGTCTATCTTCACATTTTCAAAACCACAAGTAGGTTATGTAGTCAGTTTTGAATCATGAGGGGGATATCCGCACATAACGATAACTACAGGAGTCAGAATGGACTTTGCTCTTAATTTTTCCTCCGATTTAACTCCCATTACTTCTTGGCAGCTACCTGGCATGGCACTGGGCATCTCCACGGCTCTTGGGGATGCCCTCAGCGCCGAACAAGAGATCAGAAATATCGGTTTTTTCTAATACTATAATACAAAATCCGCCAATCCAGGAGCAACTAGTACAAGAAGTCGTGGTCGGTGGATAATATTGTTTCCATAAGGTAGAAATCCAACTTTTTAATTTAGTAGTAATGCTTGCTGTATCCCTAAACAAGTACTGTATCAAAGGCACTGCGTAAACTCATTTAGAATTCTGCTATGGTCAGAGCATCCACAGTTGAATAAGCAAAATAAAAAATTGTTAAAAGTTAGCAATGTTGGATTCAAAAAGTGCTTACATTGGAATAACCAAACCTAACAATCTCTTAACAACTCACTAAATTTTGGCTCTTCAATAATCAAAGTTAGCAATATTTTGTCAATAACCAAATTTTATCTTTCAATCAAGTACACCAACATTACACAAAAAACTTTCTCTTTTCCACTCTCTCTCTCTCTCAACAATGTTTTCAAAAATAATTTTAAAAAAATGTAACTTTCAGAATTTTTTTCTGTTTTTTTCAGAAACTTTTTTTTTTTACAAAAAAATAATTTTTTCAAAATTTTAAAATAACTATAAGTAAATAAAGTTTGTTTTTCAAAAATTTGTTTTTGAAATTTCAAAACTCTTTTATAGAAAACTGTTTTTTACACAAAATCTGTTTTTAAAAAACTGTATTTATAGTTTTTAAAATTTCAAAACTATTTGTGTAAATATAATTCTTTCAAAATTTCTCAAAATTGTATTTACAGTTTTTAAGTGAACAAAGTGTGTTTTTTGAAAAACTATTTTTTGTTTCGAAAAACTTTTTTTTTAACTGTTTCTAACATAAACTGTTTTTTTTCCTTCAAAAACCGTTTTTTCAAAAAATGTGCATGAAACAAGGGAAAAAGTTAGGAGGGCACATTGGTTTTGATTATGGGCAAAAAATAACCAATGTGGGATTTTACATTGCTAACTTTAGCAACCTCTAAATGGATAATCAAAATCTGATGTGGCATGTTTTGATTATTCACATTTACTTATTCCACTGTTGATGCTGTTATTAGAGGTTTTTCTGTAAGTTTGTTAGTTGTAACTCTATCTCCACATTTGAGGTACCTTTTTCTTCTTCAACTGATTCCTTATATTTATCATTTTGGACTTTGTTTTTTCTTTGAGATTACTAGTGGAAAGTTTTAAAAAAAATAAATTAGAAAGTGGGTCCACCTAATTTTTTTGCATAATATCCTCTGTTAAATGCTAATTAGATCAATATAGAAATCCTCATAGATGAAAAAAAAATACTAGCAAAAGCTATAATTTTGTTTTCCTCATCTTTAGGTACTCTTTTTTTTTTCTTTTTAGTTTTTGGAGAAACATTAATTACTTGTTTGATTTGTATGGACGAGAGAAGTTTAAAAAGTAAAAGAAGTCTGGCCAAGATTAAAAGATGAATTAAGGGATAGCCGAAAAAATACTTACAAAAAGCTTTTGCTTTCTTTTCATTGGTTATTTTACATGTCATTTAAAAATTAAAGAAGTCTTACCCATGTACAATACATAGAAATGTGTGGTAATAACAGCACGGGAGGTTAATGAATTTTAAACTCTTTGCATTTATGGTATTATAATTTTTTTGGGTCACTCAATAGGTGTATAGTTTACTCTAAATGAACGAAAAACGGGTATCGTTAAGTGGCATATGGGTGGCGTAAGGCCAAAGGTATCAATCACCACACCAAACACTCGCGTCTCTAGTGAGAATATTCAAATCCTCACATTCAGTGGCGAAGCCAGAATTTTAGCCCGAAGGGGGCCGACATAAGAGAATTTTTTTTATGCAAAAATGAACTCAATATATGGTGTACTTGTGGTATATTAATATATCGGACATAATATATTTTGGATTATTGTCGACAAAGCAATGCACAAGTGCGATTATTTTCGACTATGAAAGAATTTGAGATTTTTTTTACCTTTTGTTTGATTATAATTTGTCGATAACAACAATAACACCAAAAATCACATTGGTTGATATAATTTTGAAACGCATCTCTCTCGATAAAATGAAACAAATGGTCCATCCCAATGGTCCAATATTTTTTTCCTCAAGATAAATGTGTTATGAGCTCATATCAAATGATACTAAATCAAATTGATTTTTGATTCGAGAGATGTTCTCGACGAGTACTATAAAGTAAACGTTTTCGATCTTCAGTTCATTTGAAGGACCAGAGAACGGAGAACCTACCTGCCGCAAAATAGTATAAAAAAATATACAGTATATGTATATACACACACTTGTTAAAATGGGTGTGGGAATAAATTTCGAATAAAAAACTCATGCAACGATCAAAGTCAACCGCCGGCCATAATATCCCGCTGTCACCTACCTCATCCAGCCGGAGTGGATCTGTCCAGTATGAGTTATCTTCTAGTCCTGTCCAATTTGGCTTTTTGTAGGCCCTTTTTGGGTCCATAATAATAATCGGAAACATTCGTTTTTTAGAGCTAGTCAAGACCAACGATCACACCAAAAATCATGTTTATTGGATACCGTTTGATATCATTTCGAAATGCATTAAGTTTTGGAGAAATGTGTTGAAGGATTGCAATCCTATGTTTCACACCTTTTTTATACTCCTACAACATTAATGCATTTCGATATCCGATCAACGTAATTTTTGGCATAATTGTTCTCAACGAGCTCTAAAAGTTTCAATCATTATTGGAGGCCAAACTGGAGGGTAACCCATACCAGACGGGATCTGACTCCCATCCAGCGGCAGTGGGGTCCATCTAGATCCGTTTGATATTAAAAAAACGGTTATTTACTTGATCCGGTTTATTAACACCCGGTTCATATTTACTTGATCGACCCGGACCAGTCAACGGCCACAGGTGTCCCCTATACAAGCCCAGGTGGAAAACAGCAACAACTTCTTGTGCTGCGAAATGGATCAAACCGGGGGAGGAGAGCTCGCACTGCTCTCCGACCGGGTCCTGGTCAACGGCACCGTAACGGACGTGACTCTGACCGGCGACGGCGTTGTCCGGTGGACGGAGGGCGGGAGCCAGCGTTGCCTGGAGGTGGACAAGGAGGTCCTCGGGTTCTCCACCGAAGGGCCGAGGATCAAGATCAGGGCCGTCGTCGAGAGTGCGAAAATCTGCTGCCCTGGGAGCAGGGGAGCTCCGATGAGGAAGACCTTCGTGTTCGAGCCCCAGTCGGAGGACTTGCTCAGAGTTTGGTGCCAGAAGCTGCAGGATTTCATCGATTCTTTAGGTAATCATTTGTGGAAACTTTATGTCCATTTCAAAATCAATGGGCAATGAGTGGATTGACAATGAGTGGAGAGGTCCCAAATGTTATTAAGTGATCACCCATGACAGATCACACGTGACCTATCTCAAATGCGGCTGCACGTGAGGGATGTTAAAGAAATAGAATCTCACATTCCTTGGGTGTGGGATGGGTGATCACTTAATAACATTGGGACCTCTCCACTCATTGCCAATTGGCAAAGTTTCTACATCATTTCGGCTTGCTCAAATCGTAGCGTGCAATTAATGAAATGAAAAATCAGATGATGTTGTGCATTGAATGAATTTGAATGATTAGCTCCTCTCCTTTTCTTTTCTTTTTTTTCCATATAGGAGCGGCACGTTTTTCCAGTATTTTCTGAACAATTAAAGGCAGGATTGTTTTGATCCTATGATATTGATCTACTTAGATGGTTACCCAAAAACTGCGAATTGGCCAGTTTAGAGTGGGTTAAGTATGGGATTTGTTTGCCATAAATGAGATGGTTGTGGGGTCTACATTGTGAACTTTTAAATTTGGTCATTGGACCCATTTCCTTTAGGCTTCGCTAGGAGTAGGAATTTGATACCCGGGAATCAAATTCCTAGTAATTCGATACCTGGAGTAATTTTTTGTTCGATGTTTAATATTCAGTAATTCTATCTAGGAATCAGTTATTTTGAAAATTTACTAGGCAAATATTTCCTTTTTTAATGGTTTGAGTCAAGAATCTAGGATTCTCATGGGGATGGGAGGAATCAAATTCCTACTTAGTTTGGGAATGCGATTCCTGGTTGAATATGTTATCGGGATTCGGGAACCACATTCCCATTCCAATCACTTCCGAACTAAGGAATTATGAAAATATGGCATCACGTTCCCATTCCTCCTCAAGATTATTGTCATCTAAACTGAGCCTTAGATAAAACTTATGCAATACGAAATTGAGAGACCCATGTCTGGCTTGCACATATTAAAACTATGTGTTTAGAGATAGTGATAGTTAATCGAAGATAGATGAGTACTTTGGTTTGGACATTCAACGAGCTGTTAAATGCATTGGTTTTTTCCATTGATCAGAGGAAATGATTTCGTCAAAAAGAAAAGCCCAACAACGCATACAAGGAATTCCATCCAAAATACAAAGATAAGAATCTAAAACACCCCATCAGGAAAACGATAAACAAATTACATAGAAAGAAAACTAAAGCGTTACATATAGACGTAAGCGTCATGTTCGCTTGCACATACTCCAAAGTAGACTGAAACTAAGTTACGTAATAATGCTAGTCAAAGATGAAGGATATAAGCCCCCACGGGATGCAAAGATCCAAATCGGAGTATACCGTTACGCATCGAAGGAATCTATATTGGGAAAAAAAACCCCAAAGAAAACTAAAAATCCCCCTAAGATTCCAATCAATAAGCAGCTCTGAAACATTGATCAGCTCTGTATCGACGAGTTCCGAACTTGAGGTCGCAGACCCTAGCTCCAAATCCAGAATTGAGGGGGTGAGGAAAAGGATAGAGGTGTAGTAGTAGTAAAAAGAGGCGGTTTTGGATGGAAGGGAGGCGAAGGGGTGAAGGAGAGGAGGAGATCAATGAAAAGGAGGACGTTCAAGAGGAGGGGATTTGAGAGGTGAGGAAAGAAAAAAAATTCTCAGAGGAGATGAGAGAAACCCTCACTAGGAAGGGAGAATAACCAAAGCACTAGAGGAGCCAACCATGAGGAAGGGGAGTCTACACATATGCCTCTATGGTCCCCCTCCCACCACAAACCTTATGAAAATATCCTAGAAGAAGGGGTAGAGAGTGACACTAGAGAGAGAGGGGACTAGTCGAGACATTGAAAAAATCTCACAAATTTAAGACTAGATCGTTTTTGTTAAGTGGTGCCCAAATATATCAATATACTTAATACTAAAATTTGCTTTCCATAATTTCAAAACACACACTCATTTTCATAGGTTGACAACTTAATCATCCATTAAGATGCTTAATACACACCTAAAGTACATGTGCTCAACAGTTAACTATTCATACCAAAAAAGTACACATTTTCATATGTTAATCACCTATCAGCATACTTAATATTCAAAATAAAGTACTGTGTTCTGTGGACTAATGCAACTTCTACTTTAGCAATACAAAACTTTTTTTTAAACCAGGGGGTGGCGCATGCTTCTCACCCCATCAATGCATCCGCCCCTATGCTAATTTCTACCGATAATGTTTTCCTTTTTTACTTCTTGTTTTATAACAGGTCGGCCAAAGAGGCTATTTGTCTTTGTGAATCCATTTGGGGGGAAGAAATCTGCATCTAAGATATTCCTTGATGATGTGAAACCACTATTGGAAGATGCTAGTGTTGAGTTTACATTGCAAGGTTTGTAGTTCATGATTCTAAGTCCTGGAACGGTTTTACTGTGGGATGTGACTCTTATTTTTATTGATTTCATTTTGTCGCTTTCAGAAACTAAACATCAGCTCCATGCAAAGGAAGTTGTTCAAACATTGGATCTCTATAAGTATGATGGAATAGTTTGTGTCAGCGGGGATGGAGTCTTGGTTGAGGTTGGCTGCTTATTATGTGAATTATTGTATGAGAATACATATTATATATGTGTGTGTGTATATATATAGTCCGTCTCCCATAGGGACCACCTTATTTTAATAAAATGCGGACCTCCCTTTCCCGATTGAATTTCGATGATCCGAGCCCCTCAATGTGTTCAGAACGTGATTTTAAGGGTACCCGCGAGAAATCAGCAAAAAAAATGACCGCAAATGGCTTCATCCGAGCAGTTTTTGTTTGTTTTTTTATCGAACGGTTCAAACAAAAACTGCTCGGATGAAGCCCTTCCCGGTCATTTTTTTTGCCGATTTCTCGCGGGTACCCTTAAAATCACGTTCTGAACACATTGAGCGGCTCGGATCATCGAAATTCGATCGGAAAATGGGAGAAATGAGGAGGTCCGCATTTTAACTAAAATGAGGACTCCCTCATTTGAGACTGACTGTATGTGTGTGTGTATATATATATATATATATATATATATATATATATATTCCGCATTACAGCTTCATCATCTAACATTATGAGGTACTACTCAAAGTTGTAGCTAGAGTGTTTTGTGATGTTAATAGATATCAATGCACTTTTAGAAGGGATGACACTTCCGAAGTTGAGATGGTGCCCTAGAATCCATTGGCTAAGCATTCGTTTACTAATCATGTTCTACTAAATATGAAGTGAGCTAAAAATCACAATGAAAATCAAATGAATGACTTTGACACTTCAACTGGAAGCCATCTTCCTTTAAGTTGCTTCCTACTGACCAGTTGTTGTCTCCTAAGATGCTAAAGATCAAAGGCTTTGAAAAATTTACAATGTATGTTCCCTTTTTATCGCATCATGACGAGGTTGGTCAAGGAAATATTTTGTTGGGTTTGGACACTGGAAACTAATACACTTTTATTGAATACCCTTCACTATGCACAAGTACCCATGATACAAGACAACATTTTAGAACATTTTAGTACACCTCACACTTAGGTACTTCACTATTGTTTACTATCCCATTAGAGTTTATGCCTTTACTTACACTCTAACACTCACTCACACTTGAGTGTTTCTCACTTGCACTCACACTTTGTGGTCTCACCACACTTGCACGAAATGAGCTCCCATCCCCTATTTATAGGGAGCAAAGGTACTTTAGAGTAGGACAACCCTAGAATAATTCTAAAAGCTTCTAGAGAAACCTAGACCATTCCATCATAGTCTAGAAGATTCCGGAAGGTTCTAGCATAAGCCGGGACATTCCAATAGAATTTGGAACCTTCTAGTAGAGTCGGGAACATTCCTGAACAGTGTGGAAGATACCTGAAGCATCCGGAGACTTCCGGAGAGTCGGTGATGACTCTCAACACAGACTGCAAAATGGATTATTTGCTGAGCTTGACTTTTCAATTGTCATGCAGCGGGAATGGTGGATTTTAAGTAAGCACTGGTGCTTCACACAAGCCCACCAATGGTGTTTTACACATCTCCGCATCCATGGCATGATTGGAAGTTCATTAAGTGAACCTTTAGTTGCAACAGTTAAGGGTGCATAGAAATGTAAACCTCTCGCTTGTGTTATTGGAATGTCCAATTATGATTTGGCTTGACTTGCATTTTCCTTTCTTTGAGTTCCAGATCAGAGTCTTCAGACATATTGAATTGCATGATTAGATGCATTGATAGCACCTCCACTTTTTCATTTTTTTTTCTAATACACTTGCAAATTTTAGTAGGTAGTAAATGGACTACTTGAGAGAGAGGATTGGAATACCGCAATAAAAATACCTATTGGAGCAGTACCTGCAGGTTTGTCTACCCAATTTAGTTAATATTTTATAGTCTTCCCTCAACCTTTCAGAAATTATGATTTGGGGCATGGTCCTAGCGAGCAATAGCATTGTAGTTTCTTCAAGGTTTATTTAATGAATGAAACGAAAGGTTTGTTTCTATATAGTTGTAATCAGGTAAAATATCCAACGAACACCGCCACTGCACATGAAGTATGGCAATCTTATGCCAGGAAAACATTACTCCTTGTCCACTTTTTTCTTTAGAATTTTAAATCTGACGTGATTTATTTTTGTTTGGAGGTACTGGAAATGGCATGGCAAAATCTCTTCTCGATTCGGTTGGTCATCCGTGTACCGCATTTAATGCAATTCTTGCTATTATTCGAGGTTGTTTATGCTCTCTATCACGATGTTGTCGGGAAACAGTAAATTACCACTTTTTGCTTTCAAATGGGATTGTGTTTGCTACAGAAATAACTGCCAACTCCTACTAATGTCAGGCAAGCGGTGTTCATTGGACGTAGCTACCATCTCACAAGGGGAGACCAGGTTCTTTAGTGTCTTGACGCTTGCTTGGGGTATGTCAGATATCCATTTGATAGTTTTAAAATTCAAGCTAGTTAATCCTATTATTCCTTATATATTGTGTTAGTTATTCAATGATTCTTTGCTCTTAGCATTAGCTATATTTCCGGCAATGCTTACAAAATCTTGTTCTTATACAGGTCTGGTGGCAGATATCGACATCGAGTCTGAGAAGTATAGATGGATGGGCAGTGCTCGCTTAGATTTCTATGTAAGTTCCTGATGTCTAAAGCGCATTAATTATGCTGTATGAAGTCTCATAAAGGAACTGTTTAGAAGTAGTATCTGATATTCCATTTGACGAATCTTTGTTCTTATGGTTTTCTATAAGATTTGCTTTCACATAGCTATATTCAGTACATAACTTGTTATAAAAGTCTTCAAAGCACAAATACTTGACTATTTATTGTTGGAATCTGTATTTTTTGCTGCACAACGACTTTGTGTAAGACCCAACTTTTTCAATCCCCCTTCTTATAACTACCTCCTGTATATGCCATGAACGTCGACTTGTATCCGTGACACACAGTGTTTGGCTCCATGTAGCATTAGCAACAGGTATGATACACAAGGTGTTTGGCTTATATAGGAGCAAACAAAGTCCTGTTTAACAATCATCCCATCTCTCTTCTATTGACCCAGGTTTATTGAGGTAAAGTATGTGGAACTTTCCGCATCCTCCTTAAACATTGGATCGTCTCCATCATCGCTATTTGTTCAACTCATTTTAAAGGTTATAGATTTGATGAAGTTGACTGTTCTGCTTCCGTGTGAAGTACTGTTTAATGTCCTAAAGATGAAAACAGCTTTGAAGGTGCAATGAGTTGCTATTATTTCCTAACTAACTTTTTTTTGCTCGGCTATTATTTCCTAACAACTACTGCATTTCCAGGCTCTTCAGCGAATATTTAATCTCAGGAAATACAACGGGCGTATTTCATTTGTGCCTGCTCCTGGTTTTGAAGATTACGGAGAGCCGAGCAGTCACATGGGTGAATTTATGGGCCAAGAAATCTGCAATCCAAGCCATGATGAACCTATGAAGGTTCAGCAAGGTAGCTATAGAGGTCCCACTGTTGCATTGGAGAGCTTGAATTGGAGGAAGATTGATGGTCCATTTGTTTCGGTTTGGCTCCATAATGTAACATGGGGTAGTGAAAATGCCAAGGCAGCACCCAATGCCAAGGTTTTGTATGTTTGACTTATTTTTATCCTTGGGTAAATAACATTAGACGTTTTAGCGCGGAACCTACACACAAAAGTGCAGCAATATAGTCAATCAAGAAATAGTTATGAAAATGTTACTCTTTATCGACCTCTGATAGTTTCTGCCATAGATACTGAGTCCTTAGATTTCTACTAAAGACTCCTAGATTTTCTTATTTAAGCTTTATTGACTTTTACATTCTTTTTTTGCTGGTTGTACAGTTCTCAGATGGTTATTTGGACTTGATCCTTGTTAGGAATTGCCCAAGGTTAGCTTTGTTAGCACTGATGACAGAACTTAATAATGGGAATCATGTCAAATCACCGCACGTCTTGTACTTCAAGGTGAGCTCATGATATTAGCTTGGCTTACTGTATACTTATATTATTTTCTTCCAGCAGTAGTTCAGCTTTTTTAATACCTGTCCATGTTGCAGAGACCACATGGTATTCCAGAGAAACTACAATGACCATGTTGATTATGTATTCTAGATATTCTAATTCCCATGGTAGTTTTGAGTCTGCTGATGCAGAAGAGCAGAAATCTTCATTCTCCATGCTCAGTCTCTGCAACTTCTTAATCTCCCCCTTCCCACCTAGCCTCCTATCGAGGAGTTTTGGGTTATTTCCCGCGAGAATTGTTTTTAAGGATATTTATTAGAGTTCGCATGTTCCCTTCTTTTATTGGTTGGCTGGAACACGCGAGTGTGGGGATAGAGATCCATGCTTCGTTCAGGATTGTGCTTCCAGCTTCAGTTGTAATAATGAGTCGCTTTCCCGTTCGTATCTGTCTGTCCATTCCAGCATTAGAATCACAGAGATTAAGAACCAAATTCTTAATTTTCAAGTTTTCTGCCATCCAACCTATCATTCATAACCTTGAAAATTATTTCTTACGATCAGGCACAATGATAGAGTATTCAATTTGAACATTTCCATGTGCGATGTAGTTTCAAAGTACTTATCCACGCGTGTTAAAAGAACAAAACTGAAAACTGAAAAGCAAAATCTACTCAAATGCACTGCCGGCCATACGCTTATGAGTCTAACTTGTTACTCTGTTTCTCGAAATATATTACAGGTGAAAGCGTTTGTTTTGGAGCCCGGTCCAAGAACCGACGACGCGACAAAAGAAGGTATCATAGACGTAGACGGCGAGGTCCTGGCCAGAGGAAAAGCAACATACAAGTCTGACCAGAAGGCTCTGATGGCATATGACAAGCTCCAAATAATAGTGGACCAAGGTTTGGCTACTGTATTTACCCCTCTTTGACATTCACCAATAACAGAAGTGGGTTTTACGTATGATAATTCTGTTTGTACAGAGTCATACAAGGAGAAAACAGGAATATATGATTTTATCATTTTGGTCTCTTCCCTTTTTACCCATGAAGTTGTATGTTAAAAGAATGACTGCTAAAGTTCAGGGTTTGTTTTGTTCTTTTGTAAATTTAAGCCCAGGTCAAAATAAGGTCTTGAGCCGAAGTTCTTGTATCCCTATCTTTTTCGCTCCAATTTTCCTGACAACCCCATGACTTTTGGGGCTTGGGACTCATGGAATGGAAAGAAATCTATGGAGAACAAAATTGTTAATATGCAGGAGTTACACGGTTTTGATTAATTACTTTTTAACACGAACGCGCGAATATGACATGACCTAGCAACACGAAGACTAACCGGGATGAATATATTTAGAAAATATTTATATGTTTTGTTTATTGTGATATTTATCAAATGGAATTGTAAACGACAAACTAATAGAAAGGTGGGACTTGGAAAATCGCATGAAAAATGATCAATGCTAGTGTTAGAAGCTACGTCCTTAAGACAAATTCATCCTCGTTATGGTGGTTATTGAATTTTTTGGACATTTATCTCTCAGGATGTAATGATCAAAATCCCACAGAAGTAGGATTACAATTGATGGGCCTGGCAAACCAACTTGAATTTTTGTACTCCCTCATATGAAGACTCAAGACTCGCATAAATATGGAAAATCAATCAGAAAAACTACTCTCTAATCTACCTGTTTATAAATGGTTCATCGGAAGTTCCGAACAAGTGTCAATGAAAAAACACAACTCTAAGAAAATAACTAATCCATCAAAGCAAAATAAAATCCATAAAAATACAATCTTTATTGGCTTTCTTCAATCAATTTATCAAATGGATATTAATGGAGTCGATTTTCATTCACTTCAAAAGGGTTTTGGACAAACAAATATATATTCTAAAACTAATTTTTCTAACAAAATATGGGTTGGGTTCACATAACTCAAGAAGGGCACGAAGAGCTGTTTTACTTTTTCGTGTTGGTTTGCTAATTTGAAATATGACACAACTCAAACACGACAAGATGCAGCGTGAATGTGATTCGGTTGTTGTTGGGTTTTGTTTGCTGATTTTATAATTTGTTTGGCTATGATGATATTGAAAATGCGGCATTTTTGTTTGGAATAAATATATTTTCCATGTAAAATATTTGCAAGTGTGTAGTATATTCCTATGAGTAAACACTAATACGACATGCACTTGCTCCCTATGGAAATAGCACTAGCAGTCTACTAACCACCTTATGTGCAATTGTTTAGCTCCTTAATACGTCTGACATGCGCCCTTACTCAGTGAGTGGTCATTCAGAACTGAAGTCCTTTTCTGTTTGCACCCCTCATATCTACCCAAATATTCACCAATTGATTTGGTCATTCATTGTCCATTCCAATACCCCAAATCCCCAATCAATTTGGTCATTAATTTGTTCCAAATATTCCAATATTGATCATGTCTTCAGGGTGTTCATCATCTTCATTTGGGAAAAAACAAACAAATTTTGTAACATAGTAACAAACAACCACCATTACATATAACGAAAAAGTGGTCTGTAGAGTAACCCCTTGTCTCACTGATCTGGAGTTTCAGAAAGACTACTTTACCTCGTTGCTCTACAGAGGACTGTTAGCGTTATTTTGAAAAAAAAGATTCATGCACACTTTTCGGATGCAAAGCCTAGGGTGGGTACCGTAGCAGGATCTCAAAACCAACAAAGTCTGCTGAGAAGCTGACCCCTTGTGGGGTTAGTGTGGTCAGAATGTGTTCAGTGGTGGACATTCGGATTTGGTTGAAAAGTTCGAGTCTCCATAGCATTTTATTGGGACTAAACATACTCCTAACACCACCTACACATGATGATACATTAGCTTTAGTCCCGACATATGTAAGGTCGGGTTCCCTACAAATAAAGATATGGTGTGACAGGACAACAATACTCTCTGGTGGAGGTGATGAGATGCCATATCGATATGCAATTCTATATTTCCGTTTGACCAAAAAAAAAAATATCGATATGCACTTCCATTTGTAAAACCGAAAAAAAGAGAGTAAAAATACTGCAAAAATGGGTGATCGACCAATTCATCCTAACAGCTGTTACTTCTTCTTTGTGAGGATTGGTGCCACGTTCCAATTTATGAGAGTAAATTATTCAGTAGTCCTGAAGCATAGTCACATGGTGCTCCAGATTATTCCAGCACCACATTTATATGGGGTCCATACACATAGTCAAGGATCCACATAAATGTGTGGTATTGGAGTTAACCGAAGCACCACGTGACCGTTCTGCAGGAGCATTGAATAATTAAACACTTAAT
This sequence comes from Rhododendron ovatum, assembly GCA_019656835.1. Lineage (NCBI taxonomy): Eukaryota > Viridiplantae > Streptophyta > Magnoliopsida > Ericales > Ericaceae > Rhododendron > Rhododendron ovatum. Next base: position 9,939,462 of record CM033793.1, on the reverse strand, counting down.
GGGCACCCTACGGTATTTCCCCCTTTTAGACACAGCCTGTTGGTAAGAGTTTTAGGTTAGTATTGGTTGGCCTTCATCTCTGCTGCCAATGCCATTTATAGATGACCGTTAAGCTTTCTGTTGCCACCTCTCTTCATCCTCATCAAAACAATAGGTGTTGGAGAAGAGATTGAAGCCCCAAAACCCTTTTTATGATCTCAGAATCAAATGATAATTACAAGAAACAAATAGGGATTGATTGTTCCATTTCTTCTCTTAATTTTCTTTGAACTATTCTATTGGGTTCCGCCGTTGGAACGAAAAAATCCGTTTGCAACGAAGATCGTTACATAGAAATTCGGCAAGGATGAATGATCTATTCTCGGGCTCGTTCAAAAGGTACACGGACCTGAAGCAACAGACGCACTTGGACGACGTGGAGACCGGCCAGGCCGGGAACGAGGGTAATCTCGACCGGTTCTTTCAGGACGTCGAGAATGTCAAGGAAGACATGAGGAGCGTCGAGCAACTCTACCAGAGGTTGCATGAATCCAACGAGGAGAGCAAAACCGTGCACAATGCCAAAACCATGAAAGAGGTCCGAGCCCGAATGGACTCGGACGTTGCCCACGTCTTGAAACAGGTCAAGCTCATCAAGAGGAAACTCGAAGCCCTAGAGCAGTCGAACGCGACCCACCGGAAGCTTCCTGGTTGCGGGCCTGGGTCGTCCGCGGACCGAACCAGGATTTCAGTGGTTGGCGGGTTGGGAAAGAAACTCAAGGATATGATGGACGATTTCCAGGAATTGAGGGGGAAAATGGCGGCTGAATACAAGGAAACGGTAGAGCGTAGGTATTCACAATAACCAAACTAATTCTATAGTCTTCGAAAAATATTCTACAAAAACTCGGAAAATAGAATTTATCTCCGAAAATCTGTCCCCGCTCCAATTCTAAATCCTAGTTTCATTCGTGTGTAGGTACTTTACAATTACGGGAGAGAAGGCAAATGAAGAAACCATTGAGAACTTGATTTCAAGCGGTGAAAGCGAGAATTTCATGCAAAAGGCAATTCAGGAACAGGGGAGGGGTCGGATTCTGGACACTATATCAGAGATTCAGGAGAGACATGACGCGGTGAAGGAGATCGAAAAGAACTTGCTCGAGCTGCACCAGGTGTTCTTGGACATGGCAGCCTTGGTGGAGGCACAAGGTCACCAGCTCAACGACATCGAGAGCCACGTGGCCCACGCAAGCTCGTTCGTGAGGCGTGGGACGGAGCAACTGCAGGAGGCCCGGGTACATCAAAAGAGCTCTAGGAAGTGGACGTGCTACGCCATCCTGCTAGGGATTGTTCTTGTTGTCGTCATCCTTTTCCCGCTCTTGGCTCCGTTGCTGCTTCCAAAGTAGAAAGAGAGATTGGACTACTTTGCCCTGGGAGTTGGAGAACAGGTTTTCTAATGTCCAGATACGATATACGAGCATATGTGTTTGTGTGTGTATATTAGAGAGAATAGATGGATGGCATAGCAGGAAGAATGATAATAGGTTTCTGCATTATTGAAAAAGAGTGTGTTTCTGCGATGAAGAGAACTTCTAATTGTCTTCCATATGCGGATCAAAAAAAAAGAAAAGAAATTGTCTTCCATATTCTTGCACGGTTGCACCTTGTGAACAAGTTAATCGGAAATGATTCCCACACAGATTTTTGTGCACATATCATGCACATATATTTTTTGTGGGGCCTATATCGGGGTCTCACAAAATAATTCAAACCGCTCGTCTTTTTTAAAATATTTTTTGAAGGGTTTCTGTAAAAAATCAACTTCAACGGATATCGGTAAAGCCTTTCTTAGAAATCGTAGTGAATCATTCTGTTTTGCCCTACGATTTCTGAAAAAGCTTTTACGATATTCGTTGGAGCTGATTTTTTTACAGAAACCCTCCAAAAAATATTTTCAAAAAAAATTAGCGGTTCGAATCATTTTATGAGACCCTGACATGAGCCTCACAAAAATGTATGTGCATGATATGTGGACAAAAATATGTGCAAGTGGCATTGTTGCAAATTAATTTCGAAGGAAGTACTTTGGGCTGTCACAAGGCAGAGGGGCTTTAACTACTGTATCCAACAAACCAGAAGTTCTAAAATCTCTTTTTTGGATGTATCACTAGAAATGGCCAGAAGTTCTGCCAATGAGGGGTTGGTTCATTCAGAGCCGACTTATAGTCAAGGCGAGAGAAGCGGGCGCTTCTGGTTCCCGAAAAAAATTAAAAACGAGGGCCCCTAAATTTTTAGGATTCCTATATATATACGTATGTATATTTGGTCCCAAAAAAATTTACACTAGCCTCCTTTACACAAAATAGGCCTAATTGAAATTTAAAAGCCCCAAAATAGGTCCAAATTGTCGACTATACCGGTTACAGTTGCATCGGGGGAAAGAAAATTTTCAAAGTTGAAATTGATCAAAAATTGTTTTCGGTCAACCATGTCTCAAGAAAGATTAAATGGATTTGCTATGTTGTCTATCGAGAAGGAATTGGAGAAAAGCTTGACTATGGAGACTTAATCAGTGCGTTTGCAGCAAAAAGTGCGAGAAAAATGATTTTCAAATGATGAATTTTGAGATATGGTAAATCTTTTGTATTGGGTTTTTTTTTTATGACTCTTTGTAGACCACTTTTATATGAAAAATATAGGTTGGCCTCATTCAAGAGGTTCGCTTCCGGCCTCCAAAACTTATGAGGCAGCCCTGGGTTCATTGATTGGAAACTTGGACTTAATTGGACAATGCCCAGGTTCGAGTCCTCATAGCCCCTAAACATACTCCTAACACTATCCACATGTGGTAAGACCTTAGTTTCGATCCCAACATCGGCAGAGTCTCTTACAAAAAATGGTATTGTGTGATGGGGCAATACTCCCTAATGGACTACCATACATGCATTCTATTTTGTTGCACGCAAAAATGAAATGGCCAGAAGCTCCAAAAATCTTTCTATTTTGATGTGTCACTAGAAATGGGATATTACAAGAGTCTCAAGGTTACACTCAAAGGGTAGCTTTAGGAAAGTGTGGGAAGCTGTGCCACTCTGTCTAATGTGCTGCTTTTGTGCAGAAGATTTTTTGGAAAGGTTGAGAGCTTTATTTTCTTGCCTGCAGGTTTAGAGAGGAGTTGCGTACCCCCTTGGAGAAGGTACTTTTTGTTTTCTGTGTCCTGATAATAAATGTAGAAATCAGAAGGCTTCTAATAAAGAAAGTTGCTATCAGAAGTAAACTTAAGTTGGGGACAAGTTATTATGGGTTAAAAATTGAACTTAACTAGGAACTCACGTATAAACCTCTCGGAAGTCCATAGCTTGATAACTACTGCATAAAACATGGTAACTGATGACGTCATCCGGTAACGGTAAAACACGACACCAAAGGTTAGCGAGGAGCCCTCGAGGGTACTGCATACGTACTGCAGGTGTTCACTTGTAATGGCGATGCGAGAGTTCCGTTCATGCATATAACACAAAACCTGCGAGGAGCCCTTGAGGGTACTGCGTACGTACTGCAGGTGTTCACTTGTAATGGCGATGCGAGAGTTCAGTTCATGCATATAACACAAAACCTGCATTTGGTGAGGGAACTGGGAAATGCTGGCATAGATAAATGGTTCTAGGCTATTCGCTCTGGAATTATGGAGATTTTACCAATCTTAAGTTTCCGAATACCCTTCTGCGGATACTGATTCTTCCTCGCTTCTTCTTTGTGCACATTCACAAGCAAGGATAAAATAGCAATTGCCTAAACCTGTAATCGAGCTAATCCCAATATTCTGCAACTTCAGAAATCCAACCACTTGTAGCTTTTTGCCGCCTTCTCTAAACCGTAAAACTTTATCTTCTAACTCTCAACAAAGACCAACCTATAATCACAAAAAACCCAAGATCATCACTAATTTCCTGAAGCTGTCCAGACTCCAAACACCTATGACTGGCAACTTCAAGAAAAAACCAGCTTGTTAAATTGACATCAGTGAAAAGTCGACTAGAATTTGCAAAAAATCCCAAATTCATCTGAATCAACATCTATTCCACCAACACCAACTAAACCCTTTTTGGCTTGCTAAGTATACCCCTAATATCTTCAACACACTGAAACATCCAAAGCACTACGAGAATAGGCAATGCATAGACATCCCTTTGGAAAGGAAAAAGGCACCCAAATGATATTAATGGCTATAGGCAATCTAGCTATGTCAACAACCTAGTTCTTTCAGCATAATCTCTCTCCATTTTCCTATTGCCATTTTCGAAACCATTTCAACTATTCATGCACCATAACAGATACTCCACAATCTTAAGGTTTAGTCATAGTGCAGAGCTTGGGGAATTCGACGTTAAAGTATGGTGAAACTATATTGGTTGAGCAGCAATGAGAAGCAACCATTAATTTATGCTTTAGCTGCGCGCTACTCAAGTAACTCAACAGGGAAGTTATGCTAATGAAGCCGATGTGTAAGATCCCTCAACTGTGCAAGTACACACTCATCGACTCCTCGTCTCAAAAGGAAATTCGTACAGCAAGGGATATGGCTCCAGTAGGTTCTAATTTATTCACTCCCCATCCAATCCAAGATAGGAAAAAAAAAAAAAACTGGGGTAAAATGGAAGCGAAGAGTCAGAAATCAGATCGAGAGAAGTAACAAAAATGGAGAACAAGTAAGTTGGAAGCAACTTGGAGGATATAAATCAAACAGTCAAGGACAGTGATTAGCCTTTACTAGAAGATCCAAAGCAAGAAAGAAAGTTAAACACTTTTGGTCATCTAAATAAACCACATCAGAAATACAAAGTGAAGGGGATTTGCGACACAATGCTATAACTATCCTGTCAAACAGGGTGGCATAATATAATCACATTACGTTAGCATAATCTAGGTGTAATGCTGAAAGAAGAAAGCATGATCTCACTTTAAAAGGAAAGGAGCAACTTATATATAGGGAGCATGAGCACCATAAATGGTGGAATATGGAAACTGATACAGGACAAGAGTTTCCAAGACCTTGAAGTGGAAAACAGCATAACATTAAGAATTCAAATCAACCACCTTTATCAAATTACAGATACTATATGATGAAGAGAGTGGTTCACTTGTAGCAAACAAAATAACCATGTTTCCTCTCCTTCATGACTTAAGAAAGATAGAAGAGGAAAGAAATACAAAATGTCATAAGCAAGAATAACTCCCAAACCCACAAAGAAACAATCAAAAGCTCAAAACTGAAGAGATAAAATGGCATTTAAGAACTTACAGCCATTACCAAATACAATCAGAAAATGAAGATAAACATCTAGAAGCAAGCCTAGGGTACATATTCATTATCATGATCTTATAGGAACTAATATATTTTCATAGTCAGCATAAACAATCAGTTAAGCAATCACCAATCTAGCCACCCAAAACCCGTATAAAGTCATACAGAATCAGCAATAATACTTCGAAACAATCGTTGAGTTACTTCCCAGTGAAACAAAAGCAAGAAACTACATATCAGAGCCACCGAAACAACAACATTGTCCACTTATTTACAGGCTTACCCCACCAGTCAATTCCCAGCAGTGGGCAACGCTGCCATAAAAGAGTTGTAAGACGACTCCAGATCAAAGTGAAGCTGCCGAGACTGCTGCTCTGTTAGCTCATCAGCTGCCCCCATCTTCGAAAGCCTTGCAATCCACTCCTTCATCTTTGTTTTCCCCTCGAAATCGGGGGGTAATATGGTAAGCTTGTTGAGTGAAGCCAAAAGGTCCGACAGCAATGGGTGGACCTGATCAACGGCAAGCATGTTCAGTCTCAATGCGTCCATTGCAGTAATGAAGTTCTGCACACATTCAGCCACTACGGAAGCCGAAGAACTCATTGACATTGCAGCAGCAGCCCTGTGCTCAACTGTTGCAGGGACGCCTGAAGTGATAAGGCGGTTCAAGGCTGCGGGGCAATCCATCTTATATGTGTCATGGAACCTCTCAATGCTTGGAACAGTGTCTTTGAGCGTAGATGCTAAAGTTTTGAAATGTGCAATTAGCTTTTGGCATTCGGGCTCATACTCCGCCGGCGAAATGATGTCCCGAATGTATAGCTTCTCTAGCTTTTCAGTGGCTTTGATGATGGCAAAGAGCTCGGCAAAGTTCTCATACATCTCTCTCTCGCGCTTGTCGTTCCATAGCTTAACTTCCATTAGATAGTATAAAAATGTAGATTTTTTTTTTCTTCTGTACTACTGTATTATTGAATAGGTCTTCAAACTTGGAAATGGAGAAGAGAACGGGACACGCGCAAATATGACCAACTTTCTTCGCTGGAGACAACAATCACAATACCATAGTAACCATTAAAGGAACAAATTACACACCAAGACTAATCTCCCTTAAGCTACATAAAAGCAAATTATTATAAAGCAAGAGTCTTAACAATATTCCAAACAAAGCTTCTGAAAATCACTTCTTTTATAGCTTTTTCATCATGTTTTAGCCCATGAGCCAAATGAATAAGCTGTGTCACACAAATAGGAACAGCTTCAGACCGAAACAAACACACACGAAGATTTAAAAAAAAACAAAAACAAATCCGAAGAGTATCTCCATTGATTTGTGTTTCTGATCCATTAGTTCAATCCCATTTAGCACATTTAATATTTTTTACAATAATGCTAGGGACACAGCACTCCACCACACCACACCACACCGCAGCACAAACCACACCCGCCTACGTGGCATTGCATGATTGGTGGTTGCAAAGTAGTTGTTCTCCAATTACCAATCATGCAGTGTCACGTAGGCAGGTACGGTTGGTGTTGTGGTGGAGTGTTGTTTCCCTGACAAGCAATGGATCCTAAACATGGACGCTGACATGGAAAATTTGGCAAATAAGCCAACTTCATGCCAAATTTTTGTCTTGTCTAGAAAAAATTTGGCAATGGCAAGAGGGTTTGGTGAATCGATGGAGATGAGGACACAAGCACAACCAAATTACATTAAAGTTCAACAAGCGCTGAAATCACACGTTTTCAAAATCGGCCGTTGCGATCAAGATCGAACTTTATGAAAACCAAAATCAACAGTGCGTAGAAATTAATTGCAATCTACGCGAATCTAAATTGAGAGGGAGAGGAAATCGTGTCGCGAAACCCTAATAAATAAAACAAAAGCCGAAGGGGGGATACCTCAAGAGAAGGAGACCATTAGGGCTTCCTTGGTAAAGTCAACTCAAATAATACACATACGGAGAGCAGGTATATATACAGGGAGAGAATATAGATATATTAGGTACAGATGGGGGGAGAGAGGACTTACCGAGAGTGAAAACGCGGCTTTGAATAATGTGAAGCTGTTGCAGGTGGAGAAGACGGAGAGAGAGAGAGAGAGAGAGAGAGGAAGGAGGTGTAGGCTTGCGGACAAGGGGGGTTGCGTGTGGGAATTATTATTTGGGAATGGGAGATCAAATATATACTCCAGAAACAACGTGTAATTATTGCCTTTGCTGACGACTCTCTCTCTCTCTCTCGCCAGACACAGCGTACGGCCCTACTGGGGAGGTTCTATAATACAACCAATGGTGTGCAAGGATCGGGCCGGTTCTTAGCCTGAACTCGTCAACCGACCCGATTAGGTCGGGTAGGTCATTTTTGGACCTGTAACCGATACGTGTAACGGCAAAATTGTCCGAAAAATCGATTCTTAATTGCGGATCGTGTCGGGTTGGGCAAACACATGAATTGAAGCTCGCAAAACCCCAAAAAAAATTTTGACTGAAACTACAAATTCCAAAAACATAAGTTAGTAATGGAAAATTTAATTTCTTTAAGATTGTTGTATTATACGCATGAGATTTTCTGATTCTACCGAAATCTGGATGAATGATGGCGAATGGCCCCTCTTCAACTTTGAATAGAGAAACGGTAGACGACGGACGGTGTGTGAGATAGAGAAACGGTGGATGATGTGCGGCAGAAGTGAAAGAGTGTGCGGCTTCATTTTTCAGATATGGACTTTTGGACCGCGTACTTGTGTAGGCCTGTTTGGTGTTGTTTTGGAGCGTTTTTGGAACTTTGTGTAGGCATGTTTGGCATTATTTTGGAGCGTTTTTGGAACGGGGAAGTATTTTATTCCTAGGAATGGTATGTAATATTGAATTTCAGTTTGGCCGAAAAAAAATGGTATAGATCGGGCAGGGCTGGGTTTGACAGTTTTGCCCGATGCTAAATCAAAAACCGATTTTTTCTTACATATTTCAACCCGTAACCGACCGGAGCTCTTCGGGTCGGGTCAACGAGTTTTTTACTCTAGCCTAATACAACCCTGTTTTTCCCTTCTTTCCACCCAAACCTTACATGGGTGCGGTTGGAAACTTGGAACCTAGTTGCTTTATTGGTGTGCAAGTGTGTAAGCACGAGCCCAACCGTAATAGTGCCTTTGAAATATATTCCTCATTAGTACTAAAATTTTCAAGAGCGAGAATTGATAACGTGAGGGGTGTGGGATAATTGAGAGCAAAGAACGCATGACAGGCGTGTGTGATAATGGTTGGAACTTGAGCGTGTGGATCATCGTATGCGAATTGTGATGATCTTCTTTTTTTTTTTTTTGGACCAGCACTTGGATCTTCTTATTTGAACCTCGTGTAATCTAAAATGAAACTCATCACGGTCTTATGTGAGTAATTCCAATGACTAATTTCATAGATCATCAGTGTCATTGGATAAATGAATTACCAGACAATATGATTCATCCACTTGCTCATCCATTTTTGTTATGACACATAGGATTTGGGCAAGCTATCCGATCAACTTAATCTTCATTGTGTGAGTAAGATATACACATCTATAATTACGAAAATGATTGGATTGGATCATAAAATAAAATCATAATGAATCCTATTTTACATCACGTGATGGTCATATCAGAATAGTTCACTTTGATCATAAAATAAAATCATAAAGAAGATCTTGATTAGGAACTCGAGGGGAAAAAACCTGAAAAAATTAGGTATTTTGTCAGACAAAGTTCATACCAAATAAATCGAAAGTCATCCTCAATCTTGTCTTTCCATTCTATCTTACAGACAGGACGATCTAGTTAGGCCATTTGGGCCTTTTACCAGGTTACTTTAAATAATTGTAATCGATTGCTTTTTAAAATTTGTTGAGAACAATATCATCATGCGCAAAATTATTCTTCGGATATGAATTAACATGATTCCGAAACACATTTATCTTGACATAAATGGGTTCGAATTCAGCATTATAACATTGTTTTTCGTGATAAATAGACTCCGAAATAATAATAGTAGTTGGTATCAGAACAAACGTGATTTTTTGCATCGTTGATTTTTTCAGTGACATCTAAGAAAGTAATGTTTTCGACTATCCATGTAGACCCAAGAAGGATCCACAATTCTGATAGTTTATTTTTATCACGTTCTTGATTGATTTATTTCTCTTCTCTCTTCACTTTTGGCTTTGTTTGGTTAAGAGTAAAATGAATAGGGGAAAAGGCAAAATAATTTTGTAGGAAAATGTAAGAAAAAATCTAAATTGAGTCTGTTTGAATATAGTGAAAGTGATAAAAAAAAATGCAAGAAAGAGAAAATACTTACACTTTTTTTGGTGTTTGATTAGCATGAAAATACAAGAAAGTGTAAGAATTTTATTGTACAACTCATTAAACACATGAGTACATAGTTTTCACTTTCTTGCTAAAAACACAATGAAATTTTATTTTTTTTTCTGCGGAAAGTTGTCATGTTTTATGATACTTCCTATTATGTCCATAACATTTTCTTTGCTATCATAATCCATTATGTAAGTTAAGGATAAGTTAGTAAATATATATTTTTCTTACAAGATTCTTACAAAACTTTTCGTTTTAACCAAACACGTGAAAGAAAAGGAAATTTCTTTTCACTTTCTTTTCTTTTTTCTTTAGTACATATATATTTTTCTTCCAAGATTCTTACAAAAATTTTCATTTTAACCAAACACATGTAAGAAAAGAAAAATTCTTTTCACTTTTTTTTTTTTTTTACTTTCTCTCATTTTCACTTTTCAGTACTATTTGATATTTTCTCCCTTTCTTTTCAATCCAAACGATGAAGATATTTATTTCTTTAATCGTTCCTTCTCTTCTCTTCCTTTCCCTCCTAACCAAAAATTGAGTCAAGGTTACATATTAAGTTTATTTTTTGTAGGGAAATGATAATGCCAAAATTCTAGTGCTCAAAAGGCTCGTACCATGCGCAGTGTACAAGAATTTTATGCACTACAATTTTGACACCAACAAAAATAGTTTTGATATTATCAGTACGTTTTAGCATAAAATATCACATGTTCCTTCTCTTCTATTTTTTGATGAGAAAAATAAAGAAAGCTTATTAGTAGGATTTATTTTTATGTTTGCCCACAAGACTACTTGGGTTGGACTGAATACGATGCCAAGGCCCAGCCCTATTGCCGGGCCCACCCAAAACTGGCCCAATTTACGCAATCCGACCCAAACTCACCTCTCTCTCTCTCTCTCTCTCTCTCTCTCTCTCTCTCCCCTCCAGGAAAACTACTCCCACAGGCGACAGGTGAGGTTTAGGAAATCATTTCCTCTCTCTCTCTCTCTCTCTGAATCTAGGGTTTTGTCCCCACCCAAATTCCCCCCAAAATCCAATGTCGATTCCGCAAGAGTTGTACCCAAGCCAAGACGACCTCCCCTACGAAGAAGAGCTCCTCCGCAACCCCTTCAGCCTCAAGCTATGGTGGCGCTACCTCGTCGCCCGCACCGACTCCCCCCACACGAAGCGCTTCACCATCTACGAGCGCGCCCTCAAGGCCCTCCCCGGCAGCTACAAGCTCTGGTACGCTTTCCTCCGCGAGCGGCTCGAGCTCGTCCGCCCCCTCCCCATCACCCACCGGGAGTACCAGAAGCTCAACAACACCTTCGAGCGCGCGCTCGTCACCATGCACAAGATGCCCCGCATCTGGATCATGTACTTACTAACCCTAACCGAGCAGAAGCTCGTCACCAAGACCCGCCGCACCTTCGACCGCGCTCTGTGCTCTTTGCCAGTGACCCAGCACGATAGGGTTTGGGACCCCTACCTGGTTTTCGTTAGCCAGAGGGGCGTCCCGATAGAGACCTCGCTTAGGGTTTATAGACGGTACTTGAAGTACGACCCCTCGCATATAGAGGATTTTATCGAGTTTTTGGTGAATTCGGGCCTGTGGCAAGAGGCCGCAGAGAGGTTAGCCGGGGTTTTGAACGATGATAGGTTTTATTCGATTAAGGGTAAGACTAAGCATAAGCTGTGGCTGGAGTTGTGTGACTTGCTTGTGCAGCACGCGGATGTGGTTTCTGGGCTGAACGTGGATGCGATTATTCGAGGAGGGATTAGGAAGTTTACGGATGAGGTTGGGAGGCTTTGGACCGCGCTTGCGGATTATTATATCAGGAGGGAGTTGACAGAGAAAGCTAGGGATGTGTTTGAGGAGGGGATGACTACGGTTGTCACGGTTAGGGATTTTAGTGTGATTTTCGATGCCTATGCGCAGTTTGAAGAGACCGTGCTTCTTGTGAAGATGGAATTAGTAAGCGAGGATGAGCTAGACGAGGGTGAGGGAAACGGTGAAGAGGATGAGGACGACGAGGATGATGAAGATGACCGTTTGCATGTGGCGAAGATTGAGAGGAAGCTGAAGAGATTTTGGTTGTCTGATGATAAAGAAGTTGAATTGAGAATGGCCCGGGTCGAGTATCTATTGGATAGGAGGCCAGAACTGGCTAATAGCGTGCTTCTTCGCCAAAACCCGCATAACGTAGAGCAATGGCATCGGCGAGTGAAGCTTTTCGAGGGTAACCCTACAAAGCAGATTCTGACTTACACAGAGGCAGTGAGGACAGTTGATCCTATGAAAGCTGTGGGGAAACCTCATACACTGTGGGTTGCTTTTGCCAAGTTGTATGAGGATCACAAGGATGTTGTCAATGCAAGAGTGATTTTTGATAAGGCGGTTCAGGTCAACTACAAAACCGTTGATAATTTGGCCAGTGTTTGGTGTGAATGGGCTGAAATGGAACTTCGGCATAAGAACTTTAAAGGGGCTTTGGAGTTGATGAGGCGTGCAACAGCTGAGCCTTCAGTGGAGGTGAAACGGAGAGGTAATCATCATGTTCCTTTTGTCTACTGACGATTACTTATTATTAGTTAATCATTCCACTAATAATCGCGGATTGGAAGTTTTTTACTTTTGCAACGATTGTACCCTAAAATGTGTTTTTTTTTTTGGTAAGTTAAATTTCATTGAACCGAACAGAGTACTTGACCACTAGGGCATTCCCCTGAAAACAACCAAACTACACTACCTCAATAAAAGAGACCTCAAACATAACCAAAAAGCAGAAACAGAAACAGCACTACCAAACTAACCCTGCAACCAACGGACTTATGATGTAACAAATTGTTTTTTTGTTTGGCAAAATTCAGTATTAGTTAGTTGTAGTTACTAGTTAGTGATTTTCAACCTAATGCATGGGAGACTACATGGTGCCTACCATTGAGCTACCATTCCACTTGCGATATAGCAAATATTTTACAAGAAATATTCAAAACCAAACATAAGTTCTGATTAATGGAAGTCCTTTTGTTCCTCCAAGAACTAATGCAGAACCAGATATCAGCGGTTCGCTTCACCACGGAGTCCATCCCATCACTCTTATTCTGAAAAATATGAAAATTCCTTTCCTTCCTTATATGGTACACAGTAGCTTCAAGGGACAGTTTATAAAGAGCATGCGACATGCTCACCCTTCTTCTATACTGGTCAATCCAAGCCAACTCCTGCAACAGCCTCCCAGGAACTCTATGCACATTGTTTCTTTGCATCACCTGCACCCACACATGAGAAGTGTAGGTGCAGTAAAAAAATAGATGATCATGGCTTTCAGGACCCCCACCACAAAGGACACAACTATTATCAGAGATAACACCCCTAGGATTGCAGTCTATCTTTTGTCAAAAGCCTACCCCACACAGCTATCCGTTGGATTATGGTCCATCTTGGCACATAGTGCTTAAATGATCTTACACCACAAGACTTTTGGAAAATGCTGCATAATTGCTTGCCAAGCAGACTTTATAGAGTATGCCCTATTTGCAGTTAAAGACCAGATGATAGAGTCCTATTGGGCTGTCTTAGGAATTAAAGTATTAGGTGAGCTTTCCAAAATCTCTCTAACAACAGAGTTGCTTCTTCTAGCCCAGATCCAGGAGCCATTCCTAATCACAGAAGCCACTTTGGAATGTTAAGTCCTGAGGAGATTACTATCCATATGTTTTAAGAGGACCCGGGTGATGCCAATTATCAAGCCACGAAAAGGTGCCTTGACCATTACCAATGTTGAACTTTATCCATGGTTGAACCAAATTCCTCAGACCAAAAATCTTTCTGATTGTCCTAGATGCAAGAGCTGGGATAGTCATAGACCACATACACTGGTCCTCGATGATATAAACATGGACCCATTTTGTCCATAGGGTGATTGCCTTCTTTTCAATGGCCCATAAGAGCCTAGACATTGCAACCTTCTTCCAATCCTTAAGGACCATAAGACCACAACCTCCTTTTACCTTTGGGGCACATACAGAGCTCCATCCAATCTTGGCACAATTTGTTTTAAGCTCAGGCCCTGACCAAAAGGAAGACCTCAACACAGCCTCAATACTCTTCAAGACCTTTTGGGGAAGTATGAACATCTAACTCCAATAAACCTGGGTAGTAAAAAGAACATAGCTAGTGAGCTGAGATCTGCCCCCATAAGAAATTAATCTATTGGTCCATGAGTGAACTCTGTTCAGGATTGTATCAACAAGCAACTTATAGTCAACTGAATGCAATCTAGTAGTTATCAAAGGCACCCCCAATTACCTCATTGGAAACACCCCCCATCTGAAACAGGCAAGATATTATGCGAACAAGCTTTATCCACTTCTCAGACCCTTACTAACAAATAATACTTTTATCTAGATTAGGCATAAGTTTGGAGTATAGATAAAAGTCATCTAGCATTCCATTCAGCAATTGAAAAGAATGCTGGTCAGCTCGACAAAGGATAAAACTAATCCTCCCCATGTCAGTCCCGCATATCTTCTAATATAATTTTTTTTTGATAAGTAATCATCTAATATACTTGAAAGTTCAAAAAACTTGTCCAACCCCTAATCATGCACCTCCTTACTAAGAGAAGTATCCCGGACCACTCTCTCCCCATCCATCTTAAGGTAATCCGCCACTGCCGCTCTCCGATCCGCCGCCAACGGAAATATAGAAGGATGAACATCCCGCATCCTCTCACCACTACAGCAAACATGCTCCCAAAATTTCACCCTTCTCGCTGTCCCCACCTACCAACCAGTTTCTATTTAGAAGCAAATTCATTTACAATTTGTGAGGACAGTGTTTGAAATTCAATGGTATGGGCTTCAACTGCCACGAAGAATTTCAATGTGAATTGGTTCTTTGAAATTCTTCGTGGCCTGTCCATACACTCCCTTAATGTCTGTGACTTAAATTTCTCTTTGGTAATTGTGTAGAATGCATTTATTACTGGTCAAGTTACCTTGTTGGAAACTCAAAAATTAAGTTAACATTGTTCAATTATGCTTTTTCTACTTTATGAGAAGCTACATTTAAGCAGTAATTGGACTTTCAATGATGAGTTATTTGTTGAATTATGACTCTTCTTCTGACTTTTAGTATATGTTATTATTATGCAGTGGCTGCTGATGGCAACGAACCAGTGCAGATTAAGTTGCATAAATCCTTGAGGCTTTGGGCATTCTATGTTGATTTAGAGGAAAGCCTTGGAACTTTAGAGTCAACTCGTGCGGTTTACGAAAGGATATTGGATCTAAGAATAGCCACACCACAAATCATAATTAACTATGCTATGCTTTTGGAGGTAAGAATATGCTTTCTATTGTCTTTCTAATATTGTTCTTGTTTGCGTGGGTGGAGAGCTAATGCATTTTTTGATTGGATGTTCCAGGAACACAAATATTTTGAGGATGCCTTCAAGGTTTATGAAAGAGGCGTCAAGATTTTTAAATATCCACATGTTAAGGACATATGGGTCACTTATCTTTCCAAGTTTGTTAAAAGATATGGGAAATCAAAATTGGAACGTGCGCGAGAGCTGTTTGAGCATGCTGTTGAAGTGGTATGTTTTTTTTAGCCTCTTTATCCTTTTATAATAATCCATCCACTACTTGTGTTTTTATTTATTTCCGAAAAGTAATCTGATAGTGATAGGTGATAAGTTATGCTCTGTATTTGGACATTGTCGGTGGAGGCTGAACTGTACATGAGAAATCCGCTGCAGTTAAAAGTTTGCTGGAAAACTTCTGTCAGCAGTCTGATTCAATGCTTATGAGGGTTAAAACACAGTCTGATATTAGCATATGTATTTACTACTTACCTTGCAAGCAATCATCAATTAATGGTGCACTTTCCGTAGGCATTTTGCGAAAGTTACATGATCCAAAAGCTTAGTATGAAATTCAATCATCATTTAAGGTTCATTTGACATACACCTGAGTCCCTGACTAGTAGCCTTGCACATTGAATGTGTAGTTAATGCTAGCGGACCCTTCTTCTATGTGTTCCTGTTGCCACTGTGGCTCTTCCTCTGCTTGGCTTCCTGAATTATTTTCTGTCCTGATTTAAGTTATCTTTCTGATTTGTGGGCGAGTGGCTGACGTCAGTATATGTTCTTAGCCAAATTGTAGTCTAGGTTGTCAAGCAAAAAAAAGGGGCTTTCCCACTAGTGTAATAAGACGGTCAAAAGCAAAGAAACATTATTTAGGTTATGGGAGGTGGTTTTCAACTTCCTTGCATTTAATAACCACCCCAAGTGGTTGCAGGAGATGGGCTTTTTTCCGCATTAAACCGATGAATAGTTTGTTTTTGTAGGGCAAAGATGAGTTTCTTGATTATCTTTTACAAACCGTACCGACTTATGATTTACTGATTGTGTTCATAATATATTCCCTTTAGTGTGCATACTTTTTGAACATGGTTCAAAACAGAAAGTAATGTTTTGTTTTATACCCTCACCTTCTCGAGGATACCTAAAATTGTACTAAATACCGAAGTATTGGGGGCGTGCCTTTTAGGCTAGGTTACATGTGGATGTGCCTTTCAGGGTCAATTACCTTACACAGAAGCATTTATTGTCTTTCGATACGGAGTATGTGAAAAGTTAACATCATTTTCTTCTACCTGTGATGTTTTTTCTCCTTGCCCTTTCTTTCTCACAAAAATATTGTTGGTCCTTCATTGAGATATCCAAAGTTCTTTCATATCAGATCAGAGGTTTTAGAAGTCCACCTCGTGGAGTTGGTAAGGGTAGATCTTCCGAGAGGTTGGTTTTTATGTTTTTCCCGCTTGACATCTCCCACCCAAAATCGGGCGGGGAAGCAATAATTAGCTTCACTGTGTAAGCGTTTTAGTGTTATTTTACCTTTTAAAATATGATTAACGGTTAAGTGGAATACTCCAATCTAGTCAGTCTATTTCGGGGAAATACTTTGAATTGGTGTATATGAAACAAATGGGTTGCAATCCAATTACCCATCCATTTGCGGCAACCTCCGATCCTGGTGGGATTGGAATAGTTGTGGTTTTGTGTGATGTGTTGATGAATGTGGCTGTGGAGTTTCCAACCTTCAACCAATCAGTGTTCTAAATACAAGAAATTAATCGGCGATTAATCGCTGGCAGGGCCTATCCGATTAGATATTAATCGCCGATTACTAATTAATATGCACCGATTACTCGTCGCTCGAAGGTGGCCGACCGCCCGACTAGCGCCCAACTACTTTTAGAACATTGCAACCAATATTGAGCTCCTCATTAGTTAAAGTTTTTCCCTTTCAGAAAACTTATTTTGTGAGAAACTTTTCCAACAGTGTACTATGTATTATCACAAATGCTGTGTTATGCATCCATGTCATGGCTGTAAATTACATGAGCTATTATTTATCGCCCGGAAAACTTATCATAAGAAAAAGTAAATTGCAATTAATTTGCTATGCGGAACCAACCTACATGTGCTGACAAAATATCCACAATGGAGTTGGGTTGAGAATTGAGTCACTGGTTGTGGTTTTGAGGTACTGGTTGTCAGGCCAAACGGAAGGAAAGATTGCCAATGTTAGATAAAAAGTCAGCCATACCATGCCTACCTAGGCGGGATTGTTAAGGATGTATGCAGGATTGTTAAGGATGAATGATCTTATTCGAAATCCAAATTCAAGAATTGTGGTTGATTATCTTTATTTGATCAGAAGGTGTTTGGTTGATTGTTGAAGGGGAGGCATAGGAAAATAATTTTTGCACTCTATTTTTTGTAGATGCACTCCAAAATTTATCTTTTGGTGCGCTTTGAAAACTGTATTATGTATAATATTAAGAATTAAAAGACGAATTTTAGAGTGCATTTATAAAAAAGTGGAAATTCAAAAATTATTTCCCTAAGGCATATTCTCTCCTTCCCCTATCATTATATTATCTTCTTCCCCTATCATAAGGTGTTGTTTGATTGTCAGTTGTTGCGCCCTCCCGTAACTTCAGATGTCGGAGAAACCATGGATTAGTGTTGAGACGAGAAACCATAAGCTTAGGGATTATTGTTGAGATGAGAAACTTAGGCTTGGCAGTGTGGGGTTTATTTTTCAGAGTTTGCTGTCAACATTCGGAATTGGTTAGAAAGCCTATGGAACTTGCTTGGGTTTGCAATTATGGATGAAAATCTCTTCTAATGGCTGAAGGAAAATTTTGGTGCAAACAACAATTAAACATGCATTTTTTTCTCATCGTTCTTGAAGCATGAACTGTGAAAAGTACATTTCTTTTGTCTCTTTGGTTTTGTTGTTGAAACAATTTTCTCAAAAGTTTTTTTTTGTGTGTGGTAAATTAACCCTTTATTAAGCAACCAAACCAAAGACAAGTGGAGATCCTCACCAATTACATCTAACTTACCTTCCCCCACTTAACTAGGGAGTGGAGCACAACAAAATCAAACAACTTTATACTTACAAAGAACTAAGAATTCTGGAACTAAGATTCCAGGTTTTAACTAAAAGTCTATTAGCATCAGCTCTGACTTCTTCGATAATCATAGCACCCAACACAGAGGCACCCATATGCAGGCCTTGAAACTGTCTTTTATTTCTCTCTCCATATCCCGTAAATAGCAGCAGCCATTGAAAGTTTTTAAACTCCGTGGGAACAAGAGTCTAGATCTGTGGGAACAAGCCCAATCTAGCTCACTAGACAGACCACCACAAGGACGAACCACGTTATTCTTCAACAAGAGCATCTTCCACACCTCCCGAGAGTATTGACACTCAGAGAACAAATGCTTGTGAGACTCATCTGACAGCTGACACAACAGACATCTTGTATCAACTACCACCCCCCATTTAGACAATCTATCCTTGGTAGATTATCTGCTAAGGAAAACCAACCATTCAATAAAAGCCCACTGTGGGACATTGCAAGTGAACCACACACATTTTGCCCTAGGAACTACTGGAAAGGTCTCCCTCATAGCTTGCCAAGCTGATCTAGCTGAATACACCCCAGATTTAGAAAGAGTCCATCGCACAAAATCTTGAACTGATGGATGAGGGGCCAATGAAGAATCAGTTTGCACAATAATTTCTCGAAAGTTAAAAGAGGTCTTCTTTTAATTTTGTATTTGTGTGGGAACTCTAGGTTTGATTAGGAATTACGCCGTCTGCTTTTTTTTTAAGGTAGGTTTATGCAATATCACAAATCAAAGACACATGCCGTGTCAAAATGGACAAAGATAGTGGTTTAAGAGTTTATATGAATAAAAAAATTATAACAAATAATTTGTGGGAATTGCTATATGGCGCAGACATTCTGTGGACGCGTGCTTGATTTTGAGGGAAAAATAAAATAAAAGATGCACCATATTAGATCCTTCATTAGTTGAGGTGGCTAAAAGTAACGTCGGGTTGTTGGTTTAGGTTGCAACCAATTGCGGGAGCATGTGCCTTTAGGCACGGGCATTCACTAGTCATAGAATATGAAGTGTACTGTTAAGACATAGTTACAGGGTCAAGTAAAAATCTGATGAAGTATAAGTCAGTGAAATCACTAGGTAGGTCGTGCCACTAAACGATCCAGGATCAGTATGATCTCACTGTTTAATGTCCCGGACTCCTATTGATTTGCGATCACTTAAGTTGCCTACTGCTCCCACTGTTTAATGTCCTGGACTCCTGTTGATTTGCGAACGTTAATGTGTTCTTATAGGAGAAGGTGATTTTTTTTGTTGAGTTACTTTATTATCCAGAATTTTGTGTTTTGTTTCAACGGTGATGCTCGGGTTATCTCTCTTTCTCTCGGTTACATGTACCAGGGTACGAGTAATGGGCGACTACATGGCTAAGTGTTGAATTTCTAAAGTTCATCTCATGGACATGGGACATGCTAATATATTCATGTTCCGTTGTATGTTGCTTTTATTTTCTTATTTTTCTAGGATGATGGTGTTTTCAGGGTGCCTTACAGTACTTTGTGCATAATATAGGAGCTGTCAGTGTTCTAAAACTCGGAAATACTCGGCGAGTACTCGGTACTCGGTGCCTAGCCGAGGAGAGTTAGGGGTGGGAATTACTCGGCTAGCCGATTACTCTGCATTACTCGGCGAGTACCGATTACTCGGTAAAACGAGATTACTCGGAAGTGGGGAGAAAATTAAAAAAAACCGAAAAATGGGGTAAAATACATAATATGTTAAATTTGAAGGGTCATTAGTGTAATTTCAGTATAGTTTTATACTTACCCTAATAGAGTAAACACGCCAATCAAGCTACTGCTGCTGTTCGAAGCGACTGCTGCTGTTCCTCTCCTTCTTCGAGCTGCTGCTTCTTTTCCGACGAGACTGCTGTTCCGACGACACCACCAATCAAGTAATTGACTATTAATTTCGTACTTGGTTTCATTTGGTTTGAACGTTAAACTTTGTAATGGACTAGTAATTTTGTACTTGGTTTGAACTATGAAAACTTCTCATTATGCATTATGAAGATCATTTGGGGAACATATAAAAAAAAATCCAAGTAGTTTCTACTCGCCGAGTAATTGCCGAGTACTCGGCCTCCAAGGTACAAGGTGGCCGGCCGAGTGAGTACCGAGTACCGAGTTTTAGAACATTGGGAGCTGTATGAGTTGTTCACGGTAAATTCCAATCATAAAATATGTTTTTTTTGGTAAATGTCCTACTAGACATGTTGGACACAGATTCCATACCTTTGTCTTGGTGTCTAGTGTTGGACACGGCCACCTAATACATTTGGAAGAGTTCATTAAGCATAGCTATTTCTTATTTACCTTCAAGTATCAGGAATTTTTAATAATGCTAACTTCGTAATTTCCTTGACCTTATTGTGCGTCAGACCCCAGCTGAATCTGTGAAGCCATTGTACCTTCAATATGCTAAATTAGAGGAGGATTATGGTCTTGCAAAGCGAGCAATGAAGGTTTATGACCAATCTACAAAGGCGGTTCCGCCCCATGAGAAATTGAGCATGTACGAGATCTACATAGCTCGTGCCGCTGAGATATTCGGTGTTCCAAGAACAAGGGAAATATACGAGCAAGCTATAGAATCTGGTCTTCCGGACAAAGATGTCAAGACCATGTGTATGAAATATGCTGAGCTGGAGAAGAGCCTTGGAGAAATAGATCGTGCTCGTGGGGTTTTCATATATGCATCTCAGTTTGCGGATCCGCGATCAGATCCTGATATATGGAACAAATGGAACGATTTTGAGGTGAACCATGGTAATGAAGACACCTTCCGAGAAATGCTAAGAATTAAAAGGAGTGTTTCTGCAAGTTATAGCCAGGTAGGTTTCATGTTCTTACATTCTATTGGTCTTTTCCCTGTATCCTTTATTTGTGGTGAGGGACTTGTCTTCTTTTTTCTTTGATATTAAATAAAATTTTGTTGAAAAGGCATCGAGGGGATGCCACCCATGTACAAAAGAAAGCGAGAAATAAAAAAGTAAAGGCCAACGTAAAAAAGGACCTATACACCCATGTACATAAGTATTGTGTTTCCGAGATTTGCTTCTTGTGTCAAAAACTATATCAGCCTGATTTCTGGATTAAATTTTAGTTTCATCAAAACACTGGATTGTCTACAAGAGATCAAATAAACAAGTTTGGGATTATGTTAATGGAATCATGATCAGTTCTCTAAAGGATTTTGCAACATGAGCTTTGTTCTGGTTATAGTGCCTTAGAGCATTTCCAGTGGTGTAGCCTTTGAATGTAGCAGTCCTAAAATAGCACAATCCAACCAGAACTCTTGCTCAAGCACATTATAGTATAGGTTGTGCTAAAATGGCATAGCTCTATTTTCTGTGACATCTTAGATAGCACAGTGCTATCTTAGACTACACCCTTTTAAATAGCACTTTAGAATTTAGATCCTACATTAGTGGAGCAGGCCGTAGCAATGTATAAAGTGCATTTTTTGGGTCCTAAATAGCACAAAATGTAGATCACTACTGGAGATGCTCTATATCACTCTGTATGTTATTTCTTAATAACTACAATCTTAGCATGCACAAAAACTTTTTTTCCAAGATTAATATGCATATTCCCCCTGCTTTATTTTGTGATTCTAGAATTTTGTAGTTAGTGTTTCTATGTGGTCTCTTACTTTAGTTATACTCATTTTTTGTTCACCTTCCAGACACATTTCATCCTTCCCGAGTATCTGATGCAAAAGGATAAGCAGCCAAATCTCGACGAAGCAATGGATGCACTAAAAAAAGCCGGTGTTCCAGAAGACGAAATGGCTGCTCTAGAGAAGCAATTATTGCCTGATGCCGGTAAAACTGCTACCAAAGATAGTAACAGGAAAGTAGTGGGTTTTGTGAGCGCGGGAGTGGAGTCTCAGACTGAAGGAGGATTAAAAGTTGCTGCAAATCACGAGGACATTGAGCTACCGGAAGAGAGTGACTCGGAAGATGATGAGAGAGTTGAGATTGCACAAAAAGATGTTCCCTCTGCCGTTTTTGGTGGTTTAGTTAGGAAGCGGGAAGAGGGTGACAATAATGATGGCAATGGAGATGATCGCGCTGCTACTAAAGATACAGATGATGGGGCCCGTCTCGGCGCACTTGAGAGAATAAAAAGACAAAGGCGAGGAGCAATGGTTTGAAAACACTTCACACAGATGATTTATTCATGGAAATGTACTTACTGCCAATCTTAATAGTCCGGTAAGTGGTAAAGTCTCGATGCCGTTGTCAAAAAGATTGGTTTGATGTAGTTTTCTACTCTTCTTTTTTGTCACTTGTGGCATTCTCTTTTTGGATTGGTCACTGTACTGCAGACGCATTGATGAAAGGTTTCGTTGTATATTTCTGCAATACCCTGTAGTTTTTGGCTCATTCCATTACCTTATAAGTAGAAAGAGTTCGTTGTAGATGTGAATGTTTCGGGCCTCTTTTTTTTTTTTCCAGGTTTAAGTTGGAATTTGGAGATTTTTCCACTGAAATGAATCAACTGGCCGGAATTTTGCTCTCTTTCTTTCATTGAATGTAGCTGTTTACAGTTGTGCTGATTGTTTAGCCGAGCTGAAAGCGTGTGACGTGTTGCAATGTCATTGGTTGGTGATGAATCAGGGCTTCATGACTGCCCAATCAAATGGTGGCCCTCATCGGTATTGGACAGGTCCAAGTCGAAGAGCTTTTGATTAACCTGAAGAATGAAAAGATTTCAAATTTTCTCAATGGAGCATCATCCATGGTCCGTCCCACTTTTGAAGATTCTTTGCTAGGAAACAAGATGGTGGAGATGTTGGCCATTCATCCAACTCCAAAAGAGACACGGGTGAGTATATACGTGCTGACCTAATTTTTTTCGTGTGTTTCTAAACACTGCCAAGCTACATGCATATGTCGACTAATACTCTTCCGCACTAGGTATTTTTGTGGGGTTCATGACTGAATGTGTGGACTCGTGTCATGACTCACACGAATATTCGTGGTGTTGCTACTCTTATGTACTCAAAATCATGAAGCACGATGTTTTGTGCTTAAAGCGACTGCCATGTGAACTTGGTGGTGTAATGATTGTGATGGTGGACAATGGACACTGCTAGTCTGGGAGTGATAATTGTCGACAAGAAACGGGGGAAATGCAACATAGAAAGGGACCCAAATTCCACCTTCGAATTCCACCTTCCGAAAGGGGAAAGACAATACTACCTGCAACTAAAAAGACATAAAGTTTATGTTCCATAGGATGGTAATGTGCAAAAGGCCAAAAACTAATTCTATTTGAACCGGAAATTCGAAATTAGGTAGGATTTGTGACTTGTGTGGGTGAAGTAGAACCACTCAGTGTTAATCCTTAATCTCCATAGGTACTTGAGATCCAATTGCTAGTCAAAGACAAACAAAATCTTAGAACACCCCCAGCCCGAAATGCCTGATTTGTCACAACACCTAAACAAACCCCTGCCCAAATTGCCATCCCACCGAAGAACCCGCCGTATGTTGCCGATCCCAAAAACGCCCAGAGAGACGTCAACAACCTTAGATCCCATTCTCCCGCCGCCTGCTGCACCGTTGATGACCCCAAACTCTATAGCCGCCCCCACCTTGTATCCACCGCCCAACAACCTCCCGCCACCGCCGCACCTTGTAGCCACCGCCGCACCTTGTATTCTTCCGGTTCGTATTAGTAATACCCGTTAGTCAAATATTTGAACTTTCTTCCGTTCTTCTGAAGTGTCTACTAAGATATCGCATATAACAATCAGGATTCGACCATATAAGCGTAGTGGGACACGTGCTCCCACTAGAATTTGCGGACTCTTTTTTCCCCATTCATTTCTTACTAATACACAGAGCCAAACAAATCACAACCACTTCAATTTTTATGAGGAGAGATTTGAAAGCAGTAATAACAAAATTAGCATGCAAAGCTTTCAAAAAATGGAACCCGTCGTGATGTATGGCAAAATCTTACCTTCGTAGGAGTAGTTTTTATTGGTGAATATTGTCTTCTATTGTATATTTTCTTTGTCTCAATTATTGATTGCTGTTTTCGGGGTAAATTTTCTTTGTCCCTAGCATTTCTGCAAGTCAAAAGGCTCCTCATGTGAATTCCAATATTTCTCTCCATGTTGACGGATTAAATTAAAAATTTCTGATATTACAATTTGTTCTGGGCTTTCCACCATGATAACAACATGTAAAGTAAATTTTTTTCCCCAAAATTGGCAAAAAATAAAAAGTTGAATAGGCAATATCTCATGCTCCTACTAATTTATAATTCTCAATTCACCTTTAGGTTTAGCATAATAGACACACATATAACGATCCTTTACACAAGCCATCTAATCTACTCAAAATAAATATCCAAAAAACAAATTAATCAAATAGCTTCTTTTGCCACACCTTTTATCTTTTTCAACCCCAAAACAAATAAAAAAACAAACCCTTTAATTCTAGAGTCTATGTGAGGTTTTTTTTTTTTTTTTTTTTTTCCTTCTTTTGTTTTATCCAACTATATAACCAACCCATTGAAAATTAAACCAAAAAATAAAATAAAATCCAACAAACTAATTTAAGCTGTTGACTCAATGGGCCCCGCGGTTGATCATCTCCATATACTGGTTCATTGATTCCTGCCTCTGCAACCTCATCTCGTCGTTGAACTTCTTGATGAACGCCTCGACTCGGCGGTTCAACTCGTCCTGACTCAGAGACGCCTCTTTCCGCAGCTTGCTCGAACCCGGAGTGGGATTCGCCGGCTGCGGGTCGTAGTTCGTTCGGTCCCTGAGCGTCTCCGATTTCAAGACGATCTGCGGCGGCGGAGAGTGATCGGTGGTGGTGTTGAACTGACGGCCGTGATTCTCCCACGTTTCTGACTTCTTCAGGTGCCTCGTGAGAGGCACGTGGCGGCCGTCCGTTATCGCCTTCCAGGTGGTTTCGAGCGTCTCCTGCCGCTTCGGCTTCGCCACCCTCAACGACCTCCCACCTGAAATGATGGCCACCGTTTAATTGCAAATTACTAAATTGTCCCTCACTCTGTAGAATAATACTCGAAAATGCAATGGAACTTGTTAGATGTTGAACATTGACGAGAATAAATTATTCACAAAAAACGCTCAATTTTACTTGTTCAAAAATATTATGAACGATTTAGATTTAAAGACATTCTATTGGACGGCTGACCAAGATTGAGCTTAGTAATACCTATTCTCAACATTGACATGATTTTTTGTAGGCTTTTTAATTCAAATCTTTTTCAAATTTAAACAATGCACTTATCAAGACACAAAAGTGTACAAATTCGGCACGCTGAAGGCATTTAAATTTTACGAAAATCCTATATGTACAGATAAAAAATGTAGGGAAATTGTACCGACGGCCGCGCGCAGTCGTCTCCGGCCACCGGACGGCCGATCCGAGCCGTCCAAATTTTTTTTAAAAAAAAACCGAGGATATACACGAAAAATAGAGTGTTTAGATCAAGCACCCTACACACATTGGATGCCGTTGATTCCCACGTTGGGCCCCTCGGTTTTTTTTTTAAAAATTTTTGGACTGCTCGGATCGACCGTCCGGTGGCTGGAGGCGGCCGTCGATATACCGTCGGTGGAAATAGCACCACTCTAAATTTTATTAGTATTTCGTAGGGACCATCATATGTTATCTGTGCACACAGGCTTGTGAAAACAAACATTCTCTTTAAATTTGGCAACTTTTTAATGTTTTATTATTTTGATAACCAGGTGTTTGTTGACTAATTTTGGGAGATCACAAATCCACCGTACGCTAGCGGAGGCTCCATTTGAAGTTGGAGCATATGCGCTATATTGATTGCCCCCAAATAGTTGAACATAAGGCTTTAGAAGGGTGCAAACCTCTACCGGTGCCAACTCCTTAGATTTTTGTGTCTTATTTAACTCATCCTAAAAATTAAACAAATAGAATTATTCAGAAAAAATAGGGAGAAAAAAATGCGATGGTCATAATGCGGTGTCAGTAGCATTGATCGTTGAATTAGTGGAGCATAACATACTTATGAATTCGTCAATTCGGCTTTCTACCGTCCAAAGACAATTTGCTTATTCCTAATCATGTAAAACGTGTTTTTAAATGTTCAAATTTGTTAAAAGTATTTTAACCTGCATAGGATTTTTACAATTTGAACCATTATTTGTCGATATGAACAGTCGAGAAGTCGAGATTCAACTGCACCGACGTCCCTCCCATCCAACTGCTAAAGAACCGGATGCTTAAATATTGGAGAATTAAATAAGAAAATCCACTTTGTTCAAACAAAATAAATAAATAAATCTTACCTTCAGGACTGGCTTTCAGCGGTTTCCGGTGAACGAACCTCGAAGAAACCAGAGGTTTCCCCGGCGACGCCAACACACACTCCGGTTGTTCAGCCTCCGCCAAGATACTCCTCTGCGGTGGCGTCCACGCGGCATCCTCACCCGCAGGTCCATCGCCATTCAATACCACTGTCTTCTCCACAACTTCGTCCTCGTACACCGCCGGCGACTCGCCGACGCCGAACTCTAGCGGGGTCGAGACGGCGGAGTATCCTGAGTGCACCAGATCCGACGGCGGAGGCTTCGACTCGACCGCCGACGGCTCCGACTGTGTCCTGCCGTCGTCGGGCTTGTGGTGGTGGAACCGCGAAGTGGCGGCGATGATGATGATGATGCCGTTGACGACGAAGTAGAGGTACGGAGGCCTCAACAAGGAAACTATAGTGGACCAAACGAGAGGGATTTGGTGGAGTACGAAGTGGGTTATCAATGGAACAGAGAGGTTCATCAAAAAAGCTACGGATGCGACGCCGGTCGAAATGAACAGAAATTTCAGAGACAGAACCCAAGTGCTCGAAATCGCCATTTTTTTCCAACCGGCGAATCTTCTTCTTACCTTTATCGGCGAGAGAGAGAGAGAGAGGGGAAATGTGCTGATGCGGTTTTACACTTTTCAGGGGGAGAATCTGGAGATGCGGTATATATAAGCAAAAATCATACTCCACTATATAAAGAGCAGAGGAGGGGACACGGTTTGTGGGTTGTGATGAGATGTGGACCGTCCGATTAAGGGTAAAATGTGGGCCGTCCGCTTTTTCTATTTTTATTTTGAGTACACTAGTGAATGTGAATTCCATTGGGCACTTATTAAAGAGTCAAGGTCCGGTTAAATAATAGTGATAGATAGATGTAATTTGTAAGGAGATAGGGATTGGGATTAGATTGATAATGAGAAGGGATTGATAACGAATATATTTGTTTAGGATGAGATTAGATTGATAGAAGAAATTGATAATGAGAAGAGATTGAGATTGGACTTTGAATATCAAGTCCCAATGGAGTAATAGTCCGGAAATTTTTTGGTTACCAAATAAGGGCTTGATAGTCCCTTAGGATTGATAATCTAATCCCAAGAGGTAAGAGTTTTATCAAATGAGGCCTAAGAATATATGAGTGGACACATGTGTTTTTTTTTCCCCTATGGTATGTGGTGGTCGGGTTAGTTTACGTATGCCTCAATTAATTTCTTTTTTGATCTAGTTGAAGGAAGGTCGACCACGCTGGGATTAGGAAATTCACAAAAAAGAACTCTCATGAGGTCTAATCCCAAGAATAAAACCATGCTAAGCTATGTGGAGAGCAAACTTATCAACCAACCGGATTAACCCATGGGGTTGTGCATACATGTGTTTGTCATCGGGCCAAGTAAGACATGAAATATCTACGTCGTTTGGCTTCAATACCTAGTGCTAGCGTGGGTAAACAGAATTGCCGCAAAATGTGAAGGAACAAATGTAAAGTAATAGAAAGAGAAATCTTTTGTAAATCTCTTAATTCTGACGTGGATGATTCGCTTTTGATCGGATCGAAGAAGGAAATAATTGAGATGCGTATGAACTAACCTGGACATCCTCTGAAGTTACTAAAATGACACCCATTTTATTGATTGAAAAGCACAAACAAAGAAGAGGGAACAGGGAAATCAAAGCCTGGTATTTTTACCCCGAAAGTGGGTTGTGATTGCATATTACCACTCCACCTTCTAGTTAAGGAAATTGACCGCAAAGGTGCCACCTTTTCATTTTGTTTGAGTAAATTTACAAAGCCATCCTTTAATTTTTTTTTTCTTTTATAAAAAACGTACGTATCCCTTTAGTTAATCATTAGCATATGCAAACAGTATAAATTTGAAAGTTTTCTTTTCATGAAAATATATTAGGTTATGAATGAAATCTAACTAATTGGTATGTCTCAACAAATTACGGTAAACCATATATATATTTTTTCATTCATATTTCTTCTTCGTCTTCTTTCTTTTTTGGAATTCCCATGCCCCGTTTTTTCTTTTGGGTATAGTAAAATTTTATGAATCTAGTATTTCTAAATGAATGGTGCCAATGAAATTGCGAGTTCACTAATTCCACTATAGGTCAAAATTAAGACTCAATATTCTTCATCGATTTGTCTTAGCTTAATCTATTTGTAATCTTCTTCTTTTTTTGTACAGCATAAGGTATGAATTTTGTATTCTGTTTGTCGTTATTTATTTGTCTTTATTTTACAATTTGCCCCACTACTTGAGTCAATAAATAATCATTTTTTTGCCGTTTCTTTACATATTTATTTACCCACGCAATCAAAAAGTCTCAAATAGTTGTTGCGGACAAATTGTTTTTTTAATTAGAATTGGTATGAAAGTGTCAATTTTATTAACAAACGAGTATGCTGTCAATAGAAAGACCTTTTTTCAAATTGCTAGTAATAGTAGTATTCTTTCTAAAGGGTATGCTTACTGGAGTACAATAAAAGGGTATATATATGTCATATCGAGGCCAAAAATTTACTAGTATCTTAATTGAAGGACTTGAGTAAATAATTAATTGAAGCGTTCCATAAACTTCGTTCACACGGGCTGAAATCTTCCTAGGTACAGGATCCTGGGAGTATTAAAATTGGGTTGAAACAGAATTAAATACTCCGCAGATAAGGTGTCAGAGAACATTTTGAATTTATAAGATGAGAGAAACCCGCAACGGTAACATAAAAAGTGACCGTTAGCAGTGGAAGCTGTCGCAGGAATAGGATCCTGAAGCGCGGGTCCAGTGGCCGCTGGTGGCTGGCTGGTTGGCTCGAGTGCAGAAAGAGCTTTGTGGTGGAACCCACTAACCGACCACATGCCCTTTTTTTGTAATGCCCATTTTCTAAAGCTATTTCTTCTTCTTCTTCTTCCTATTTTGAACTGTAAAGCAATTCTTCTTTAATGATGAGAAGAAACTACTACTATCGAAGCTATTGGAAATTTTGTTGTGCAGCACACACTAAGGTAGCTGATCCGACCATCCATTTTGAGTCTTTGACGCCGACGACTCGTATTTAATCCGAACTTCTATTGATCTGAACCATTTATAGTTGAAATGAACCGGCCGATTCGACTACCCTATATAGCATTGTCGGGCAACCTGCCCTATAATATTCCCTTGTCTGGATGCCCCACACTGGAGAAAAGCATATATAATGAGAGTTTGCAGGACTGGTCCTACAAATTGATCAAATCAAGCTTCTTGTTCTTTTTCTTATTCATTTGCATTGTATTTTTTAGAAGAGTAGCCTATCAATATTTGAGGATTATAATATTGACCACAAGAGTTTTAAAATATTACTACTTCCGACCCACATTACTTGTTCAACACGGGAAATTCAACTTTTGAAGGGACACACAATCAATGCATGTCCTCATATGAAGTTTAAATTAGATTTATATACCTCTTATCCTCTACATCTGAAACTACTTTACATCATTAGAAAATTTTAAAATCAGCCCAATGGGCTAACAATAATAGTGTGTGAATGTGTATTAAAGGGCCTAAATAATAAATAAAAATACATATTTTTCTTGTCTTATAGTGTGCTTATAGTGAGCCTAGTGGACTGATAATAGCAAGACTGTACATCATTTATGAGGGTTAATTTGTGTAATTTATACACTTTTTTTTTTATTTTTTAAAAAGGACAAACATTTTGGGAATTGGGCAAGGAATATGACATGGAGGGGATTATTATTATTTACATTGGAAGCACGTTAAACAGAGGCACTTCTTCCTTAATAATAAAAAATCACAGTGTCGTTTTCCCTATCCACCCCCAAACCCACTCAGATTCAGAAGCAGTTGTGGATATGGGTTCGATTGTCTATTTGAAATTTGGAAATGAGCATCAAATTTTACTATAAGATCTATTTGTTCGACAGTACATTTGTTTCTACTGTTACTTCATATATAGTAGATTTTGAATTCTTTTTCTAGTAAAATAGATTTAATCACAACAATCTCACCATTTTATTTTTCAACTTATAGGAACGATTTAATCAATCAACTAATATGTTTTGCCAATATGCTTGTATTACACGTAAAGAAAAGGCACTAAAACTCAAGACGTTCATAGAGAGGATACATGGGGACAAGCCAAGAGGCCCATTCCTCAAGAAAAAGCAAGAGACTAGGCCAACCGAACAAAGAAAAAAAAAACCCTCACCTTCGGCTTCTGGCCTGTTCACATTTGATGGAAAAACAAAGAAAAGTACGAGAATGTCTGACTTTTTTTCCGTATTCGTTATATGTTTAATTCTCTAACTTTTCTACTTGAATTAATTGTCTGCCAAAACTTATTATGCAAATTTTTTTTTTTGCAAGAATACTATCTTTTTTTTTATCCTAGTTTCGTAGACAATCAAACTACTTAAATTTTTACTTTCTCAAAATAGATTATCAAATGAACGAATAAAAGAAAAATACATTTTGTTTTCCTTTATTGCTTCACTCCATTCAAATTTTTCCGAGAATAAATTTTGCCTATCAATATCTTGACAAATGAGCGGAGCTTAAGGAAAATAGGTACCCCAGACAGCATAACAAAATTGGAGCCATGTCACCATTTGCCCTCCTCTACCTTGGTACCTCAGAGCAATACTAGTGACACATTTACTTTTGGATGATGCTATGGTGTCCCCGGTTATTTTGGGGACACCATAATTTTTGACATGACTTCACCATTATAAACATAATTAAAACCCATTACAAGCATAACCGAATCCAAACAAGATATAACCAAGAAATATTCAAAAAACCAACCAAGGCATAATCAAACCCAACCAATGCATAACAAATAAGTTATGCTTTGCTATGGTTCTGTTATCCTCATAATGGTTTTGGTTATGCTCATAATACGTTTTGGTTAAACTCATAATAGTTTTGTTATGCCAAAAGTTACGGTGTCCCCAAAATGACCGGAGACATCGAAGTCATTCCCTTTACTTTTACATTTATCCTTCATTTTTGGCATAACTTCACCATTATGAGCATAACTAAAACCCATTACAAGCATAACAAAACCCAAACAAGGCATAACCAAGGAATATCCAAAAAACCAATCAAGGCATAACCAAACCCAATCAAGGTATAACAATTAAGTTATGTCTTGTAATGGTTCTGCTATGTTTATAATGGTTTTGGTTATACTCATAATAGATTTTAGTTACACTCATAGTGGTTTTGTTATGCCAAAAGTTACGGTATCCCCAAAATGACCGGGGACACCGAAGTCATTCCCTTTATCCTTTAGGGAATGACTTCGGTGTCCCCGGTCATTTTGGAAACACCGTAACTTTTGGCATAACAAAACCATTATAAACATAACCAAAATCCATTACAAACATAACAAAATCATAACAAGGCATAACAAAATCTATTATAAACATAACTTGTTTGTTATGCCTTGGTTGGATTTGATTATACTTTTGTTAGTTTTTTGGATATTCCCTAGTTAAGCCTTGTTTGAGTCTTGTTATGCATGTAATGGGTTTTAGTTATGCTTATAATGGTGAAATTATGCCAAAAATTACGGTATTTCCAAAATGACCGGGGACACCATAGCATCATCCCTTATCTTTATACGACCGGAGACACCGAAGTCATTCCTTTCAAATTATGGTGAAACTTACATAACTATTTAAAGAGTCTTTCCGTCGATATAAGAATAGATGTCGAAAAAAAATGCTTACATTGTACAACTATAAGGACTGCGTTATTTTGTCCACCATAGTTTTTTTTTCTTGTGAGAAAACTCAAATGTCCGGGCCAGTTTATTCGCACCCTGACAAATTTTGATAAAGCAATCCCACCATTCACCAATCGTGTCCCAAAAAAAGTCAGAGCAAAAGGTTTGAATTGACAGCACGTAAGTGATTTCAAATAAACATGAGACTTTAAGATAAAGCAAATTCCTGATCTGAAGCATTGATCATCAGACAAACAGGGTAGGGTTAATTTGTCCACCAATGTTAGGTGCCACATGTTCGGGGCACCTTACACTATTTGTTGATTATACTAGCTATCAAGTCCACTTCTCATCATTACAAAGCGACTTTTTGGGTCCTTTAACATGCCGCAAGGTAAGGGTCTCGAAATCTTATCCCGTTACCTGCAGTGCAGTTAGTCCACCTGTCATGTGACGTTCTCACTTGATTAATTAGTTCACCTGTCCCCATATCTCAGGTGTCGGAATTAAGCTAGTCCACATTTCTAATTACTGCTCTCTCCGTCCTAATTTATTTGTTCCAATTTTATTATAACTGTATTAAAAAATTAATTATATCTTTAAAGTGGTAATAAATTTTACGGAAAGTCTATGGTTCCCGACCCAAAATCTCGATCAGAATCCCGACGTCTCAGCGGTCACACTCCGGTCACCGGATGGCCAATCCGAACCGTCCAAAAATTCTACAAAAAAAAACCGAGTGGGGCATTGCGGGAACAAACGGCATTTGATGTGTGTAGATGGCCGATCCAAATAATCCAGTTTTGTGTTTGAATTGGCCACCTACACATGTTGGATGTCGTTGATTCCCATGTGGCCCCACTCAATTTTTTTTTATAGAATTTTTGGACGGCTCGGATCAGCCATCCGGTGGCCGGAGTGGGCCCGGTAGGGAGTCGGAATTCCTCCCGTAGGGAATTGTAGCACCACTGTAAATTTTATACAGTATCTAATATGGATTTTGTTTGATAAATCTCTATTTATTCTATAATTCAATATTTTCGAAATCACCTAAAATATTATAAATTATATATTTTCGAAATTACCCAAAATATTATAAATTATAAGATATAATTAATTAAAAAATGACACAAACTCTAAAAAATGACAAATAAATAAGGACAGAGGGAGGACTTACTTTCTTTGGAGCTTTCAGGGAACTTTCTAATTGCCTTGTTTATAATGCCTTATCTCTGGTATGAACGAACTATGCAAATTAAACTCTACGCATTGACTTGTAGTACATATCAGATCAGTCGGTCCAATTGTCCAAGAAGATAAAAGGACAAGCATTATTGTGAAGCTTCCGCAGTTGGGCTGGCCGAAGATTTGGATAATGGGTCTGGGCCCCATTAAAAGGGTAGACCGTTAGAACTTTTCAACTCCCCAAATAACTACCACTCCACCGTGATTGGTGCAAGCAAGGGTGGTCTCAAAAAAATACTACGGGTAAACCATTTGATGTACACCAACCTTCTACCGGATTGTGTGCGACTCACCTCGTTGTTCTACAAAAATGATCGGAGCCGTTCAATTTGTTTAAAACATGCTTTTAGCAGGTATTTTCTTTTTTAAAAAAAATTAGGTCATTCGAATATTGATTATAAGAGCTCGATCGATTTTCGTCCTGTCTTTGAATTCGCAAGAACAAAAATGGATCAGGCCCTCATCGATGTTCGAACGAGTCGTTAAACATTTGTATAGGCTCGTTAAATAAATTAGCCATGCTCGGCTCGCTTAGGGCTCGACAAGCCGAGCTCATGTTTTGGACTCGTTTGGTAAATGAACTGAGCTCAAATACTACGAAGCTGGGATCGTCAGTCGTTTGCACCGGTATTAAGATAGATTCATAGCTCAAATACTACAAAGCTCGGATCTTTAGTCGTTTGCACCGGTATTAACAGAAAGATAAACTTTTGGATGAGCCCTTTCACATGCTCGGAAACCCAGGGGTGGGTTCCACATTCGTTAATTGTATTCTTCTTCAATTCCTTAACTGTCGAGAGGTTAATTCCTAGCTAAGCTTTGTCTTCTAACTTCTCAGCTATGGACGGTGGTACGTGGTAGCTGGAAAAATGGCCATTGCGCGCCGTGTGTTTGACTGCACAACTGATCTTTTTCTACAGTTGGTCAAGGTCTCTCTCTCTCTCTCTCTCTCTCTCTCTCTCTCTCTCTCTCTCTATATATATATATATATATATATATATATATATATATATGATTATCCATAGGGTGTAGGGCTATGGATAATGAGCACCGTCAATTTGTTAGCTGATCGCCAGATGTCGTCCAGTTACTGCATGGGGTGGGAATCTTTTCTGTGGTATATCCCTGCATGGATACATTAGTTTGATTAATAACATACAGGGATTTATTTGTCCTAATCCGCCACCACCTTTGAAGTCGTTGTTACTGTGTTCTTTCTTTCTTGTAACTTCTTTGAACCATCCCAAAATGGTGAGGTGGTTAAGTAAGCTAGTTTTGACTAGCCCTAACGTTGTGGACCCAGGAACCTTGTAGTGTAAGGGTGTTTTACAGGAGTGTAGTGGGTGATCGATTCAGCCATCGATCTATACAAAAAATTTTAACGGGTCGAATTGCGCACTACAGTTCTATAGTGAGGTATAGGTCCCCGAGTTCCCCTAACTACACTTTAAAATTGTCAATGGAATTATTATTGATAATTTGCCATCGCTAAGCTTTAACTATGGGATTAACCATACGTAGCGACACAATCATGGAAATATACTGTGTAATGGTGGATTCCGAAATTTCAATAAAAAATAACATTTATTAATCATAACTAGAAAGTTAATTTTTTTTCTCAATCAAGGTCAATGTTTTTTTGGCCTCGTAAGTATCAAATATTGCTTATTTCTAAAATGAAAAGCCAAAAATATAAAATACAACATGCACATTAGTTAAAGGTATTGAAAGATGTGCAAACAAAAAACTCCTTGTGCATCATCTTTTAAATTTATTGATACCAAATTAAATTGTAACTAATTGAAATCTTCAATTTGGTGTCAAGAATTTAAAAAATTACATATGCATGAAATTTCTTTATTGCTTATGCGAAAATCAAATGTGTTCTCCGAGTGGACCATCTTTTAGAAACGAAGAGAATATATCACATGACCTGCTAAGTTTAAAGAAAGAATTTGTGCGTCCATTAGTCCTCTATATGACTACCTCAATAAAGCATTGGCATAATATGTTTAATGGCATTAATGCTAATGTTTCGAATTTACACATCATGTAAAGTACGAAATTGTTAATTTGTTATTGTCAATTATTAAAATATCAGGGAAAGACTTTTCATTTTATAGATTCATATCAACCAGGAATATGCCTAAAAAATGGCTAGGATTTTTATCATATGACTGAAAGGTTGTTCGAAGTAATTGAGATAAGTATTTGGGGAACGACAAAAATGGATTTATTGTGTTTCTTTTATTAATTTTTTTTATTAATCTGGTGTAAAAAATTCCATGCAATGGAAATTATTTAATTTCCCCTGTCTTCCTTCTTTGTTTCAGTTATCTCCCCCTCCCCGCCCTCCCTCGTCTCAACCATATTGTGGCTTCGGCCCAGAGCATATATAAACTCTCGGACACCCTCTCTCTGCAAGGTGTTTTTCAGCAGTAGTGTGAAGTTACTCGCGGGATATCAAAAAATACCAAATCATGAACATAAAAACAGTGGAAAGCTAAAATAACCACCCCAAGATAAGATTTAGTGAAGAAAATGGGAAGCAATCTGGACAACTAGCTACTTTACCGAAAGGAAATGCCTATTAATATACAAATGAGAATGTCACATGAATATATATGAAACTGATTCTAATAAAGAAGAAAACAAATCCAGACACTATTTTCCCTGTAAATCCTGATTTTCCCTACTCACGCGATGTTTCACCGGTTGGTAAACATCCCCTGTACTAATGATGAAAGATCATAATCTCTTGATCCTGATTGAGCTGGAATATTGAATGATGGTGCTGGATTAGCCATCGAAGAAGTTGGTGCATTCCCTCTGTAGTTTGTCATTTGGCTATTTGGAGCTACTGGCCTTGTGGTATACGGGCTGCAAAACATGCCATCGTCTGAGATCTATACAGTAATTGCGATATTTTATGGCAATTCTTAATAATGCTGCGCAGACGTTCAGAACACCTGTGTCTAGAACCATCTGACGTATGCTGTCCCATAGTGCATTCACGGGAGCCGCAGGCATCGGACGACTCCAGATACTTGTCCAGATGTTTGTGTCCCTAACACTTTTTTGTGCACTCTCCAAGTATTAAATACACCCACGTTGTGTTTGGACTAATGAGTCGGGGTTAGATTCGCGAAGGGAAAAGAAAACGACAGGGAAAAGCTGTGAAAAATGAAGTATAAGGCAATTGTTCTCTCCTTTTGGTTGGGTAAAGAAAATGAGAAGAAAATGATTTATTTGTCAAACAACATTTTCATTTAATACTTATCCAAAAAAAAAAAAAAAACATTTTCATTTAATAATGACTTCAAAATGACACTGTAAAAGTAGATCTATTTCTGTTTTGCTTTTCTTTCCCTAAATGAATCCAAGATCCAAACCATAGCCTAACAGTAAATCAATGATGAAATATATAAGTGAAACATAGCATGGCTAGCTTAAAATAGAGTAGCTCTTTTCTTAAGGATTTGCCATTTTGTAAGGATTAAAGAAGAGGGTTGAACAAGAACACTGGGAGAATGGAGAGTCGTATGTTGCAGTCGGTGCATGAGAAATTGAATAATACTCATGTGATTAGTCGAAAAACCCTACGAAATAGTCTAATGGACAAATTCCAACAAATTTATGCAGAACGGGTGTTTGTATCTCTTTCTACTTCAAGGGTTAATGAAAAACGGAGGGACTCTATTAGAAGGATTCTATGTGCACAAAAGAGTATTTTATGATGTCAACAATGGATCATCAGATATTCGAATACATAAGGTTTGCACAGTAACAACCTTGCAGTTCCTGAAGTCTTTGTGCTAAATGACTTTTCTGAACAGCTATCAGACGTAAAACTTTAAGGTACTTTTAGGTCTTTGACACTGCCGGCTTTCCTCATTCCACCAACTTAAGCAAGTGATATATGCAGAAATCTTCGGTGATAGTATACTCAGACATATGCTTTGTCTGAGTATCAATGAAGGAACCATGGACTATGTGCACCTAAATTGATTTGGGTCTCTAGGCCTGCCCTCTCTGATACCATTTGACTTTGATTTGGGGGCATAGTTCTACAACAAAACGTACCGGTAGCTCCTCGGTTCTTGGAGGTTTAGGGGGGCCACTGTTTCAGTGGTATTATGAGAGCAGCCACTTTGTGCATATATTGCCAAAGGTTGGGTCTGTCTCCAATCATCCCCCGCCCATACCCCCAATGATTGGGGACTAGATGAGTTATGTTGTTGTTGTTGTTGTAGGCTTGCTTTGTGTGGTTTTGATGAAAAAGTGGAAAGCTAGACCTCCCCTCCAATCAATGAACTTTGCGAAGCAACAAACATACCAATTACTAAGAACACAATGAAATATAGTGTGAGCATGGAGTATGTACCTGCTTGTTAGATAAGGAGGAGCAGCACTCCTTGTGGGAAATGAAGGTTGTAAATATCCCATCTGCCTCAAGAACATAGCAACAAGCCAACAATATAAGAGATTGCACTTTGATGGGCAAAACATCGATTTAACATTTTACGATCCTTACCTGCATATTGGTTTGTAGAGGAGCTGTAGGCATCATCTGAGAGGGGAAGCGAACACCGTTAATTGGTCCATGGTTATACATACTCCCATAATATGGTTGGGGACTTGCGAAAGACGTTGGTCCAGTAGCCACGAGAAAGGACTGTTGTTGAGCCAGAGCTGCTTGTTGTTGTTGATGGATAGAAAATGGGGACACCATAGTTGGCTGCAGACAAGCAAAAGCACACATCAAAGCTGCAGGCTATAGGCCATATTTAATTGGTCGGACTACTGGGAGGAGATACGTAATCCCCTATGATACACAATCCTTCCAGACTGATACTATATCCCCCGTAATCCTTCCAGACTAATATTATATTCCCCGTAGTGTTGTTACTCCATTTTGTGGGGGATTTTCTTCCAACAGAAAAGTAATCCCCCCACAAGTTTTGGTGTTCAAGCCCCTAATATCCAGGCCCTAGGGATTTGCAATCCAAGCCCGTGTCTAATCCAGCAAACCAAGCAGGCCCTTAAGGAATATTTGCCTTCTTTTGTATGTGGATAGGACAGAAAACTACTACAAATTCAACCCCCCTTCTATTTGTAAGATCCGAATCTACGACAATGACCTCTATCATACGGTCCAACGGTTCTTGGAATAAAATCTACGTAGTTTTCGTATTTACCGTATCAAAGAGATTCATAGTGTTATTCCTCTGGTCTTTGGCAGGTTTATCATTACTGGGTGTTGTGACCCACTGTAACTCCCTAACTAATTCCTCAATCCCAGGGTCTGATTGGGTCTTGATTTCAACTGATTTTGAGCAGACACTTTCCACTTGTGTTGATGTTCTTTCAGCAGCTGCAAATTACGGAAGTTAAAAAGAAAATTTAGGTGGAAATTGGAATTCAAATCCGGAAGTGTACAATTGGAGAGGAACCATTGAGTGGAACATACATTGGATTCCCGTACTTGCATTATCATTTGCAGGAGAGGGCTTGGGGTTGTTATCATTGGAATCATTCATTGAGAGCAAGTTGAAAAGATCAGTGGCATAATCAACCTTCCTTGCTGAAGAAACAGGTGTACCATTAGTCTTTGGGACTGCAGTTTCTGCTTTCTGATGTACTTCTCGTGTTTTTGCATCAGGAGTATCCTGCCCATCCGATTCAACACATCAGAAGCTTCGTAAAATCAGTATCCTTTTCCAAAAGTCAATTAACTTAATTAAAAGAGACCACCAATTCAGATAAAAGTCTCTAAATGCTTAACTTAAACGATGGGAAACTATACACCACCTTAGTAACATATTGCACCATAGCTCTCTGTATTCCTACTGATGTTTTATGAACGTATGCCATTGTGATGTTTCCTCCATCTATCTACCTAACGGTTTTTAGACATTCAATTTCAGACGCCTAGGTGGTAATACTATTATCTCTCGTTAAACAAACGTCATTGACTCAGATTTAATGTTCAGTTGCTAATTAGTCGACATGTGATATCAGTTATTTACACAACATAGAAGGAAACCTTTGTGACAAGATCATCAAGTATACTGATAGATGTTAGGATCAATAATGCATTGCAAAGGAAATTAATAAAGAACAAGCATTTACCCGCTGGGATGCATTAGGGGAAACATGGCCATTACTTTTTGCAGCGGAAATACTTCCAGTTTTAATTGGCAGAGCGGGCCCTTTCCTTTCTTCAGTAGACTGTTTAATGGGATTGGGATATTTAGGTCCATTAACAATCTGAGGTTCAGGATTATTGACCGACGGCTTCTCTTCATGTACTGGAGATTGTGATTTTGCTTTTCCATCCCTTCGATTCCATCTCTTGTCTACATACCTAATAGATTCACATGAATAGTAAAGAATATTGTGTTAACACCCTCATGGCCAAAACCGGGACCGTACAATCACAGCAATGAATTACTATTGAATAATACAATTAGACATTGATCAACTAACAATGTCATACTTTGCACGAATGAAATTCTCGATTCCAACTCTATCATACTTGGGAGGCAGCTCAGCTTCCCAATAGCTATTTGATTTCTCATTTCCCATCGCTGAAAGGAACAAAAATTAAATCATTACAATCATTGGTGTTATGCACCCACTTCTGTATTTCTTATTCTTAAAACTGATTTACAATGAACAGAATTTTCAAAAGCCAAAAAAGTAAAAGTGGTGCTCACATTGAATAAATGCAACCTGATCTGGAAGCCATGTGTCCAGTGTGGCTGATCTCACCTGCAGCAGAGTGAACAGGAATTTGCTAGGCAAGACTACAAAACTTTGGAGACTACATATAAGTGAAATAACTACTCTCTCCATCTCATTTTGACCTTAGAAAATAAGGTGCTTTTGAGAATAGTTTCTTGAACTTTTTGCCACCTTTCAAAAGTACTCATTGAGATCTCTTGAAAGGTGCAAAAAAATTCAAAGAATAGTTTCGGGAAGTAATTTATTTTTGAAGTTCAATATGACATGGTCTCTTATAGGGAGCAAACAATATGGGACGGAGGGAGTACAACACTTTGGAAATCAAATGAAAAAGTGTTTTTATGAAAGAAAGGAAGGAACACTGAATAAATCCAGAAATGAAACTAAAAATAAAATAGAAAAAGCAATTTTATGCACCTTTGATATGTGTACTCCAAGACTTCTGTGAACTCCAGAACATTGCATGCAAATGAAGATTCCCAGGTTCACACTAGCCCATCTTGGTCCTCTGCATTGAAACAAGTCACATGTCACAGTAAGCAAATCCGAGCCTGGTGTAAGAGATACAACAATGTTGCCCCTAAGGTCTCTTGTCTTCACTATTTGTCCAATATACCTACTTGCTTTTGCAGTCAGCACATTCTCTGTTCTCTGGTAATTTAAGAAGCCCATCCAATATCTGCAACTCAAAACACCAAAAGGGTGATGCTCACATAGTACAAATAAAGTTGACAAGTAGGACAGAAATTGAATTGCTAGATAATGATGAAATCAAAGTCCAATTAACTCCTTTTCAGAAACCATATAAAAAATATTTTCCAGTTCAGGAGAACGTCACATGCCCATGAGAGTTCCAAATAGGTGAGGTATAAGAGTTTCCTCAAAACATGACACACAACATTAGGTCGCATACATGAAAGCAAGTGTTAAAACATTCGGTAGAATCTTGCTTCAACTTAATGGTAATCTAGCACCACAAAACACTTCTGCCACACACCCCTATGACTCAAACCAATTTATTGTGTTTGATTGGTTGGAATGAAGCTGGTATGGATAGTTCATTCCATTGGAAATTTGGAATACTTGTTCCAGGCTGTTAAATCATCCAACTAAAAACCAATTGGCAATTAGAGGAGAGGCCACCCAGGCTCATATACTAGTTTTGGAGGTTATAATTATCCAATGTGGGACAAAATCTTACACTCTCCCGCACGTGCGACCCCTAACCCGCACGTGGAGAGGTAAACAACGGAACTTGCTACCTTCTCGTGAGGTGACATTATTCCGAGGAGAAGTCTTTTCATGCAGAGAAGCCAAAGATAGAGGAATGAACAAGCAGTTACCACATGGTATGCCATGCGCCTCTGAAATGGTTACTTTATTGTTAAGTAGATGCATGGGCATATCCCGGACCACAAGCAAAGATATTAGAAAAAACCATGGTTAACAAAGGCGTAAGCAACACGAGGATGGTTAGCCCATTCACTCATAAACATGATAAGAGAACATGGAACAAGGCATATGTGAGAAAGACTAAGCACCCTCTCTGTAAGAAATATATCTTCTTGACTTGTTCTTTTCCAAACTTGAGTGTTCTTGGACAAGTGAGTAGTCCTTAGGTTTGCCTTGAGAGGAAACAAACATGATCATCGGAGGGCATTCCAGTCGAGTTCCACTGGCCGGAGTTTCGCTAATGGTGTGTTGATTTGTAGTAAGACCAGGTTGATTAAAGCATAATTGCATATTCAAACCCGGAAATAAAAGAGTAAATCCCATCATTAGTGAAGGAATAAAACCAGCCTCCGTAACGAGAATGAGAGGAAGTTTTGAAAACAGAAAGCAGGTAGGACTCTCTTTCAGATTCAGGAAGCAACTCTAAGAAATCTTTTTTTCCTTTTGGAAGAGACCCAAGTACTCTCTTTCGAATTCAGGAAGCAACACTAAGAGATCTTTTTTCTTTTTGGAAGAGACCGGATACAATCAACCCATTGATATTGGAAGACTCCTCTGGGTCTTCCATATTCTCCGGGTATCACTACTGAAGGGTAACACCCCCCTTGTGGTCAAGGCCCAAGACTTTAGGGTTCGCTTCCTCCTAAGGTCTCACAGTCAAAACTTCCAAGGTGCTATACTATCAACTCATTTGGGGCTTGTCTATATGAGGCTTTGCCCCTGTTTTAATTGAGCCCCCGCTAGTGGACGGTGGGATTGGTTTCCAAGATTAGTCGAGGTGTGCATAAGTTGTCCGGACACTTGAGTTATCAGAAAAACTAGGTAAACCCATGGGAGAATGATGAGAAGGAGAGGAAGTCCTAATTTTGAAGACAAATTAAAAGGCAGATAAAATAGACGATAAAAGAAGAAAGGATAGGATACAGTTGATGTATCACTACTCTAGTTTAAGTATTTATCGTTATACAATTAACTACTACCATAAGCGTTCGTTCTCCTAAGAAAAATTGACAAAGTTCTCAAAAGTGGTCAGTGCTCATTATTTAGTATCTCTTCCCATCAACTTTTACTCTACCTCCATCCATGTTCTCCGACTAACAGGCATGGAGTAACAATCATAGGAGGAGGATGAGAATGAGAGGAAGTCATAAATTAGAAAAGCATGGACGCGTACACTGATATGGACACGGACACGGATACAGACACACGAAATGACAATTCTTAATGGACGGGGCCACGGATATAGTGGGGGACACGACAAAAATAAAGAAATGCACACACACGCACGCACGCACGCTCGCGCTCGCACACACACAAATTATCTAGTGAGGGATCCCTTACGGTTCTACCGTGCGGACCTCCCATTTTCCGAGCAAATTTCGATGATCCGAGCCACTCAAAGTGTGTAGAACGTGATTTTAAGGATACCAAACATGAAATTAGCAAAAAAAATGACCGGGAAGGGCTTGATCGGAGCAG
The DNA here is from genome assembly GCA_019656835.1 of Rhododendron ovatum. Taxonomy (NCBI): domain Eukaryota; kingdom Viridiplantae; phylum Streptophyta; class Magnoliopsida; order Ericales; family Ericaceae; genus Rhododendron; species Rhododendron ovatum. The sequence continues at coordinate 9,896,350 of CM033793.1, read as the reverse complement.
TTTTCATAGAACAGTTTAATGAAAACTGCTCCGATCAAGTCCTTACCGGTCATTTTTTTTGTCGATTTCTAGCGGGTACCCTTAAAATCACGTTCTGATCACTTTGAGCGGCTTGGATTATCAAAATTTGATCGGAAAGTGAGGTCCACCTAGTAAAACCGTGCGGGATCCCTCACTGGTACAACTGACAAGTTTGTTACAAATTTGAGCTCTTGAAATAAGTTTCTTCACATTATAAAGTAACACCTCGATGTGTCCCCATACGTGTCTCACTTGGTGCACCGACATGCCGGAAACACAAGGGATACGTATGGGACAGTTAGGTGTGTAGGTGATTCATCGATGATTTCCAGCCCCCAAACAGTATGCAAGTGATTCAAAAAGCTTATTCATCTGTCAGTGACATACCAAGACAGGAAAACACAAATCTTTTGGGTATTTTACAAAAGCGAAAATAGATCCTCCATCATTTAATACAACATACAGCTGTGTACATGAAGCAATAAAAATCTGGCCAAGAATATGTTTTTCACCCATTACAACTCACAACTAAGTGGCGGGGCCTTATGCCGGATATCAAAGCATCATCAAACACTTCTGACAGATGCTCAGGCTAATGAATAGTAACCTAATTCTTGTATGCAAATAGAGAGGGAAGTGGGTGACCCAATTAAAACCAACTAAACTTTTCAGCAAAAACTTCGTGGGCAATGACCAAATATCAATCAGGAATAGATTCTGAGAATTTGTCACTATCCCATGAAATAAACCAAAAGAAGAAATTTGCAAGAGAACCCAACAATCTATTGTTCATCTTCTTTATCTCGAACATGATTTTGAAAGAACTTCACAGCCTAAACAGACCCAGTTATCTCAATCGGCAGTTTCATTCTGACAGAAATTAGTATTAATAAACTAAGGGGATATTTGGGTTTTGATTGGATATTTTTATTAGAGTTCAAGCAATAGAACTGAAACCCACAAAAAGACAGAAAAGAAAAGAAAAAAACCATATTTTTTTTCAGGTGTATATCGATATAATATACATGTACAAACAAGATCATAGAGACTTCCAGGGGTAAAAAAAAGGAACCTTTCGGTGCTTGGCATTAAGCTCTTTGGAAACGCCGGCCTTCTGGTTCATGGTCTCTCTTCTTTCCTTCTCTCTCTCCCTACTTGAGAACCTGATTGGCAGTGTATTCCAGCGAGGGAGGGAGGGAGGGAGGGACGGAGCGAGGGAGGGAGGGAGAGAGAGAGAGGCGGGCGGAGAGAGGCGGCTTCTATACTTCTAAGTATTCAGCAAAGTGGAGGTCTTTCAATTGGACTTTTTAATCTTCTGCTCTGTTTTGTTTGGACTTCGGATGCACACACGCACACACGCATGAAAAGAGACCTTTTTGTTCTCGTTGGCCGTTTTTGCAAGTGCCCTCTCTCTCTCTCTAGAAATTATTCTGTGCTCTCTCCATAATAATAGTAGGTCTAATATGGACCCATCTGTCAGAATAGACCACCGGAAGTAGTCTCATCTCGTTCTTTAATTTGATATTCATTGGTTCAGATTATTTCTGACACGATACTTTCTTACACTCAAAAATATGTCGATAAATTTAAATTATTAAAAACGCTATCGACCAGTTGTGATTACAGGCGGTCCAAAGCCGGACTTCAGATCATAGATAGAAAAGCCGGTTTCTTTTAATAATGGTAACCTTCCCCTGCGGAGTTGCACTGCAGATTGTTTTAGTAATGGGTAACCTCACCTTCCGGTGACTTCAAGGGAGTTTAACCTCAAACCGTGAGTTTAAGGCTAGGAATACCTAAAGCCATGAGCTCAAGTCTAGAAAATAAGTTTTGGAAATCAACAAATAAGGTGAAAATAGTTTTATGCATAGGTCTTATTTTTAAATCTTTTAGAAACGTTTAATACTGAACAAGAGAGAATCATATTTCATCTAAGAAATGGATTTTTGTTACGAAATGAACGATGCGGGATTGAATAGGAATGGAAGCATTGCAGATTAGAGGATTAGTACCAATCAGGACAAAAAGTCGTATAATTTTCGGGTCAATTTTTTTTTAATTACTTCAGTGCATTATTTTTCATTTTTTTTTTGGCACCAATTTAAAGATGACAACTATCTCAAAATTAGTGCAAAAGAATCTTTTATTTATTATTCGAAAAATGACATGACTTGTGGAAAAAGACGTACTACACAAAATGGGACTGACGAAGTACTAATATGTTTTCTATTTGTGCCATGAAAAGTGATAGAATGTTAATGGAGATAGAGAAAGAGAGAGACTACCATGATTTAAACCCCTGAATGGTTGGGACACCACTAAACTGTCACCAGAAGGGAACTCAGGTCCGTTCTGTTGAGATTTTTATTTTTTAAGTACTTATTTTTTTATTTTACGAAACATGTCATTTTCTCACAATATATCACATTTAATTCAAAAAATAATTACTTATTTTTTTTCCGGAACAAGGCCTAATAGCTTTGGTACGAGGGAATGTGTATTGGGTAGGTTTGGGAAATGGAACAGGTAGGGAAAAAAGATACCATTTCGTATCAAGGCTGCAAACTTAATGGTCAAACTTATTTTACCTTTAAACTAAGTTGGTTGAGCCAAAAATTGGGTCACATACACAAGAATGGGACAATTGGAGATTGATGAGTATCCGGGAATGCTCTAAACAAATTGGAGCTGGTAAGTTACCCGTCGATATGACTGTCCGGTGTCCAGGCCTTTGACAAAGGATGGATACGCTCTTTGATTGTTTTTGCATTTTTCGATTTATCAATAGAAACCATTATCCTTCTGGCAAAAGAAAAAGAAGCTCTACACTTACAAGCGAAATCCATGCAAATTGCAATGCATGAAAAGTGTTTATGATGGACACAATTATAATCAACTAAGGAGCAGTTCTTCCTAAATTATAATGGGACTAGGTCATGTCCAGTTTTTGTTGGGTCCAGTTTGATCCAGTTTTGGGCCATTGTGGGCATGATCGAAATTATTCATTTGGTATAGAGTATTTTGTCCACGTGACAAATTAATGTGATCGAACATCAATAGGTTTATGAACAAAATATATATGTATATTAAAGAAATGGGCACTTTAAGTTTCAATTTTTTTTTTATTTCATCCCGTCTTCCTTGTTCAAATCTATTTAGTTCATTTATATATCGCTGTTCAATCGAGATAATTAATTTTTATGTGGATTACATACCTGATGAGCTCAACAAAATGAACGATTTTGATCAATGTTGTGGGTCCCTCCTAGGCCCCACAATGGCTCAAAATTGAACCAAACTGGACCCAATAAAAATTGAACAGGACCCTGGTCTCAATTATAATAAAGACAAATAAGACAGTTATTTTGGCCTTTTTCGTTTATAGTGAAACTTTTTTTTATTGTTAATTGTAATTTTTCACTTTGTCGACTATCTCGTTGAGACGAATAGCCAAATCAGTTTAATGGGAATCTAATAAAATTCATGGCAGAAAAAGTCAATACTGAAACAAAAATTTAGAAAGAACAGGCGTCATACGAAGTTAATAAAATACATGAGTAAATCTATAGGCCTGAAAGGTGACGAATGGGTGTGTTTTTCTGGAGCAGTGCTACTGGTACAGCAGCTGCGTACAGCAGCTGCTGTACAGATCCCCTTTGCGTCCTCCTCGGGTCCCGCAAAGATGATCGGAGCCGCTCATTTTGTTCAAAATACGTCGTTTAAGGTCCCTGAAAAAAATCACCTCAATCCGATATCGGGAAGGGTGTTTACGAATCATCCAACTTTGCTTCAAAATTTAGGCTAAATTTTGAAGCAAAGTTGGATGATTCGTAAACACTCTTCCCGATATCGGATTGAGGTGATTTTTTTCAGGGACCTTAAACGACGTATTTTGAACAAAATGAGCGGCTCCGATCATCTTTGCGGGACCCGAGGAGGACGCAAAGGGGATCTGTACAGCAGCTGCTGTACCAGTAGCATTTTTGGTTTTTCTGGCTCCTTCTGCCAGGTGACAAATAAATACAGCAAGTCTACACTTCCCGATCGGAATCCCGACGCCCCGCCGGGCACGCTCCGGCCATCGGAAAGCCGATCCAAACCGTCCAAATTTTTTTTTAAAAAAACCGAGTGGCCCCATGAGAGAATAAACAGCATCCGACTTGTGTAAGTGGCGGATCCAAGAACTCCATTTTTGTGTTTGGATCGGCCAAAAATGAAGTGCTTGGATCGGCCAAAAATGAAGTGCTGGGATCGGCCACTTACACAAGTCGGATGCCGTTTATTCTCACAATGGCCCACTCGGTTTTTTTTTTTAGAATTTTTGGACGGCTCGGATCGGCCGTCCGATGGCCGGAGTGTGCCCGGCGGAGCGTCGGGATTCCGATCGGGAAATGTAGACTTTCTGAAATAAATATGAGTAAAGAGTAGAGAGATAAGAGCATCCCATTATAATAAATAAATGGGTGTTGTAGTGTGGATAAGCAAATTTAACAATAATACTCAAAAAATATCTCACATTGTAATAAGAAAAGTTACAAGTCTTTTAGTAAATAACCAAATTGGAATCATCTTTGAGATGAATAATTTGGTATGGTCGGGTGCGTGATTGGAACTCATTTACGATTGGACAAATGTGCATCATGTATTGTAGGGTGTTTTTTTTTTGTTAGGAATGTAAAAATAATCAATGTGGGATAGAGGTTGTTAAATTTGATTATAGACTAAATGAATAACCAAATGCTGATGTGACACATTTTGGTTATTAGTTTTAATTATTACCATTACGGATGCTCTAAGGTCCTGCTAAGTTTTAGGCACTGTTCTGTTAAGAGAAATAAATACAGTACTTATTTTTTGAATTAAATGTGATGTATTATAATGATATGTCTCGTGAAAAATAAGTACTTGCAAAAAATAACAGGAAAATGATAGCCCAGTACGTGTTTTGATAATTAATATTTGTTAATGCTGAAAATGTCCTTGGCAGATATTAATTATCAAAGCACGTCATTGGCTGTCATTTTTCCAAAAATAACCTTAGTGGAACAAGGCCTTATCCAACTGGGTTATTTCAGGTTGCCAAGATTGTAGAATCTCGTTACGAGGTCAAGAGTTCGAATTTCTTCATATACGTACGGGTTCTATTTTCCGTGCATTTGATGTGGTTGTTTCTCCTTTTAATGAGGTCATCAGTTGAGGTGGGTATATAGTGATTGAGAATTTTCAATTTGACATAATTCTCATATTTGTATTATTCGTACAGCTTGTAATAATAATAAAAAAACTAGCATAGAGGGGTGAACGGGGACGTGTTTTTATTTTGTTATTTTACTTTATAAAAAACAGAGAGAATGCAACGTGAATTACACGTGTATATACTATAGGATAATGATATGCACATTTATTTAGAACCACCTATATATATAAAGAGCAAAAAGGCGATTGTGTTGTATACGTGTGTAGGTGTGCCTCCAAGTATCAAATCAAATATTTCTAAATTCATATTTCATGATTAATGTATAGGATATGTGTCAAAAAGTTGAATATTAGGACGTGTACTGATATCCAATTGATTGACACATAGTCAACATACGGGGACAATTTACCCGACTAGCATCATCAACGAGAGGTGCCTTCGGATCGATTCAATCCTGCACAGAATTAAAAATAGTTAAAATTATTACTCCAATCGAAATTATTCTTCGCTAAAGCATGCACACATATATTCGTTGAAAAGGTAAACAAGTGTTGTTTTTGATTTCAAGATCGATCGAATAATATCTTCGAAACAATTAAGGAAACTAAATAAAAATTCCAACATGGTAATTAAAAGTAGTAGAATTCGTTTAATTAATTGTCCGAATTACACATGGAAATGTCTATAAAATATGGACTATGAAAGTCGCTTTCAATTTGATTTTTTTTTATTTGCTTGAATATTAATTTTGGAGTGGTTTGGCTTTAAGAAGCCACTAGCCTTATTTTTTTAGTAGTAAGTATAATTTTCTGTTGCCTAGTCAACTTCATTGAAGTGGGGGTAAGATTATGCTATGATGCAAATCTACCCTAATGGGTGTGCACTATATATTAATGCTTGATCATCTAGCTAGTTGACTGGCTGACACTACCAAAATATAATCATTCACATCTTGACACCAAAAACTCACTAATTTTAAGGACTATTTTTTTTTAAAAAAATACACAATTTTATTGGCTTTCGGTTAATCTTATCTAGACTTTTCCAATTCAGTCCATAGAGTTATACGTTTTCGATTCCTCCATAGAGTTATACGTTTTCGATTCCTCTAAATGAATGATTAATCTCCAAAAGTTTGACAAAAAAAAAAAACTACACGAAAATTGCAAATATCAATTGTCTTTAGAAAAGATTAAAGTTAGCTCAGCCACCCAGCTTGTTTGTGTGTAAAGCAAGAAAGCATACAGAAGAAGTTCAATTTATTAGTTTATCACTTTTATAGGAATGGCAAATAAAAATTTACTCAAATCAACTGTCATTTATTAAAAATCCCGTCGTACAAAATCTGTTTTTATAAAGACAAACTAAACTTGTCACATTTGTTGAATTTAGTAAGTTTTTCAATCAAATTTAAACTGTGCACTACTTGGCTCGGCTCGACTTTCAAAATTATAGAGTGAAGAAACAAGAAACTTGAGCTGGGCGGGCTTGGCTCATAATCTGCTTGATTAAAGTTCATTTTAAATTGGAAGGTTGAATAAACCAAGCTTGAAAATGTTTCTAAAGCGCGTTGTGACCTAATCAGTGCGCGTGTAAGCTACTGATTATATATAAGGTGGCTTGGCTCAAAGCCTTGCCATGAACTAGGTTAAAGAAATTGCTGAATTCCTTCCATTTTCAAAATTTCCATCACAATCCTATCAATGCTGAAGCTGACCTCCATAATTTGAAGTTGAAAGGCATAGGATCATTATTAAGGAAAAAGCTAACCACCCTCGAGACGGTAAATACTGTGTAAAAAAACATATCGATATCTGAAAAAAGTATTTTGATATTCATGAGATGTGTATTAAAATTCTAAAATGTATATTATCCATCACCTAGTGGGCAGTAATTAGCATGACCCTTACACCAGTATCAATATTTTGCATCCGATGTGACTTCCTAAGACAAAACCTATACCATATATGTGTGATAGATATGCTAATTTGGTGGTTCACATCAGCTATGTGCTAATTATGCAGTGCACGGATATCAAAACACTTTTTTTGGATATTGATACACTTTTAACACATTATTCACCGCCCCAGTGGCTGTGGTTAATGCATAATTACCGTCGATAAAGACTAAAAATAAACTGCTACATTGCATAACTCTCGGCTTATTTCAATAGGACGCGTTGAGGTACAACACTTGAGGTGGAAAATTATCAAAACTTTTGGGTAGTTGACAAGCATATGAAACACAACAACAACAACAATTAAAAAAGAAGAAGAAATATTAAAGAACAATCACAGACATATTATTCACTCACGATATGTTAATATACTTCTCTCCTGCCACTGGTACCAAAACACAATGAATCCGCGTATAAACACGGTGATGGAATCTCCCCCGCTTGAGATCTTTTCAAGAGTCGCGTCATTCGTTCTTTTTGGTTGATTCCATATTTGTGGCGGCATCTCCACTGTAAGGAGCAACGTGGTAAGCATACTGCTGGAGAACGGCAAAGACAACCATCTCCAAACACACCAAGACATTCTGAATGGCTTCTTCAATGTGTTCCACGTCCAACCAGAAATGATTAGATTTGATGATCCCCAGCACGACAAGAATCTCCAGCACTATCCCCTGCGTATGGTGGAAATGCATTTTTTGGTGAAAAATAAAGGGTAACCAAATAGAACAATACTTCTGATAGCAAGAAGAGTGCAAAGAAAAGTAAAATAAGGGGGAGAAAGATATCGAAACAATCTAGTAAAGAACACCAACAATTAGAAATCCATCACAAGAAATATAACAAGTCTAGGCAGATAAAACTGAAGACCAGGATGTTTCAAACTCAGTAGGAGATCAGCATTTTGATTGAAAAGCATCCTTGAACAACATGAGAGACCGAAGACGTATTCCATTATACTTGAGCCATAATCGAAGACTACTTTGGTCATAACCCAAAACCACCATTGTATGTCACAACCAGCATCACAGTGAGTCATAATCAGATACAACGAGTCATGACCAAGCTCCACTTTTCTTCATAAAACACTTGGAGTTAACATTTGGGTTGACCTATTAACTCGTAACACCACCCATTATGACATAAAGAAACATCATCAAACTACAAAAAGGACAATCAGAATCATAAGTGAGTGTAAGATAAACAATGAAAAAGCGAGGGTACTAACATAGAGTTCTCCATCAGCTAGATACCAAATGTTTGGAAATTGGCAATACCCAACCAAATGATTTAGCAGAGAGTTGGGAAACCCTTCTTGTTATGTTTTACGTTACTATTGTGAATAGACACTCTCCTAGGGATGGTGTACATGTGCCTGGAGAAATTTTTAATCAACTAATCTAAGAGAACAGAAAATTTTTGATTATACTGTTAAGCAGTTTGTGATGTCTACTGTGGCTTGTGCTACAACTATGAGTCTTGACGCTATTATGTTGTGGAGACGGTTCATTGATGTTCTAGTCTTCTAGAAACGTCCATGGCACATTTTGCCCTTTCGTAGGACTTATTCCAGAAAGGAAAAAAAGAAGAAGAAGAGAGGGTAAATTTGTGATACGGGGTTGGCTTATCCTATTACTAGTCCTATTTGTGAGGAGGAAGCTATTTTTCTGTATTCAGAAAGCTTGTTGGCTAACTGTTTACAAAAACTGGCTTTTCTTTGGGAAATTTTCTGAAAAACCCCGTTTCCAACAACCATAATAAAAAAAAAATGAATTTACATGACATAGCGAGCTGAGAACACATTACAAGTCAAACAGTCTGGTTCTAATTTAACCATTGAATTTGGCAAAAAAAAAACCACTTCAGGATTTACTGAATTTCACTATCTATAGGCACAAGTTACCAAGTTAACGGATCTCTGCAGAAATGCTTGACGACTGACAAACTAGAATGCCTATACTAATGCCTCAGTCATCAAAAGTAATCCCGAATTATGAGAGTTGACCACTTCAATACACAAATTAACCTAGAGCAATACACAACATAGAGTTAAATAATGATCCCAAACTGTACATCCCATTTCTTCCGTATTGAACTTCACAGTAGCAGGTACCACGTCAATGCGATCCTTGAGCAGCAATAAGGACTAAATTTCTGTTGTGAGAGTTCTTTCTATATGCCTAGAAGATAGTCACACCCATCTCTTTCTTTTAGGTAACCCTGACAAGCATTGTACGGATGTTCATGCTCAGGAAATTTTGGTCAAGTATATGAAGAGGTCGCATACTGGCATCTAATTTACCATTCATTAATACTAAGCGGGCAACGAGGCTTACCTTACCAAGTTCCTTCCACTCCTTGAGAAATAAGAAAGGGTAGCCAATTTGATGGTAAAAAGTGATTGTACAAATGACTTCATGATTCAGGAATAAACACAGAGCCCATGAACACAAGGCACACAGACACACTAACATGCATAAACACACTTTACCTAGGTGCAAATAGGATAATTTCATTTAAGTAATCAAACATATGAACACACCAATATGCACGTATTCCATGACAGGAGGAGGTCCGCCTCAAATCAGCTCATCTTCAACTACTACCAGTCAAGAAAATGAAAAAATAAAAGCACACCAACAGAGCTTCTTATACCATTTGATGAAAAAACTTTACCTGCCAAAAGCAGAAGAAGACAATTCCTTTGATGCACAGGAACTTTGCAAGAGGCTTGTGAGGTTCCAACTCCTTTGCAAAGACATGATAAAATATCACCAATGAATACAGAGCCAATGAAACTGAAACATTGAGAATCATGGTGAATGTCCAGCTCAACCAACTGGGATACGTTCCAAGAATCTGTAACGTTATCATAAAAAAGGAGCATATCGGGCGAATGACAACAAACTGCCAAGTCCAGAACTTGAGAAGCTTCAGGGTTTTGTGGTTTAGACGCACAGTACGAGGCTGCAGTTTGTAAGAAGAAGAAATGGTCAAATATCTGCCTCATGAACAGAATCAATTGACAAACCCAGTGATGCTGGACTTGTTTTAGGAGTCATCATTGCACGTGGTGGAAAACTCACAGACTCATCTTGCAAGAAGCTAAAATTAAGGAACATTGGACTGAAATGTAGTTTGTTACAATATTCCCCCTTTTGGAAACCAAGTTCCTTTTTTGTCTTTTGGAAACCAAGTGCATGCTAAAGCGGCCAAAATTAACAATTACTAAGACTTACAGAGAGAGCGAAAAGGTCCAAAAGTTACCAATCTGCCTCCCTCCACCCCTCCCTCCCTCTTAATGCCAACTAATGTGCTATCGGTATTGAACCTCATGAAACATGTTTAACATAACTCTCCGGGAAATCAGTTCAGATTCGGCCACATCAGAGAATATGAACATCACTTTATCGGGGATCGGCAAAAGCTTACAGGTGAAATTGCATGATTTCAGGACTCACCTTGTTCTGGTAGTAGAGTGGGAGGAGCTGGTGAAGACCACTAGGAGCTGGTGAAGACCACTAGGCCCAATGTGATTCAAATTTTGACTTGTTAAGATCAGAGCAATAGAGTATGGTGATATTGATCCAGCTAATTTTCATCATAGCAGATTCTATAGAATAGCCAGATTCTAGTGCCCGACTTATTTCACCTCATGAAATTCTACTTTCCTTAGTTTTTTACAGAAGACTATTGCTTAATATCCAAAACCAACGTGCTGAAACAAATATCATATTGCTACTTGGATAATTTTGCTAGAATTATGACAGTTTATAAAAGAAGGAGAAAACTTTCTCCACCTGGAAAAGAGTCATTGGGAATGAATGGTGAATTTCCCGTCCTTTGATTTCATCTGGCACTATGTTTTTGCTAATGGATATTTTCAAGTAACTGTACATAAGTACCAAGAACTTAGCAATCACCTACAAGCAAAGAGAGAGGTTTAGCTTCATTGATGAGGAAAAACCAGTAAGACTCAAGATGACCTAACACTGAGCTACGTAAGAAGGACATACCAAAATGCAAAATCATAGGATTAATTTAAATCAAATCATGATTGAAAAGGCACTCACCAAAGCTTCGTAACATTCCTTTATTGAACCCAAAAACAAGAAGAACGGCTTGCTTCCTTGGATATCCACCAAACCCACAAATGAAACAATGGCATATATTGGAGCCATAAGGATGATGATGATTATGGCCTTCTGCTCCTTTGGGTTCTTCCAGTAAAAGAGATGCTGTGACAGAAGCTGTATTGTGAAGTGCATTGTAAGCATGACAGAGACAGCAGATCCTAGAAGAGTGATTTGTCCACGGTCCATTGTAGATATATCCATTGTTTACAATTGGGAGCCAATATCCCCAAAGCCCAATCTGAAAAATGGGTGCTACTCAAGGTTAGGATCCAGAATTAAGGTTTAAGTTGAGTGCAAAGGTATTTATTATAAATTGAGGAGGTCACAAAAGGTTTATTCCGTCTGAGTAGTATCGAGGCTTCATATACATCTAAGAATAACGTGTTTCAATAAGTTTCTCTCTCAATAAAAACCCCAAGCACTGTCTCCATTAATCAGTTAGTTTCACATTCATTGAAGCATATCAAACAGTTGTTACACCTGTAATCATAGTATTGAGAGTGTGTCCTAATGTTTGGTTAGATCAATCTGAACTGCATAAAGGTAGGTTGACACATGACAAATGACGCAAAAAGTGTACAATTTTAAAAAAATTAAACTAAAGTATTAGCTGCCATCGTAGTAAAAACTGAGGGAGAGACTTGAGAGATCCAAGAAAAGTACTCTACATGGGTTGCAAGAGTATCAGTTTCCATGCACTCAGAGTCAGAATGCTGACAATCTTCAAAACAAAGAGTAATACAGTCTATTGTAAGATGAAAATCAAGCTGCAGACTTATCAACTCCATAGCCTCCATCATCAAAGTATCTCAGCAAACAAATTCTTGCAGTGTATGAAATCCGAAATTAATAAATCCAGACTGTAAGAGGGAAATAGCCACACGAGACATAGACCAGTTAATGGCAAACATGAGAACAGTGACAACAAGCAGGAATAAAAATCCCGGATTCTAACTTCTGTGGGGCGCAAACTTTTATAATTTTGGAGTGCCAACATGAATGGTAATGCGACTACCTTAAGCTTGCTACTATAACATGGTTTTTTTTTCCGAAAAACTTCGGGAGTGCTGTCCTATGATTTCCTTTGAATCTATTACTAACCAAAAGCATAATAATAGGACAAAACCTAGGTAAAACCAATATGCCTTTCCTAAAGTGGGGAAAAAAATTCTTTCCTTACTAAGTAGTAAAGTTTGTAGAAATGCAGATATCACCTTAGATCTAGCTAAGAAATAGGTTGTTGCCCTTTGAAGTTTTTGAGCTGGTATATACGCAGATGCTGGACCATGAATTCCTAGCGAGAGCCATTGGTGCCAAAAAGACTTTGCAAAAGTAAATTTTTGGCCTATTACAGAGTCAAACAGACCAAAAAAGAGCCATGTTGCTGCACAAACTCAAATCTAGATCATTGGATAAAACCCAAGTCATATCTCAATGGAGGTCAGTTCACTTGGTGTGACAGTGTGAGATTTTGCAAAAGACCATAACAAAGGGTGGACTTGAATTTCGCCAAAAAAATTAAAAGACAAAAAATTATTCGGTTAACATTTCAGTTTTAGTTTTGTTTTCAATCATTACCCTATTTCTTTCTTCAATCATTATCCTATTTTTCCAATTATTACTTTCTCATCTATCTGTAATCATTACCCATATCTTCAATCATTACTCTATTTCTCTCTCCACTTACTACCGAAACTAAACTAAACAAAACTAAACTCTCAACCAAACAAAACCATAATAATTGTCAAATTATGGCTTTGGTGCGGATTCTCACTGGGTATTAGTAAGGTCGTACCACAGATCGAACAAGGCTAAAAACCCAAATCACCACTACCCAGTTTGGCAGCTAAAAAACCAGCTCAAAATAATAAACCAACAAAGAAAAGCAAGATTCTCAATTCCATTTCGCAGTCTTTCTTCCCTGAACCTAAGAATCAACTAACCTAACTACTATGCTACGCGCTTTTGCCTTTCTCATTCACTACAAGTTACAGTCTCAGTAGTTTCTCAGTAACTAGACACAGAACAACCAAATCATCAGGGAAGAAAACAAATAAACCAGCGAAGGAACGAGTCAACGTTAGTTCAGAAAAAAGAAACAAAATGATAGCAAGTGTAATTGATCTAAATCTGTGAACAGAAAAACGTAAAGTGAGTTGAATTCTTACGAACATTTTTTTACTGCGATTGGGCGGATGATTCGACTGGAGTCTGAAATGGGTGATTTGGAAATGTGGGTGATCGATTGTTTCTGGATTGGGCTTCGTTGGCGTCTTTAGTATTTATGAGCTATGCGTCAAAATATGGGTACTACTACGTGGGGCGAATCGAACAGAGACACGCTACGGATATTTTTGTGAGAAATCCACGTTGTGGATGATTCTCGTAGCAGTATAATCAAGTTTCACTACTGGTGCAATAAATAAACGAAATGATTGTAGTATATATATTAGTAAAAAAAAAACAGAAAGTAAGGGTGGGCATCGTATCGTGTCGTGTCTTGTATTGTTAGAATCCTTTCAACCGTGATCTGATTTATTTAGTCTTTTTATGTTATCATGTCGTGTCATACATATGTTCCGTGTCTGAAATAACTGACCCTAACTCGCTAACTACGTGCTTGTGTCTTGTTATCGTTTCCTTACAAAAATTCTCACTCCGTGTCGTGTTCGTGTCAAAATTTTCTTAATACTAACCCGACCTATTTAGCTTTTTGTGTTATCGTATTGTGTTATATTCGAGTTTTATGTCAGAAATAACTGACTCAAACTCGTTAACTTTGAATCGGGTTCTCGCGTCATGTGGGAAATTCCCACCCAAAAAAGAACAAGAGGAAAAGCTTCTTTCTATCCTTCTCTATGTCACCCCTTTTTATGATGATTCAATGACGTTAGGATCCGACAGAGACTGTGTATAATTGACATAGGTGTGTTCAGCTTTCTTTTTAAACATCTTTCTTAAAAAAAAGGTAATTTTAAGTTTAAATATAATAAAAATAAAAAATAATTTTTTGAATTTTTTGCACCATTATATTACTAAAAAAATTATTTGCATAAACATGTAATTTTTGAGTTTGAAATTATCTTCCTTTTAAAAAAATACATTTTCCAAGTAACTGGAACAGGGCCATACATTTTTTAAATGGCTTACAATTTTTTCATGTCAACCCTCATGTTTCTCTAAACTAATCCTTTGCCCATTTTAGATTCTTTTATTTTCTTTGCCCACTTTGAATTCATAATGGTGATGTGAGTTGTTTAATTTGTACATTCTTAAACATAATTTTTACGGTAGTCCTATGGTACACACCTCTTGTTAGGGGGTATATCGTACGTACCATGATTTTAAGCCTTTAGATTTCAAAGTGAATAATCTGGACCAACCATTTATTAAATCAATTAATAAAATAAAAAAAGACTTAGCAGGTAACAAGTTGCTCTCTCCTCCATGACTATTTCTCCCTCTCCCTTATATGTAAAATACTACAAATTATATAACATAACCACAATTGTTATGACAACACAAAAAATTGGCATTTTCTTTCTACAATGTATCGTACCTAAAGAAATCGATTAAAAAATATTAGATACAAGACCAAAAATATGTCGTAGCACAATCAATAATTATTATACCCAAGCAAGTTACATGTCTAAAATATCACAAATTAAATATCGTATAACTTGACATTCTAACAGCCCTAATTGATCATTTTAAAAATACACTCGCTAACAATATTTAGATTGTACATTCAATTTATATTTGATATGAAACCTAGTACTCTGTTGTAGTTGAATGTAAGTTAGCCATACAACCGTGACACAATACTGACAATTAAATCCGTTGAATTTTTTTATGTTTGTTAATTAAGTCACCTACATAAATTTTTGCCTCGATCAGGTTTAGGAAGCTCCATCATTGACACGCAGAATAAATAACAGAATGATATTTTCCATTCAATTAAATGTCTAGCTATAAGCCATCAACTTCATTCTTGGTACGAATGACCTAATTGATATTATGTAAATTGTAAAAGATATACAATTTTGATTTAAAAAAAAAAACTTAAGTAGGGCTCAGATGATACATTATTATATTTTACTGTTGTATTGAAATTGAAAGACGAGATTTGTTGAAGGATGAAACTTCAATGACTAACTATGTAATTTATCCAAAAAAATAACAACATTCTTTTAAAAAAAAAAATAGGAATGAAGGGTGCAAGACTTGAACCCCAAATATTTTAGATAAATGTCCAAACTCTAACACCTTATCATTATAGTACATAATTGAGAATTTGTAATTCTAAAGGCTATTAATTAATAATACTTTCTTGTTCGTAGGGGCCCTATTTTCCGGCTGAAAATTTGAGAAAACAGTGGCCTCAAATGCCTCCGTCTTAGTGATAGGCTTGCATTTGTAGATCATATTATAGCCTATGTCATTGGTGTAAATCAATATGTCGACTATAATAATTTTTTTTGAAAGAAAGTACAATGACAATAAATTTACAAAATTATTTAGATTGTACATCCATGACTTAGTTACAGGGACCACCATTAAATTTGGATTGGTATGCATAGGGCACCGATTTACGTGTCAAATATATAGTGCTAATTGTTAAGTGCACCGCCTTGAATATTGACTAGCGCATGCCCGTGCCTGAAGGCACGGCTTGAGCAATCAGCAAATTCAAATCATTACGTGCTCGCATATGCTATATCTCAACCTCAATCCAACAATTTCAACTCTACGAAAAACAATAACTCTAGCATATTCTTCAGCATTTACGCTCAATAATAAGATAGGAAATAATAATTAGCAACTCTCAATTGTTAATTGATGAAAACTAACTTTACAGATTAGGAAACCTTTGCTTTGGAGATGAAACACCAACAAAATCGACAATTCCAAATTAAAGTTTCAAAAAAAGAAGTAGAAATCATCATTCATGGAATAAGAAACCCTTGGTTCACATATGAAATACAAATCAAACCCGACAACTCCCAATTAAAGTTTCAGAAAATCTAGAGACCAATGTCCAATTAACAAAGTATACCCAAAAAGTAAGAAGAAAGTTAATGATCAAAATCAAAATATGTTATTTTTGGACTAATAGGTTGAATGGTGCAATATTGTTTCCGCTCCTAAATACAATTTCAGCCATCAAAACATTTCGGTGGCAGTCGCAACCATTGTTAATTCGTTTCCTCATCCATATCTATGCATGTAACAATGAAAGTCGAACTACTTTTAGAATCAAGTAATCTTAGTCCTGAAAATTAAATGAAGTTTATGAATGGATAATAGAAATAGTGCGTAAAAATGAAATAGAGCTTCCCTTTTTTGTGGTGAAATAGAGCTTGTTCATGATAAAATCACATGAAGAGGAAAGCATAAAGAACTAAAGTAAGAAGTCTGAAAGTTAAGATACAACACTTGGATTAAAAAAAATGTTCAAAAGTATCAAAACTAATGGGCACTCACCTTTGAGTAAATAACAATCTAACTTAGACCTCCTAGTTCAACCAACCAACAAAATTTTTCTCTTCAAATAAAGGGATATCTTCCTGCACCATGGAGTGCAACCAACCAAAAAAGAACAAATATGAGAAGCTACAAACCACAAAATAGGAGACTGAGCAGTTAGCCTCATAACAATGATTGTAGCATGATTAGACTTCCAAGGAAAGATTGAGAAAATGAGGAAAATGTGGCAAGATTAGAATTCCAATAAAAGAACTTTATGATATAGTATTCAATTTTAAATCCACAAAGCACAACATGAAAAAGTATTTTTTTTCCCAGCTACACTATAGGAGTGAAAAGTATGTTGCTTTTGCAGTAGATTCTAGTTGGTTTCATGAACGATCTCATCTAGTCATAAGATCGTTTGGAAGTTCCTAACAAAAAGTGATATCCTTTTATACCAAAGGCATAACAATTGGCAATAGAAACTATTTAACAAACTCCACAAAAAACTATTGTCGAGATAGCTAACAGTATTTAGAGTCATCAACCTCAATAATCACTGTTGGATTAACCACTATCACTTGACATGAAGAATTTGGTACATGTATCTACCTTCTCAAAGAAAAGAAAAAAAGTCTTGAAGGAGATAAAAATTGCAGCAGCCCATTTGGTGTTGTTGACGGAAGTAACTAATGCGACCTTATCTTTTCTCCCATTTCACTTTTTTGCATCTCATTGCTTACAACAAAAGAGGTATAAAAGTTCAAAAGTTGAAGTCCTTCCATAACACTATTTGTGACTAAAGGACGATTGCAAAAGTTCTTTGCAGTTGCGAAATTGCAATATTCAATGGCTTTTTGATATCTAATCGCATGACCTTGAAGTCCTTCCTTGACACTATTTGTGACTAAAGGACGATCACCAACAGCTAAACAAATAAAACAGGCCAGGTTAATGAAATTGTTTAGTGTTTTCATTTTTAAAAAAAATTAAAACACTAACCAATTTTGATTTTCCGGTAAAAAGATTTGATTCATGTTTGGTTTCTAGAAAAAGGCCATACTTAATGAAAAGAACATAGCCATCAAATGAACGTACACAATTAATAGATTTACACAACCAACACACACATGACATGTCACACGTACGAAGCTCAAATCTTTAACTTTTCTCATTTTGCAAAGAAAAAAAAAACCTTTTCTCATTTTCCCCACTCAATTTCTACTCTCTACCTTTCAAAGCCAGCAACCAAAAAATCAGTTACGTACATATGAAAAAAAAAGGAACAGGGTGGTGACAACAGTATAAACGAAAAAAAAAGTAAGAACAAACCCGAACTTAGTGGTGCCGGCAGTAAAAGCGGTACCTGAAGATATAGTTGAATAAACACGAAAGAGAGGAAAAAAATGAACCCGGAGATAAAAAAGAATTGAATATATGAAAAGTACAAACGAAAAAAAAGAAGAATAAACACGAACCTGGTGGTCGAAGAGAGAGCTGAAAAGGGAGAGAGAGAGAGAGAGAGAGAGAGAGAGAGAGAGAAGATTAGGACGATGGCACTGCCGAAAACAGAAGAAAACCCCTCTCTCCCCCATTTTTCAGAGAATATATCTCATTTTTTTTCTTTGTTTAAACTTTGCTTTGCCTTCTAAAATTCAAAGATAGAGAAAGGAAATATGTAAATCTACCATATTAAGAGCCATATATTGTTTCCTTTCTATTTACCTTTGATTTCCTTTCTAAAATTCGGAAATAAGAAATTAGAATAAGATTAATAAGGAAACATCAATTTTAGGATACCTTTCATCCTTTTTCTAAATTTTCATTCTTTCCAAATGTATCGCTAGCTCTACTATCTGTAAATTCCTGAAGATTAGGATGAATTCCAATTTTGGAGATAATCAAGTAGATTACCATAACGTGTATTCATTAGGATTAGGATAACTTCATTAATTGTAGATTACCATAATTAGTCACTAATTTCTAGAAAATTAGTCAATAAAATAAAGGATTTCAGTTGTGAAAAGGCATTGATTTATTCAAAGACATGTAAAAGGCATGTTTTTTTTTTCCTTCAAAAAGAAGGTATGTATTGACAGAGATTTCCGTAATTAAAAAGATGGTTTGTATTTCCAAATCAAATGATTGATTTTGGTGAGAATTGTATTTCCATAAAAGGTATGAATTAAAAGATGGTATGTATTTTGATTTCAGTTAGTATTGTATTTCCCATCCAACGGTTGAAATTTATGTACCAATCCAACGGTGAAAAATATGTACCGCTCTTCCATATTATATAGATAAGATTGGATAGTAATATAATTAATTTCACCAATTACAAAAAAGAGAGTAATTTTCACACTCTATTTTTTGATATTCACACTTATTTTTTTGTACTCCATTTTAGTGTCGAAAGTGTATGTATTTGAGATAGTTGGATAATTATTTTTTTTAGTAACATCTCATTTTTCCCACGAAGAAATTTTAATTTTTTGAATTAAATTTTGTGGAGAAAGAATCTGATTTAGACTAATATTTTGAGAGGAAATTATAGTTGTATTCAAAAATTTGGATATAGTACTTATTTTTTGGTGAATTTCTTGGATGAAATTTTTGTGCGATAACTTCATTTTTAGTTTAAATTATTGAGGCATTGTGTAGGGAAAATTAAAATTTGAAAATAGTGTGGAGGGAATTGAAAATTAAGATAATATGGTGGAAATTTTCAAATTTTGAAAAAATTATGTGGTGGGAATTGAAAAAAATTAGGTTAAGTTTCGTACAACACATTGTGCCAAGGTAACGACAATCTATGGTATTGTTATAATATTTGTGATTATTTTATTCAATATTTGGTATTTAATTTACGTATATATTTTGCTTCGGTATAACTATTGTAGATTTTTTACGACATATTTTTATTTTGTTACGGAATATATCATAAAAAAACGACAGGTTATGGTAAGGTAACACCACTTTATGATTTTATTATAACAATTGTGGTTATATTATTTAATTATGGTATGATATTTTGCCGATTATAACTATTGTTAATTGAACAAGCTAATTGAATTTTTTTTATATGACACGTTGTGGATATGAAAACGTCAATTTATAGTGTTGTCATAAAAAATTTGGTTATATTACTGAATTTGTGGTATTTTAGACATGTCTTATTATGGAATATTTTAATCAATTTCCTTTGGTACGACACATAGTGGTAAGAAAACGTCAATTTATGGTATTGTCATAATAATTGTTGTTTGTTATATAATTTGTGGTATTTATATATGTTTTCTTTTGATAAGACACGTGGTAAGAAAATGAAAATTTTAGGTGTTGTTATAACAATTGTGGTTATTTTATAAAATTTGTAGTATTTTACAAATATTTTTGGCTTGGGTATAACAATTGTTGATTCTGGTACTACATTTTTTGATTTTGTTACGGAATATCATATGAGTCAAAGAATTTTTGGTACGGCTCATTGTGATAAGATAATGCCAATTTATGGTGGTGTTATAATATTTATGGGTAGCATTATTTAATTTTTGATATTGTACGCATATATTTGGTTGGGATACAAGTATTATGGATTTTGGTACGAATAATTATGGTTACATAATAACAATATTTTTTAATTATGGATAAGTTGCTAATGATCTGTTTAATAGGTAAATTTTAAAGTACAAGTCGTAACTAGCACCATAAATATGGATTAGAAAATCAAAAATCGGCATAATGAAAATTATAAATTGTCGTAATTTAGATATACGATATACTCTGTGTACCATAGCTTTCCCCTAATTTTTAACTATCCGGATGTATTCTTGCTATGCCACCCCCCTTGAATCTTTTGCATTGGCTTCAATCATGGACAAGTCTAACGCGCGGACTCGCGGAGTCATAAAAATGACTTGCTACTTTTTTCTATTAGGAGATTGATTTTAGCACTCCAAGTTTGTCCAATGGCACTCCAACTTTTGTCCTCATTGTGTAAAGTTACAAAAGTATCCTTCTTTCTTTAATCTTTCAATGGCCAAATACCTTAACTACCCTCGTAATAAATTAATGAAGAAAGCCATTCCTTCTTCCTTTAATCTTTCTTGTACATGTCTGACTTTCATTGGCCTGGCCCATCCTCATGAATCCGTGATACAAGAATTTCACTACAAAATCATACCCAGAATTCCACTTCAAAAAAAAAACTGCATAATTCCAGTTAAAAAAGAAAAAGAAAAAGAAAAATCATACTCAAAATTTAAACAATCTTCAAATCCTGCAAATCTTAAAACAACCTTGGCCAAATTAGATGCTTGAATTTTTTGGAAATCCAAGACCACTTCTAGATTAAGTCCAAAAAATACAAGTTCACAAAATGTTACTCGAAAAACCCATACAAATATTCGTCATCTATCTCTGTAGAGATCTCCAATCATTCGATCTTCATAAAGTCCAACAAAAAAATTGCAGATGACATTACAGTGAGATTTACAATGTCATGTAACTCTAAAAAATCTTCATCCGTAAATCTCATAGTTGCTTGAAAATGACAGAACCCCACCCTCACCGGAGTGGACGGGAGTGTGTAGACGAAGAAGATGGGTATAAGTGAAAACTGAAAAGGGTTTTCGCTTTTCACCTGAAAAGTCACGCCCAAGAAGATAATGTTCTGGGACTGAGAGTAAATAAATCAAAAAGGGTAATTTGGACAGTATGAAAAGAACACAGAAGAAAGTACAAAGATATTTTAGAAATTTTACCTAAAAAGGCCAAAAAGAAGAGCGCCATTGTTAAAAACGGGAGCGCCGAAATCACTAGCCTTTCTACACTGACCCAGAAGGCTACTATGAAAAGACAATAGTTGGATATAGCTACCGTTCCATCTGAGCCCAGAATCCAAACTCTAAGGCAGAAACGGGTATTAGAGTAATATTCTTTACAAATTAACTTGTTTTAGTAACCTTAGAGTTTTTTTTAAGGAAAAGTGAGGTTGTTTTTTACAACAGAGATCCTGGATAGCTTGCATGATGCAGTGATATACACAACATAGTTATTCACAACTTACAAGAAATTGGTTGTAGGAATGATGAATCAACATATGTCATGGGTTAAAACCGTCAATTATATTAGAGAATTGATTTTGCCACTTCTTTTTTCTCTAGTGCTACTCACATTCTCTTACAAAATAAATCATCTACTAAAGATACAAAGGAGAGTGACGTTAGTAAAAAGGGGAGTGGCAAAATCACTCCCCTTAAATTAAGAAATAAAATAATATCATTGGTCAAAATTTAGTAAAGCAAAGAAGCGATGAGAAAAATGAAAAAGGGTGGATCGATATAAGAGAACAATACCCGTAACTATTCAAATAGGTACTATGTCCATTCCTTATATGTATGCAAGTTTGGAGGAGAATGTGAAACCCGACTCTAAATTCATACGCAACTCGATAAAATGTACAAGGAAAACAAAAATGTAAAGATATATTTAGACTGGCGTGTTACAATTTTTAGTTTTATTTTCAAAACAAAAATCGGAAATATTTTCCTTAAAGGGTGACGAATGTGGTTTCAAACCTAATTTAACCTAGTTTTGACACAATTTTTTTTTTTTTATAAGTTAGTTTTGACACAATTTTAAAAGTTACCTGGATAATGGATATCATGCTAACGTTAGAAAATTTCAAAAAAAATAGTAACGTTAGTACTCCATCTTGCTAAGGAAGGTAAAAATTGTTAGATTCAGTCCTCTAGCCGTGCTCCACTTTTTTTCCCGCCGCCAAGAACTACCAGCCAAGAGAATGCTCAGCTAAACGATCTCCATTCCCCGTTTCGGATCATATTTTAGCCCTTGAAAGCCACTTGCTGCTGTTCCGCAACTCGTACCCTAATCCAGAATTGGACCCCAGCTTCGTAAATTTGCCGCAACCCCCTCCACGGTACGGTGTCTATTCGCATTTACGTTTCTCCAACAACTATTCTTGTTTTTTGTTTTTTTGAAAAGCGTCCAACAACTATTCTTGATCACTTTCGGCGATAACAAACGCTCTATAGTATTTATTACTATTACTCAATCATTGGTCCATTCGTCTTTTCCTCTTGGAATGCTCCATGTATGTCTGTGCCGACACATATACACGCAGATGCATGAACACATGTATAGATATAGTCATATAGATGAACACCCACATACAAGAAGTTGAAACTGAAGTTCTCCTCGCTCCTATTGTTCTTTGTAACAATTTCAAAAATTAATGAAATTTGTTTGCTGTTTTAAAAAAAAAAGTTGAAACTGAAGATGGGTTTGCTTGTTATGTGCTATTGGGTTTCCCTTGGTTGTAATATTTGATACATTCTTTATAGTATGTAGATATACATATATGTATACTACTTTGTATGTAATCTCATGCAACTCAAGGTGGGTGTACTTGATTAGTGTGTACTGTGTAGCACTTGCGTAGCTTCCTTCGGTGTAATCATATCCGGATATATACGTATTCAAGTATCAACTGAGGGAAAAAGTATGGGAAGGAAGAATATATGGGCAGTTGTTCTGTTTGTAATTCTAGTGTTTGCAGGCTATTGTTGTGAAATACGGGTTTCGACTACAGTAACTTACGATGGGAAAGCACTGGTTATTGATGGGAAGAGGCGGATTTTGCAGTCGGGATCCATACACTATCCTAGAACCACTCCTGAAGTGAGTTAATGTTATTTTACGTGAATTTGTTGGGGAAGGTGCTTTCTAAACTTGTGTTTCTTTTTTATGATAATGTAGCTTATGGTAGTTGTGGAAAATTGTAGGTGTGGCCAGAACTTATTAGGAAATCGAAGGAAGGAGGACTGGACGTGATTGAGACTTACGTTTTCTGGAACTATCATGAGCCAGTCAAGGGAGAGGTATAGAATTAGCTTTCTATTTATGACAATTGGCTGCATTTAGGCACTGTTTGTTTGTCCTGATTTAAGCATCGGATTTGACTACAAATCCAAGGAGGCCACATAACCCATGTTTGGTTAAAACTTTTGCATCTGCAATTGAATACCCATTGGTGATATCCCACAAAACATGAGATATGCAATAGCTTAGGAATGTGGAACATTAATCCCCTCGATAGTATCATATTGGAGTACTTGTCGATTCTCTATCCCTTTCCAATTAGTCCAGTCAAACAAACAAGGACTTGTAGTATGGGTTCATGGGTATGTTCTTCGGTTGGGGCTTATCTATGGTGTGGCAACGTGGAATTCTACAGTTTCTGCCCTCTCTCCAACAGTTTCCTAGTCTTCAGGTTAAAACATGAGCTAATCTAGTTTTAAGCTTTAGCGAGCACTCAGTCTCAAATGGGAAGTGTGAGCACTCTAGTTCATATGCTCTTTTATGGAAGAATAACAAGAATGGGATGGGGAAATTTATTGGAGCTGTGGTGAAGCTTCCACTTCGCATTAAGTCATTTATATGTGTTGATTCTTGGTAAAGTTAAACTAAGGTTTTTGCTATCTATAAAAAAAATTAAAAAAACAATAATCTCCATTATTTAGATTAGATAATTATCGGCAATATTGCAGTACTACTTTGAAGGCAGGTTTGACCTGGTAAAGTTTGTAAAGACAGTGCAAGAAGCTGGCCTGTTTGTACACCTGAGGATTGGTCCTTATGCTTGTGCTGAGTGGAATTATGGGTTAGTTTTTGTTCATTCACTTGTCTTATTGTGTGACCACTGGTTCAATTGTCAAAAACCCTGCCTACCAATCTCTACATCATGGGTTCAAGTCGAGGAGAGCCATTTTGGGTACTTAATGCCAAAAGTTAGTCTGTACGGAGTCTACCCATTCTAGACACCCACATTGCTCTCTCCCATCTCTTTCCTGTTTTTTGTTTTTCAATATCTTCAAGTGAATTTTGCCAATTTTATGGCTTCACTCATTTGCATGAGTCACCTGATTATTTGCTCCACTGTACGTTAACCATTGTCATTCTTAAATTCAAGTCTGGTCTGCTATTATCAATGGCAGCAAACTTTAATGAAGGTTAAAGTGAATTAGGAATGTATGCTCCTGAATTGCAGATTTTAACCGTAATAGTGTTCTTAAACAAGTTCTAAAACATCTTCCTTTTGCCCCGCTTTTTTGTTCAACAGGGGATTCCCAATTTGGTTACACTTCATACCTGGAATCCAGTTTCGAACAACAAATGATCTATTCAAGGTACACTGTGAACTCTAGAGGTGCTATGCTCATCCTATAGAAAATTATTCAAGAATACTTTCTTGTTAACACAGTTGTTTTGAATTAGTGTGCAATTCTTCAAAATTTCCTTTGTTCCTAAACTCCTATCGTTAGTGCAGGATGAAATGAAGCGTTTTCTTGTAACAATTGTCGACTTAATGAAAGAGGAGAATCTATTTGCATCACAAGGAGGGCCAATAATCCTTGCACAGGTGGTTTCCTCTTTATATTTTTTGCATGCCTTTTGACACAAGTTCTTTAAACTACTTTCCTGTTCTTTTCTAGGAAATATTGCATTTGTTAATTACCTAAAAATAAATATTGCATTTGTTTTGTCAATCATTTGGTATCTTCCAGCTTTGGTTTATGAACTATTCTTATGTAGATGATTTACAGAAATTTGAAGGCATGCTTTTCTCTGTCCATAGACCATGTAACCATAAGGAGTGGAGTACTAACTCAATAGGTATTAGTAGCAACAGCAGGCAGCTTTTTCCTGGCTATAGTTTAACAAATCACAAATCAGAAGATATCATTGGGCTATCATGTTGCCTGGTCAGGCTTCAAAATATGGTTTTAGAGAAGTAAAAACAGAGGGATGAAGAAGGTCATAGGCAGTAATTGCGATAATTTTGTTGTCTTACAGTCTTCTCTCAGATATTTAACTTCAGTTCTTGACTAGTGACACCATCATTTGTTGGTAAAATAACTCTCAATGCATCATGTTTCCACATGGAATGGCTAAGTTGGTCCATTCCTTTACCAATACATTCCATTCCATTGTTATTTGGTCCAGGTTATGGTAGTTATTCCACCTCAGACAACTTGTCTCTTTTATATTGCCGCCATTTCACCAGAATGCTTTTTCCCCCCTTCCAAAACAGACCTTTTCCCATTGTTGTCTGATAGCTTGAAATAGACCTAGCTAGCCTGCTAGGTGTCTCATAAAATTTACACTGGGCAAGAACTAACACAGTCAAATAGATAGGTTTGAATCCTCATCCTAATTAAGAGTCAAACAGTCTCTTTTACCGTTTCTTTTTTAATTTCATCTTTGACGTGAAAGGGTAGTCTTGAGCAGTCAAAGTTTGAGCCAGAGAAAATGCCATGCCCAAAGGCAATTTTTTTTTTCTTGTTTTGGTATTGTAATCTCAGCAAAAAAATTTGTGACCCTTGTATGATTTGGTTTCTTCCCTATTATCAATGCTTGTCTCACTCGGTTCGATGTGATACCAAATTACCATAACAAATCTGTAATGCAGTCAAGATGAAGGAGAAGATTCACCTAAATTTATCACTTGGTTGTTTAATTCACATCTCAACTGATGTTGTAACAGGTTGAGAATGAGTATGGAAATGTTGAGGGATCCTATGGAATTGGAGGAATGTTATACGTCAAATGGGCTGCAGAAACGGCTATGAGTCTTAACACTACTGTTCCTTGGGTGATGTGTGTGCAAGCAGATGCACCTGATCCCATTGTAAGTGTTTACGCTATAACTGGAACCATTCCCCGCTTTAAGTTAGACACTAACAATCACTTCATACAGATGCTTTTTTCATTTTTATATTTATGTATTGATGTATAAACGAGAATATAAACCCTAGGAATCTGCACCTAGGGAAGAGTTAAAATCCACACTAATCTGAAGGAAACAATAATGTTTGTTCATTTAATGATCTAGATATTCTCTAGGAGTCCTTTAATTAGGCTCAACACAAACAAATATGAAGAGAGAAAGATAGCGTAACCATAACAAGATAAATAGTAAGTTAGAAATGAGAAAAACCATAGTAAATAACAAAAGAAGCAAATGGGCCTGCAATCATCCAGCTAGTTCTGATTATGCTCTTGGCAAATGTGCTAAGTATCTAATGTAAGTCTGAAGAAGGTAAAAGTGAATAAGCTAAACAGGATGAAGAAGCTTTGTGGTCTTTTGACAAAAGCACGAAACTTCTACCATTATGTTATGCAGCGATATATTTAGTATTTGGCTTGTACGAGCAGTTTTGTTTGGAGATGTTACTATTTTTTTATTTGAAGTCACCTGATGTCAATGTAGATAAACACATGTAATGGGTTCTACTGTGATTGGTTTACACCAAATTCCCCCTCCAAGCCAAAGATGTGGACAGAAAACTACGCTGGATGGTAAACATTTTATATCTCATTTAACATTTGTATAAGACATGGAAACAATCATGCATTTCATTCATTAGAGATATTTAATTGTTTTGTAACATAAAAATTAATGGTACAGGTTTCTTGCATTTGGGTATGCAATTCCTTACCGGCCTGTTGAGGACCTGGCTTTTGCTGTTGCACGCTTTTTCGAAACTGGTGGCACTTTCCAGAACTATTACATGGTGGGCCTCCCAAAACTTAACCTTTTGATTCCAGTTATGTGGTATACCGTATACTAAAATCAGAAGTTTCCATAATTTAGTTTTTGTATCTCCTTGCAGTATTTTGGTGGCACCAATTTTGGACGAACAGCTGGAGGCCCCATGGTTGCAACAAGCTATGACTATGATGCCCCACTGGATGAATATGGTAACTTATGACATGTTGTCAATACACTCTTTAATCTTTTCAGACTTAGCAACAATTCCATTCACTATATTATCATGTTGTTCAATGCATTAACGTTATGCTAGATTCAAATGCACATAATATATTTGTGATTCATTTGTTGTCTTCTTCGAACACAACCATTTATCACCAAGGATGTTACTTAGGTCCATTTCCGATGACGTGAATCTTGTGGGGGAAAGAAAATGTGATTCTGAGGCTCCATAATTTATACGTTTGGTACGGATTGGAGTAACAAAATGATTCTTGTTGTTTGAGAGAGTAGAAAAGTGTATAGGGTGTTAATTAACCCTAACACAATGATATATTATTTATATTAAGAGAGAACTCAATACAAGACTAATTTAACCAATGTGGGACAAGACCCAATACTCTAACAATTCTTAATGGTCCATTTCCAACCAAGTAGCAATCTGATCGCCACCTTTTCCCACGGCAATTTTAGATTCCAGAGTAAATCCCTGATAAAAATTGATGTAAAAATTGTAATAAAATTATCGCTTGGATAAGGCTCCTCAATTAATCTGAACATTTGAATGAGAAAACCTCAGGCATTAGATTATACCTTGTCTTGAAATTCAAGTACTCAAACTCCCTGCTACGCACAATATCATCCAAACCTAGCCCTAGTTCCAAGATCTGTATCTCTTTAAACCAGCCCAATAAAGTCTCAATGTCAATGACTTGGTTCAGCAACTTAAATCCTTCGTCTCATTTCAGCTATCTGTTAGTGCATTTCCTTCATTACATAAAATTTATTCACATCTATGAATCACATCCTTTCTCTTCTTGTACCGCCTTTGACTTGACCATAAACATCCAGTAAACTGACCTATCTTGTGTATGACCAACCTATCTGAGACAGCTGTCAAGCTTCTCTTGTGGAAGTTGTATAATCCTTGCATCTTGAAGAATGAATTCATTCAGTCTATCTACCTCAACATACACATTCAAGACTAATTACTTTTAACCTAAGACGTCATAGCATTAAGCATGACTTGCACTTTAGCTAGTTTGTACGTTTCTTTAAAGTTATCTTTTATATCACATTTTCTCTGTGATTGCTTAAAGTTCTAAACCTACGCTGCAGTCACCCATTTTAAATACTCCCTCCGTCCCATAAAGTTTGACATTTTCAGGAATGTGTGCCATTTTTAAATTGCATCTATCTTTCAATCCATAATGTTTTAGGCGATTTTTTGAACTTTGTTTAATAGAACAAATTAAAATCTATCAAATAAGATACATATTGCTTATAAAAAATATTGTGGATTAAAAGATATAGTTAATTTTTTCATAGAGCTGAAATAGTGAAAGTGCCAAACTTTATGGGACGGAGGGAGTACCAGTTATTTGGACTTCGCTGCACATATCTGGAACTTCACCCTAAGCTCAACTCTCATCGAGTAGAACTCTATTCTCATTAACGATAAGCTCCTTGGTCACATTAGATTTTTTATGTGGCATTGTCCACAACATCCGCTTGCCAATTTGTTGCATTGAATACTACAATCAGAATTTACCATATTATCCTTTTGCTTGTTTAACATGCGCATATTGCTTTTCAAAAAAACGTGCGCACATTGAGTAGGTAATGTTGGAAACTCACTTAAATCAGGACAAATTAAGGAGTGAAAATGATATAAAAAGGAGTGTGAAAATCATTTTCACTTAGTGTATTTGCATAGTTTTCCTTTCAAATAAGTATTTCATTGAGTTCTGTGTAAATTACTAGTTCCCATGAACTATTGTAGTTCTAGCTGCTACTCCTTCCAATATTGATAGTTCACTGCTAGGCAGAGCATCATTGTCTCTCCGCAGCTGTCCGCAGTGCTCATAATTCAATTGTTGTTAGGAGTAGCTTACAAATTGAATGCCATGCAGGTAAATAGATATTCGAAAATTAATTCTTTGAACTGCTTCCCCTCATCCTACTATTCCGATTTGCCTGTACCTCACAACAAACAACTTATACAGGTTTTATTAGGCAGCCAAAGTGGGGGCATCTCCGTGACTTACACATGTCGATAAAGAAGTGTGAAGAATACTTAGTTATTGCAGATCCAGTCCGACAGCCCCTGGGTAGGAATCTAGAGGTATGCTGGAAGTTTGAACATGTACACAATCTTTCATTGAATGTATGTAGTTAGAGTGATGTTGCTTGGTATTCGTAATTGACACCTTTAATCTTTACCCAAGTTCTATAGATCTATGATGGTAATGGTTATGGAAACATAAACAAAATGAGAGCTTGTTAAATAAGAATTTGAGTGTAATCAATCAAATCCTTCGCATACGCATTGTGTGCCCCAACATGGGCAAAAACTATTGATTAGATCTGATTGAGTGTGCAAGCTATAACCCATCAAAAGAACGTGTGCAGTAGATTTCCATAGGAAAGAAAGGTTCTGCTATGGCTTTTGCCAGAGCACTGCACCAGGGTCCAAAACATTGAAAGGCGGTCATTGATATGGCAAGACCAGAATTTGACTTGGCAACTGGGGAAGCTCCTTTGTATTTGTGCCAAACTTCAGTTTGGTCAAGGCAAATAGCCGAATACATTCTTGGCAAGCAGACAAAAGTAAAATCCAATAATCGCAGGACTGTGATGGTGTTATCATTTTACACAAGGGGTGTTCTTTTTCTAATGTGCTATCTTTAAGGTGTTATGCGCCTATGACCTATCTGTCCCGGTTATCCTCAAACATATTAATGCATTACCGCATGGTCAACTCTGAGTGACTGCCCGGTTTGGTTGCTCACTACTTAATTTAGTGATATTTTGTTATTGACTTGTGACTCTCTATAATGTGTCAAAGATCTATATAGTTTGATGATTGGTTGTTTCCAGGCACATGTTTACTACAAATCTTCCAATGACTGTGCGGCCTTTCTTGCTAACCATGACAGCAGTTTGGATGCAAACGTCACATTTAACGGGAATCTGTACTTCCTTCCTGCTTGGTCTGTGAGCATTCTTCCGGACTGTAGGAATGTCATTTTCAACACAGCTAAGGTACTTTGTTCTATCATTCTATGCGTATGAATGACTTCGCTACCCGATGCTAGAGCTCAAAGTCTTGATTGTTTTCCGCATTTGGATTACGATATGATGTGTAATTAAGGGTTCAAAGTGTCCATGTAAATCAGATGCTGCTTCTATATGTTGTTGCAAACAAAATGGATCCCATTTAATGATCTCTTTGGGAACTTTTGATTGCCGGATTGTTTTTCGGAAGCATTGAAAAGGATGGAATTATTTTAAGCGAAATGGATCCCAGTTAATAATTTCTTAGGGAACATTTGATTGCTGGATTGAAAAAGATGGAATTAATGAGGGGAATAAAGGGGGCGTGTGGGTCTCTGGGACAATAGTTGAGATTGTATGGAGTACAGGATTAGTTATACTATGTTTTATTTGGGTGGGATAAAGGATGGGATAAAGAGTGAAGAATTTTGACGATTGAATGAAGAGGGAAATAATCCTAAAGTTCGGATTAACTAATACCACCCCTCCAAATGGTAATGTAGTACATGGGGTAGTAAGTGGGTGAATAGTCCCCTGTAGTCCAGTGTCATCTAGAGTCCTACACAATCTCTAACATTGTCTTAGATGTCTTACTAACATTTTCAGCCCTAAATAATGAGTGATATTTGCATCACATGGGGAGGAGCCATTACTCACACATTTCTTACCACATTCAGGATTCATTGATGCTATATTTGTTGGATTCAATGCTTTGTAGAGTTTAGGGTTTGAAGGTTTCACCTCTGTCAATACAAATAAATGAATGCCAACAAATTGACTTTCTTTGCAACCAAGGGCTCTGTTCTTTACATGGACTTGGCATGTAGATTTATACTTTCTGGTGTTTAGACATTGGGCAAGCACTAAGATTTAAGAATCAAATTTTCATCTTACCTATGACATTATAGTTGCTGCGTGCTATTTAACCTGAATGAGTTTGTCAATCATATATCAAATGTTCTTCTCCATTGTAGGCTTAAGTACATTCATGTCACTTGTTTTCTAGTTTCTCCTAATTCTATCTCTGCAGGACGATATTACTAACAAAAATATAGCACGTTTAAGGATCATGTGGGACATATAAGTATGCTTTAAGCTCGTTTTTCTTTGCGTGATAATGAATCAGGTTGTTGCACAAAGAAATCTTGAAGATGCCACGCGTTCTTTCGAAAGTGTCAGTGAACTTTCATTCACAAGATGGAGTTGGTATAAAGAAAAAGTGGGTGTCTGGGGTAACAACTCATTTACTGCGTCAAAGTTACTGGAGCAGATAAATACAACAAAAGATACTAGTGATTTTCTATGGTATACAACAAGGTAAC
This sequence comes from Rhododendron ovatum, assembly GCA_019656835.1. Classification (NCBI taxonomy): domain Eukaryota; kingdom Viridiplantae; phylum Streptophyta; class Magnoliopsida; order Ericales; family Ericaceae; genus Rhododendron; species Rhododendron ovatum. Next base: position 9,864,396 of record CM033793.1, on the reverse strand, counting down.
TCATCTGATATTGTTTGCTGAATGCTTAATAGTACATTGGCAGAAAGTTTCAATGGTTTGCCAGTCAATGAAATCAGGTCACTGCCAGCCAATTTAAAGTTGATTAAGTTGGTCATAGTTGATCATGTAGTAATGTGGCATTTCAGAAGCTGTACTTGTTTAAAGGGCTATTTTATTCTACTATTGGTGCATGCGAGTCAAATTTCAGTTTCTAATCTGACATTAATAGTATAAGAGGGCTGCCATTAGCTTTGCTTCAACTTCTACTCCAGAGACCATATGAATGGATGTGTGCCCTATACTGCACACAGATGTAAGTATGTCTCATGTGAGGTAGAGCTATGCTTGTTGTAAGAAGCTAAGTAGAGCAGAAACTTTCCGAAGTTTCTGTTGACATATTGTCTCTCTGTGAAAACTATTTCAAAAACTGGACCTTATTTTACATGTCGTCCCCCCCAAAAAACTATATATGCTCAATTCTTTTAGGTCTGTATAAGTGAATGTGTGTATTTAATCTTTGGCATTTTGGCTTTATGCATTACTTGATACTCCACAGTTGCGTTTTCTTTAGATATTTTAATTGCTGATATTTTTGTGTGTCTTGACAGCATAAACGTGAATGAAAACAATAAGGTCGTTCAGGAAAAGGAAGCGCTTTTAATCGTTGAAAGTTTGGGACATGCAGCTCTTGTTTTTGTCAACAAAAGACTAGTAGGTGGTAACTCTAACAGATGCAAAGAGACATTGTTTAGCTTTTTTATGTGTTATTTTTTTCCCTATGGTGGCCAAGTCTTTGCTCTTAGTAATTCATTTGAAAGTTAAGCTCATTTTATTGTTAGTTTTTTCACAGTTAAGATTGTTAGCGGGTTTCTGTTTTACCTGGAGATGTAACTGAATAGGTTCTAGTTTCCGGACTTGATCTTGTAGCTGAGTTGACATTTGCATAACTTGGTTCAGAGGCCCAGAATTATGAGATTGTGGGTTCGCTATAATATGTTGAAAATCCGAACTGCTTAGTTTCCTCTTTTTTTATTTTTCATAGTTAGCGAATGTTGATATTATTGAATCGTACCCAACAAGCTTCAGTTTTTATGACTGATAAAAAAGATAGGGGTTTGCTTGTAAGTAGAAACAGAAGAAAGTTAAGTATTATTCATCTTTAAAAACAAAAAAGAAGAAAGTTAGCATCCAACTCAATACCAATTGCAATGAGCGGAGAGGTCGCCCAAGCTCATATACTAGTTTTGGAGAAGATAATTAACCAATGTGGGACAAACTTCAACACTCTCCCCGCATGTGTGATCCCCCCGACTTGCACATGGTGAGGTAAACAACCAATCCATAACACATGGGTCACAATAAACGACACACTTATGGCACAAACGAGGGGGAACAAATTCTCCTAAACCCTAGTTCTGATACCATGTTAAAACATCCAATTCAATACCAATTGGCAATGAGTGGAGAGCCCGCCCAGGCTCATATACTAGTTTTGGAGGAGATAATTAACCAATGTGGGACAAACTCCAACAAGTACATTATTCACGACTGAGTTCTTACATTTGAAGCTTTGTGCTGGTATCCATGATCACACTTAATTAGGGAATCCTCAATATGTCTTCCTAATATCTTGTATTGAAATCCTGAAGGCTGAAACTAAAGACATCCTGATGCCAATTTGTCTTGGAATCCAAAATATGTCTCCCTTGCCTTATAGTTGTGCAGGCATCCATGATCGAAACTCATTATGTTTTGTGATTCTTGTAGGATTTGGTTATGGTAATCATGATGATGCAACCTTCGTGCTCCGTGAGAGAGTCACTCTTAACAATGGAAGTAACACGTTGGATATGTTAAGTATGATGATTGGTCTACAGGTATTAGTAGTCTTTTTTTTTTATCAGCAAAAGTCAGTATTGTTAGAATAGTTAGATTAGCACCTTGGAAGAGGAGTTGAACTCTTTTCTCTTGGCACCTAAGAGCACTCCTGAAGTCGTTGGGCCAAAGGCCTCTTGGCCAGGTAATAGTAGTCCTACAGATTCCTGTTGTTATTTTAGGATTATATTTGTAGTAATCTGGCACAAAATGATATGTACGTTTGAAGTCTGTCACCTAGTTACTCCTGTTTCATTGTATGCCTGATTATGAGGGTGTGTACATTGTGTAGTATTATTGCTATTTCTGAGAACATTGCTTGCCAAGGAAAATTTCTGTTCTCAGATGCTCTGCATGTCAAACAGTAAAAACTTAAAAATAAATCAACTATCCCTAGTGTGTTTGTCTAAATTTCTAAATAGGGTTTCCACTTGCTTACGTTGATAAAATGTGGTGTTGTATTGTGCTAATCCAGAACTATGGGCCGTGGTTCGATATAGATGGAGCAGGAATTCATTCTGTCGTTCTTGCTGATATGAAGAATGTCAAGGGGAACCTTTCTTCTACGGAATGGACCTATCAGGTTCAGCCTATTGTTATACAAATTCATATCACGACTGGATATATTGTGAACTTTATAGTAGATTATCAATTCACTGTAAATGCTGGACCTGAACAAAAGATTGTGTAATATTATTCACTAAGCAGTGCGTACTTGATTATCCTTTTTCTTTTCAGAAACTACTTTTGAAATTGGAACTAATTCAACCTTAACTTAAAAGCACTTTCTCCTTGATTTGTCTTCCGGAAATGCTCATACGGTATCTTTCTCTAGGTGAGTGACTTACTATGTGGCGATGAACTAGTTTCATTGAGGTTTCATGACATCACTCATTTTGTTAACATGTATATGCACGGTCTTTCATCTTAAAATGCTTGATAAACAGGCGGCAGTTGAACTAGGAATAAGGTGAAGCTTGCACATGCAGTGGTAGAGAGTACAGCCAGAATTTGTTAATTAAATTTAAAGAAAAAAGTTTGGGAATTGGGACAGGTACTAGTTTGAACATCAAAGACACAGGAAGTAGTCATTGCGTTAAACGAATGGCCAACCATGTCTTGATCATAAAATGTTAGCTACGTTAACCGGTAGGAACATTGTCTTCACTCTTCTAGGCTTTGGGAGACGTTTCAGCAAAATGTTTAAAGTTGGACAACTTAAAAAATAAAATTTACTTTCCTAGATACTCCATGAAAATCTGTTAGTAGTTGTGTGTGATGACTTAATAAATGTGCATTTGTCAATTAAATTTGTGAATATCGGGTAGTAAAAACCAAAAGTACACACTGGGGGGGACCAAACTCCTTGCCCCTGCCCACACGCACAAAAGAAAAACAGAAAAAAGCCTGTGTAAGCCCCCAAAAAGGAAAGAAAGATAACCAAAAAAAAAAAAAGAGAGACAAAGAAAAATTGGTTGGGAGGGGAGGGGAGGGGAGGATGTGTTTGTGGTTCTGCTGCCTTTTTATGAGAAAGTTAATGGGATTTGTCTTGCTTTAAGTGTGTATTGTGCTCACTATAGGAAGATTTCTTTTTCGAGTTTTTTCTTTATCTCAACATGAGATATTGTGTGATCGGTGATCTTTTTACTTCTTTTTAGGTGGGACTTGAAGGAGAGTACCTTGGACTTGGTAACGTAAGTCTTGCAAATAGTTCATTATGGATTCAGGGCAGTGCCATTCCATTTAATGAAAGTTTGATATGGTACAAGGTATGTGGATCAGACAACGTCTCATAATTATGGAACATGAAACAATATTGAATAAAATTGGTTGGTTATTTTGTCTGCATTTCTCATATAAAATTGCTGTTGGACAAAGCCAAAATTTTTTGGACGAAAAATTCCAGTACTAAAGCTTTGAGGCCCTGGGACTTGGGTAGGAGTATCAAGTGCGAGTTTGTATCCAAGCGTTGCAACTTCTTTAGCTTAAATCTCAAGGATATTGGGTAGTGGGTCCGAAGGTTGGGGACGCATCTTAAATACTTCTTTGTATTGGTATTTATGTGTTATATGATGTGCTTAATGAATAGGTTTTGAATTTTTTAAAATGTACTCAAGATCAACTAAGAATAAGTAAAAAGGATTGAATTCCTTTCTCCAAACCGTGTGAAAGTGGAAAAAAATTCCTAGGTAATGTGAGCTGCTTTCTCTTCAGGTATCTTAAATCCTAAAGGATCTAAGTGCCTAAATTTAGTGCGGGTGTCGGACACATGTCATACACGTAACACGCACCCCTGCCATATCTGTCGGACACTGGTATGTGAGAAAATAGAAGGGCCCATGTAACACAGTTTGAGCATTTGGGTTTCTGAAATGAATTATTATTTTTTGTGTGTGTGTGGGTGTCGGACACATATATGCCACATGCACACCCATGTCATACCGTCAGAAACAGGTACTGTGGGAAAATAGAGGAGCCTGCGTAAAAAGTTTGAACATTTTGGGTTTCTGAAAGAGAATTCATGTGTAAATTTGTCGGTCCAGATCAAGTTAAAGCCATAATCCACTGAGCATTTTAGCATTCAGTTAAGTAAGGCCTCTTATGCCCTATTGACACCCTACATACACCAAAGATCAATTGAAAGCGTGTAACTTCAATATTCATTAGTCTTCCACTTCTGATCATCGTGAGGTTTTACTATATTGGCAAAATGGAATATATCGTTGTAAAATTTGGCTGACATCAAGGGTGGCCCTTTGCCAAGTAAGAACGCCCAACATGGTATCTCCCCAAAGATTTAGGGATCTTTGTTTTAAAAACTAAAGATTGTGTGGATGGATGGAGTTACACGAGAAGAAAGCTGCTTCGGAAATTGAGAAACTAGTTATCTGCCTCTGCTGTTTCTAGATGAAGGTTTCAAGCTACTAAACAAACTAAAGCAGCCCTAACTGCCCTGTTATTAGGTTTCTCAATGGGGACGATAACGTGTTATGTTCACTGACATTTAGTGTCCGGACTTAAGTGCTTAGATGTTCGATGGAGGAGTGAATCAGTTTTCTGAAAGCAAGAAATCATAATAGAACTATCCTCAACTGTGGTATCTTGTAATTTGAGATGAAAATGAAGCTGGAATTGGTACTGAATAAATCAAATTTGCTTATCAGATGTTTTATCATTCCTAAAGATGCTTGGTGCTTTGTGATATTCTTAGATAAGTAGGTACTTTAAGAGCGATTCCTGCTAAAACAGAGTTAGTCTTGTATGTAAGTTTGAATTCCATCAGTCTGCTTTGGACATATGGCCCATTTTTTTTGGCCGGATTCAAGCATTGGATTGGAGTATAAATGGAAGTGGACCACATATCTCATGTTTGGTGACAAAACATGGGATATGCATTATCTTGGAAAATGTGGTATTGAGTAGGTTTGCTTACCATATGGATTATATGCCCCTTCACTGCTGGTCAGACAACCACAGCCATAGGCCCATAAAGTAATACCCCTCTTCACAAACTTCAACTCTTTTAGGTGACAAATATGTCACGGACAAAGGTTGACATTGCTCTGTTAAACTGGATTCTCCAACTTCATTTGTTTCACATGCTGATTAAATCTAACTTGAACAATATTACTTTGAGTGTCCAAAGGAAAAATGGAAAATTGGGGAGAAAGATGAAAATAAAATAATTATGTAGTTGCCTCTTAAGGTGCTCGGTTTGTTGTTCTATCTTTTACCTTCAGGCCACATTTCTTGTCCCAGAAGGGAAGTGTCCTTTAGCTGTGAATCTTTCTAGCATGGGAAAGGGTCAAGCATGGGTCAATGGGCAGAGTATTGGGCGATATTGGCCCGCGTATCACTCACCATCAACCGGTTGCTCTGAGAAGTGTGACTACAGGGGATCCTATAATGCTTCTAAATGTCTGAAGTACTGTGGTCAACCTACTCAAACATTGTAAGTGTGAATACACTTTTTGCTCCCAAATTTCGTATATTTGTCCAGGTTGTTCACATTAGACTATTTTGAAATTTTAAGCTGTTTGAAGGCACAAATGCATACACATATATGTCTTAGGTAAGGTTAGTCTATTTGGCTGTTGAGTGCTTGGGTTTTGCCTCTTCCTCCTTTGCTGGATTCTCAAGGTTATTCCTTCCTCCATGATCTTTGGTTTTTGGTTCTTTAAATGAATTGCTCTTACGACGACAATGCGTACACATTAGAAAGAGAAAAGGTTGCCTCAAACATGTTTAGAATTTGGATCCTGTCTGTATGATTTAGTTTTCTGTTTTATTTTGTTTGAAAATTTGGAAGGGAAAATGAATACTTGTAAAACCTTTTTATAAAGCATGCAAGGAAGGGATGTATGCTGGAAATTTGGGTTGTAAGTGCTAAATACTTTTTCTTACTCAACCATGTAATATGGTTGAAGACGTGAAATTTGCATCTTCAAAATTCCCATTTTATGTAGGCATTAGATTTTGTATTCTAGGAAGGGTAAAACTTTTTCCCAACTATATTTACCCTTCGTAATGTATATCTTACATTGCAACGTTTCTCGACACCATACATAAAATGGAAAAAAGATACACGACATCATCTGCCACCTCTAGTACGTGAAGTAGATAAAAACTATCTTATCATTGCACGTACCTTTGGAGCATTACTGGTACAACTTTTCATGTATGAGGATGTATATCATGTCCAGGTATCACATTCCACGCACTTGGGTACATCCAGGTGAGAACTTACTGGTTCTCCATGAAGAACTTGGAGGTGACCCTTCAAGAATTTCTTTCTCCACACGAGCTGGACAAAAGATTTGTGCACATGTTTCAGAGTTTGATCCTCCGCCAGCAGATTCATGGAAACTGATGTCAGAATTTATTTCTCAAACTCCTGAAGTTCGACTGGCATGTGAAAGAGGATGGCAAATTACTTCAATCAGTTTTGCTAGCTTTGGAACTCCTACGGGACATTGTGGTGCATTCAGTCCAGGAAGTTGTCATGCCAATGTTTTGTTGATTGTTCAGAAGGTAAAAAGATCTTTCTTTACTCTATCTAGTATAAAACCAGCCCGCTCAATCCGCGGCACTTTCTCTTAACCTGGGAGATATGTCAGTTGGAGCCTAGGCTCAGCCTAAACTTTTCAAGGAGATATGAAGAGGGTAATCTTCAAGGGTCCTATTAATGAGTGCCGTAAAGGGCATTGGTTAACAAAGCCTTGAATGCTTGTTTATTCCTTACTGCAAGCACTTTCAAGTTTCTTGTAAAATGGACATCATTTTAAACCATCATTGCATGAACTGGAGGGGCAGAGGGGGGGGAGGTAGAAGCGGGTGCATGGGTTCGAGGGCATAGAGAAGGGCCTCAGATTACGAGCGCCTATGAGAGGGCATAGAGAAGGGCCTCAGATTACGAGCGCCTATGAGAGTGATTTAATTTTCCTTATGTAAAAGTACTTATGATTTATATGTATATACTCTGCTTAGTTGTACTGTATATCTTAGAGTATGACTGAAGAGTCTAAGTTGCATATTGTTTTCTTTGCAGAAATCAACCTACATGGTTGCTCTAGTGGTCAATGATGAGAGCCTTGTGATTTTTGGCCTGCGCCCAAACAGAGTCTTTTTGCTTTATCGAAAAACCAAAACAGAAAGTAGATACTAAAAGTGAAAACAGAACCCCATATGAATGACTTCTTGTGCATCAGCATGCAAAATCTTCATTTTCTTTGCAGCAGCATGTGATCCATGGATTTGTATGGAACGACTTTCGAGAATACATGAGTTATTTTTTCATTTTGATTATATCCAACCACGTGTCCGCTGCCCCCTCTGGACACATAAACATGTAGTCTTAGAGTATCTCCAACCCATCCTCTAGTCCTCCACGTCTTCCTCTATTTCTCTATTTTTGAGGAAATCTCCACTCCATGGGAATCCTCTATTTCCTCTATTTTGGAGGATGGAATTTGATGCTCTATATATAGAGTATGGGAAAAAGAGAGAGAGGATCCTTTGAATCACTTTTTGAATATAAATGCAGAAAGTATTAGATTTGCATTGAGATTGAATAATGATTGGAGGAAAAGTGAGGAAGTTTTTGAAATAGAGATGAATATAGAGATATAGAGGTTTCTGATTGGAGTTTGTATGAATAGTAACTTCTCTATATCCACTTTTTGATTGAAAAATATTAATTTCATCCTCTCAAATGGAGCAATAGAGGATGTTGGGGGCATCTCTAATCCACTTCTATTCCTTCAAAATAGAGGATGGATGTGACATATTGAGGGAAGATTTTATAATTTATTTCCTTTATCACTTTTTGTATTTTTTGGAAAAATCTTTGAGGGACTACCGTCTTTTTTAGAGTTTGGTCCAAAAGTAAATTTGGAATACAAAATCCCTCCAAACTCAAAAAAAGATGATGGATTCCTCAAAGATTCTCCCAAAAAGTACAAAAATGAAGAATAAATATACTAATAAATTACAAAATCTCTCTCAATGTGTCACATTTGTCCATTATTTTGGAGGAATAGAGATGGATTGGAGATGCTTATACATGCTGCACTTGTTATCTTTCTTTGGAAAATGGTTTTGGGGCTAAGCTGAGTGTAAGATCAATGTTCTTTTGTGCTGGCTTTCTCAATTCTTTTCCATCAACATTTCCTAGCAAAGTACGAAGTATTCATACTGACAAGTAAGGTTCAAACTGCAGGCGTGCATTGGGAAACAAGGATGTTCGGTTCCTGTCTCAACATCTCAGCTAGGGGACCCATGTCCTGGAGAGTTGAAAAGCTTAGCAATTCAAGCCCTCTGCCGTGCAAATAAATTTCGTCGAGTCTTGAGGGTTCAATGCTCGGATGTATGAAAATTGAGATTTGTGGATTTGATCCATTTACTTGTATGCTTCTGTAAATGTCAGCTCTTATGTCATCTGTTGAATAAGGTACAACTGAAATCAGGTTAGCTAGCCATAAGCAGCTCTTATGTCATCTGTTTTCAGGTTAGTATTTACGCAAGTGTATTCCATTTCGATGTTACCAGTGGTAATGTTTGGATTCTTATTGATGTATTTGAATCCACGCGGCTATTATTATAGTCCACGTTTTGTACAACAAATGACTTGTGAGCTATTTGTTGCAATTAAAACCCTGTTTAAATTCAACGATTCTCTTTCAAGGTCTCATGTTAGATACGTTCTTTCATGATTTTGTTGTTTTTCCACTGATTTCTCAGAGAATGAAAGCAACAAACCCCGTTGTTTCACTCGAATTTGGCGTGTGATGCAAAGCCCCTGCGGAGGGCATAAAACAAAATGTCTCTTGATTGACAATTTGTTGGGATATTTTGGGTGTAATTGTGCCCGATTCAAGTCATTTGATTTGGCAAAGAAGAGATACTTGGAGGGCCTGGAAATCCAAATACTTATCTTGAGAAATTTTTTGTTAGAAAGTGTTAAGGCCTTAGTGACGTAACTCTAGAAGTTTCCAAAAATTAATTACCACTGTAAAAACTGCTCTTCAAGTTTGACACAACTTGTTGAAGTCCACATTCTTGTATGTTGTATTACCAGTTTCAAAAATTTTAACTGATTAAAAACCAAGATTAAAACATATTCCAATGCATATTTTCCGGTTCCAACATTAAAATCTGACTTCAGTAAACCATGCACAAGATTCTAGCAAGGGAGAATGTGCCATTTATTCTCGTTTGCATACAAAGATAAGCAATAAAACAGACATTCAGTCCATACAAAAAGCGCATTCTTGAGAGGGTATTCGAAACAAAAAGAAAAAATAACTTAAATAATATGATGTAGAATCTGTGGATACACAACACCATCCGAGGTATCATGGGACAAGGAGAATTTTCCCAATACGGTTGCTACTTTCCACAAGCCTTCAGATAATGGAAGATACTTGTACACAACTGGTTTTACCTTCACTGCCATGATTGCTGGCCAAACATTCTTCTCCACTTCATTTACAATCAGAGCTTTGTTTTCTGTACTTCTCCTGTGCAACCCAGCCGCCGTACGTATAGAATGGCAATTTTTGAAAAACTAGTGCAGAATGCCAACTAAACAACATTCAGTCGAGGCAATAATCCACAAAATCGGAACATTAGCAGAGTATCACAGAAGTACTTCAAGAAAGAGTCCACTTTTGTAGGCATTTCATGCCCAACCATAGTGACAAAGGAGTTTCCTTGAATAATAAGACGTATACAAGAGGTAGCTTTTGCCTAGATGATGTAATTATGTAAATGATAAGCACCCGTTAATACAATGCAGGGTGCGCTAGTATCTAGTTTTAGTTAATTTCATCGCTTAATTAGTTGCTTCTTAATTGCGTTTACTCATAAGGTATGTTTTTAGTGTTTTCAGGTAAATCGTGTGAATAAGGCATATTTTGACATCATCCATGGCCCGAGTGCGTCCAAGTACCCGAGGAACCAATGAAGACCCTGTCGGCCCCTGAAAATCTGTCTAAGTATGGAAAAATCACTTTTCGAAAAAATATCGATTTTCGAGATAAAAAATGGCGGTAATTGATTCTTGAATTTTTCCAAGAGCAACTTCAAAATTGCAAGGTTTTATTCAAAGATTAAGGTCATGTTTTGAGCCATTTATTCGATAGAAAAGTGTGCTGTTTTCTGTTTTACACTAAAAGCTGGGGGTCAACATTTTGATTGGATTGAAATATCAAAATTCTGGTAATGCCATTGTTTTCAAATGGGGGGTACTTCCTTATTTTCATTAAATAAATTAAAGTAAAGAAAAGGTAAAAGAAAGATTTAAAATGCAATCTTTACTTAAGTTTAGAGAATGAAAATAAGAAGCTGAATTGCCCGAGCAGAGATAGATTTGCCTGAGCAGAAGCTGGATGGCCAAGGCAGAAGGTAGATTTGCCCGAGCAGAGGTTGATTTGCCCGAGCAAGAGGAAGGCAGCCAAGGCAGTGCCCCACTATTGGCCTCGGCAGCGATGGGATAAATCCTCTTCCATCGATGCCGAGCCTCTTAGTGGCCCAGACCCTTAACCACTTCGGCATCGATGGACTTTAATCTCTTACATCGATGCCGAGACCCATAGCAGAGCACTCTAAGGCCGTTGCCATCGATGCCGAGGGACTTAAGAGCGAATTTTCTGAGTATCTTGGGAATATTTCAGGCGCGGATCTTCCGGAGTATAAAAGCTTATGTCATTATTTTGTACAAACAAGTAGGATAGATTGTAGAGTACTATTTTCTAGATCTAGGATTAGATTCAATTTGCTTTTTGAATTGTTCTTGCTGTTCTTCATTTTTTCAGCACTCATATTTTAATTTTCTGTCCTTAGTTGTTAATTTTTGTTATTGTTGCCTTAATTAAAGTTGTTTATTTTCTCCCGATCTATCTTAGTCTCTAGTTTAATTCAAGTCTTGTTATTTCATTATGGTAGCTAGATTTTTGCTTGCTCCTATCTCTCTAGATATGGGTGAGTAGTTTCAAAGGTTAGGTCATGGGATGATTAGCATTCCATGGCTCGGGCGAAAATTGCATTTTCCGCCCAATAAAGCTTCAAACTTTGATTTGAAAATTGATGTGGGGTTCGGGTTTGTTTGACAAGCTACCGAGGTGTTAACCTCTTTGATCTTGTGTAGGTGGGAGCGTCGACTACCCACCACACATGATGCTTAGAGCTCTGTCGCACGAGGTATTTGTCAAATGAATTCTAGAGCTAGCTTGGTTCTCAAATCATTTTATTTTCCGATTTGAGGACTATAATCAAGTACCTTAAATTGTGTAGTTGGGTGAAGAGTGTGATATAGTTCGAGTCTTGGGTGTTAATAATTCCTAGACCTAGCCTATCTTTTCTTTAGTTTATTCGAATTCATTTAGCCTTTTATTTCCACCTTTCAAAGTAAAACAAAGTTGGCCGTCTAAAGGCCAAAAGTCCTTACTTGCTCTACAAATCCGACCAAGCCATATAATTTTTCCCTTGGGTACGATCCCGGATTTCCGGTTTATTATGCTTCAACCGAAGTGTTAAACCCTACGCTTGGGGTATTATTCCATATTATCATGGAGCGAACGAAGCAGTAAAATATAGGTATGTCCCTCTTTTTCTCAGAAATTTTAAAAATGGTTCCTTATGGTTCCCCATAAGGATGCAAAAAGCCCATCTAGCTTTCGAGAATCAGGAAATTCTTTTGAAACAATAGCCTTTCTTTGTCTAGCAGTATTAGAATCAGATTCCGACAATGAAGCAGATTGTTCCTTCTGACATGAAGTTTCTACAACCACGGTTTTCCTCTGGATTACTCGTTTCTCCCAAGTACGCCAAAAACTACTATCACCCATCAAGAAGTTTTATTATTTCCCTTTAAAAAGCATGAGTTGTTCTGAAAGCTGCATGAACGCTTGTATAAGTACATACACTTACCCCCTTGGAAGCTTCATGAACAATTTTTTAATTGTATAGAAAACTACCGCATCTGAATCGTTCATTATGGAAATTGATTAACCTGTTTATTTTGGACTGAGTCCATGATAATATTGTCTAGCAAAATGAGTTGCAACATGCGAGTGTAACTATATAGGAAACTTCAAAGTCCAGAAACATATAGGTAAGGACTTTTGGACTTGAGAACATACCATCTCTATTAGCACCAATCTTCCCAGTTTGAAGTAGAAACACTGAACTAAACTTGAGAGACTTACACAATGACAGTTTGATTGGAAATTATAACATACAGCTACTAAAATGTACATGAAAAACAGAAAAGCAGAGGTCTAAAGTTGTTCGTAGCTTTACCCATTTCTTTCCCTTTACGAATCCCCCCCAAGTCGTGAGACATACCGAACAATTTCAGTTTGGAAGTTTGGAAGAAAGTCCATAAAATGCTTAACCTGGCGTTTGAAAATTCTGAGTACAGTGCACTGAACTTATAACATCGACATTATTTGCCTGGTGCTGCATATTTCTAAACTTTGCGGAACTTCAATATATTACACACCAACAAACAATGGAAACAAAATCTTTAGACGAAAATTTTAACAACATACTTCAAGCATCTGATTCAGAACTTTTGTCTTCTTTAGGGGATGCAAACTGCCTGCTAAGCCTGGATTTCGTCCAGGGATCCAAAGGGGCTCTCTGCGGTGGTTGGGGGACCGGTGGCTTTGACTGCCTCAGCTCATTCTCTCTATCTATAAATCTGTTATGGAAGGCATAGTTCAATCACAAGAAAAGACTCAACAAACATCAAAGCAAATGGATTAACATATGGACCAAATATAAGAAAAACAAGGATTGTTGATGCAGCAAAATCTTTCACTTTGTCTGCTATCCCCATGAAAGATCAATGGGTGGGCAACAACAGATTACTGGTTCAGAAATTGTCAAATGCTTAGTAGACAACTCTGGTAGTGCAAAACAAGGGCGTTTCATGAATTAACCAACAAAATCCTAATCTAAAGACTTGAACAGAATACTTGCATGATACTTGAGCAAAGCACTGGCCAAAACTCTTGAAGCAGGACAGATCCACGACAGTTCAAACATCAAATAGACAACAATGGAACATAGCCTTTATAGAAATGGACCAATATAACAGCTAGGAATAGAAGATACATGAGATAATCATTTCTTATCATGAGTTGGTCAGTATCATCTTCCCAACATAAAATAGTCTTGCATAATAGTATGGTCCTGGCCAAGGGACTAATTCCTATCGCAACTGCCACATCCATGAACAAGTCCAATAAACACCATAGGAAGGGTTGTTGGGTTGGATTTGGCGCTACAATTCCAATAAGACACCAAATATGCAGATGATTAAACATAGTTTGGGGATTACAGAAGATGCATAGTTTGGGGATTACAGAAGATGCATTTGACCGCCCATTCCCCATTTGATCTTCCAAGGAGAATGGCCTTATCTTGGGTACCCTTTAAGTTTTTCATGACAACAATCCCATACAAGAAAATTTGCTAGCATTCTCAGCATCACTAGATTGACCCAAACAACTGCAAAGTACTCAGCACTTGTAAAATTTTTTTTTCCCATATCACTTTACCTTGAGACTTTGTGTATCCCACAAATAAGGAAATTCATAAACTATCCAAATATATAACTCAACGTATGAAACAAGGCAGACAAAATCTCTCAAATGAATGACTGCAAAAACATAAAACAAGAATCTTACTCAATATATGCCATGGGTGCTGCATCACCAACTCGTATTCGTGTTCGGAGTAGTCTTGTGAATCCACCTGCTCTCTCTCTGCAACAACCAAGTATCAACCAAATGTTACAGCCAAGCCGATAAAAATTGAAACACCAAACAATCAACTCCTGCTTCTGGGTCTCAATTTGTCACAGAATAATCTGGATCAGGATCAAAATAATCTACAGTCCCTTGAGTATCTGCTCCAGCATATGGAACTAAATATCGATCTGTAACTGTAAGTGATGAGATGCATTAGATTCACCTGTATCGGTAAGCCAGTTCTGTAAATAGCTTGTGGAGGACATCATCTCCTCGCACAAAGGCACCAGCACGCCTTGCAGCACAAAGAGTGCCCTGTAATGAATTGAGGAGAACATAATTGTACTGGCTTACAAAAATAGGTTTCACGGTACTAGTTGACTCATGAATGGGTGTCTTGTTTTGTTTCAACTTGCTTTCAAAAGAATAAAGTTCAAAACAGTAACTACCATGTTTGAACTATGTTGGGCTTCTTTGAACATGGGCTCTGTTTTCTTCTATCATAGTTTTTTGGAAAACCTGTAGCTTTGAACTGACAACACTCGCAGGTTTACGGTCGTATTGTTTCCAGTATGTTTCTCTTTGAAGTCTCATAACCATTAAAAGTACTGTAATAATCATACAATCTAACAATTAAAGAAATTAAGTACAGGAATTATCAACGGGTTCAATAGATAACAAAGGCAGACAGTAAATAACCACATTAGAAAATTAAGTCATCGCACTATAAACACTTAGAGCTTCTCCAACTTACTCTTATTTGGGTTGAGATTGCAATAACCTAGCATGAAGCTCCAAAAGTGGTGCTCGAATAGTTAATTCGGCACAAGGGTATATCTCAACCAAGAACTTTAGCCATAGCTAATGTGCCATTTTCTGCTTATTTTCCTCTATCAAAGCAAGAATTGACAACGTCACCACCACCCCAAACTCGGGATCCAGATAATGCCGACCAGAACACGCCGGATGCCTTTCCTCGCCTCTAGCAACCGACAGTACTCATTTAGTAATCAATATGCGCACCATCAATTTAAATTTCCCGGTTTGCCACTGCCTAGATAAGACTACAGGAGCGAAAGGGTATCCAAAACTCGAGAGGCTTAACAAAAAAATTTCATACTTTCGCTTGTTGCAGGTACCACCTACAGGATACGATCTTTTTTGCTGCTTCTTTGAGACGAGCAAAATGAAGAATCTAGAGCGAAACTTCTCCACCATGTATCATGACAAAAGAAGGGCCACGTTCGCGTGGTTGTGATTAAATATTAGCGCCAATCACCAATCGTTCTATCCAAAAGAAGAAAAAAGAAATCATAGAAAAGAAACTAGGTGAACACTGCCAAGATACAATTTGAGAATTGGTCCAAATTAAAATTGAGAATAGGTCCAAGTCCAAAGATTAGAGGATATACTGCAAAATCACTATTTGACAATTTGCTCTGCGCAGAGGGAAAAATATTCAACAAGACAAGAGGTATCGAATCCTAAATAAGATCTGAGGTATGCATCTTCAATTTGTGATTAGAGTTGATGCTCTCTAGAAACAGGGTGCTCCGACAATGGAGTCCATTATCCCATTCCCATCATTGACAAATCAGACACAATAGAAAGAGGTGAACGCCTCTCCACACCTTGCGTCTTGGCTGTGCTTCACTGCAATCACCTCGTCTCAAGGGTTTTGAGGAACAGCCTCAGTTGCGTGTGGTGTGAATGCACCACTGATAACTATACTGGTGGCAGACAGTCATATCTATCGTCTTCAAAGTAAAGAAGCAAAAGTGGAAGAACCTTTGTGCACTTACTGTATGACAACTACATATAAATGTGAAACATGCTAAGAGATTCAGAAATTACTTTCCCAAGAGATATAAGCACTGAATTTGAACGCATTGCTATAACATAAACACATTAGTTCTAGTTCTGCCCTCCTATATATATATATATATATATATATATAGTCCGGTTCCCTCGAGGGATCCCGCACGGGCTTACCATGCGGGACTCCCATTTCCCAATCGAATTGGGAAGATCCGAGCCGCTCAAAGTGATCAGAACGTGATTTTAAGGGTATCCGCGAGAAATCAGCAAAAAAATGATCGGGAAGGGCTTGATCCAAGCAATTTTTTATTGAACGGTTCAGTAAAAAACTGCTCGGATCAAGCCCTTTCCGATCATTTTTTTTGCTGATTTCTCGCGGATACCCTTAAAATCACGTTCTGAACACATTGAGCGGCTCGGATCATCGCAATTCGATCGGGAAAGAGGAGGTCCGCATGGTAGACTGGTAAGGGATCCCTCACTGGATCCGTGGTGTGTGTGTGTGTGTGTGTATATATATATATGGAAAATAAACTTGGGTCTACAGGTCAGACATATATAAGATCATGACATACAACATACCTCTTTTCCAAGGTTTACCATGTTATCAGCAAGCCGCCGGACTTCTTTTGCCTAAAATGGATTAAGGAATGCAAGTACAAATAAATATCAAAATTTCACTACAAACTAGCTAGGTCCAAAAAATTCAATATGCACCGAGTATACCTTCATTCGCAAAGTCTCAATAAATTAACATCTCAAACCATTCAATTGAGAAGTAGGTAAAGCAAATACGACACGTAAATCTAGCTTTCATAAAGAAACATCCATAGATTGAGCATGGGAACGAAATGAGCAAAACCTATCAGTAAAAAGGAAGCTAGACATACAGCCAAATTACTCATAACCCTCCAAAAAAAAATAAACACAAAAAAAGGGACCAAATTTACAGGGGTCAGAAGGGGTGACAAAGGTTTTGATTATAACCTAGTCAAAATATAGGTGAGTTCATGCTTTATTTTTTTGTCTTCGAATTATTCGCCAAAATACTTGTTTCCGCTAAAAATACCAGAAATACCATTTAGACAACAAAGTTAAGGGAAATGAGTTGTCTTGAATAGTGGGTAATTTCGGGGGAAAATACCGTTTAGACGATAGCGTAAACTCATCCTATATATGATACGTTCAAAAATCTTACAATTACTAGAATCAGCTAAAACGATAGCCAAATTGCCAAAAATTGGAAGAGAAAACCCAAAAGATTGGAAGTCGTGCAACCTTAGCCACAGTAGTTTCGATCCTCTCGTGCTTCACCAATTGCCAAACCATTGTCCTGCAGTAACAAATCAACATCAACAAAACGCATACGTATTGAGGTTTAAACGTTATAATGCAGAGCAAGAAATGGAATTCGTAAAGAAGCATTGCGAACCTGAGCATCGAAAGCCGATGCCCCGTTGGACGGTTGAGCTTCCTCATCTTCGTCATGGTGATCGTGCACACACGAGAGAGAGAGAGAGAGAGAGAGAGAGAGAGAGAGAGAGTAAACAAGCCTTTCTGCCTTTCTGGTCGACAGAGCGGAGAAGAAGAAATGAAGCGTACCGGCCGTGGAGGATCCCTGGATTGGGCTATTCTATTTGGAGCCCAAACTCATTAATAATAATAAGAGCCCGTTCCAGAAATCGAAATAAAATAAAAAGAAAACAATTCTAAATTCAAAAATTATAGGTTTATTGAAATTTTAAAATATGCAATATAGATCTTATTTGAAAGATCTCGATAAGATCTTTTATACGATGTAAAAAAATTGAAAAATTATGTTTCATTTATATTATTTTTAAATTTGAAAATGTGAAATAAATTGTTTATTTTTTAAGAAGATTTCTGAAATGGAGCCTAAGTCTCTATGTAAGTTGGGGCATCCGTGATTCTAATTTCTTTCCTTCCCCCCCCCCCCCCGAAACCTAGTCAACGAAATCTATAAAACAAACTCCATATTAAATGTGAACTTATGTTTTAAAAAAATTTACTTAGATGCATACTTCCATTTTTTTTATTTTTCATAATATAAACCCTATAATTTTTTGATTTGGAACAAAATAAATATTATTAATTATGAATTTACAATATTAATTTTGAATTTAGATAGAAATTAACACTGCTAATTATTAATTTTTAAAATATAAATTTTATAAGAAAATGGATATGTACAAATAAATAGTTATAAACATTATATTTCTAAAGCTTTGAAAGTGAAAAGGAGAGAGAGAAGAGAAAGTAATGGAAGAGAGAGGAGAAAGGGTGAAAAATACGGAAGAGGGATGATACAGTTAGAGGTTGGGGGGGGGGGGGGGGGAGGGAGGGAGGGAAGGGGGTAGAATGTGCATGGGAGTGTGAGAGAAGAGAGAAAGCGAGGGAGAAGGGGACACTGCATGTGCATGCGTGTGAGGGGAATAGAGAGGTGAGAGAAAGTGAGGGAAAGAGCAATGAGCGTAGGGATAAGACTTGGTGGGAAAGTAATTGAGACCTAATGGAACACAATCCACTCTGGTATGACCGGTTGGGAATAACCCCCTCTTAATTATTGACATTTATTTTCGCGTTTGATGGGACCTATGTGTAAGAAAAAAAGCTAGTAGTAAAAAGAAAAAAAGCTAGTAGTAAAAAGAAAGAAATAATTATCACACTCCCTTTTTAATTTATTGACTAGGAAGAATCGATAGTCAAAATTGAGTTCCTAATTCAATCTTGGTTAAAGAATCAACTTTTAAATAACAATAGTGATCAGATTAAAATGCAAGATACATAAAAAGGCGACCTAGGCGGTAGGTGACGGGCCGCCGGCACGATATACCCATAGGCGGTTTATTAGGCTCTTAGAGAGACTAGGCAGAGATAGATGGCTAAGGACCTTTGTGTTGTGGTAAAACAAAATAAAAGTACATTTGGTGTAATTTTATTAAAGTATATACAATTTCTAGTCATGTTACTTTGTTTGGAAGATGTAGAAAGGAAGAGAAAAGAAGAAAAAAATTTCTACCATTGTTTGGTTTGGAGAGAAATGAAAGAAAATAAAAAATTCTACAATTGTTCATAGTACATTTTTTTTTTCAAGATAACAGTAGCGATCAGATTAAAATGCAAGATACATAAAAAGGCAACCTAGGCAGTAGGTGACGGGCTGCCGGCACGATATATCCATAGGCAGTTTATTAGGCGCTTAGAGAGACTAGGCAGAGATAGATGGCTAAGGACCTTTGTGTTGTGGTAAAATAAAATAAAAGGGCATTTGGTGTAATTTTATTAAAGTGTATCTAATTTCTAGTCATATTACTTTGTTTAGAAGATGTAGAAAGGAAGAGAAAAGAAGAAAAAAATTTCTACCATTGTTTGGTTTGGAGAGAAATGAAAGAAAATAAAAGATTCTATAATTGTTCATAGTACATTACAAAATCTCTCAAAAAGTAAAAAAAAATGAAGAAAAAATATACTAATAAATTACATAATCTCTCTCAATGTGTCACATTTGTCCATTATTTTGGAGGAATAGAGATGGATTGGAGATGCTTATACATGCTGCACTTGTTATCTTTCTTTGGAAAATGATTTTGGGGCTAAGCTGAGTGTAAGATCAATGTTCTTTTGTGCTGGCTTCCTCGATTCTTTTCCATCAACATTTCCTAGCAAAGTACGAAGTATTCATACTGACAAGTAAGGTTCAAACTGCAAGCGTGCATTGGGAAACAAGGATGTTCGGTTCCTGTCTCGACATCTCAGCTAGGGGACCCATGTCCTGGAGAGTTGAAAAGCTTAGCAATTCAAGCCCTCTGCTGTGCAAATAAATTTCCTCGAGCCTTGAGGGTTCAATGCTCGGATGTATGAAAATTGAGATTTGTGGATTTGATCCATTTACTTGTATGCTTCTTTAAATGTCAGCTCTTATGTCATCTGTTGAATAAGGTACAACTGAAATCAGGTTAGCTAGCCATAAACAGCTCTTATGTCATCTGTTTTTAGGTTAGTATTTACGCAAGTGTATTCCATTTCGATGTTACCAGTGGTAATGTTTGGATTCTTATTGATGTATTTGAATCCACGCGGCTATTATTATAGTCCACGTTTTGTACAACAAATGACTTGTGAGCTATTTGTTGCAATTAAAACCCTATTTAAATTCAACGATTCTCTTTCAAGGTCTCATGACAGATACGTTCTTTCATGATTTTGTTGTTTTTCCACTGATTTCTCAGAGAATGAAAGCAACAAACCCCGTTGTTTCACTCGAATTTGGCGTGTGATGCAAAGCCCCTGCAGAGGGCATAAAACAAAATGTCTCTTGATTGACAATTTGTTGGGATATTTTGGGTGTAATTGTGCCCGATTCAAGTCATTTGATTTGGCAAAGAAGAGATACTTGGAGGGCCTGGAAATCCAAATACTTATCTTGAGAAATTTTTTGTTAGAAAGTGTTAAAGCCTTAGTGACCTAACTCTAGAAGTTTCCAACAATTAATTACCACTGTAAAAACTGCTCTTCAAGTTTGACACAACTTGACTCTTGTATGTTGTATTACCAGTTTCAAAATTTTTTACCTGATCAAAAACCAAGATTAAAACATATTCCAATGCATATTTTCCGGTTCCAACATTAAAATCTGACTTCAGTGAACCATGCACAAGATTCTAGCGAGCAAGGGAGAATACCAGTGTGCCATTTATTCTCGTGTACAACGGTGCATACAAAGATAAGCAATAAAACAGACATTCAGTCCATACAGAAAGCGCACTCTTTAAAGGGTGTTCGAAACAAAAAGAAAAAATAACTTACATAATATGATGTAGAATCTGTGGATACACAATATCGTCCGAGGTATCATGGGACAAGGAGAATTTTCCCAATATGGTTGCTACTTTCCATAAGCCGGTGACCCTCTGCTGCTTCAGATAATGGAAGATACTTGTACACAACTGGTTTCACCTTCCCTGCCATGATTGCTGGCCAAACATTCTTCTCCACTTCATTTACAATCAGAGTTTTGTTTTCTGTACTTCTGCTGTGCAACCCAGCCGCTGTACGTATAGAATGGCAATTTTTGAAAAACTAGTGCAGAATGCCAACTAAACATCATTCACTTGAGGCAATAATCCACAAAATCGGAACATTAGCAGAGTATCACAGAAGTACTTCAATAAAGAGTCCACTTTTGTAGGCATTTCATGCCCAACCATAGTGACAAAGGAGTTTCCTTGAATAATAAGATGTATACAAGAGGTAGCTCTTGCCTAGATGACGTAATTATGTAAAAAATAGGTATGTCCCTCTTTTTCTCGGAAATTTTAAACATGGTTCCCCATAAGGATGCAAAAAGCCATCTAGCTTTCGAGAATCAAGAAATTCTTTTGAAACAATGGCCTTTTTTTGTGTAGCAGTATTAGAATCAGATTCCCACGATGAAGCAGATTGTTCCTTCTGACATGAAGTTTCTTCAACCACAGTTTTCCTCTGGATTACTCTTTTCTCCCAAGTACGCCAAAAACTATCATCACCCATTAACAAGTTTTATTATTTCCCTTTAAAAAGCACGAGGAGTTATGCTGAAAGCTGCATGAACGCTTGTAAAAGTACATACACTTAACCCCCTTGGAAGCTGCATGAACATTTTTTAATCATATAGAAAACTACCGCATCTCAATCATTCATTATGGAAAATTGATTAACCTGTTTATTTTGGACTCAGTCCATGATAATATTGTCTAGCAAAATGAGATGCACCTTGCAAGTGTAACTATATAGGTAACTCCAAAGTCCAGAAACATAAAAGGTAAGGGCTTGAGAACATACCTTGCACTGTGAGGCGCCTTGCAAGCAAACCCGCGAGATTCACTTCTGATACTGTTCCACCCATAAAACCAATGATAAAAAGTCTCCCATCGACGTTTAGGCTGTCAAGGTTTCGCTGAAAGTAGGGCCCTCCCATGTTATCCAGTACAACATCAACTCCTGTTATCAAACCTTTTGAGGTAATTTTCTGATACATACCAAAACTAAAAAAGATAGGAATTTTAGTTATGAGATGAAAAAGAAGAAGAAAGGACACGTCCAAACTCCAAATGTCTCTTTAGCTTTCAAGCTTCTACATTTTCTTGAACTAAGAGCAGGTTGAGATTATCACGGCAGAGAGAATATACCTTTCCCTTGTGTTTCTTCCTTTACACGAGCAACAAAATCTTCCGTCTTGTAGTTGATGCACACATCAGCTCCAAGATCCTTGCAAGCAGCTAATTTTTCTGCACTTCCTGGTGAAATGAAATTGCTAAAAGATTTATGTAAGCTCAACTATTGCTACACGCACTGCCATGAGATGAAAAACAAATGCTACTAAACCAGCTGTGACAAACACTTTGGCTCCCTTGGATTTTGCTAGCTGGATTCCACATGTACCAATCCCACTAGAGCCCCCATGTATCTGAAATGTTTGCCGACCAAAAAAAAAAGTATCTGAAATGAAAGTCCTCACGGTCAATTACTAAAGTGACATAATTTTAAGATTGGCTATCAATGGTGATAAAGAGGAGAAAGCTTATATAAGAACGTTTCGCCAAATGCAAACAAGTATTATGCCACACTAACTATGATCGAGGCCGCATCACTTTTCATTTCCATAATTTAGATAATCATATTAGTATATTACAGTTCCTTTCAATTTACTGGTCCATCTAATTTATCAAAAAGAGGCATGTAACTCCAAATGTGAAAGCTCAAATTCGGGAAACAAACTCCTTCATGAGTTAGTTAAATTTTTTGGCATCAAAGAAATCAATTCATACAGTAACCATAGTTGTTAAGGGCGAGAGGCGAAAAGATCTCTGAGGCCCAGGCGAGGCTTGCGCCTTTTTAAAGCAAGGCACACCAAAGCAAAAAAAATAGGAAAAATAGCATACAACAAAATACTATATAGCCCACATAAAAAGTGTACTGTATTTGAAAACATTAAAAAAAAAACTCTTTCGTTTTCATATGCAATATAATTATATGTAAACACACATATATTTCTGAAAACGTTAAAAAAAAAAATTTTCCATTTCCATAAGCAGTATAATATATATCAACTATATACGCGACGAGATAAAATTGACTGATGATTGAGAGAGAAGAGAGGAGAGGAGAGAAGATCGACCGATGATTGAGATGATACCCTCGATCCAAAAAATGCATTAAAAAAGTTTATTTTTTACATGCAAATTAACTTTTTTCTAATATTGTTGGCACTGGACCACTCATGCGGAGGTAAAATAAATAAAAATTGTAAAAATCACAAACAAATGCACAAACATTTGCAGTGGATACCCACCCACAATGTGAGCATGTTTACGTGTTTTGCTTTCACAATGTGAGCGTGTGTTTAAGTGCTTGTGTGTGTGTGTAGGTGGGTAACATACTGCTTGTGGATGTGTGGTGGTAGTAAAGTTGTAAACTACATAGAAGTCCAATTAAATTTGGGTAACTAAATGTAAAGTTGTAAAGAAAGAGAGACGTGGAATGGGAACCCAAAAGAATATCGTTATTTTCTCATTATGTTTGAGTTATATAAGACAAGAGAATAATTACACTGAGACTCTTATCTCCTAATCTAATTTACACAAGGACTTAATTACACGCTAATTACACATACACCCATAACTTAACACTCCCCCTCAAGTTGGTGCGAAGATATCAATCAAGCCCAACTTGAACACAGCGGTGTGGAAACTCTTGCTGCCAAGCCCTTTTGTGAATATGTCAGCTAATTGATCCTCCGATTTCACAAAAGGCATACATATCAACCCATCACTCAGCTTCTCCTTGATGAAGTGCCTGTCAATCTCTATGTGCTTCGTTCTGTCATGTTGGACATGATTATGAGCAATGTTGATGGCAGCTTTATTGTTACAGTAGAGTTTCATAGGACCATTATCGGAAATTCTCAAATCACGTAACAAGGTTTGGAGCCACAAGAACTCACAAACACCATGAGCCATAGCTCTATACTCTGCTTTTGCGCTTGATCTGGCAACCATTGATTGCTTCTTACTTCGCCAAGTAACCAAATTCTCTCAAAGGAAAGTACAGTAGCCCGAAGTAGAGCATCTATCATCCACAGATCAAGCCCCGTCAGCATCAGTGAAAACCTCCAACCGCAGGTGACCATGATTAAAGAACAAAATTCCTTTCCCTTGAGCTGACTTGAAATACCTCAAGATACGATAAACTGCATCCAGATGTGAAGTATGAGGATCATGCATAAACTGACTAACAACACCAACTGCATAAGTAACATCCGGTTGAGTGTGAGCTAAGCATATCAGTCGACCCATCAGTCGTTGATATCTCTCTTTATCAGTGTGCTCCCCCACATCTCCTTTAAGATGATGATTCGCCTCAATAGGAGAATTCGCAGGTCTACAACAAAACATACCTGTTTCTTCCAAATGATCAAGTATATACTTCTGCTGGGAGATAAAAATACCTCTATCGGACATCGCTACCTCCATCCCTAGAAAGTACCGCAATGATCCCAAATCCTTAATCTCAAACTCTTGAGCCAGATTAGACTTAAGATTAAGAATCTCGTCCACTTCATTACCTGTCATTATTATATCATCAACATAGACAATAAGGACAGCAATCTTACCAGCAACCCCTTTGATGAACATAGTATGATCTGCATGGCTCTGTTTGTATCCAAACCTCAACATAGCCTTCGAAAATCTACCAAACCAAGCTCTAGGTGACTGCTTCAACCCATAGAGAGCTTTCTTCAACTTACAGACCTTTCCTTCAGTCTTAGAGGAAGAAAAACCTGGACGTATATCCATATACACCTCCTTTTCTAATTCACCATGAAGGAATGCATTTTGCACATCGAACTGTTGTAGGGGCCAATTCAAATTTGCAGCACAAGATAGTAAGGCTTGTACAGAGTTCATCTTTGCTACCGGAGCAAACGTCTCCTCGTATTCAATACCATAGGTTTGAGTAAAACCCTTGGCAACAAGTCTCGCATTGTACCTCTCGACGGTACCATCAGCATTCTGCTTAACAGTGACAACCCACTTGCATCCCACTGACTTCTTCCCTTCTGGAAGTGATGCTAGCTCCCAAGTGCCATTCTTTTTCAAAACTGTCATCTCCTCTGCTATAGTTCCTTCCCACTTAGGTATCACCAATGCATCCTACCAATTTTGTGAAATAGATATAGAAGAAAGAGACGAAACAAATGCATGGTACGAAGGAGATAAACGATCATAGGAAACAAACTGGGAGATAGGATGTAGGGTACATGACCTGACACCTTTCCGAAGAGCAACAGGAAGATTATCAGAATCAATAAAAGGAGGTTCAATGGAAGAAGATTTAGTACCAGATGAGTCGGCTGAGGAATCCAGAACTGGAGCAGGCGATTGTAATTGACAATGTGGCATCACACAGGAGAGCTCTTCATTTTTCCATCTAGTTCTAGTAGACTTGCAAGTCAGGCCTTTGCCACCGTTGTGATCTATTCTCGATATCACCACCAATGTCATGTGTTGCTCTTTCAGCAGATACTGGTTCCTTTTTAGATTTTTTCTTCTCCCCCTCACCATGATTAAAAAATAATTCCTCCCTTTGACCATGAGTATAAACCTCCTTCATCTCTTCCTGCTTATGCTCCCCCTGAAGAGATGGAGCGGGGGGAGAGTAAAAAGGCTTTGTTTTCCAAAAAGTGACATCCAGAGAGACAAAAAATTTCCTAGAGTGAGGATCATAACACTTATAGCCCTTCTGGGTAGGAGAGTACCCAATGAAAACACATTTATGGGCTTTAGGACCTAACTTGCCACCAGAGGGGTGAGGAGCATGAACAAAACATACACAACCAAAAACTCTTGGAGGAAGAGTCATGACACAAAATCTACCAGGAAGACACTCAATGGGAGTTTTGAAGTGGAGAACACTGAATGGCATACGGTTAATAAGGTAAGTGGCAGTCAAAATCGCTTTGCCCTATAAATATTTGGAAACATTCATGGTAAATAGAAAAGAGCGAGCAACCTCAGCAAGATGACGATTTTTGCGTTCAACAACTCCATTTTGTTGTGGAGTGTCAATACAAGTCGTCTGAAAAGGAATGCCATTTTCATCCAAAAAGGTCCTAAAAGTCCAATCGATATACTCAGTGCCATTGTCACTACGGAGAATTTTTATATTCGCATCAAATAGGGTGCGCACCATCGCATGAAAAGATTTAAAACAAGAAAAGACTTCACTCTTTGATTTAAGTAAATACAACCAAGTAACACGAGAATAACAATCAATAAAAGTAACAAACCACTGAAAACCTTTAAGAGAGGTAATAGGGGAAATGACCCCAAACATCAAAATGAATAATTATAAAAGGAGAGGCACTCCGTTTATTAATAGGTGCATAAAATGAACGTCTATGTTTTCCAAGCTTCACAACAAAACTGACTCCTAGAACGATGCTTAATTAAAGTAGGAAAAGTTTCTCTAAAATCCCAAAAGAGGGATGACCCAATCTACGGTGCCACTGATGTAACATAGAAAGAGCTGAACTCATATATGCTTGCAGAGCAAGATCACATGACATAGGTGAACGAGGTGCAGACTCCAAAAAATAGAGGCCATCCTGTGCTTTACCACTGCCAATCACTTTACCCGTGTCCAGTTCCTGAAAAACATAATAAGTAGGAAAAAAAGTCACTGAACATTTGCAGAACGAGTAAGACTACTAACGGACAAAAGGTTAGTGGAAAAATTTGAAATATGTAGAACTGAAGAGAGGGAAATAGAGGGAGAATAGCGAATGGAACCTTTTCCTGAAATAGCAGAGAATGATCCATCTACTATCCTGACTTTATCCTTACCAGAACAAGTAGAGTAAGAATCAACTACAGAGGAACAACCTGTCCTATGATTTGAAGCACACCGGAATCTATAATCCAAAGAATAGCAGAAGAGGCAGTAAATGTACAAGCCGGAATACCTGTGTGAGCAAAATAGAATGAAGTGAGACTTGTTGTAGAAGTAGGAGCTATAGTAGATGGAGTATCAGCCCGAGTCATTAAGCGCTTAAGAGCTTGCATCTCCCCCTGAGAAAAACCACTAACATGATCAGAAGACGCCTGAACCTCAGTACTGAACCCAGAATCAGGCAAAGTAGCAACCCATGTAGACTTCGAAACATGGGCCTGGGCCTGAGAAAGCACGGGACCCCGACCTCGACCACCGCGTCCACCCCCTCACCCATGGGAGGGACGACCATGTAACTTCCAACAGAAATCCCTAGTATGGCCGGTGTTGTGGCAATGATCACATCGGAGCGATTCTCGATCAATGGGCCCACTGCTAACACCAAATTGTGATTTACCACTCTGTGGAACAAGCCCACCATGAGGAATGGCAATCAAGGCAGAACGCTCAAGAGTAGGAGTGTCCAACATAGCACCCCTCCTACTCTTCTGCTGAACAATGGCATAGGCCTCTCCCAACGACGGAAACGGAATACGACCCAACACTTGTACTCTAATCGGATCATATTCTATATCAAGTCCAGCCAAAAAGTCATAAACAAGTCATAAATACGTTCCTTCTCCAACCGCTTTAACCAAGCGGTAGCATCAACAGCACAAACAGCCTGAAATCCCTGATAATAATCAAATTCCTGCCTTGCTCCATTCAAGTCAGCAAAATACACAACAACAGAACGATGATTTTTCCAATGTACGGAGCCTCTTCCTCAACTCAAAACACTGTGCATCATTACCCTGCTGAGAATAGGTTTGGACTGCAGTAGTCCAAATCTTATGTGGAGTATCAAGAAGCAAAAAAGTGTGACGAATATCAACCCTCATAGAATTAAACAACCAGGTCATAACTAACGATTTTTGAGATTTAAATTTCTTCAATAATAGTCTCAACAGGTGGAGTAACAGAACCCTCAATAAATTCTGACATCCCTTTGGCCTCAATAGCCAAAGTAAAAGTGCGAGACGCCGAGACCAAATCAAATAGTTGGTACCATCCAACTTAATAGGGCAAATATCCAGAGAACAACTATCTTGAGTCCCTACACGACTCAACTCATCCTTACCACTAGTGGAAGCCTTTTTTGATTCCTCCGACATCTCAACAAAACTTAAGTATAGAGCTACAAAGCTTCTAAGTAATTTCAGCCTTTGAATAAACTCAAAAAATCACCCGTACTCAATGGTTTACAAACTGCCCAGTGCTGTACGAGTAACCCAAACACAAACGATCGAAAAAAGAGTGTACGAGATTACCTGTGCTGGTACGTGGTCGTAGGAGGTCAAATAAGAGTCGCCAGAGTTCAAATAGAGGTTGCTAGTTCTGACCTAGTAATTTCTGAGCACAAACAGAGATTGCCGGTAATCTGAGATGGCTAACGATGGTCGGAGATGACTGGTGTAGGACCTGCAGAAGTCGCTGGTAGCAGTGGTGGACCTACAGAAGTTGGGATGGAGTAGAAAAGGGCAGGCGATGGCCTAGGTTGGTCAGCGAGAGTCATGGAAAATGAAAAAACCCTTCAAACGTCAGTGTTCTGGAACGAAATCATCAGAACACATAAACCCCAGATCGAATCGCTCTGATACCATGTAAAGTTGTAAAGAAAGAGAGAGACGTGGAATGGGAACCCAAAAGAATAGTGTTATTTTCTCATTACGTTAGAGTTATATAAGACTAAGAGAATAATTACACTGAGATCCTTATCTCCTAATGTAATTTACACAAGGGCTCAATTACACGCTAATTACACATACACCCATAACTTAACACTAAATAATATAGCCCAACAAACCAAAATAAGTTCCCTAATAAATTTTGGAACTTCAAAACTAGATAGGTAAATACAAAAAAAAAAAAGGTGGGAATCTCTATACACATTTTCCCTTCCTGTATAATATATCTCGCTAAGTTAGAGTTTTTCATTTATTGCCTAGAGCTTTTCGTCATTTACATGATATGTATTTTTGTCACCGCTAGATGAAAATCCTGGAACAGCCCCTGATAATAACTGTGCTATTTTCGTTTTTGGTGATCGAAAGAGGAGAGATTTACGATCGATGAAGTCAAGGCTGATTAAGATCAATGCAATAAAAAAACAAAAAATGATGATTGTTTGTGCCTTAAAAAAACCATTTCCTCAATATCATTACAAAACACTGAGTCTGAAAAAGGTCAAACGGCTTTTTGTTAATGAAAGAAACAAAGCGGGAAAGATCAATGCTTTTGTGCATAGATGGGCTTGTAAATTACCAGGAATGTTTCTCCTGCACTTAGCCTGCTCCTCATGAAAACGGTCGACCAAAGAGTGCATACCACTTCAGGAAAACTTGCAGCATCTTTAAGAGAAACACCCGGTGGAACAGGAAGAACCTGTCCTGCCGGTACAGCCACCTTCTCAGCATACCCTCCTCCACTAAGAAGAGCACAAACCTGCAAAACCACTCTCCTCATATGCTGCAGGTACTACGTTCGAAATACTAAAAGGGTCGAGAACGAGGAAGATATCATAAAAGGGTCAAGCTATGCTCTCTACTTCACAGTTTGTTCTCTCTTATGAGGGGAACAGATGAATTTTTCAACGTTTTACAAAGAAATTCAATTGCCTCAGGCCCTCAGCCCAACAAAATAGCATGTCCTTTGAAAAGATTTTAATGGCTAGACAGGGTTGACTCCCAGATTATATCATCAAAACTCGATCATGACCTAGGAAGTGGTAGCTAATCAAATTTCTTATACTTCCAACAAGTTACTCTTTCACAACACACGCTTGCACATATACTTTACTTTCTTGGATAATTTTACTGAAGTTCACTCAAGTATCATCGAACAGTAAACAATCATGCGGATGCTTAAAAACCCTACAACCGTCTCTCCAAAGAGGAAAGATGAGCACCTTGAGATGAATACTAAGCCCAAAATCTAATATGTAATATTAATAATGCTAATAGGTCAATTCAAAAGAATTATGAGGAAAACTGTATTATTTGATTAGCAGTATTGTTGTGAAATAATGTGACCATTTGTTTTGATGCACGATAACGTAACTATGATTACCCCAGGAAGCTAGTTTATTTTGCCCTTTTTAATCAAATAAATGATATCTACACTGCGCTTGGGGGTGATAGACTAACCAAACTACTCAAGTTCAAGCTTGCGGTTCAGTTCAATTCAAGGTTTGTTTGTTACATAATTAAGTCAAGCTTGATATTTTTTGAAGCTCGTTAAAGCTTGCGAAGCTTGAATATTTTTTTTAAGCTCTTTTTGAAGCTCGTTAAGCTTGCGAACCAAACTCGAAGAAGTTACTACTCTACTCGTTCGGCCAATCATGTGTATGAAAAAAAAACCACATTTCTTGACATGGACACATAATCAGCTTGATTGAAAGACTCATTTGAAATATGCTCGCTTGTTTGTTAAGTTTTCAAACCAAGCTTAAACAATTCGGGTGGTTTATGGTTAAGTTTGCAAACCAAAACCCGATGAAGTTACTACCCTGCTCGTTTAGCCTATCATGTGTAAAAAAACTCAAATTAGTTGAGATCCACACGTACTCGGCTCGATTAAAAAGATCGTTTGAAATGAGCTCCTCATGAACAACTTGATGCACGGAAATTATACCTCGTCGCCGATTCTCCACCGAGTGACGTTTCTCCCGACGGCCTCGACGTTTCCAGAACATTCGAGACCAAGGAACCGAGGCGGGTACGAGCCCTTGCGCTGGAGAGTGTCGATCCTGTTGAGCGCTGTGGCCGCGACTTTGATAAGAACGTCGTCGTCACCGACTTGTGGGTCTTCGACCTCTTGTAGTTGCAGCACTTCGGGTCCGCCTGGGGTGGTTATCACCACGGCCTTCATTTGTGGCGGCGGCGGCGGCGGTTGGGTGTTTGACGGTGATCGAAGTAAGAAAACGGGCGCGTTTATTAGGTTGAATTCGAGTCAACGCCCGAGTGTGGCAGGGTCACTGGCTGGACGGAGACGGTTGCCCGATTTGCGGAGCCGGCTATGGCCAATTTACTGACTTACGTCCAATTAATTAGTACTCCTAATTAATTAGGCTGCTGATTTTGGGAAAAAAAAATGGCAAAATCATTTCGCATTAATTATTACTGTAGCTTTATTCGGTTAACCTTTTAGTTTTGAGAATAAATTCTTTACACCGCCAGTGTAAATATTTCTTTCTTCCAAATCAATTGCATTGCCGCACGTGTCAAAATAGTGGTCTCAATTAATAAAATATGGCGACGTGGCGTAATGCAATTGATTTGAAGAAAACAAATGTTTATACCTGCGGCGTAAAGAATTTATTCTCTTTAGTTTTAATTTTAGTTTAGTTTTTAATCATTATCACATTTCTTTCTTCAATCATTACCATATTTTTTCAATTATTATTTTATCATCTCTCTCTATTTCTCTCCAATCATTATCCCTATATTCAATCATTACTTTATTTCTCTCTCCACCTACTACCAAAACTAAACTAAACTAATTAGTATTTGTTTGGAGCTTATAGAAAAGAAAGAAAATCAAAGAAAAATTAGAAAAAAATTCCCACTCGTTGTTCGGTTTAGAAAGAAAGAGAAAGGAAAATATAAGAAAACAACATTTTGAGCACAATGCATTTTCCTCACGATTTTCTTCTTAGTCATTTTTCTTTGTTTTCCTTTCCTTTCGAACAAGTTCCAAACGGACCCTTAGCTTCTTTGGTTACACCTTTTAGAATTAATTTTAGAAACTTACTTACGTGAGTGGATTGAGTCACCCCCCTCAACCATCAAAATTTCTACCCTCGCATTTTATCAATTTCCACTATTTTTTGTTGTTGTTGTTGTTATTTACATGAAATTACAAAATTATCCTTACTTGTTGATTTATTTTCCCCATATATCAAGGGCAAATTAGTTATTTCATGTGAATAAAAGCCCAAAAAATCAGTGCAAATAGACAAAAAGACAGTGTAAAAATCATTTTCTGTAATTATTACTCCCTCTGCTCCTTTTAAACATCCACTACAATCCTACGTGCCATTTTCAATGTCTTATATCTCTCGACGTTTATTATGTTTTATAATTTTCAAATCATTGTCTTGTAGAAATAATTAAAATCTATCAAACAAGAATCATATTGTATATTTTTAACAAATATATAATAGATATAAATAATTAAAAATGACATATAGAATCATAATAGACATTTAAAAAATGACGGAGGAAGTACTTAATATGTGTATGAGACAATTTTACAAATTTGACCCCACACAATATATGTTATTAATGCATCTCTCATATATACTTAATATATAAAATTAAAAAAAGAAAAAAAAAAGAAAGAGGAGAAAGGGGTGCCTTTAGTTCACAAGTACTCTTACAACATTGCAAATGGAGATCAACATAACACAAATCCTTTCAAGCAACTAACGTCTTTTTATTTTTCCTGTTCATTTTAACGCACATAGTAACCATTTTATTCAGTCACTTGACGCAAAAGATCATCCACAGTATCAAGTGACAAGGAGTATTTTCCCAATATGGCTGCTACTCTCCATAAGCCGGTGACCCTCAGCTGCTTCGGACAATGGAAGACATTTATACACCACTGGTTTCACCTTCCCCGCCACGATTGCTGGCCAAACGTTTTTCTCCACTTCGCTCACGATCAGAGCTTTGTTTTCTGTAGTCCTGTAGCGCAACCCAGCCGCTGCATAGTAGTATAGAATTGCAATCTTTGTCAAACAAGTAAGTTACCCAGATGAAACAAAGGTATTCGCTTCAGGCAATAGTCCATCCTTATGGACGGAATCCGGTGACAGGTGCACTATAATCCACAAATCATTAGGGTTTATGTGCTGATACCGATTTCCAAATGAGAGGGTAAAGTGAAGTTTGCCTTCTTGTGTAATACAAATGCTAACATTCCATATTCAAATGGAGGAAATATTTTGCATCATCTCAATGGCTGGCCCTGACTTTTAGGGGGCTTAAAGTGAATAAAAAATGAGTCACTTCATGAATTTTTACGAAAAAAATGTAAGTTAGATAATTACCTTTCCCAAAAAAAACAAATACAAGCACTCATAAGTCAGATAAATTACCTTTAAACGATTATTCGTACGGGTCTAGAAATTTGGGATGGAGGTAGTATGTTTTTCCTTATACTTTAATAGTGGGTATCAAAATAGAAGGCCCTCCTAAAATTTGCCTACTTTTAGGGGCCTAAAGCAGCCGCACCTTGGACTTTACCATAGGGCCGACACTGAATTCATCGCATTGATTAGTCAAATACCCTGCCCTACCATTGTGAAAAAAGGAGTTCCCTCGTGCCATATATGTAGTGGTTCAGAATGGTGAGATGTGATGAAAAGAGCACTAGGAAGTCTGATTTCAAGAGAATACCAGATGCATGATCATGGGATTGCCAACTTATGCCATAGGGGACCCAAAGTGAAGTAGATTGTACTTTATTCAACATTAAATGACACTCGGTGGTTGCGGACTGGATAGGAATAGGACTATCCCTTGAGATCTTTCATCAAATTGAATTGATTCACAGTTTTTACTTTTGTTGGAACATGATTATTTTCTCTAGCATTCTAGCAATATGCCAAAAAAAAAAAAAAAAAAAATCTAGCAAGACGAACAAATGTAATTAGATCAGTAATTTGAAGTAGTGGAAAAAATAGACAAGAGCTTCAGAATATACCTTGCACCGTGAGGCGCCTTGCAAGCAAACCCTGAAGATTCACTTCTGTTACAGTTCCACCCATAAAGCCGATAATAAAAAGCCTCCCATCCATATTTAGGCTGTCGATGTTCCGTTGAAAGTAGGGTCCTCCAACGTTATCCAGTATAACATCAACACCTGATGTCAGACGTTTCAACATTAAGTTTTCTAAACCAGCCAAAATATAAAGGTTTCATATTTTATCCCTTATGAATGGGTGTGATGCCAAAAAAGGTGATGTCTAACCCAGGTCACCTGGAACGTGGTAAAACCGTACAAGGATCGGGAACGGAATAGCGGTATACTCGTACCTTGAATCAAGGTTCGATTACACCAAATCTTCTCTAA
The DNA here is from genome assembly GCA_019656835.1 of Rhododendron ovatum. Taxonomy (NCBI): domain Eukaryota; kingdom Viridiplantae; phylum Streptophyta; class Magnoliopsida; order Ericales; family Ericaceae; genus Rhododendron; species Rhododendron ovatum. The sequence continues at coordinate 9,830,317 of CM033793.1, read as the reverse complement.
AGGGAACATTTTGGAAATCTCCAATTTAAAAAAGCATTTCTAGGAGCACTATGACTAGTTTTATTTTTTCACATTTGTCATCCAAAATATCCACTTTCTTTAAATTCTAGTCAGTCGATCTTGAAATTTCTACACCCACAGGAAAAGTTTAAATTAAAGGAAAGAAATAGGGAACTCTTTAGAATGCTAAAAAACAAAACTTTTTGGAACAGAAAGTGTTGTTGCAATCTGCAAATCGCTAGAGTATTACTAGCATTTTCAAGTAACATTAGTGTCTAATTTCTTTTTAGATTCCAAAACGAGCAGATTGCATGAACAAGTAAAATCAAAATAGCAGGTTGAAATAATCGTCGTGCTATAGAGAATATACCTTTCCCTTGCGTTTCTTCCTTCACACGTGCAACAAAATCTTCACTCTTGTAGTTGATGCACACATCAGCTCCCAGATCCTTGCAAGCAGCTAATTTTTCTTCGTTTCCTGGTGAAATAGTTGTCAAAGATTAATGAAACCTCCAATAATGCTCACCTTCACGTGTATTATGAGATAAAAACGCGCTTACTAAACCTGCTGTGACAAACACTTTGGCTCCTAGGTATTTCGCTATTTGGATCGCAAATGTACCAATTCCACTGGAGCCCCCATGTATCTGTCATAGAGTATAAGTATCTTTGTCAACAGCTTCAAGTTAGATTTCAGCATTAAGATTGGACAAGATTGTAATGACTAATGAATCGAGCAGACAGACAGCATATCCAAGCACCAAGATGAAGACCACTTTATGACTTTATAAAACAATTTTATTTTATTTTTCAGACCAACATACTATGATTCAACATCCCAATGTGGTCTTCATTTAAACAAAGTAAATAGTCCACTTATGGTTTCACTGTTTTCATAGTGGTTACAAAATCAAGGGCACATAACTCCATATACAAAGGCTTAAAAACATGAAAACCAGATAACAGTATTAGGCTATTAGCAAGACTTTCATTTTCTGACTTCTGCGACAAATTCAGCAATTCTAATCTTAATCATAAAGAGGTAACATTTCTGAGAAGAAATCAAACTTTTTAGCAGAACTTACATACACCATGATATGATCCATCAATATCCACAGTAAGTTCCTCAATATCAATCAATTCAAGTACGGTAGAATTTCAGATTAAAAAAACAAGTACAGTAGAATTTCATGACCTTCCAGTATTTCTAAGCCAAACAACAAAGTGGTGAAAATTTGTGCTACTGAAAAAAACAGAAAGGGATGATTAATTACCAGGAATGTTTCTCCAGCAGATAGCCTGCTCATCATGAACACTGTTGACCAAACAGTGCACGCCACTTCAGGGAAACTAGCAGCATCTTTTAGAGAAACACCAGCTGGAACAGGAAGAACTTGTCCAGTGGGTACAGCCACCTTCTCAGCATACCCTCCTCCACTAAGAAGAGCACATACCTGCGGAACCTCTCTCTCTCATTTACTAAGAAAGCTTACAAACTTCTCCTTCCAACAGTAACAAGATATCGAAAGGATCAATAACCATCAAGAAGTACAAGAGGATATGCCAAACTCTATTTCATAGTTTTCTAGCTTACTTGATAGGAAGAGATAGATGTTTTATTGCATATGCTAAATGTCAATAGCCTCGACTCTACTATGCTTAGCTCGGCAAAATGGTTAATCATTCAGAAGTTTATAGAGGCTTGCTGGGGTTTGACACTTCAATAATAACATTCAAACTTGATTACAAGAAGTAACGAATCAAACCCATTTTCAAATAGATATTGAGTCACACATACTCCTACTATTTTTTTTTGAAGTTTGCATATAAGCACATTTAGATAGAACTATAATCAAACACCACATTAGACTGCATGCAATGGATCTTACAAACCAACCCCCTCGACGATCCACATCACCACCAAAAAGAAAAGAAAAGAAAAGCACAAAAGGAGAAAATCAGCAAAGATGAAGGAATTTGGTATGCACATTAACCCAACAAGTTGATGCAAAACATTCCCGCAACTAAACAATTATTGAGCGAAAGTAAATTGGCTTCTTCCCGTAAGTGAACCATGTTATGCTCTTATGACTTAGGATGAAATGACCCTGAAATTCATATTGTAAATTTGTAATTTAGCAATGCGAGGGATACTGTATTTTGTACAGAAGCAAATACTGTACACTCGTGCAGTATTTTATTTGGTACTAAGTATCACATCTTTATCCATTGTAAGTACCACTGTAGCATCCCCCAAAAGCTAGCTGTATTTGATCTTTCGTCTTGTTAGACCATATTCATATTGCAAAGTGATAAGTTTGAGACATCGCAATAACAAATAAGGTAAGGTTCAAAATGGCATTTTCTTCTCTTTTCCATATCTTTTCTGAGCATTCAAACATAGCAACAAAAACCAGACACAGCATAAAATCCCAATGTCCTACCCTAAGGGGTCAGTCTGGTGGTCAAGGCCTGGGACTTTGGGGCTTCCCGCAAGTGGGCAGTGGGGTTCATCCCAGATGTCAAGGTTCGTGTAAGCTTGCCCAGACACCGGAGTTATAAACAAACAAAAAATCTCAATTTCCTCACTACAACTAATCCTTCGATCAAAAACCCTAATTTCCTTTCCCTTCTTATCTCAATACCCATACACACAGCATAAAACAACCCATCAAATCTCTTCCCTAACACGAAAGAAACCTCCAAAATCAAAACGAGAGCTGAACAGACCTGGTCACCGATTTTCCACCGAGTGACGTTCCTCCCGACGGCCTCGACGGTTCCAGAACATTCCAGACCCAGGAACAGGCTCGTGCCCTTCGGCGGCGGGTACAAGCCTTTGCGCTGGATAGTGTCGGCCCGGTTGAGTGCGGTGGCTGCGACTGTGATCAGAACGTCGTCGTCTCCATATTCTGGGTCTTCGACCTCTTGTAGTTGAAGGACTTCGGGGCCGCCGGGGGTGGTTATCACAACGGCCTTCATTTTGGTGGTTGACGGTGGTCGGAAGAAGGGGAATGGAGAACTCAGGCGAGGTTATCAGGACTGGGAGGAAAGTTGGATAAATCAGCACGGCTGTTGTATAGTAGGGGCGAGTTTGGAATTGGAAGTAGGGGAAATTGTAAATATACACCTAAACTTCCATTTATTTATTTTTTGATCCGCAAACTTCCATTCATCGCATTCGCGAAAGTTAGCCATGTTAATTTAAAATATGGCTCATAATCATAACTTAGCAACTCTTTAATAGATAATTAAATTTTAGTATTTGGACAACCAAAAATAGCAATTTTTTTTGAAAATTGATTTTTTCACTCCCCTATTTGTTAATGCCACTGTCATTCTCTCACAAAACAAATCATTTAATCAAGACACAAAAATGACTGACATTAATAAAAAAAAATGGAGTTGCAAAATCACTCCCCTTTTTTTTCTTTAAATAACCAAATTTAATGGGTACCACACATTCTCTCTTTCATTTCCACCTTTCTTTATCTCTTTGTACTAAGAAAGGTGTTTGATTATAGACTACAATTGATCATTGTGAGACTTTAAATTATTAATCTTAGCAGTTCCTTGCCTTCTCAACAAAAAAAAAAATTTATCAGTTCCTTGAATAGATAATCAAAAGATAAGGTGACAAATTTTGATTATCCAATTTTAGTTATGTCATTAGAGATACCCTATGCACATTACCACGGAGCATAATAACCTAGCTATATGTGATATTTTAGGCATTTTAGCTAGCAAACATACAAAATCAAAGCCCCAAATTTCAATAAAAAGCCTAGCTATCTTAACTTTGCTATGTAACTCAACACATTTGTTGAGTCATTGTTCACTGGTCAAGCATATAAATATTATACCTTTTCAAATTCTCTCTCTTCACTTCAATATAAAATGTGTAATCTTACAAAACAATTAGGAGAATACCTTTGATGTAGTATGAAGACAAAAAATGACTAGTTATTTATGTTGTTCTTCCTAAAAAAAAAAAAGTTAAACTGGATAAAGTACAATTTTTTACCTACTTCTTGTTGTGCTTACTCTTTTATCAAAACTTCTAGTAGACATCTGATCTTGTCGATAAGTTTTTAATTAGACCATGCTGCTAAACTCCATTGAGAATTGGATGGAATTATCTTATGTACTCCCCCATCCCTTTTTTAGAATTCACTATTCTATTTTGGTTGCTCTTAATAAATGTCCATTTTATAAAGTTATTGAATAAATGTTTGTATATTTTCTATTTTTGCCCATAAAAATGGATTGGGTAAAATCTTCTCACAAGTTTTAGGGGTCCCGTTGCTAAATGTTTGAACTTAAATAATGAAGTCAATTTGAGTAATAAATCTGTATTACAATTTTATTTGATGGTTTTTCTAAACATCTTCCCTGGCATAGTAGGAACAACAATGTAGTAACTGGTCACTTCGCCCATTGACGACCAAACAATTGGATTATGCAACTTTTGATTCACAATATTGGTTGCTTCAAATTTTCGATGTTTTGTGGTCCGTTTGTATCACGAAGACATCAAAAATCTGCAGCAAGCATTGTGCATCTAGAGCTGCATAATCCAACTGTTTGGTCATCAACGGGGCGAAGGGAACAATCGCCCCGTTGTTGTTCCTATTATTATGCCGGGGAAGATATTTAGGAAAACCATCAAATAAAACTCTAATATGGATTTATTAATCAAATTAATTGACTTAAATTATGTAAGTTCAAACCTTTAGCAACGGGATTCCTAAAACTTTTGAGCAGATTTTACCCAATCCAAACATGTATGGCGCCTCTTGTTTCTGATCCCTCCAAAGAAGAGTGAGGAAGGATGCAAAATGGCTAGAACCTATCCATATTTATACTATTCATGGAAGGCTCTAGTACAAAGATATTTTCATGCGAGATAAACAACAAGGTATTTCTAAAAATACACATGTGACTAATTCTTACAAAAAAAACTCTAGACTTCCAGAATTAGGTATTTTAGAGTTTCTAAAAATTAGATATTTATATCTTCTTCAATAATATCTTCTATCTCTAGATTTTGTCAATTGAAGCTTTGTAAATTTGACTTGTTTGGACTTAACTTTCTTGTGCCAAAATACTAAATTCAACGTTAATTATAATTAATATACAATTAAAAAATAGATACACCTAATAACGCCAACAAACTATGCTTATATTTTAAAAAAAGTTTTTAAGATGCAAAATTTCAAGTCTCTAATTTGGGGTCTATTATATCAAGGCTTTCTGTTCCCTTTGTTAGGGAAAGAAGAGTCAGGAAAAACACATGCAATCAAAGTATGGTTCAATCTTCTATGCAAACCTTACATTGAGGTTAAATTTTTATCATATGGTTAGAAAGATGCCATAATTGGATCAAACGGCTTAGATTAATATATTTGTGGGTTTTGTTTCTTGATCAACATCTTGACCAAAGGGTAGCTTGAAGTCAAATTTTAGGACTTTTCCTGTGACATCCGAATCAGAAGATCGGGCACCTGAGATTTCTTGAAGTTCCTTAAGTTGATTTAACTGAGTTTTCCGCAGTAAACAATCAACAAGAATCTCAGCTCCTTGACGGTAGGGGAGAGAGAGAGAGAGAACAAAGGAAAACACATAAAAGAAAGAACTTAGGAGAGATGAAGAGAATGTTTGTTAATAGAGAGACTGAGAGGGCTGGGCCAATATGGAATGGTGGGATGGGTTGGACTAAAAGAAAAAATAAATTGGACTAAAATTATTTGAGCTAAACTTTTACACACACATTTTTATTTATCTGAAAGTGACCTGGAATATAGCCCTCCTTAGCCCAAGTACTTCCGCCCTTGCATGGAGGTGTTTTGGGAGGAAGAATCCATAATGGATTCAAAAAGGTAGGCAAAGGTTTTAAAAAAGGAAATGAAGAAGTAGAGTTAAATTGGAAGAGCTGGACAGGGGTTTGGAAATTTTTCGTGACTTAATATGGGAAAGCAGAGAAGCCAATGCAAAGAGGAAATTACCAGAAGGTCCCTACTCTAAATGGATCTCCCCATACAATGATATTGTGCTCGAAAGGACTTCAAGCAAAAATAGTGTTAGTGTGATTGTGCCCAAAAGCGTGGAGATTTTTGCTAGTGTGGTCCCAATTAGCAAAGAGGAAAATGAAATGCACGATTACCAAATACTGTCAAATGACTGCTTTGCCCACTTGAAAGTGCAGCTCAGGTTCATTGGTGGTTTATCCCCAAAAGTCGACAAAGTTCTTGGTCGGACTTACCAGCTGGATTTTGAGAATCCAGCCAAGCCGGGTGTTGAGATGGCAGTTGTTGGTGGGGAAGACAAGTACAGGACTAGCTTGATTCTCTTTGCGGATTGTGGTAACTGCGTGTTCTCTAATGGGGAATTCGTTCGCGGAGAGAGATCAATGGGTGTGGAATATGGCAGTAGCCTAGATTGCACCAGTGAGATTGGTGGTGGAAGTGGCATAGTATGAAGGAAATGGTCCTTGAATCATCACCCATATAGAACTCTATAAGTTTCCATATGTAATTGCTGTATTTATCAATGGTTAATAAGGAACCTATACCATATGGTTCTATGAAAACTGTAACAATCCAAAGTTTGTGAGTGTGAATTTGTTAAAACCATTATTACCTGCATTTAGTAGTTCCTATCTTCTTTTATGGCCCCTCATCGCTATCGATTCGAGCTAATTGATTCCGTACAAAAACGCATTCTTGAATTACGACGCATATTTTGATTTGTTCAGTGCCAAGTAAATCACAAGTAAATAGTGGAAACCGAAGTTTGACGAGTCTTATTATTTAGTACGTGTATGGTGGAAATAATTCAACTTTAGAGGGTCAAAGCATACCCAAGAAAAATTGGATTAACATCTACAAAATGATTAATTTCGTATATATGTTTTTAGGGAAGATCTCCAATAATTAGAATTGAAGCTATTGTGGCAACAAGTGGATTCACGCAATAGTTTTATGTCATACTCCTACACTAGAAAGCCAATTAAAAGAATTCTCAATAACTTGGGGGACCAACGTTGCATATAAAATTATTTAAAAATATTACGGCCTTGTTCGATTTGAGTTTTGAGAATAATGAGGGGAGATTGATAAATAGAGAAAATTTATTGAAGACTGTGCCCAAGTATTTTGAGACTCTTAACTTTATAAAGTAATTATCCAGGATTTGGTCATTGATTGCAAAAGATGAGCGTGACTTACTACTAGTTTTATTCGGAGTATATCCTTAGCTTAATTAACTTGGTTATAGTTTGGACTAATTTAACTTGTTTTTTAAATACTAATTTATTTATGTTCGGTGTTAATTTAACTTATTTGTAAATACTCAACTTCTTTGGATTCATCTGAGTGAGAAAAATCCAAACAATAAAAAGAACTCTTATGCAAAAGCTTGCAAAAAGCTTAGAAAATAAAAATAGTCCTAAAAGCTAGATCTATCCATTTCTAAATTATTTTTTTTTATCTTTAATGAACTTTTGGCTTTATGTTCTCTTCAAAATTAATTTCTTTTTTTGACACGATATTAGCAAAATTAAAAAACAATGGGGGTAATAATTAGACAAAATAATCACAAAAAAAAAAAGTTAGGCCAAACAGAATTACCATCTTTTAAAAGGAAGTCTTAAGCCATTTAAAAATGTGAATTTTTTTAATCAGCTAGAAAATGTGATTTTTAACTTCTAACAACTTTACATATACCAAATAAAAAGTTCTCCTATCTAGAAAATAATCAAGATTTCAAAACATGTGAACGGAATTCGTTTTTGGTGTAGCTCACAAAAATAATTTACATAACCCTAAGAAGTTTGATAAAGTGGACATAAGAAAGCAAATAGTAAGTGCTTATCCTTCATGAGGTCAAATCTACGTCAGGGTCTTGAAATTAGTCGAGTTGCGCTCAAACTGATCCGAATAACCGATTATAAAAAAGAAGAAAAAGAACAAAGAGAAATCTACGTCACACTTTTTATCCTAGGTACTCCACTTGATGGCCACATGCTCCTGTCCAATAATGAGATGGAGTCATTCCGTAATAGCGGCCGCGCAGTAGACCTTCAATTCCTAATTAATTAATTTCTCATATGTTACTATAAAATATTAAAATTGAACCTAATATTTGCAAAAAACAAAAAAAGAAGAAGAAATTGATATGTTACTATAATCTATTGTACTTTTTTGAATTCCTTTCGTTGAGATAATCCAAAACAAAAGGACATAAATCAAACAAATACTAAAACTTTTTATATAACCTTGTAGAAATTAAGTAGGAGCTTAACTGTTATGCAAATATAAACCTTAAGGAAGATATTTGTAATTTATCCAATTAATTTAACGGAGAGAGGCTAGCGGCGCTAGTCTTGGGGACCTTTTAAACTTAAATTGCAAACGTTGGGGACGAAATCTGTGCAAATATGGGACCAAAACAGCACGCGAGTAATACAAAAAAGAAGTTAACGCCACAATATCGAATTCTGACAAGGAAAAGGTCCTAAAAAGTCAAATTGCCATTCATTAATCACTTTTTCGTTAATTTGGGTGCAAACGGTATCTATTGGACTTAATAGGTAGCACAATAAATCTTCTTAGGATAATAGAATTGATACTGGAGGGACAAAACTGAGACTCAGATAAACTAGAGGACCATTTCTAAATCTTACATAGTACTGGAGTATCAATGTATCATTTACAAAATGATCCGAACCATTTGCAGTTTACACCTCTAAAACAAAACAAAATAGAAAGAGAAGGGCCAACAATTCTTCTGCGTTTCCCTTTTCTCAAGCAGAATGTTCTCTCTCTCTCTCTCCCTCTCCCTCCCTCCCCCTCCCTCTCCCCTTCCTCTCTCTCTCTCCCACTCCTCTCTCCTGTTCGCTCCTGTTGCCACAACACCACCCAACCCAGCGACCACCCTCCAGCCGTTGTCAACGCCATTTCCGAAAACCCCAGCGACCACAAGGACGCTGCCCACGATTGAAACAGGTAAACCATTCATTCTCGCCCTAATAATCTTCCTTATTTTTTGACGTTACTTTGATCCTAATAAAAATCTGTTTACCCTCTTTACTGCATTTAATAAAAATCTGTTTACCCTCTTTGCTTTCCCACTGTAATTGGAAAATTTGGCTTAAAAAACATTATGCTTCAGTGGCTTCCACGTGTTCGATGGAATGCTTTAATTAGGTTCTTATTCTTCCCTCAATTGCTTTCCAAGTATTTGATAAAATCTCCAACTGTAATTGGAAAATTTGGCTTAAAAAACATAATGCTTCAGTGGCTTCCACGTGTTCGATGGAATGCTTCAATTAGGATCCCAGTATAGTTTAACAGAAGGGATTGAGTTTAACATAACTGGCCGTACCTTTATAAGACTGTAATTGTCTGGAATGCCACAAAGATAAATATAGTTAACGATTTTCCTCACTAGATAAGATGTTGTCATTACTTTTCTACAAAACTGACCATTAGATTGTGAGAGACACTCGACTGCCCCTGGCAGATGGGAAAAGTGTAAAATCCCTTTGTTAATTTTGGTTCTAGCTTGAGAGAGAGAAATGAAGAAACCACAAATGATGAAACTTAATTCTGACCTCCCCTTTTTTTTTTTTTTTTTTTATCTTCATACAATAGCAGAAAGTACCATTACTATATAGTTTCGGCTTGAGCTGAAGACAATCAATTTCCCTTTAGGGCTCGGTTCTCTCTTCTATGACGAGGGATACCCACCCAAGCCCAGATAGAGCTGCGTTTCGTCCATGGTTTGTTTCTCTATTCCTCACCGCTCTCTCTCCATGGTTTTAATTTCACTATTTCCATTTAAGCCATTTCCCCACCTTGTTCAGTTAATCAAATCTCAAAAGATTTACCCACAAGTTTATGAGCAATTCGAAAGTTATAACAATATCACTCAGGTTCAACATATATCTATCAAATTGACCAAAAAAAAATAGTGTTTGGACGATATGATGATGTCATTACTTTTTATTATTTTGTCTTAGGGTGTTAATTTTTCGATCAATCGAATCTCCTAACCGCTCCATTTGGTGGTGGATAAGAATATAAGATGTAAAAGGTGTGTGATAGAAAATGATTTCAAATGTGTTAATTTTGGTGGGCACTATTTGCATCTAGCGACCCTTCTGGCCTTCCTTAGTTATGTCATTACTTGTTTGAAGTGGGAAAGGACCCAATATTTACTACGTGATGAATTCGACTTTGAATGCAGAAATTTAGGAATATAGCTAATAGGCAAACTTGTATTGCAATGGGGGAATGCAACGGTGCATCCTATGTAGGGATTAATGAAGTGCCTTCTCCACGGGTGAATAGTAATGCTAGAAAAGTCTCAGTTTTGCCCCTTATCTTCCTCATCTTCTATGAGGTCTCAGGGGGACCATTTGGGGTTGAGGACAGTGTGCAGGCAGCCGGGCCTCTTCTAGCCCTGGTCGGGTTCTTGGTATTCCCTTTCATATGGAGTGTACCTGAAGCCCTAATAACCGCGGAAATGGGTACCATGTTCCCAGAAGATGGTGGCTATGTGGTTTGGGTTTCGTCAGCGTTGGGTGACTATTGGGGATTTCAGCAAGGTTGGATGAAATGGTTGAGTGGGGTCATTGATAATGCTCTCTATCCGGTTTTGTTTCTTGACTATTTGAAATCTGCGATTCCAGAATTAGGTGGTGGTTTACCAAGGGTCATTGCGACATTGGTTTTGACTGCTCTCCTAACTTACATGAATTACAAGGGTTTAACCATTGTCGGATGGGTTGCTGTTTTGTTAGGGGTTCTCTCACTCATTCCATTCGTAGTCATGGGACTTATTGCAATCCCAAAAATAAGGCCTTCAAGATGGTTAATGGTAGATTTACAGAGTGTTGACTGGAATTTGTATCTGAACACTCTTTTTTGGAATTTGAATTATTGGGATTCAATAAGCACGCTTGCCGGAGAGGTGGATAATCCGAAGAAGACTCTACCAAAGGCCTTGTTTTACGCTTTGATCCTAGTTGTTTGTGGGTATTTCTTTCCTCTACTCATTGGCACAGGAGCTCTACCAGTTGACCGTGAGTTGTGGACCGATGGGTACTTCTCAGATATTGCTAAGATGGTGGGTGGAGTGTGGTTGAGTATTTGGATCCAAGGAGCTGCTGCAATGTCTAATATGGGTATGTTTGTGACCGAAATGAGCAGCGATTCTTTTCAACTTCTTGGTATGGCAGAAAGAGGGATGCTTCCAGAATTTTTTGCCATGAGATCCCGTTACGGAACTCCTGTTGTTGGTATCTTGTTTTCGGCTTCTGGAGTTGTTATGCTTTCGTGGATGAGCTTTCAAGAGATAGTGGCTGCAGAAAACATATTGTATTGTTTTGGAATGATTTTGGAGTTCATAGCATTTATAGTGCTCAGAATAAAACACCCGGCTGCATCTCGGCCTTACAAGATACCTTTCGGAACAGTGGGATCCGTTTTGATGTGTATTCCTCCGACCATATTGATTTTTGTCGTTTTGGCTCTTTCTTCGCTCAAAGTGATGGTTTTAAGTCTTGTTGCTGTGGTGATTGGGCTTGTGATGCAGCCTGGTGTGAAGCATGTCGAGAGAAAGAGATGGTTTAAGTTTTCAGAAAGTGATGATCTACCAGATCTTCATAGTACTGCGCGGGAGGATAGTGAAACCTTCATCGAGTGAGTAATCCGTTGTTCACTGTTAGGGGAAATGAAGGTGTACTAATAATGGTGCGAGCTGCCTACACGAGAAATATTTTGTGTCTTCGTGAAGGTTTTGCTAAGTTCCCAATCTATGAAAAGACGCTACTGTAGCTTTTGTGTCTCTCAAGCTGTTTGTCTGTTTAGATGCTTATCATTTAACAAGATGTGGTCAATAGCTGTTTGTCATCTTTGCTTTTAGAGTTGCAATATAGGATTAGGAATGCATCTTGGCCAATGGGTACTATATCTTTTGTTAGAATATTCGGGCTAGCTTACGCACACCTCGATTAATCCTAAAAACAAATCCTATCATCCAATAGTTGGGCCCTGTGGGTAGAGCCTTTATCCATTTCTCCGGTACTATATTGTTACATGCAGGAGTTCTCTCACTTGTGACGATTTCAGTGTTCAAAGATCTTTTTGATAGTTTCTTCAATACGTCTCAATCATCAACAGACATGTTGATTATCTCCACACCTTTGTCTCTTTCTTTTTCTTTTTTTGTTGATCCCAGATTAGCTCCATAACTTGACTGTAATAATCAATAAAATATTTTTTACAGAGACACTGCACCTCTTTTTCCTCTAATCAAAGGACGAATGGGCCAAAAGCATACACACAACACAGGAACATGCACCATGCTAGACACACATTACCCATGCATACACACTTGAAATGGTACTGAAAAATGGAAAGACGCTTTTGTATCTCACAACCCTGGCCAAATCAACCATCTGGAGTATACTGTATGCATGAACCATCTATATCTACACACACACACACACACACACAGAGAGAGAGAGAGAGAGAGAGAGAGAGAGAGAGAGAGAGAACCGGAGTTGTCCTTGGAGAGAGAGAGAGAACCGGAGTTGTCATCAAGGATAGGATGCGTTTATCTCTCTAGCATGTTTTTTCGCTCTTCTCCACAGAATTTGGGTTTGGACGATGAACAAATTTTCCAATACTACTAGTACTACTTGGTAAAATGGGAGTACATATATATACAGGGAAGAAAAGAGAACCTTTTCGGTTTCCCCCCTCAAAGATTTTCAGTTCCCAAAAGTACGTGTGGGAATTCCAAAGGGACGCTTATTAAAGGGATTTGGCTTCTCGACATTGCAGTTTGGAATTGGGGAAATTCCTGGCGGGTCCTATTTTTTGCTTAGAGTTCCATGCAAATTTCCTTTAGTAGAGCTATCCCATCCAGCCCCTTTTTAAATATGCTTTTGCTATTTTGCCTTTGTCACTTTTCAACAACCCACAGAATTCACACCCCATGAATTCACACCCCACAGAATTCACATCTCATTTTTACTATTCACCCCTTTTGCAGAATTCACACTCATTTGCAATAATTCACACATTTGCATTGACATTCATTCACACCCCTATGCACTATTCATGCCCGCAAAATTTTGGATAAATTATTGGTGTGAATTCTTGAGTGTGTGGATTTGGCCCCAATACACCGTTTACAAAATTTACACACCTTTACAGAATTTACGTCCCTAAAATTCACATATCAATTTACAGTCCTTTCCACATCTTTTGCATAATTCACACCCTGATAATTTCATATCATACCCTTTTGTAGAATTCACATTTTTGAAAAAGATAGAATTCACACCACCAAATTAAGAATTCACACCTTCAAAAAAAAAAGAATTCACATATTCAAAAAAAAAATTCACACCCTTCAAAAAGATAGAATTCACATCACCAAATTAAGAATTCACACATTCAAAAAAAGAATTCACTCCACCAAAAAATTTCATACCCCCAGAATTCACATCTCATCTGCTTTTTTTCATACCTCTAGAATTCACACCCCTGAATGCAGCCCATCAGCACAATTCACACCCCATAAATTACATAATTCACATCTCTAAATACAGAATTCACACATGCCTACACATTTCACACCCCTCAAATTATAAAATCCATACCTTTAAATACAGAATTCACACCTCATCTGCACAATCCACGCACTTTTAATTATGAATTTAGACTATTAATTATTATTGCGGATCAAAGAGTAATTACAGTGCATCCATTATGATTGTGGATAAAAAAAAAGAAAAAGAAAGAGAATAAAAAGAGAATAAAAAATACAAAGGGCAATTACGGTGCATCCATTATGATTGTGGTTGGACCAGAAAGAAAAAAAAAAGATGGTAGCAAAATAGTAAGAGTTTGGTCTCATTTTTTCTTGATCATGCGATAAGAATAACATACAAAAGAGGATATTAGTAAGAACTGAAAGTACAATAATAACATACAAAAGAGGATATTAGTAAGAACTGAAAGTACAATAGATTACATTCAAGGTGGAATGGAAGAAATACGACACCAGTTTTTGGCCATAATAGATTTTCACACGACTGAAATGGATCAACTACAACGAAGTTAACCAAGGGAAGAAAAAAAGTGAACCAAGGATAATCTCCTTGCAAAACTTCAAATCATTTACAATTGATTACCGTTTTTCAGTATAGATGTTAATAACAGTAGCAGCTCTCGGGCTTAAAAACCCTTACTAGAAACCTGGGTTTTCTTCCAAGATTACACATTTCCTCATGGAGCAGACTGACAAATCTTGCTTGTTGTGGGCTACTAAACACAAACACCTCGGTGCGAATAAACTGATCCTTCGATGTAGTTTAATCTTGGGTGGCAGCGCCTTGGTAATTGAGCTGTGGACATCTGATACCAGCACTTATAGAACGCTCAAGGACCTTCTCTGCGTGTCGCCTCCAAAGGTTTCCTCTTATTTGACCAAAGTTCATGTTGGAAGGTGTCCACGGAATGATAGAAACATCACTGAATTGTACATCCTTGTGCTGCAGACTGAACAAAAAACACGTAAAAGAAAAACTTTTTCCTGTAATATACCACATTAGTGCATTTCAGGAACGCCAAACTACCAAGATAAAATGCAGCAGTCAATGGCTTAAATAATGCAAATAATGAGATACTCTCTCTCTCTCTCTCTCTCTCTCTCTCTCTCTCTCTCTCTCTCAATTTCATATGAATCCTCTCTTGTACATTTATGCATGAGTTGGGCATTTGTAACTGGGGTGCACGCATTCATCCACTGGTAGGTGGTAAAAGCAAAAAGTGTTCCAGGCATCAGACTTGAAGTGTTGTGTATTAGAGAGAGTGAGTCAAACAAGGACAACAAACGTCTAAGCCAGAAAATGTTGTGTTTATTACCCATCCCTAAATCTTCACCAGGTCTCTCAACAACACATTTATCAGCTTTTAGTTGTTCTTATTCTTAACTCAACTTGAACCTACTAGACTGATGTTCTAGCACGTCTAAAACAACCCAAAAAAAAAAAAGGAATTGTAGACCAAAAGTTTTTTCTTTCCCTAAAAGGTCATGAGTCATTGCCTCAATAGAGACCGAGAATCCCTATATTCATCAATAATCAGGGATATTTGCACCCAAAAACAAAGAGAGCATTAGCCATGGTTTATAAAATTATCCACTCAAACTTCTTAAGTTGCAGGTTTTGTACATACTCCACAAATATAAGAGATTTGCAGTAAAAAAAAATACCTGATGTCGGCCCGAATTAACACATAAGGGCCGACATTCAAAGCAACTAACAAAACAATGCCTTCTTCATACTAAAAGGTGAAACAAAATAAGATTCATGAAGCTATTAGGGATGCTCCTACAGGAAGGAATTCCCCATCTTTTGGTTGGAAGAGATCCAAGACTTTCTTTCAATCAAATGATATGCTGCTTTAATACTTTTAAATATAAAAAAGTGGTAGGCGCAGCAAAATTTTCAAACATCCAATTACCACATTTATGCCGTTCACTCCAGATAGGGTCACTCATGAGCAGGTCTCGTGTTACTGACAAAATGAAATTTAGAGATACCAGCTCTCTCATGGGGTGATGATATCTAGGTCTAGAATTTCAATTATTAGAATTTCAAAATGGTTTACTCCTAAAAAAATCAAAGAAGAAAAAAACAGTATAAGCCATAGCTTTTAAAGAATCATCGAATCATACTTCTTGATTTTCCTGTGACTTTGATACACAATGGAGATAATAACCTAGGAAATGGAGCTCAAATAACCTGTACCAAAATGCATCTTTACCTATGTTCCTATGTAATTTCAACCATGAGAGACTTCTGTGCGATCCTCCAGCTGAAATTGCATGCGAATGAAGGTACAAAGGCAAAAGGGTACAATAACCTGGTGCGCAAGAGATGAGTTGGTTAATATGCAAGAAATCCCCACCACTAAACCAAGGACCAGATGAACTCAATAAAACAAGTGTGAAGCGTGAGAAAGCCATGGTAACAAGTGTAGAGGGAGATGATCATAAATATGCCAGGGGATGTCCAAATGCAGCACCATCGCTGCATTGGTTTTGAGGAGAACATTGCTATGGCTTTATAGTTCATATGAAAAAGTCACACGAGGAAAAACCAATCATGCAACCCATAATAAGTGAAGGCATGCAATAACAAACCAACGAATGAAAAGCTAGGGGAAACCAACCAGAACCTAAATTTCTTGTAATCACTTGATATAGTACACTTACACACACATACAAAGAGAGAGATAGAGAGTAGTGTCCCATTTCCATCTGATGTGACTGCTTCACTGCCAACCATTTGTTTAATATCGATGAAACTGCAAAACAAACCAACAAATTCCAAAAAAAAGTTATAGTGATATTTCCAGGTTCCTTTGACATAATAATTTTATAAAGGTAAATGATCAAACCAACCTTCCTTCAGGAGGGAACTCAGCCAAAAGGCGGAAACCAGGCCTTTCTTCCAATAGTTGCTTAACAGGAATTGCACTGCACCACACGACCAAACCAAAGGTTACAAAACATAAAACCAAACCAAATGAAAACTAGGCCATGTGCCCCAATCGATTTCGGGCCACATAATCCATTAAATGTACAAAATCCATATACTCTCTTTGCACTCACATCCTAGGTTAATTTAGGCCTTCCTCTCCTTCTAGCATCGCAATTAAAAGTAGTCTTTAGCTTTTCTTAACTCTCTACTGTTGAATTTATTGGTTTTGTTGGGGATGACCGATTAACCCACCTACGCTCCAACTTTACTCTGATTGGACAAATCCCCAATTATGTTTTCAGGTTTGGCTTCGGGTTTGGGAATGAAACAGAAAACATTCTACTATGGTTTTAGGGATGGTTTATTACTTTATGTACATATGCTTTTTAAAATGGTTATTATATTTTATATGTTCCAAGTAGGAGTCAACCATATATACTCTCTACAGTATGTCTAATGACCTTTGCTAGAGGAAATTTGTGAAGTATGCTCGATCACAATGATCTTGGGGTCTGCTCCATTAGTCATTCACTACAACAAGAATACTTTGGGCGACAAAACTAATGATGAAATCCAAATTTCCTCACCAAATGGTATATTGGACTTCATAAAAGTTCCAAAGCATGCGAACAGCCTGCCATAAAACCCTCATTATCTACTCTAAACTTTTGATAACTTCCCTGATTCAGAAATTGACTGACCTAGGAAATTTTTATCTCAGACTTTTACAAAAACAAACCAAATCTCATGCAACTATCAGACAACATTGGAAGAGAAGAACAATGGCTACACAAAATGAACATCAGCTGATTCGTTATCAGTTAGGGCTGAAAGAATGGAAGATTAGAAGAGACATGTCTGTTACTATGGCACTGAGATAAATTTCGGCGACCGTGAAATCCCATGATCAGATTCCTTCCTCTGTTGATCAACAGCATACTCTCTCTCCTTCTCAATGAATTTAATGTCCCGTAATAAAATGGGTTTAATCTAGTGTCACGTCCTCGATTTTAGACATAATTATAAATGATTTACATAATAAAAATACTCTCAAATCCGTACGGTACCCAAAAGATCACTGTGTTCCCGTTCCCTTAGTTAAGCTTCCAAGTTCACAAAGTTTCCAAAATATTACAATATAGGCTCAACAGCCCCAAATCAACATAAGTATCAAATGTCAAAAAGGATTACGGGTTACAATATTCCAAATCAAAAGAATTACAATTTAAGTTACGAATACATCTTTCAAAATAAATTTACAAAGATGAATAAGTAACTCCTTCGGTTAGCTTTCAAAAATAATGACCACACTCCAAGCACGCCAAGCAATGCAAGCTATGGTTCCTGGTTAGCACCTGAAAATAATATAAGGCTTGAGCTACACTAGCCCAGTAGAAAAGTCTACGCAAACTCTATATGCAAATGAGCGAGACGAATGAACAAATGATAAAAGATCACAAGACAACGGAGGAAGCACAACTTTCATGAACAAGTGTCCCAAAATCTCAAATTTTTCTTTTATTCAACCCATAAATCATATCCGTTCGATTCGTGTCTCAACATGTCGTGTCGTTTATGTGTCTGAGCCGAAGCTCCTGCCGGGCTAATTTTGGGACCCCGATATCCCCTGCCAAGCACCCACCTTGAAGGCTAGGCCTTGAAAAATTATTTTGAGCATTAGCTCCTGCCAGGCTAATTATGGGACCCTGATATCCCCTGCCAGGCACCCACCCGTCGATGGGCCCTGAATGTTCGCGCGTCATTTGCAAGCTCAAGTGTACCGTTCGTACAAATGTCGTGCAAGGAGTCCAAATTTATCACTTCATGGTCCAACCAATTTTGAACAATCTTAAGGCATGCCGCGTCATTCAAAAAGAAAAGGAAGAAACGTGGGTGGCTGCCCATTTCTCTTATTATATATATATTCACATAATTCCAAAGCATGACTCAGAACATTGAAAGGAAAATGGGATTTCAATGTGTCAGGGAATTCAACTTTTTTGCAGGTGACCTACCGGTAGGGAATGGGCACCTACCGGTACAAACTGGAAACAGAAGGAGCACAGCTCTGGTCCGGAAGAGTTCTACCGGTAGGTAGAAAAATGGTACCGGTAGAGTCCGAGAAAATTTGTAATCCTACCGGTAGGGAATAAATCCTACCGGTACAAACTCAAAACAGAAGGTACACATTATTACAACGACAAAGTTCTACCGGTAGAGGAAAATATCCTACCGGTAGGAATCTGGAATTTGGCGATTTTTCATCAGTTAACAGATTTTGATCCAGACCAAACAACAATCAATACCAGCTCAAACAAAGCATGGAGATACTCAAATAAGACATAAGAGAACCCAAATAACATATAAAGAGAGGTAGAATTTCCTACCTCGAGTATCCAACTCGAAATCAAGAAGATTGTGCAAGCCCTAGCTTCCGGAGTCCAAATCAAGCAACAATACACCGAACCAAGCTTTGTCCAACGGGATACGAACCCGAATATGCAAATTAAAGACGGTTTGGGAGTTGATTGGTATGGGTTTTTGAGTGGTTGGGTGAGAGAGTGAGAGAGGTGGAGAGAGATCGGGAGAGAGAGGAAAAGAAATGGGAAAAAGTAAAAAAAATCCCCCCCAGGAGATATACACGTCTCACACATGCACAATTGCAATAACACCCCAAACTTTCAAACCTTGCACATAAGACCCCCACATTCATAATTAAACCATTTTCGTCCTTTGCTTTTCTTTTATTTTCTTTTACAACAAATATTAAAATTAAATAGGAAATTTACGGGTCTCTACATCTAGTGTGAACCAATTTATTTTCACAAAGATAATTTCACTCAAATCATCTCCAATTACACATTGCAGTCCCTATAATGGGAGCTTGAAATGGTGCGACGTAATTTTAAAGAAAACTTCGCATTTTAAAGATGCTGGTGACTGGTTCCCTCCTACTCTCCCCTAGAAGAACAGAAGCAATAGCCTCCCATTTCAATACAGACATCTCTGTTATCCACCTGAAACTATCAGCACCTTATTCATTGTAGTCCCTTTGTTTGGCCTTAGAAAAATGACTTGATTGAAAACTAAGTGAGGAAATTTATCATACAAGTGAAAAACAGTGAAGTATTATTCCACCAAAAGCCAAGGTATGGAATTAATGGTTGATAGCTTTTATTGAACGGTTGGAATTTGAAAAATACATAAGGAACACTAAGGAAGTATAAACCAAAAGGACTCCAGTGAATAGGCACCCCAGAGAGAGAGAGAGAGAGAGAGAGAGAGAGAGAGAGAGAGAGAGAGAGAGAGAGAGAGAGAGAGAGAGAGAGAGAGAGAGAGAGAGAGAGAGTTACCTAGATTATCACAGAGGCGAACCCAGATTTATATCATCTGAAAGTAAAGCATAATCAAACTTCATAGATGCTCGAATTACAAGATCATCCTTATCATCTATTTGACACATGTCATCATCGCAACAAATTGAACCCCAAATTGGTCCTCTACCGAAGAGCTTCTCAGGAGTTGAGCACCTAACACTAATACAATCATCCTTCAACGGCACGATATCGGGTTCCGTCATAAAGCATAAAAGCATCCTCAACAGTGATAATCACAATAGCATGCAATACTAAACTTGAAAAACATGAAAAAAAAAATACGTATGAGGGCTTAATTTTGATCTTAGGTGTTGCCATCAATTGTTGTTATTTAGATCAATTGCTTCACCCACGATGAAAAAGAACCAATCTTTTCTTTAATTGCTTTTAACAAATCACACTCGAAAGAACATAACGGACCAAAGCATGTCACGAATAATTTGAAGATGACCAAACCATTGCAACACTTGGGGACCAAAGCCTCACAAACAATTTTCTCAATAACATAAAGCAAAAATTTGAACACATCCATCACAAAAAAAAAAAAAAAAAACCAAACCATTCACTCTAGCATAAACCAAAGAGATAACAAACTCACCACTAGCTGAGCGTCAAAAGAAGCCAAACACGAAACAAGCCTCCAAACCAGCCCAGAGAGAACACCAGCATAACCAGGCCAGGGAAAAAAATGAGAGAAAGAATCAGGCTTTATATATGACATGTATTCTCTATTCTAAGTGCACAAGCAACAAGTACACTATTCCAACCACTCATCATTCCTGCCAGAGAAGTACATAGGGTGGAGTAGGAAAAGCACGCGGACAAGCCATAAAACCACCAACAACTTGCAAAGACCAAAATTACCAAAACACATCAGCAACAAACAAAAGCAAACCCAATCAAATCAATGACATTTTCAGCAACACAACAACAATATAGCGATGGACAGCCACAAACCAAAACTTGTCCAATTCTATGATATAATACTTTGTATTGATATGGCATTCGGAATTAAAGAACTGCCATGAAAACATGTGGTATGACCATCTAAATATCTTTTGAAAAGAAAATAAAAAACTCAACCTCTCTCTAATGTAATATGTTGCAACTTTTCAAAATGCTAATGTGGCTCGCCCATAGAGCGGATTGATAAGCCTATATCTCTCTGTCGAAAAAGAAGCTACAATGTTGTTCTCAACGTCAGACAAATGAAAAACTCAACTTCTCAAAACCTTCAGTAGATTCTCTTTCCCTTTTTCACTCTCCACTGCTTGACTATATACTCTACCCCTTCGCGTAATGTTGCTTTCCTCCCTTCCTTGTAATTCCAAACTTCTGGTGTTATGTACCTACCACTGGGATTGTACTCATTTGTCTCCATCAAGGCAATTGTCACAGCAGAGTACACTTCATCACCAAGCTCATTCTTTAGATTTTTCAGCTTTTCGTCTTCTTCATTAATAACTTCCTGCAGCTGCATTCCAACAAACCATCTTAAGGTGAATGACAAGGTCAAAACGGAAAAGAGGAGAACAGAAATATAATAACAAACAATAAAGAACGCCCCACCAAATAATAACTCATAAAGGGAAGGCTGTTCATACCACTTTCTAATATAGTACCACACTTCAGTATTAAAAACTGCAGAGACATGCAAAGTGTTCCTAGATTGAGTATTTCCCATAGACAAACTAAATCAAGTTCCTCATTTCTAACACATAGCCCATGTGCAGGACATTTTCCTTCGTTTGTTAAACGTGCAGCACTTCATAAAAAGAGAGAGAATTCCCATAGAAAGAGGAGTTGTCACCTGAATCCTAAATTAGAATGCCATGTCAAGCAAAGATTTCACTCTATGACAGTACATGGCACTGTCCCCAAGGGCTGAAACAGAAAGAAAATCTAAAATGGTCTACTGAATGATAATGCAATACCTCTTCCTTGTCACTTCCTCCGATGATCTTAAAGGGATGCCAGCTAGGATCCCTCAGGTAAGCGTCCCATAACGAACATAGCTCCATAGCTTTACTATCAGCTTCTTTTCCATACTTCCTCTTGGCTGCAATATGGAATGGCTTACTGTCAAGGTCGCCCATCCTCTTGATGCCAATAGTTGCCCGGGATGACTGCCCCGTCCAGCCCTATAAAGCAAGAAAAATATGTTTCTTACCAATCCATAGGAAAATTATCGCATCATCGGAACAAGATTTAAATTTGAAGAATAACAGAAATTATAGAAGTATTAAAAAATGACTTCCTATTGGCCAGAAAAATAAAAGGTCTGTCAAAGGGAATACTTGTACAGTATTTGTCATTTCAGTGTGTGGGCTACCACTGGAACTACAGCAGAAGTATGTCATTTCAGTGTGTGGGCTACCAATGGAACTACAACATATCTATTGTAGGAAGAAGATTCATAAGGATCATAACCACTGAGATATTTGTGTTACTTCCATCTGGAGAAACCATCTCATAAATCATATCCACAAATTGTGGAGTGATAAGAGGATTAGACTCTACTATAGCTTGGCAGCACCATTATGAAGATGGCCTCACAGGGTCCACCTTTTTGAATCCTTCCATTCTCTAGAACTTGCTCTTGGAAGCAGCTAATTCGCTTTTTAATAACTTGGCTTGTTAAAAATACCTGAGAAGAAATAACATAGACGGTACTTTCTTACAACTCTTCAATCAAATGCGAATGCAGTCATCCAAGTCTTACCCAAAACACAAGCACTTTGGGGGGGGAAGACACTACAGTAAGGAACTGTAGTCCAAATTAGAAACCACCTTATTCAGATCAAACTTTAATCAGCCCCTAATTCTCAAGTACAGTACATTAACTACCCTGCATGTGGATCATCAGTTGTTTTCAACATCTTTTCTGGATACATATTTTAGAATGGGGAAACTTAATGCATTGCCTATGCTAGCACATTATTTCATTATTACCACATACGGAGACATTTACCAGGTATAGCTATATACCAAAAACTAGCATGTACATAACGATGTAGAGCTGCAATAGCTGGGAAAATTGTAATCAACTTTCCCACAGTAATGTTGTACAAACCGAAAAGGTATACATGAGGTTTAATTGAGAATGCAAGTAATACTCTGCTTTCTTGTCGCATTTAACTTCCCTAAAATCAGGTATACAAACAATCAGAGTCACCCCTGCCCTTTTTTCATGTTGCATTTATAGAATTCCCAAGTGACAATGCTCATCACTTCAAAGTAAGATACACAGTGAATGACCTTATTTCTCTGTTATTGATGTAACATAGATCAGCATAACAGTGCATGATCAATGCACAAAGAGTTAAGCATCAAACCTACTTCACAAAGGGTTTCCCACTTATCTTATCACATATCAGGCCATATAAGAACCATGAACAAGAATACTACTCACATTAATTAACTCCTTGCGAGCTTGTTGAACCTCATCATTGCTTTTGCGTTCCTTTATAATGAGAGCTTGACTCAGGGATTCTAGATCTTCGAGGTCTTGCTCCTTATCTGCTAAATCTTGTTGAAGTGCATCCCTCTTCTTCTTCAGTTCCAAATCTCCATCCTCACCCATGTGTCCAATAACTTGTATTGCCCCTCTCATACGCTCTACCTCCAACTCCAGGGCTTGTCTGGCATCAATTTTCTTCTGTAATTCCAAAATTCTTGCATGAAGGTTTTCTTTTTCTCTCTGTCATGAAAAAGTAGTAGTAGAATCATTAAATCATATAATTCAGGCAGATACTTGTCACTTCAATGATCTAAGTTAAAACAGAAAGTAGCGCATATTACTTTTTGATCTTCTGCCAGCCGTAGAAGGTTTTCATCTGCTATCTTTTGCTCCAAGGTAGCTCTCTCATTCTGAAAACAAAACAAATTAGTTATAGTTAATTTCGAACCGCTAGTGATTCTGTGGGCAGATGTTGACAAACAGCGAATATTGCTCATTACCAACAGACTGCAGCGCACTAACAAGTATAAAACAAAAGCTATAGCACATTCATAATAAAGTTTCAAGCAATTTCTAGGTTAAAAAAAAAAAAGAAAAGAAAAGGGTACATCAAAATTTTGAGTTTTGACACCAATGTGTAGTTCCCCATTTCGACAAGGAAATTTATTGCCGTTAAGAAATTTGAAGAGCTGCACACCTACAAAAAGAGGAAGAAACTGTAATTCTTTTTCGTGATATTTCGTTTGGAGTTGGCACAAACTACAATAATTTTCTTTATCTAAACAACCTTAACAAGCTAGTTGAATATCAAGCATTTTCCAGATATGCAAAAACACCTAAGAATATACTCCAGAGTCTGTTTTAATCAAGTGGGAGATTGGGCATTGCTACTCTTCCATCCTATTCTAGAGTGAGAACCATTTACAAGGAAAATTTAAGTACCATTTTCTTCTCAAAGTCGAGCTTCCTCCTCTCATCTTCATTTCGGGCCTCCCGTTTCTCCAGTTCTTTCTCACGCTGCACAAGCTCTTTGCTCTGCAATTTGATTTGCTTATTTGTCTGTTCATGGTCCTCCAAAATCTTTTCAAGTTGGCTGCGCGCATTCTGCTGCATCTTTGTTATCTCTATTAAGCATCAAATGGGGACAAAAACATCTACTGTCAATTAAAAATCTTTTGGAATGATAATCGAACAGCAAATGAACTGTAGCATACTAACCTTCATTGTAAGCTTTGTGCATCTTATCTTTCTCACTCATCCACTCGCTCAGTGACATTAAAGTTTCGTTGTATTTGCACTCAATTTCCTTAAGCCGCTTATTCTTCACCTCGATCGCGTAAGTCAAATTCGTCACAAGCTTTGTATCTTTCCGCTTACACTCAGCTTCAATTTCATAAATACTTTTCAGATCGCCAGTCTTCCGGAGATGTTCACCAACTATACTGTTAGAGTGGAAGTCCTCATCGCGAGCAACCCATCCAAATAGCTCATCTCCAATGTGCTTTGCCGCAAAGTAATCCCTCCTGCCCTTTCGGTTTGATTCGTAAGATTTCTCAAACATCATGGCGTTGTGAAATCCAGGCCAGTCTCTATTGAACTCAACCACCGCGAATCCCGAATGGCCCTTGTAGTTCCACAAGGGATTAACCCTCACTGGATTAAACAATTGTGCAGTCAACTTATCCCTAAGATTTGACCCGCTTTTCCCAATGTAACGCCCATCTTTTTTCTCAACAGGGATGTTTGCTACTATCCCTACCCACGGCCAAACAAACAACTCAGAGCTATCGTTTCCCACAGGAGCCTCAATAGCCTCTGTTGTGGATCTGGACATTGACCCATTTGCCTTAAACTGCTCTTCCATGTACCGCCCTAGGGCTAAATGTCTCCCTTTCTGTTTCACATTCTTGCTCCCAAAACTAGAACAATGCTGCAGAAGCTCCTTGTATTTGTAATCCCTCTTTTTCCTCCCTTGGCAATACCAGCATCTATACACCCCACCCGATAATTCTACCTTGATACCCCCATTCATTAAGCTCTTGTAACACTCCTCGGTGTATTCCTCTAACTCTGAGTCACTTATGTCCGTTTCCTCTTCTGATGAGTGAGACATTTCTGTAATTCAGCAAAATAAAAAGACCCAGTGAGGAACAGCCAATCAGCTAACTAGTTATTATTGCTCAGTTAAACAAATATATAGGTAATGAGGAACAGATAGTAGTGCTAAAACAACGAAAACTAAACAAGTTCACTAAAATTTCCAGGTAAGCAACCATGTTCCACTTAAATCAAACTCAGGTTCTTGTCCAATGCTTCAGAAAAGGAAAAATATCCAATATGGTGTGCTTAAGTTCAGTTATAACCTAAGATTCCTATGTTTTCCTCGGCACTTTCTTAGTAGCCAAACAGAGCATATACAGAGGGGTATCACGAAACCAAGAAAAATCAAAATATGTTTCGAATCATGCCGAGTGTTAGCTCTGTCTTATGTCTAAAGGTAAGTAGTAGCTCTGTCGTGTGTCTAAAAGGAAATCAAAGATGATCTCTGGAACCTTGTTTGGTTTCCAAGAAAATAGAAAGGAAACGGACAGAAAGAAAGAAAATACTATCGGAAAATCCGAGGCTGGGCGTAATAAGCCAGCCACTCTGATAGTTGGTCTCACCGATTGAACATTAATCGCAAAACCAAACACAGCATACGCATTACTAAAATTTGAAGGTAAGTAAGAAAAATCCACTTAAAGCGTAATCCAATACGGCTTCCTTCAGTTATAACCTGAGATACCTCTGTTTTCCTTCCCATTTTATCAGCAGCTAAACAGGGCACATACAGACCGGTATTTATATATCACGAAATCAAGGAAAATTGAAATATTTTATGAATGATTGCGGAGTGTTTACTCTGTCTAAAGGTAATAAAAAAAAATGCTTTCTAGAACCTTGTTTGGTTTCCAAGAAAATGCAAGGTTTTCCAAGAAAATTTGAAGGAAACGAAAGGGATGGAAAGGAAATACAAATGGGAAAATCTGAGGCATACCCACTCAAATTACCTTGAAGAAAGGGCAGTCAGTGTGGAACCCGGAAAACCCTAGCGACTTTTGGTGGATGCGAATGAGAGAGGCTTGTTTTTCAGTGGAAAGCTGAAACCAGAGACGCGGAGAGAGAGAGAGGGGGGATATGGGACCATTAATTTGTGGAGAGAGAAAGAGAGGTAGGAATGAGACGCGCACAACTTCGGTTTCTGAAAGTGGGTAGTGCTGCAGCGACGACGACGCCATCCTTTTGCATGCCTGCAGGAGGCTGTAGAAGAAGACAGACAACTCCACAAGTGTACTACACAGATTCCTCCGTACAGAGTAGTGAATATGCGGGTATTAGGACGCGGGGTGGGTTCTCTGGGTGAGTGCTTGTTGGAATCCGGTGTAGTTCAAATTATCGCAACCGTCGATTAGCGTTTTTAATGGTCTAAATTTGTTTTAAATACTTTACCGTATGAGATTCGATCCCGTTAATTATCAACATGGTCTAGATTTGTTTTAAATATTTTACCGTATTTCTAGTAAGAGATTCGATCCCGTTAATTATCAACGTGAACTATCCAGATTGGATCGTACACCCTTTTCTGCAGTCAGTGGATCGTTTGTTGCTATAGCGGATTCGGCAATGGGGATGTGTTTGTCTTTTCGTTACTACTAGTACGGTATGCGGTGGGACCACGGCTACACTTTTGCGGTTGCGACTGCTGGCCGTCTACGAACGAGGGCGCCCCATATGTTTAAAAAAAAATTCATCTCACATATTTTTGGGAAACAATTTTTGCAAGATGATGGGGCGAAGTTGAGCACAAATTTAAATCACACATTGGTACAGAATCTACACATTTGGGAGTGGATCTATCAATGTGCGGTCCAGATTCGTATTCAACTTTATCCAAAAAACATTAAATAATTTCTCTTTTTGCACTCATTTTTTTTTTTTTTACTTTAAAAGTAAGTTTCAAGACAAGATTGTATTTATTAGATATAGGCTAATCTTTATAACTTTTCGGAGATTAATAAAATTTCTTTTGCTGATAAAAGAGGAAAATTTTATATGTCCTCCTAGTTTCATCTAAGTCTCATTTTCGTTCTTCAAATATCAATTACAACTCTATTGACCTTCAAGTTTGGTTTTCCTATTTGTTCGAAATCAGCCTTGTTGCCCAACTTTCTCCATTTGATTAGTTTTGAGCACGCTGAGATTAATCATCAATATATAGTTCGATAGAATCATATTTGATTATTAAAAGTAAATTGCGAAAATGCTTGCACCAAAATGTACTTAAAGGAAATTTTATTAACTAAGTGACTAGCAAAATCAGCAATTCTCAAAGAAAACGAAAAGAAGAGAAAAACATAATTGGGGCATCATTCGATGAGGGATCGAAAAATTCGAAGAAATTCCCTTCACAGATTATCCCTGATACCTAGGTTGTTACTTGTTAGCACTCCTAGCTAGCTACTACGTACTAAAATAAAACTAGGTGATTTCTCAATTTGGTGAGAACTCGGGAAGGGCATGGTCCTATAAATACTTTGAGACAATTCGGTAGGCAACTTCTCCTGGATGAACTGAATCCCAAATCAAATATTGAGAAGGGTTTGGACAAATTGGAGTGGATGGAGTGCATAATCTGCAGCATCCTCTGTTAGTCACCGTAAAACCTGTTGCAAAAAAACAATCATTTAGTTCTTGATGAGACACTTAGTTGCCAGGTGATTACTATTGCCCTAATTCTTTATGATTTCACTTACATATAAATCCTTTATTCTTTATGGTGATTAAAAGCATTGTCATATTCGAAACTCGCGGGCATTCCTTCCTCCCCTTGGGATCCGTCGAACTTTGTTCTTTGTACTCTTCTATGAATTTTTCCATCGAAAAAAAATGCGCGCGTAGATATATTGCAATATCAAAACTGTAGTGAAAATTGACGTCTTACCATATTTGTGAGGATTATTCATCATGTCGTAAAGTGGCGTGTAAAAATCTGCATAGACAAGTTTGGCACGAGGAAGGGATTCCTGTAACCGAGACAACATTGCAACAAGCTTCTGATTGTAAGATTGAGACCGTGAGTAGTCCACACATCTCCCTCCCATATTGAATCCTGCAGCCCAACACCCAAGTGGAGGAAGCCCTGCAATAAGCATGTTTCGACATCCTTGATTGTACAATTCCTGCACATTCACAATATTAGTAAGAAGATACCAGTACGAGAGAGAGAGAGAGAGAGAGAGAGAGAGAGAGAGAGAGAGAGAGAGAGATCGAGGTAGAGGTGTTTAACCTTAACAAATGCTTGGACCCTTTGTAGGAGGAAATCATGATATCCACCAATAAGGGGGAACTGGAGCCTCCTAGCACCCCCACTTAAGTAGTTGATAGTAACATCGTTACTTCCTGAAGTAACAACCACCAAGGAACTGTTGATTATATCACTAGCTTTTGCTTCCCCTGTAGCCCCCTTAAGCTTCTCTATATACTGCTTCAAATACTCCGGTTGTTTGGATACCGGAATTACTCCACTCATAATCATACTCATGTCGCCGTACCCTGACCCTGCCGATGCGAAGCAAACACCAGTTTGGAGCTCTTCCTGTGGTAAATTTGGATCGAGAAAATGTGGGACAGTGTCCTTGATCCCTAGCGCCGAGGCTAAAAGATCTGACATGAGCTTCCCGTTGGAAATCTTGGCCGTATGGCTTGTGGTTGGCTTTTAGGATAGTGGGTATGAAGTTGTTATTTCCGGTGTCCAATAATGAATCACCGAAAATAAGAATGGCTGGAAATCGCGGCGATTTAGTCCGGTCAAGTCTCTTGGCTGTGATGGAGCAGACTTGCACTAGGAGGAGGAGGTAGAAGAGTGAAGAAGCCATTAGGTAATTCTGTTTTTTCTTGTTCTGTGCTTTGTTGTTATGTTTTTTAGAAGTGTTTGTTGCGCGCACACATATATATAGGTGTTGGGGTCAATGTTCATTTAGCTAGGATTATCATGAGAGAGTGAAAAACTGACCCTAGTAATTATTTATGGCTACTGATTTTGTCAGTCTCTTTTTTGTTAACGCTACTCCCCTGCAAGTGTATTTTTGGTGTAAAAATACACTTGCAGGAAAGTGGCGTTAACAAAAAAGGGAGTGGCAAAATCATTTCCCTTATTTATTTTCACTTTAATTTTGGTCAAGGAAAAACAGAAACCTTAACATCAATTTCTATGGACTTCAATGTCATTAAATTGTGGACGTAGGTTATGGGTTCTGAGTTTTAGGCCTTGATACGAGGGGTTTGGATATGGAATTTTGTTTCGTTTCGTTTAGGATAGTAATTTCTATGGGCCCCCATTCATCCTATTATGACAGTAACACGAAATCAACATCAGATTAACACGAGATGCCATTAGGTTGGCATCGGTCGGTTTCTGTGAGAAGCATCGTCAATTGTGAAACTACGGTGATAACTCGATATCGGCACATTGCGTGCACGGCTCTAACTTTTGCCATCAATTTATCGCTAGACTTGATTCTTTCATTTGATTTGGCTATGTAATTTGTTAACTAGTGTGCAATAGGTTCTTCCCCAGTTGTATTACACGGACATGGTAAATTGTAATCCTTCTTGTTTATTAATGAATTTCTAACGTGCTCCTAAAAAAAACAAAAAAACAAAAAAGAAAACATCAAATTAAATCAGTCACTGTTTTAGGCCTTGATGAGGGGTTTCGAAATGGAATTATATGTTTATCATACAGTATTGTTATATCTTGAACAATATAAGTTAGTGAAGGTGAACAAAATCGGACTCCGTAGTTATAGTCTTGCCATTTTGCTCTTTGAATTCAAACTTTGATGACTTCCCTCTTTAATTTGAACTTGGGCAGTTACTTGTCCTGTAATTGCATGTCCGGATTAGGTAGTTACGCTCCCTAATGTCTTCTTTGATTCAATTGCCTTCGCCTTGATTCAGATTACCTCTATTTTTTCTTCAGCCTGTCGAGGATGTGGCAAGTGGTTAGTGTCGCTTGCCACATTCTCGACACAACTTACTCGACAGCTAAGAGTTTTCAAAATAGGGTGAAAACAAAATTACAACAAGAAGATAAAAAAAAAATTATTGAAAAAGTAAAAAATACCCAAAAAAAACAGAAAAAGATACCAGACTAAAATTTTGGAAGTGGCTTCTGGCGGTCTCTTTTGGGACTTCACCATAGACTTGGCATTTGTGTGCACAAGCATTGTTTATTTTGATGATTGTAACTATTTATTTTGTAGAGCTCATCGATAACATTAAAAATGTAAAATAAATCATAAAAATTGGATGCCGATTAATTTCTGTTCCAAATGTCACCTATTGTGAAGATGGGAGTGATGGATTTGATGTAGTGTGGCCGAACCCATTTTATAAGCGTAAATGTATTTAGAATTAAGAATTAATCGGCATTCAATTTTCATGATTTTCGAAACATATATACTAAGTGTTCTTGATCACGAGCTCTACAAAATGAACAATTTCGATCATTCAAATGAGCTCTACAAAATACCGACTACATGGTCTAGTCCCCAAAATGTGACACCATCTCCTTAATTTTAACGCGTCTTGTACACGTCGTTATATATACTCTTTTAGTTCCATATTAGTCATTCTTTATTTCAGTTTTGAACCTGGTTCTTAAAAAAAGTACTTTGGTGAAAAGTTAATGTATCGGCCCTTATTTATAAATAATAATACCACTATTCTTATTTGCCCAACTATATAGTTCATGTACTCACAATCTCACACTATCCATATTTTTCTCCAACCATGTCCGATGATTAATGATTGGAACTTAGAGATTCGTTCTCTCCTAAGGTTTTGAGTATGGAATCTCTAAGTGATATCAACTCCTGTGAGACTTGTCCATACGGGAAATGTGCTCCTACTTCAAATGGGATCTCCGCTAGTGGATGGTGAATTTATGGTCCATGTTTTTTTTTATCAACGGTCAAACAATTATTTTTATTGTAAATATCCAAAGGCAAAAGATTACATCACAATAGACAGGAATGAACCAAAATTACTAAATCTAAGACACGAACTACTGCGAAAAACACACCAGGCTAACAAAGGAAATTTTTAATTATTCAAGAGAAATTTAAAAGGGACTAGTCCTTTTAATATTGATACAAGATCAAGATCCCTCTTGAAAGTATGGTCTCTATATTTGGAGACCAAATTTTTCAAAAGAGACAATGGGTCCCTCTAAAATTTTCACAAAAAGTGCGAAAAATATGAGATAAGATTACAAAATCTTCCCTCAATATGTCATATTCATTCTCTATTTTGGAGTTTTGAAGGTAGGTTGGTGATGCTCTAACCACACAAGTGTGAGCAAATACACACATAATTTTTTGCTCTGCAAAATATAGCAACAATTTTTTTATTTTTTTTAAATAAGAGAAGAGATTCTTCGTCTACAATCCAATTTATTTTTATTACTAAAATTTGAGAAGAGATTCGTCTTCAATCCACTTTATTATTATTACATTTGATCTCGGGAATCCTAATATATTTGATTATTGGGACTACAGTCAGGATACACGTATTTGACTTTTTAAAAGCTTAAAAATAAGTATTTGTAACATTTGATTGATTGATGTTCATTATGTGAGAAAAGTCAATTGTAATTTGATTGGGAAAACAAAATTAAATCTACTATCTTAATTATTGAGATCCCAGTCGGGATATAAGTATTTGACATTTAGAAAGTTTATAGATACAATATTAGTAACATTTGATTGATTCCTGCTCGTTATTTTGAGAAAAATCAATTGTTATAATTTGCAATAATAGACGGGTGTCTAGAGATTGGTTGCGATTTTCTTAGAGAGTCCTTAATTGGTTTAAGTAATAGTAGTATGAAAAGTCTTTTAAGCGAAATTGCTTACGACAACTCAACTTCATATGAGTATGAGGTGCGTAAATACATAACATATATATATACACACACACACGCGCGCGCGCGTGCTCGTGTAAATACATAATACATAAATTTTCAAGTCAGGTATCCCTGATTTTAAAGTCGGATCGATGGACGGGCATTAAAGTATTTTTTTCAACACACAAAAGGCGATCGTAATTATATCAATACGGAATATAAAAAAATACTACTGTATGAAAAAGATTATCATACATGTTTTCGATCAATCTATTCTGTTACTAACTTACTACGATATATGTTCATGTATAATTGTTATTGCATATGATCTTATGCATCGAAAATAATTTCAAAATCTAAAATATAGCTAAAATAATAATATTTTTTTCAAAAATCATTTGTTGGGCGGGTGTTGGATTGTTCCAAAGGATGTTGGGTAGGCGAACTTATAGAATTTTGGAAGTTTTCAAGAAAAAAATAACTAATACTTCTAATAATATTTTGGAACGACCGAGTAAGATCGTCACTTGGGCTCATCTGCCCCTCGATTCGTCCTTATTCTCGTACTTCTGTTTTCATATGCTTCGATTGATTGTGCTTAACTGTTGTAATCGATCAATCCCAAGGGTCAACTGGTTGAGTGACAATTTGAGCTTTTGATATGGGGATTTCATAAAGCGAAGTTCACGAATTCTGATCATCTAATCTTGGGAATTGTTTAAACTCTTGGGGCCGGACATGGGGGCCCTGTTGTGCCCCAATATGGGCCCAAGTGAAGCTCAAAAAAATGATCTGATCCGTTTAATTTGTTCGATAATTCAAGTTTTTATGCTTGACAAAACATCATATTAATGGGACATCGAGAATGATTTGTTTTGATGGCTAGTATGGATTTGAGACTGAAACTTCTTTCACATCGGTATTGATGTCCGATGAGGGTGATTTTTGGCACGCGCAAAGAATTTAACGAGCCAAATAGGATCAAAATAAACATATCTAATAATTTTTTAATCAATAAGCCTCATATTAGGAGGGTCACCGACTCACCGGCATGACATATCGTGCCTTGCACACAAGTCTTCCAAAATTATTTTTTTATTTTTACATGGACAAACAGCCCCCAAACTGTTTGAGATAGTATAAATAATTACTCAGTAGTCAGTATGTTTGGACCATGAAAATTGCGCCCTCACATGAAACTAAACAAAGAAAAAACCCCGAATAAGAGCTCATATGAATTCCAGTCGCAACAGAATTTGAGATCTTAATAGGTACTTTTACTTATTAAATTTAACTATATTTAGTGAAAAACATGAAATTAATTTGAAGGAAACAGGTGTTAATCTAATCGCAATGACTCAAGATCCAATTTTTATGTAACAGTACTATAAAAGAAGATGAAGTAATGGTGACAAAAGCTTTACATCTCAAAAAGGTTCTTTTTTTCATTTTTTTTTTTTTTTTTGGAAGAAATCAAACGCAAGGGTTTTGCCTCCAAGCACATGTGAAAAGAACTTAGCAACCTATTCATTTAAACTAATTGGATAAGAATAAATAGTTGGGCATGCTTTGACAAGGGTGGGTGTATTATTTGGTCACACTTCACCCAAATGCTCAAATGGGTAAATGAATTGACAAGTACTCATTGGTTTTTGTATGGACATTGTCCTTATATCAGTGGCAGTATTACAAGTATGAATTATGGCAAGGAGTTGAAACAATGGTGGAAAATGATTCATAAAGCCGACCCCAAGTGATTGGGATATAAGGCTCGGTTTGATTTGGTTTGGTTTGGTTGAAACAATCCTCTCGGGTTTGCTAACTTCTAGGTTTTAGCTTCAAAAATTCTTATATGCTATCTATTTTTTATTTTTGTATGATTATTGTATATGGGCTTTGCTCCGACTTTTATCAGTATTCTTGCTTGCCGACGGCGAAATCGGTGTAGTACTAATAGACACCCTAAGCTTTAAAAAGGAAAGAATTAGATGAAACAAGTGGATCTTGTTGGAAACTCATCGATCTGCTTGCAATGATAGCATAAAAGATCTGGGCCAACGTATCCACGTAGCAATTATGGGATTCTTTTTTGTTGTCATTATTCAAAATGTTCTCGTATTTGTTAGTTTTATGTCTAACTTTTGTAGATTATTGATTCGTCTCGAAGAGAAGAATCGGAAAAGAAAAAAAAATTACCGTATGACATACTATAAGGATTTTTGCTATAATAAGGACAAAAATATTTTGCCGTAAAATCTAAAGGACATTCTGTCCAAAATTTACAAAAAAAACCCCTCCTAAGGTTGACCTGCATCGACCAAGGTTGACTAGTATTGAAAGTGTCTAAATTCCTAGGGTACCCTATGAAAGTGTCTAAAACCTTAGGGTACCTTATATATGAAAGTGCCTAAAATCCTAAGATACCCTATCAAAGTGCCTAAACCACTAAAACCCTATAATAAAAAAGTGCATCCTAAAACCCTATGAAAGTGTCTAAAACCCTAGGGTACCCTATGAAAGTACCTAAAACTCTAGGGTGCCCTACGAAAGTGCAACAAGATCGAAAAATACGAAAAAAATCATACTTATTTTGTGTTAACCAAATACGGCCCTTGTCCCATTTAAGATAATTTAAATAAAAATATATATTTTTTGTATTAGCCAAACAAAATTCTTGTCTCATGAAAGGCAATTTTATCTTCTCATGGACTTTAAATTCTAAAATATTTTTATTAATAAACTCTACGCATTATAGAAATTTAGGCGAGACTAAAACTCCTCTGATTTTGTTTCATTTCAACTTTAATATGCTGTTTATCCTATTATGGCAGTAACACGAAATCAACGTCAAAAACAGTGACTGATTTTGCTTAGCCACAAAAAAAAAAAAAAAAAAAACTGTGACTGATTTTAGGGAGGAAAGGAAAACAGTGACTGATTTTAGGCAATCGATGTCGGACAAACGTCATGTTGATGCTGGACAAACTGTAACAAGCTTTTTGATTTGGTGTTTTTTTTAGTACTGCTATTAGACCGACGGTACCGTAGAGAAAATGTACCGACGGCCACCGAACGGCAGTCTCCGGCCACCGAACGGCCGATCCGAGCCGTCCAAAAATTTTTGAAAAATAAAACCGAGTGGACCGACGCAAGAATCAATGGCATCCGAGGTGTGTAGGGTACTTAATCCGAGCACCCCTTTTTCGTGCATATACACGTATATACAAATATACACGAAAAATGGGTGCTCGGATCAAGTACCCTACACACCTTGGATGCCATTGATTCTCGCGCAGGCCCACTCGGTTTTATTTTTTAAAATTTTTGGACGGCTCGGATCGGCCATCCGGTGGCCGGAGACGGCCGTCCAGTGGCCATCGGTACATTTTCCCTATGGTACCCATCGGTACCAATAGGATTTCTGGTTTTTTTTAGATTCATGTTACTATGCTTTTGGATTAAGTATTCATCTCGACGAGAAGGGTCTTTAAAAAAAAGATTATGAGCAATAACAAAAAAAAGTTAACTAAAGACGAAAAAAATACCAAATCGTTGGTATTTTTTTCGTCTAATGTCAAACTTCGATCCACATTTTTACGCCTTTTTTTTTTGTAATTTTTCTTGTTGAGATGAACAATTAATCTCAAAAAGTAAAACTAAAAGTTTAAAAAAATTTATAAAAAGTAAAAAATACCCAAATAAAAATACCAGAGTAAAAATTTGGAAGTGGCTTCTGGCACTCTCGTTTGGGACTTCACCATGGAGTTGGCATTTGTGTGCACAAGTATTGTTTATTTTAATGATCACAACTACTTATTTTGTAGAGCTCATCGATAACATTAAACATGTAAAAAGATTATAAAAATTGGATACTGATTAATTCCTATTCCAAATGATACCTAGTGTGAAGATGGGAGTGATGGATTTCATTTAGTGTGGCCGAACCCATTTTTATATACATAAATGCATTTAGACTTAAGTAATAATCGGCATTCAATTTTCATGATTTCAACATAGTTAGTTTTTTTGATGAGCCCTACAAAATGAGCAATTTTGATCAATAAAATGAACTATTCTTGAGCCCACAAAATACCGACTACATGGTCTAGTCCCCAAAATGTGAAGCCATCTACTTAATTTTAGCACATCTTGTTCACGTCGTTATATATACTCTTTTAGTTCCATATTTGTCATTCTATATCTAAAAGTGGTTATTTTCCAAAATTAACCACCAATAGTATCATTATTCTTATTTGCCCAACTATAGCATATGCACTCACAATCTCACACCATCCATGTTTTTCTCCTACTATGTGTCCCATAACTCAACTACTTTGAAAACTCGAGGGGTTGGTCTGATGGTTAATGCCCAAAATTTAGAGATTCATTCTTTCTTAAGGTTCTAGGTTTAAAATATCTCAAGTGGTATCAACTCCAGTGAGACCCGTCCGTACGGAAAATGTGCTCCAACTTCAAGTGAAGCTTTTGCTAGTGGACGGTGACTTTTATGATTGTAGGTGTTGTCAAAATCATTAACTTGTGACCAAGGGAGACTATTTGACCCTTTAATTGCTTGCGGATACGTGGCATCGGAGCCTGCGGAAAAAGGGTGGCCTTGGTCAAATCCCCACCCAAAGAAGAGTAGTTGACCACCCAATGAGAAAAGAGCACACGTACAGACAAAAACAGGAGGATGCCCCCGCGGAAGTTGTCTGCGGGAAGCTAGCGCGGAGCCCTCACTGGTCCCGCGGAATGGTAAAATGCACCCTGAAATAGTTCTAGCAGTGGGAAACCATGTTAAGAGCCCGCGAGTTGCTAGGACCTCGTAATCACAAAAAGTTGCATTGAAGAATTCTCGGGGTTACGTCCTGGCCTAGAGGAAGGAACCTCGCGGAGAAAGTACAATTGCTACGGGTTGCGACCTTGCTCTAGCGGGAATTGGGGAATTTCTTATGGCTTGGTGGCTTGGGGTAGAGGTATCACCGTGGGAATTCAAGCCGTCCCGCGGAAGGGCAAGTTTCTCCAAGGCCAGGAGATACAGAGGGAACATGTGTCAGGATTTAATAAGAGCACCGTCATGGGCCTGACCTAAGCCCAGGCGCCCTATAAATATCTCTAACATGCCTAATGATTAGTGATGACCTTTTTCTAGGAAAGAGTGCGTGAACACTGAATTTGAGGAATGAGAACATTTTTCCTCAGAGAAAAGAAGTGACCTCACTTACTCAAGCTCGGAAAAGGCCAGACACCCCGTGCAGAACAAAGAGGGACGCACTGCCTTTGTTCCTTTCATACCTCCTGCTCCTTCCATCACCCTACAAGATTTCTTCCCCTTTTTTCTGCCGCTAATCATCGACCAATCACACCTCTCCAACTCACGAAGGCTCACACATAAGCAACCTCCATGGAACCCCATCTCCTACAATGATCCATATGATTAATTCAAGTGTACGTAAGTTGGCCAATCAAATGTTACGAAAGGACCTCAATTATTTTTTATTACCAACAAACGAAGGGGTGCCCTATTTTTTTGGCAAGGCGGGTATGACAGGAACTCGAACTAACAAACGGAGTTCACGGTTCACCCAATCATTTTCCACATTATTAATGCTGTCTTATCCGAACTTCCATATGCTTTCAGAGAAACTTTTTGGTATAACCGATATATAAATCATTTGGTATACCTTCTTCACAAAAAATTGACACTTGGCAAAGTGCGATTTTAAGGACTTTAACTGTAATTTCCACACAATCTACTCCTCGCCCCGCACAAACTACTCCCAATTTGGTGCTAAAACAAAGTGGGCGACTATTTGCATTCCCGTATTTTCTCTCTTAGCCTGTTAAAAATTTATAATTATACTCGACAGTTAGTTACCGAAATTGAGATACATTTTCAGCATTCAATTACCGAAATATAATATTTTTTTCAACAATTATTTACCGAAAATGTATGTTCGGCAGTTATTTACCGAAGGTTGAACATATTTTCGACATGTAGTTACCGAAATATAATTTTATTTTCAACAGCTATTTACCGAAATATTATGTATGATTTTCAACAACTATTTACCAAAATGTAGTGGACTAAAGGAGAAAATACGGGTTGCGAATAGTCGCCCCAAAACAAAATCTCATAGAGTTTTTTCCCCACACAAACCACTCCTTTTCCCGCACAAACTACTCCTCTGGACATCTCCGCTAACATCTTTACTTTCTTCTCATCCATTATTTTTCATCTCCAGATCCACATAAAAAAAAAAAATCAGTTTACCAACGGGGTAACAATACATTTCAATGATTTATTTTTTTAAATACTCATTTAATCTATTATCTTTGGCACACAGAGTTTCAAAATCTCAACATTTTAATAGGAGTTTATCAATGCTATGTAGGCTTCTTCAAATCTAGAGTTCAACTCTCCCCGTTTCAACTTTATGAGATTGCTAGTTGAGGAAGATGCAATACCGTAGTTGAGTCAAGAATCAATGCTAATGGGTGTGAAAATGCTACCACCACAAAAATAAAACAAACAAGATATCTACGGAATGTCTTTTTTTTTTTGCAAGAATCGATATAATGGTTGTAGTTTTTATTTAATCTTTGGCTATTGTAGTTTTTATTTAACTTTTGTGCTTTCAACTGAAATTTTACTAGTGTTAAATTTTACTACGGACCTTTTATTTTTTTGAATGGTTTAAGTCCTCATAATTTATAATTTATACTTTACCAAATTACAATTAAAAAAATAAACCCTTCAATCCTGTTGGTAAAGTGAGGATATCCTTTGTTGATGTGGATCTGGAAATGTGAAAAAATTGGATGAGAAGGAAAAAAAGGGATAGCAGAGGAGTAATTTAGGGGACAGGGGTTTTTTTTTTTTTTTTTTAGATTTTTGTGGAATTTGTGCGGAAATAAGGGTGCTGTTATTCGCAGTCTTTTATTTTCTCTCATAGCCCGTTAAAAATTTTCAATTATACTTGACAGCTAGTTACCGAAATTGAGATCTATTTTCAGCATCCAATTACCGAAATACAATATTTTTTTCAACAGCTATTTACCGAAAATGTATGTTCGGCAGTTATTTACCAAAAGTTGAACATATTTTCGACATGTAGTTACTGAAATATAATCTTGTTTTCAACAGTTATTTACCGAAATGTTATGTAAGATTTTCAACAATCATTTACCGAAATGTAGTGGGTTATGGAAGGAAATAAATGGATGCGAATAACGGCGTCCGGAAACAAAAAGGGCGCCGCTATTCGCGGCCCTCTATTTACTCCCATAGCCCGTTAAAAATTTTCAATTATACTCGACAGTTAGTTACCGAAATTGAGATATATTTTCAGCGTCCAATTACCGAAATATAATATTTTTTTCAACAGATGTTTACCGAAAATGCATGTTCGACAGTTGTTTACCGAAAGTTGAACATATTTTCGATATGTAGTTACTGAAACATAATCTTGTTTTCAACAGCAATTTACCGAAATGTTATTTATGATTTTCAACAATCATTTACCGAAATGTAGTGGACTACGGGAGTAAATAGAGGGCTGCGAATAGCGGCGCTCAACAAAAAACAGATGCTTTAGCGCCAATATCAATTGGGGAGGATGGGAAAAATAATTACAGTTGCAATCCTTAAATTACACTTTGCTAAGTGTCAGTTTTTTTTTTAAAGGGGAATACCAAATGGTTTATATACCGGTTATACCAAAACGTTTCTCATGTTTCATGTCCTTCTCATCTCAACCCAAACTCATCGTAATCAAGAAGAAAATCAACCCGAGGCTAGAGAGAGAGAGAGAGAGGGGAGGGGGCCGAGGGTATATATAATGCCCTCGTTTAGTGCAAGTCTTGCTACAATACTCCCCCATGCCTTCTGGGTTCAAAGCAGAAGCAACAATTTCACATCCAACTATGCGGGGAATTCATTCTTCTTGTTCTTTGATAGCAAAAGAAGCCTAGGTTTAAAAAAACCAATTAATTTTTCTCTATCCAAGTGTAATCAAACCAGTGTTTGTTCACCAATGGAGGGCCAGACCCAGATGGTGGTTACTGCCCCAGAGACGGAGGAGTACTCCAAGGAATTGGAAGTGGCTGTTAGAGCTGTGCAAATGGCTTGTTTGCTTTGCCAGAGAGTTCAAGAAAATTTGATTACTAAAACGAATGGACAAGTCCACTCTAAGGATGATAATTCTCCTGTGACAATTGCAGGTAATTCACTTGCTATTTCTGGGTTTTTTTTTTTCCTTTTTGGAATTGGGTTATAATTGCAGCTTTGTAGAGTCCGCCTGTCCATGTGGGTTTCGGGGTTTGTTGGAGTTTGTCCACACCAGTTAATTATCTCCTCCAAAATTAGAATATGAGCCTGGACGGCATCTCCCTTCATTGCCAATTTGCCAATTGATGTTGAGTTAGATGCTTTCAGATGGTATGAGTTGGATGCTTTAACGGGGTTGAACTGCAAAGTGGATGATTATTTTGTTTTTTTGTCTTTCACTGAGGAAAAAAGTGACATCATCACCGTAAGTTCTGATAGAAACAGCAGCCACATAATTAAACTGGGAGTGATGATGTTGAAAATTTTAATTATGCGAGAGCAAGTGTGAATGAGAGTGGGGTTTAGTGGTGATTTTTGGGGTGATAAGGTTGAATTTCTAATGGAAATTATCTACTGTATTTAAATTTAAATATAGTGTATTTTCAGTTTGGACCACGTTGGAGGAAATGGATCCATGTATAAAACCCCATATAGCTGGACAAAGGGTTGTTGAGCTGAGTTGAGTTTGCTTTATGGTTGAATTGTAGGATTGGTTCTGTTATAAGAAAAATGAGAGAAGTTAGGAATGGGGCCAAAGCATCTATGATTAAGACCATTGTGGCATAGAACAAGTTAGGACACTCTTAGTAGTTAACAGAGAGTACACAAATAGGGCGGCAATACAAGAGCTCTCATGTGTTCGTTCAGAAGAATCAGATAGGTGAAGAAGTGCAACTTTTAAAGGGAATTGAAAATCTTGTAGCTCGTTTAAGTTTAATTCTTGGATTTATTTTCAAGGTTCGGTTGTTAAAGTGGGCTGTGACAATTTGTCCAAAGCTCTCTGCTCACATGATCACATCTGTCTTTGTAATTGGCAAACATGGAACCAAAAAAAAAAAACCTTTGGGAAGGTGATGAATTTGAGCTTGAGACCTTCCCATCTTGATATATGCTAAACAACCAAGTTTTCTCATAGATGAAGCTAGTTTCAGTATTTGAAATTTATGGGAGAATCAGGCAAAATTTTGAAGCTTTATTTTCTGATACGTGCGAACTATGTCTTGATGTTTTGGCGCAAAGAATGAAAGGTATTTGCTGTAAGGTATTAGTATTAGTTTGTTAGCTTCAGGATATTATTAAACTTCTTATTGTCTTCTCTATAATCATAAAGAGAAAGACATGATATTCATATTTGATCCTGGAGGATATTTATCTTCTGTGTTGCTATTTTGTATAATGATGTTATCTATAGTAGCTTTAGTTGTAGTAAGATTTATCCATTAGACGCTATTGTTGGATTATTTTGTCTTTGTTTGTAGTTGTCATTTGGAATAGTCTATTTAGAGGACTCTTCATATATTGTTTTGGGTAGTCTATGCTATGGAGTGAAATTTCATTTGGTAGTGGTATGGATGGCTTCCTTATATAGGTGTGGATTCCTGAGGTTTTATATTTCTTTATGTAATCATCCTGCATCATAATAGCTATAGGGATGGAGGTTTTATATTTCTTTATGTAATCATCCTGCATCATAATAGCTATAGGGATGAAGTAGGAACATGGTTGTGTAGTTCTCATTTAGTTGTTTTTTTTTGCTCGGCAAGTTCTCATTTAGTTGTTGCAATTCTTTATTTGTGAGTGATTGAAGCAACCCATCAAGGTGTAGGTTACATCTTTGAGGACTTGAAGGCACTGAATTGGTGCCGGAGGCCATTGGCTTCCAAGTATTTCATGACAAAAATAATTTTTTCATCAGTGGATATAAGATCCTCATTAAGCATATGAAAGTCTGCCCACTAACTATTAAAACCACTTTTAGTGGATTACAGTGCACTAAAAAAAAATTTTGAACAGCTACAGTGCACTATTTTCTAATCCTAATATTTTGCAATAGACTATGTATCTTGATGCTGCATGTCACATGAGGATAGTTTTGGTGAATTACTTATCCTACAATTGGTTAGCCGTGTTCCACAGTGCAGGAAGTAATAAATGACCAAAAAAGGAAAAAAAGTGAAGTGAGAGGAATAAGAAAACGAAGAAAGAAAAACACCACTAAGGTTGCACAGAAATTCATCATTGCAGAGGCTTTGGCATCCTGCACAAAAGATTGATGTTCTTATTACTACCTTTAATGGTTGAAAGCTTGATTGCTAATTTGCATGTTTTTCTTGGCCTGTTCATGACATAACAAGGAGACATGAATTTGAGAAATCCCCAAAGTAGGATATTACATTAATCTCCTGCTCTTTCTTCTTCTTCTTTACAAAATAAGTATAGGAGAAAATGTTTCTTTCATCTATCCAAACGTATATGTCAACTTCTATGCAAGAAATGCCACAATTATAATTTCATGATAGTTCAGATACAAAGTGACCTAGAGTATCCGAAAAATAGTGGATACTTCTTCATGTTAAATAAATTGATTTGGAATTTGGCGATACGTGAAGTAGGTATCAGATATGAATCCACGAGTATCTGAGGTATATTGGTATATCCACTATGGGTAGAATTATCTTCTAGAAGTATAGGTGCTTCATAGAAGCCTTTACTCGCTTTAGTAGCTCAGCTTCAAACTAGAATGTTACCATCTACTCTACCAATTAGTCCTTAGCTCCTACAAACAGTACCTGGCTCAAGAAATCGTTTATTGCTTATAAGTCTACTTGATTCAGATTCTTCGTTTTGTTGTGGAAAACATAATACTAAGGATTTATTTGCGAAATAAGGACCCGAAGATGTCTAGTTGGACATAAAAACTTGAAAGCTTTGATTAGACGGTAAAGTTGTTCTTTAAGTCAACTTTGAGTGCAATGAAGCTACTATTTGTCATGTTGGTTTATCGGTTATATCCTCTAGTGATGCAACAGCTAAACCTTACACCCATTCCATTTAGTTCAATTGATTACCATTGGGAATCCTTTGACTGCTATATTTGCTAATCCTCTTGGTTATGTCTTGTGAAATAGATTGGAGTGTCCAAGCGACTGTCAGCTGGGTACTGGCTGAGTCTTTTGGGAGTGAAAATATAGCCATTGTCGCAGAAGAGGATGTTCAAGCACTCTCGAAAGCAAATGCAGCAGGCCTACTGGAAGCTGTGGTGAATACAGTCAATAACTGTCTAGTTGAGGCACCACAATTTGGATTTAAAACCCCACTAATGTCTCTTGGAACTTTAGATGTACTTGAGGCCATTAGTCGGTGCAACTCAACCGGTGGGCCCATTGGAAGATTTTGGGTGTTGGATCCTGTTGATGGAACATTAGGTTTTGTACGTGGGGATCAATATGCCATCGCCCTGGCACTAATCGAAGATGGAGAAGTTGTTCTTGGAGTTCTTGGGTGCCCCAACTACCCAATGAGGAAAGAATGGCTAAGTTATCATAACCGCTACCATAGAATTATATCTAAGTTGAGTCCTCCAACGTCTGAATCTTGGGAAAGAGGTTGTGTGTTCTATGCGAGGAGGGGTAGTGGCAAGGCTTGGATGCAGCCCATACACCATGGAGAGAAGAATCTTTTGTGGCCAAATAATGCAAGACAAATACAAGTTTCGTCCATTGATGACCCAGCACTCGCTACTTTTTGCGAACCAGTTGAAAAGGCAAATTCAAGCCACTCGTTCACAGCAGGATTGGCTCACAGTGTTGGGCTTAGGTGAGTGATCTTTTTTAGTTCTGCTTTGTTCTTCCAAAACTTTGATCTTTACATTTGGTGTTGATGACAAGCACGAAAGGCTCTGTTGAAATACTCGATTGATATATATTATTCTTCTCACAATGAGGTACAATATAACTGGATACAAGGTAAAATAAGGAAAGAGAATAAATAAGGAAAGAGAATAAAATCAAATCAAATCCCTAATTGAGTATCTT
Organism: Rhododendron ovatum; assembly: GCA_019656835.1. Classification (NCBI taxonomy): domain Eukaryota; kingdom Viridiplantae; phylum Streptophyta; class Magnoliopsida; order Ericales; family Ericaceae; genus Rhododendron; species Rhododendron ovatum. Next base: position 9,785,825 of record CM033793.1, on the reverse strand, counting down.
CCTAATTACATTCAATACATTAAATATAGTCAACACTCCCCCTCAAGACTCCCCCTCAAGCTGGAGCATAAACATTGTGTACTCCCCAGCTTGCGACAAATAGTATCAATGGAAGTCTTGGGAAGTGCAATGGTGAAAATATCAGCCAGTTGAGAGCCTGAAGGAACAAAAGGAGTGTTAATATCTTTAGATTCCACCGAATGAAATGACAATCAACTTCAATGTGTTTGGTCCTCTCTTGGAATACTGGATTATTAGCAATGTGGATAGCAGCATGATTATCACAATATAAAGGAGTAGGACCATGTACCAGGATCCCAAACTCTTGTAGAAGTGTGCACAACCAAGTCAACTCACCAGTGGTATGAGCCATTGCTCTATACTCCGCCTCAGCACTAGAACATGCTACAACTGATTGTATATTACTTCTCCATGTCACAAGATTGCCTCCTATGAAGGTGCAATAGCCAATGTAGAACGACGATCAGCAGATCCTGCCCAATCAGCATCTGTATATCCTTCGATACGAAGATGTTCAGATGATTTATAGAGAAGTCCACATCCGGGAGCATTTTTGAGATACTTCAAGATACGAACAACTGCCTCCATACGAGGAACTCGAGGACGAGTCATAAATTGACTGACAACACTAACTGCATAGGAGATATCGGGTCGAGTAATAGTTAGATAAATAAGTTTTCCCACAGGTCTCCGATACATCTCAGGGTCGTCAATCAGCTCACTATCTTCAGGCATTAATTTAAGATTAGTCTCCATGGAAGTAGCTACAGGTTTAGATCCAATATAACCTGCATCTTTCAAGAGATCGAGAGTGTACTTCCTTTGTGATAAACTAATGCTTGCTTTGGAACGAGCCACCTCAATGCCAACGAACTATCGAAGCTTGCCTAGATCTTTGGTAAGAAAGCTAGAACCAAGATGGCGAATTAGTGTTTGAATCCCAATGCTATCACTACCAGTGACGACGATATTATCCACATAAATCACGAGAATCACAATACCATGAGTGGTCTTTTTAAAGAATATGGAGTGATTAGCCGACTCTGAGTCGTACCATGAGAAACAACAGTTTTGCTGAACCTATCGAACCAAGTCCGGGGAGACTGTTTGAGGCCATATATAGATTTGTGAAGACGACACACACTCCCCCTTGGACTCAAAACCAGGTGGTTGTGCCATATAGACAATCTCAGACAGATCCCCATGTAAAAAGGCATTCTTGACAACAAGCTGGTGGAGAGGCCAATCAAGATTTGCCGCAAGAGAGATAACAATCCGTACAAAATTAAGTTTGGCCACTGGAGAAAAAGTCTCAGTATAATCGAGCCCATAGGTTTGGGTGAAATCTTTGGCCACAAGACGAGCTTTTAGTCGATCAAGAGTACCATTAGGATTTTGTTTGACAGTAAACACCCAACTACAACCAACAATATGTGCTCCAGTAGGCTTGGGAACAAGGGTCCAAGTATGATTTATGGACAAGGCACGCATCTCTTCTTCCATAACGGAGCGCCATCCAGGATGAGAAAGAGCCTCCAAATAAGATTTAGAAACAACAACAGAAGATAGAGAGATAGAAAAAGCGCGAAAAGAGAGAGATAAACGATCATAGGACACAAACTGAGAAATAGGATGGAAAGTGCAAGAACGCGTACCCTTACGAATGGCAATAGGCAAGTCAAGATCTGGATCCTCAGACAGTGAAGGAGATGATGTGGGTAAAGAAGTTGGGTCTGTAGGAGCAATAGGAGATGCGGCGGCGGAAGAGCGACGAAGATGAACATAGACTTGTTTGATGGGTGGTCAAGGAGCAGTTTCAGGAGGACGGACCAATGTAATGGGTGGTCGAGGAGTAATCTCGGGAAGACAAGGTGACAGACCAAAATCAGCCAACATGGGTGGCTGTAATCGTGCACCTGCTGGGGAATAATATGGGATAGTCTTAGAGAATGTCACGTCAACACTTACAAAGTGCTTACGTAGTAAGGGACTATAACACCTGTATCCTTTCTGTGTCCGAGAGTAACCAAGAAATATACATTTATAAGAACAAGGATCAAGCTTATCACGACCTGGAGAGAAATTATGTACGAATGAAACACAACCAAAAAATTTTGGGGGGAGAGAAAAAAGATCCTTGTCAAGAAAGAGAATCTGGTAAGGAGTTTTGCCGTTCAAAGCCCGAGATGATGTTCTATTTATAAGATAATTAGCTGTAAGAACTGCATACCCCCCAAAAATGTTTTGGAACATGCATGTGAAGCCTAACAGCTCGGTCGACTGCTAAACGCGGTCCATTTTTCCACTCAGCAACTCCATTTTATTGAGGGGTGGTTACAAAAGCAATTTGATGAGTAATGCCATGAGTTTCAGTAAAATGCGTAATTGATGAAAAATATATTCTTGGGCATTATCAGTCCGCAAAATACATAATTTGGTATTAAATTGAGTAGAGTATGTAATTTGGCTTTAAATTGAGTGACAATTTTAGCATAAAAATTAGAAAACACAGAAAATAATTGAGACTGATCTTTGAGAAGATTTACCCAACTTAAACGAGAAAAATCATCAATAAACGTAACAAAATAGCGAGCACCACATAAACTCGTGGTACGAAATGGTCCCCAAATATCCGAATGACCTAAAAGCAAACGGTTCTAAACTAGATGACTCAACTCGTAAAGGAAAAGAAACCCTACAATGTTTACTGAGTTCATAGGTGTTACAATTAAAAGGAGAAAAACTAGGTTAATCAGGGACTATCTTGCGAAGATTGACAGAAGATGGGTGTCCAAAACGACAGTGCCACTGGTAAGGTGTGGTAGTGGAGTGGAAGGCAGATAACTTGGAAGGATTGGACGGCTGAAGGTAGTACAGACCATTCTTCTCATACCCCCACCAATCATCATCTGCGTCTTGAGATCCTGAAATTCACAATGAGAGGGATAGAAAAGTACTAAACAATTGTGAGTTTGAGAAAGTTTATGAATGGAAAGTAGATTAAAAGGAAATTGTGGTAAGTATAAGTCAGAAGTAAAAATAAGGCCCGAGGCATGATAAGTACCAATGCCATGTACACGAATTTTAGTACCATCTGCAATAGTAACATAAGAAGAAACAAAAGGTGTAATGACATCAATGAGAAGAGACAAATCACCTGGCATATGATCATATGCGCCAGAATCGAGAATCCATGGAGCACTGCCAGTATGAGAAGATGAGTGAAGGCAAGTATTTCCTGATGAGACATGAGTTGCAATGGAAGTTGAAGATGCATTAGCCTTGTGAAACATGGAAATTTGATTCGGAGGAGCCAGCCAAAACGGCTCCCCCTCAAATGTAGCCTGATTAGCCCAAGCCAGCTTGCCATGAAGCTTCCAATAGAACTCAACAGTGTGATTGGTTGCATTGCAGTGTGTACACTTCTTGGTGCCACGACCACCACGGCCACCACGGCGACCACCACGTTTATAAGAACCACTACGACTGTAGGGGGATTAGAGTGCCTAAAATTCCCAGAAGATGGAATAGGACCAGTAGCAGGAGCAACTAGGGCAGATGGAGTTGGATGCTCTAAAACAAAAGACTGAGGAGCAGCCCTTCGAACATGAGCAAAAGCCTCACCAACGGTAGGAGCTTTCTTGCCGGAAAGAATTTGGGGACTGAGAGGAGCAAGTTCTGAATTCAGCCCAGATAAGAATTTAGTAACTTGAAATTCATTTATGTACTTCTGTTGAACCTTTAAATCTGTGGTTAAAGGTTGATAGACATTTAACTCATCTCACATCCCTTTTAAGGTGGAAAAGTACTAATCAACCGATCGATCTCCTTGTTGGAAAGAGAAAATATTCTGATAAATTTGATAAATGTGATAGAGATTCTGTTCGGATGAATATAACTCATGTAAAGTATCCCATACTTTGGATGTGTCAAGGCATGCAACATTATTAAAAATATCATGTTCAAGACTATTCCAAAGCAAAGTCATAATATACGAATCATTTTGAATCCAAACAGAATCTTCAGATGGGGCATTAGTGATATAGGAAGTCTCACCACTGCTCGCAAAGAAACAGTCACAGCACGTGACCATGGCAAATAATTGGCCCCATTTAATTTAATTGAGGTGAGAGAACGATGATGAAATGGATCCTTAACAGTGTCCTTAGAGCTTGATGTTTCGGTTTTCTTATCTTTATCACCCATAATACGAGAGCAAACCAAAAAATAGGAATAAAATTACCAGAGATCTTGAGCACTGCCCAGTTGATATCAAGCCCTAGAAAAAAAGATTACCAGATCTGGTGGTCATTGGAGATGCAATAGAGATACTCGGAGTTGATATGGTTTAGATGAGGGTTCGACGTTGCTACTGGGGTGCAGGCGAGGTCGCCGGAGTCCGACTGAATGGGCAGCTGAGTCTGTAGAAGGTCGGAGAAGGCTGAGAAGGCAGTCTCAGTGTTGTTGAGAACCTAGAGTACTTCGTCAGAGAGCGAGGATCGTCGGAGATGATTGGAATGACGTCGCCAGTGGTCGGAGATGCAAAGGAGGGCCGGCAAGTGGTTAGAGAGGGCCGAAAAAGGGGTCGGCAAAGATGGGTTTCTCAGATAGGTCTAAGAAACAGATCGTTCGAAGAGAATAAAAACAGGCTCCTTAGCTCTGGAAAAAAGAAGATAAAGACAATACTTGGTCAAGAGACCAAGAAAAGAAGAGAAAGGAGAAATCAGGTTCTTGAAACCCACTCAGATACCATGTCGAAATACTCGATATATATATATATATATATATATATATATATATATATATATATATAGGGCGGTTTCGGAGACACTTAAAAAAACACTCCAAATCTTAATCTCATAATTTCCGATCAAATTTTGATGATCCAAGCCGCTCAATGTGTTCAGAACGTGATCTTGTGGGTGCCCGCGAGAAACTGGCAAAAAAACTAACCGGGAAGGGCTTGATTTGAGCAGTTTTTTATTGGACCGTTCAATAAAGTTCAATAAGAAACTGTTCGGATAAAGCCCTTCCCAGTCTTTTTTTTGCTGATTTCTCGCGGGCACCCTTAAAATCACGTTCTGATCACATTGAGCGGCCCGGATTATCAAAATTTGATCGGAAATTATGAAGTGTTTTTTTAAGGGTTTTTTTAAGTGTCCCCGGAACCGCCCTGACATATATATATATATTATTATTATTATTATTATTCTTCTCACAATGAGGTACAAAATATAGACTGGATACAAGGTAAAATAAGGAAAGAGAATAAAATCAAATCCCTAATTGATTCTACCTAATTGAGTATCAAATCCCTAATTGAGTATCTTCCTAATTACATTAAATACAGTCAACAAGCTCCATCATGCAAAATTCCTTTATCAAGTACTAAAATTTTATCTGCACCTATTTTCTTTGTTGTATAGATGACAGCTATTTACCAGGATAATAAAAAACAGAAGTTTCTTCAAGGGCTTTGGAAAGCTACAGGTTAATGGTTGTTTGAAGAAGAAAAAAATCAAGTAGCGAATGACTGAGGATAACAGGAAATCTAATATTTCGGAAATTGTATCCAAAATCAGTGGAACTTTCTTTTCTGATTAACTTCCTCTCGTGTGTATAGGACCAATACCATTCGATTTATAGTTAGAACTGTAGTGTGTATTTAGAAGCCAAGAGTTTCAATGTTTGAATTGAGGGTTCATTTATCTAAGTTGGTGCAACTACGGGTTTAAGCAGCTTCTACTCCTTGTAATAGTTTAGCACCTTCTTTGTTGTTACTATGGGGCAGTGATTTGAGTAAATGTACATTCTTCTGAGAAAAAAGGAGATGAACATGCATAGCTTTATTCAGCTGTGCAGAAAGCTGATATATTTGTTTCGACTGCAGAAACCAACCATTACGTGTATATAGCATGGTGAAATATGCAGCGATAGGCCGTGGGCATGCTGAGGTGTTCATGAAATTCGCTAGGGCAGGCTACAAGGAGAAGATATGGGATCATGCAGCTGGTGTTGTTATCATACAAGAGGCTGGCGGTGTAGTAACTGATGCTGGAGGGCATCCCCTAGACTTCTCTAAAGGTTTATATTTAGAAGGTCTTGACCGTGGTGTAATTGCTTGTGCTGGTGCCAAACTACATGAGAAGATCATTGGGGCTGTGGATGCTAGTTGGAACTCCTCTAGCCTATGATATTTATTGTATTCTTCTGTCATACAAGAACCTTCAATCTTGACAGGTAAAAAGCCTAAAACTGATTTTTGTTCGTAAATTATGTTTCTAAAGGAATCTCGTAATCATGATGCTTAGAAATTAGTTATCCTATAGCGTGAAGCATGGCCATAAACCAAAGTACTCAACCAAACCAAGCCGTGTTTCCCATTCGACTGGGATCAGATAAATTTTTATTTTTTTTTGATCAGCGGATCAGATAGATGAATCCTTTCTTTCCATCCCCTTTTGTCAAAGCTATGTTTCCATCCCCTTTGGTCAAAGCTATATGTTTACTTAAATTTAATAAGTTCATATCCTTTAAATTACATCACCCTGCCAATTTAATAAGGTTTCATTTCCAATTCTCTCTCCCCTAGTCTTTCTAAACATCCACCTTAACATCCTGGTCTTGTTGCACTCAAGTTAATTATGTGTTGTCTCGTGTCGGATGCATCGCTCGCCTTATAGCTCTATACATTTTTCCTTCCAATTTTGTGGTGGTTCTGAGGCAATGGCTGTAAAATTTTACAATTGCTAAACAGAACAAAGAGGCACAACTGTATTCACAGCCATGCCTGGTGGAGAACCATGTAGTTCAAACTTTGAGTCGCCCGATAAGTAATACCTAGACTTTACCATAACCAAATGCTGATTTGATATTTCATTCGCCACTTACGATTTTAATTGGAAATCCTATATTTAGTTTCAGGTGAAGCCGCTGGTCGTGTTTTCAGTTCTTTGTGCTCAACGGTGAGTCAGACTAAAATGCCTTGCTATTTTGAAGATGGTGACAGGGATCGAGTTCTTTTGTAAGTGCATACAAGAACATACAGAAGTGACTATACTGCAAAAGAGTAGGGTTCACCTTTTGACAAGGAACCTGGTTTTCTTCAATTCTTTCTTGCTCAGGAGCATTCCTAGTTGGAGAGGTTTATGACTCACAAGCACTGCGCTTTTGTTATCGCAACGATGTAACATTCTGTTGGTATATAGTATCTACACATCCTGTAAATGGGCAAATAAACAATCAACTGTGAATCCGAATTTGTTGCTATACAATTTGACCTGTTCAGTTTTCAAAGATTCAGTCGAGGTGCGCGTAAACTAGCTCGGAATTATCAAAAATGAGATTCATTAGTTTTCAGCTTCATTCTTTGGAGTCTGCTAAAAAAAGAAAAAGGAAAAAAATAGCTTCGTTCTTTGGATGATGATGACAAATGTCGAAAGTTTTCGATGAATATTTGCACAAATTCTGTTCTTACTAAACTATGACCATAATTAACATTATGGAGTGATGCACTCATGGAAACTTGTTCATACAAACAACTGTGCTGGTCCATTCTTGAAAGGGCAAAATCTCAAATCAGTGAAAGGGACAAGATTTACGGAAATGCTGGGGACACGCCTCTCGGCCACTCTCCAGACACTCGTCTCTCACAAGCATTGGACTCCACACATTTGCGAGCTGCACTGTTTGTAAGAGATGAGTGTCTGGGAAGTGGCCGATAGGCAATAGGCGTGTCTATAGTATGATTGCAAGATTTATTATCACTGTCCTGGAGTGATAAATTTATTATCAATAATAACATGGAATCAAAAGACACACTTGTCTCTCATTCCTCTTTCTTCTATTGTTTGATCAAATTCATTCCTCTTTAAAAAATGCACCGGAGATACAATGAAAATGAGAATGATGTTAGCTTTAACAATGAGAGAAATTTATTCACGGCGCCGCACTATCTATTATCGTTAATAGATTGTTTTTAATTCGGATCGTCTAAAACACTTTTAGACGGTTAAGATTGAGCGCCGTAAACTTTATTCACGACTCTTCCGTAAATAAGATTCTCTCTTTTAACAATTGAAACATGGAACAAAAGGGACACCGATGGAGATTTAACGCGCTTTTATCTGTACGTATTTCGAATTGACAAGTTGTGTAAAATTCAGATCAATGGTCGGCCCCCCTCCTTTTCAATGCATGTGGATCAGTATATACTTTCCTACAGGAAAATTATTCAGTGCCCCTACGGAACCATCAATTGGTGTCTCAAATTCTTTCACCTCCACACATTTGTGTGGTTCTCGTCTCAAAGTATATGAAGTCCACACACATATGTGATACAAAATATCCGACACATGGTGCCCCAGAGACATGCAATAATTACTCTGATTCGATATTGACTTCCTTGGTGGCCTGGTTGGCTACTAGTGCCATACAGGGAGAGAATATTGTTATGTCAAGGAAATAGTGATCAGGACCTTTTACGGCAAGTTGTTACCAAACAAAGTGCCGATCGCCCAAAAAAAAACCATTGAATCGGGCTTCTCTGTCGTTGATTGTGGATCATTCATATTGACAATTAATAGTTCAGATTTGTTAAATTTTTTAATGGTAAAACTATATTATTACCGGTAAAAAATTCAAAATAAATCTGGACCATTAAAAACGCTAGCGCTAATCGACGATTGAGATCACTTGAACAGTACAAAAAAATAAGTGCCGATTGACATGTTGTCAATTTCATTACACCATTACATTTATCTCTGCCTATGTTTGCATCAAGGTTTTAAATAGTAGCAGCTGCGTAGCGGTAGTGACAGCGGTATCACGAATATATCTCAAATGATATGTAGTTGTAGTGGTCGTGAACGTGAACATTTTAAAAGATCTTTAGGCACCAAAGAGGCCGTGGCGATACATATACAGCAAGATCGGTCAATACGAGTGTAGCAGTATCAGATGAACGAAAAACTGCTACGTAGCGGCCGATATTTAAATTCATAGTTTTTTTTTTCTTTTTATTTCCTAAACTATGCTATTTTCTCTACTTAGTCCCTAAACTACAAATTTGACGATTTCATCCCCTCAGTTATCATACCATTACCTATTTTACTCCAATACATAATGAAAATTAAGAATTTGTACGGAAAATGTCACATAAGGGCCATAAGGCCCCGTTTGGGATGCTGCAGAGCATATACTTGATTATGAGAGCTCTAGAGACAAAAATTAATTATGACCCTTTAGAATAAAATGATCAAAAAAAAAAGATCTTTGCACTGGTTCAAATAGATTAGAAATTGGAGTGCTTAATTTTTAACCAGATTTTTAATATTTAAACAGTCTAAATTCTATATAAGAAGCTCAGTCTTTTTGAAAAAAATGTGTGTGTCAGCCTCTATAAAATGCCACGCAAGGCCTTGATGGAGTATTAATTATGAGAGCTCTAAAAATAAAATTGATTACGACCCTCTGGATAATATGATCAGAAAAATAAGATCTTCACCCCGAATTAAACGGATTGATAATTGGTGGACTTAATTTTTTTTACAAGGTTCATATATAAAAAATGGGAATTGATTTCTACATTCCTTTTTTTGATAATCACACTCCATTTTTTAGATTTTAGTGCTGAAAGCGTATGTATTTTTTTTGCTAAAAGACAAAAAAGGGAGTATAGAAATCAATTCCCTAAAAAATATGGTTAAAAAATTAAGTGCTCAAATTTTCAATCTGTTTGAACTAGTGCGGAGATCTTTTTTTTTTATCATTTTTGTCCTAAAAGATCATAATTAATTTTTATCTCTAGGACATTCATAATCAAGAATTTTCTCTGCAAGATCCCAAACAGAGCCTTATGTGATATTTTCCGTCCAAATTCTTAATTTTCGTTATGTATTGGACTAAATAGATAACGGTATGATAGTTTTTTTTTTGCTCGGCATACGGTATGATAGTTGAGGGGATGAAATCGTCAAATTGTTAGTTTAGGGAGTAAGTAAAGATGAAAAAACCTCTTAAATCCATGACTTATATGCATTTCAACATGTACGAAGTACTTGACGCTTGAATAAACGAGCATGTGATATTTTTTTCGGATATTTTCGATAGAAACTTCACGAGAGAGAATATTTACCAGTGTTTTTTACGGCAGAACTATATGCAAAAGACTCATATATATCATGCATAAATACAATTTTCCTTGGAATATTTAGATGCTCTTGCTTTGCAAAGTTCCTTGGAATAGTTTCATAGTTACCCTAATGTCTGATTAATATTTGGAGAGGTATATTCTTGCAATTTTTTTTTGATGATATATCCTTTCTTTGTACTGCGCGCTAAATTGATTTTAGGATCTTGATTTGTTATTTTTTCTTTTGAAAAGTGTAATTTCTTCTTTATTTCATGTAGTAATCTCTAATATGGTATCAGAGTCTGATCTTGTTGGAATGTGTTCCATATCGATTAGACATGCTCCATCTGAATGTATTGGTTATAAAGCTTCAGTTTCCCATTTTTTAACATCTGGGTTTTAAGGAGTGTGGACTGAGCTTTTCAACTTGGTATTAGAGCTTAGTTGGGCCTTTGTTTGGTGGATCGTTGTCTGGTTGCCTTGTGTCCTGGTCCAGGACGGTGTGTTGGAATGTGTCCCACATTACCTAGACATGCCTCATCTATGCTGATTATAAGACCTCTAACATTTTTCTTTTCTTAGCACTTGGATTTTAAAGAGGGGTGTGGACTAAGCTTTTCAACTGATCTATGTACCACAGAGGGATATGATGTGTGTCTTTGCTTGCACAACCACACGTGGCATGTACTGTCGAGCGAGTACGCTCGTTTGATGGATGGATAAATCCTTACGGACAAGGAAAAACGGTGGTTGAGAGGTGGGATATGTTAGCTAGAAGGAGAAATTAGTCAAGAATGAAGCTTTAACTAAGAAAGAGTTATGAGAGTTTATTTACTAGTGTTGTTAGGTGTACATATGAAATGTACATACCGTGTACATATGAGTTTTGTGGGGTACATCTCGAATCCCACAAAGATGATCCGAACAGTTCATTATTTTTAAAATATTTTTTTATGGAGCCTAATAAAAAATCAGCTCAACCCGATATCGATAAGAATTTTTTCTGAATTTGTAGGAGTAACACAAATTCAGAAAAAATCCTTACCGATATCGGGTTGAGCTGATTTTTTTCAAGCTCTATAAAAAAATATTTAAAAAATAATGGACGGCTCAGATCATTTTTGTGAGACCCGAGGTAAACCCCACAAAATTTATATATACATAATCTGTACATTTCATATGTACACATAGCTTTATTGTTTATTTACTTACACCTTGTAATTAGAATACAAAAAGAGTTTGGAGAGATATGTGGGACACCTCGGTAAATATGTCCAACTTATCCTTGGAGGTGGGGTGGGTTACCTTTTAATCCAAGAATGAATCTGAATTAGCTTATACCCTTACTCTTAGGTTCCGTTTCGTTAAAATTTTTATTTTTTTATTTTTAAATACTTATTTCTCGTTTTACAAAATATATTATTCTCCTATAATATATCACATTTAATTTAAAAAATAACTAGTTTGGGGCTTATTCCCTTCTCTTCTTTACCTGCCAAAGTTAAGTCCTTAAAGAAAAATGAGACTTTAAACACCTATGTGCATGTTTTGACAATTTAGTCATACTTCATGAATGCCCAATAAATGCACTCAGCTAACTCTACACCTCTCATACATACGCGTCCCCCTTAACTTCCATCCACCCCTGCCCCCTCTCTCTCTCTCTCTCTCTCTCTCTCATCCTCCACTACTCTCTATCTCTCCCTCTCTCTTAAATGCTTTTCTCCCCTACATAAATATTCCTCACATTCTTCCTCTTCACCTCATCACACTTCACACAAGATCTCAAAGTCATGAAAATCCTAACCACTTTCCTCATAGCCTTTCTCCTCACCACAGCCTCCCTCTGCCTTGCCACCCGACCCGACCCCTCCGGTTCAGCCCAAGCCCTGCCCAAGCCCTCCAAACACAAGGCTCAAAACCAAAACCAAAACAACCACCAAGGGAGTGGAGGTGGCGGTGGAAATGACAATGGGGCGGGTGGGTTCTGGGGACCCGGAGGCGGGTTCAACATACCCGGGATGGGAAGCGGGTGGGGACCCGGAGTAGGCGGCGGGTACGGAGCCGGGTACGGAGGGCCTTACAAAGGGTACTCCAAGGGTGGAGTCGTGAGGCCCAGCATGGTTTGTAAGGACAAGGGCCCATGCTACAAGAAGAAGCTGACGTGTCCGGCCAAGTGCTTCACTTCCTACAGCCACTCCGGTAAGAACTACGGCTCCGGCGGCGGCGGCGGCGGTTGCACCATGGACTGCCAGAAGTGCCTTGCTTACTGTTAAGTGTGGCTGTGGCCCATAAGCTGGAAACACTTTCTACTAATATACGTTTATGTTGTGCTTTTAGAGTGATGGTTTTCTTACTCGTGTGGTGTGTTTACTTTTCTTTATTTATGTTTTTATTTTCGGCTCCTTTGGGTAGTGTTTGGATCTTGAAAATTTAGCCGGGTTTCTCATTTTTAGGAGAGAAAAAGATGGAGATGAGTTTCCCTAAATCTGGTTTCTTTTGGTAAATTTCTCCGTAAGATCTATGATCCAAACAAAGTCTTTAGGTTGTGCCACCCTGGGTTGTCCCAGCAGTAAGGGCAAACCCATTGCCTAGAAAATGGTAGGGTGGGTCACTGGGTTGGTACCCAGGATGTACATGACAGGTGGGGCGGTGATATATGCTTCATTTGTTAGGTGAAAAGTTGGGACACTTTTGGGATAGTGTGTCATTTTTAATCGCCAATATTGTTCACAAGAAAATTTCAAAAAATATGTAATATGAATCTTGTTTTTTAGATTTTAATTCATTTCATTGAAAAGATAAAAAATAAAAGCGTTCTAAAATGGCACGTAGTTTCAAAATCATATAAAACTTCATAAATCGAAAAGATAAAAGCGTTCTAAAATGGCATGTAGTTTCAAAAGTGTCCAATTTTTTGGGACTAAGGGAGTACTAAAGGAGTTGAGGTAACTTTTTGTTAGATATGAAGATCGACTCTCCGGTCCTATTAGGAAAACGGGTCTAGACCGTCTAGTTTCAGTGATCGTATACCGTTTTTGGATTCACGTATAGATAATCGAAATTATTCACTTTCTAGAAATTTTAAAGAACAATCGATCGTGCTAATTGTCGAGAAATTGTAGTGACGGCTAAACGTTTTTTTAAGCCAAAGCACAACCACATGCCATGCCGATTTACGTATATTATACAACGATTAATACATGATCGAAACACATGTATGTTTGGAAGATCCATTGTGACAACCCATCTTTTTCATGATAAATGTGTTCCATTAGTTTAATCAGTTTGACATGGTTAATGAAGCCGTTGAACTCTAAAAAGTGAATGATCATAATTACAACTTTGTTCGTTTATTAACTTAGTTTAAGTTTTAGTTTTGTTTTCAATCATTACCCTACTTCTTTCTCCAATTATTATCCTATTTTTTCAATTATTACTTTCTCATCTCTCTCTATCTCTCTCCAATCATTACCTCTATTTTCAATCATTACTCTATTTCTCTTTCTACTCACTACCAAAATTAAACTAAACTAAACTAAACTCCCAACCAAACACTACCAAAGGTGGCTCGGAAAGGGCCTACGAACACTACTAGAGTTTTGTGGGGACCGGAGATGAGCCGGACCGCTAAATATAAAGGATGGTGGTGATCGTGATTTGTGAAATGACAGGAATATCTTGATGAAAGGTAGGATATAAAATAGTACTATCATGGATGTCAATTGCAAGTAAGAGTGAAGAGAGATTTTTCAGTGCCGAGTGAGTATATCCTACGTTGGTATCCGCTCGGTATATCCGAACCGTCTAATACATTTTTGGACGAGTCGGATTGAAACCTTCTCTCTCTTCTCACCCCAACATTTTCTCTCTCCAAATTTGAGCCGTTCAAACACGGAGTGAACGGCTCCGATGCGCGAGCGGACACCACGTGGTACCCGCTCGGCACTGAAATTTTTTTCAAGAGTGAAGCAAAGAAATGGCCTAGGTGATCGGAGGAGAGCAGTAAGGGGAAGTTAAGAAAAATTGGCACAATCTCAAACTTCAATCTATTTGGTCGAAAAAAAAAAAAAACTTCAATCTTGGAGTAGCTTTTTCTTCTTCCAATTTGTTATTTTCTTTCGTTGTTGGGTTCCGGGATCCTGTAGTGTACCATGCAGGGCAAATTTAGACTGTTCATTTTGACAATCAATAATTCACATATGTTTGTTATTTTATCAGTCAGCTAATTATTACCGATAAAAGAAACATATCTGAACCATTTATTATTGAGATGAATGATCCGAATCTACCCTGCAGAGTGCACTACAGGGGAGTGCACTATAGAGGAGTGCACCGCCTGATTTCCAATATTTCCAATTTCGGGGGTCGGTTTCCCTTTTCACTCTGGAAAGGAAAAAGGAAATTTAATGATTTGTTGTGAACTTGTGGAAGAATGGAAAATACCAATTTTCCTCCTCTCGTTTGGATTCTACAGAAAGAAGAGGGAAAATAACAAAATGATTCAATTTTTTCCTATTCTCTCTCTAAAACTTTCCATCAACTTTTTCTATTACGTAATTATTTTTCCTTTTCTTTCTCCCACTGTCCACAAGTTCCAAACAAAATTTAAATAAGTAGTTCTAGAACCACACCCATTTTACACAACCACACACACTAGAGTGTGCCATGTGTGTAGAGCCCATACACTTATGTGTAGATGCATTTGAGTGTGTAAAATGTGTGTGATTGTAGAATTATTGAATTTAAATTAAAAGGGCAGAAGTAGTAGGTGGCTAAAAGGAGTAGATGACATCACTTCATTTGCCTTTTGTGAAAGAATCAACTTTCCAAAACAGGAAAGGTAGGAGTAATATTTATCACACATTTATCTTTTTAAGTCACGTAATTCGCATGTGTGAACAGGTACGAGATAACCTAAAAGCGTCTTTGAAATACATTGTCACATGGAGTACTAAAATTCGTGAGACCAAGAATTGAAAACATGTACATAATACAAGGATTGAGAGCGAAAATGCATGACATTTTAAAGAATATGTGACGAAAAACTTGCCTACCACCTTAAATCAGATTATCCAACATTGCCGTAAATAAGATTCTTATACGCGTCTAGATAAATGTTTTTAAAAAGTTCAGATTTTGTATAAATCACATTGCCAAGCATCAAATTTTATGTGGTTTCAATATTTACCACTCTTCAAACTTTCGCTACAGAACAATTAGGGAGCATTTCCGCTAATCAAAAAGTTGTAGTCTTTCATCCTTATTCAAAAAAATTCGCATTTAATAATTTTACACCAAACTTTTATAGTGTGACAATAGATTCTAAGCTAGAGCTAGCTGCAAACTGGAATTCGCGGGGGGGGGGGGGGGGGGGGGGGGGGGGGGGCGCGCGGAAGTGGTTTACCTCATGGCTCATTCTCTGTCTATTCCCTCAAACAAAATTCCAAATAGAAGTATCTATAAATTAACGAGTAGTAATTCATATCGAAGACACGACACATCCTGACTAACTTTTACACAATCAAATAAGCCACAGGTAACCTAGCTCAAGTTGTGCGTACGCAACTTGGTAAATTTGCAGCCCCTAGATGATGGTGGGTAGGGAGAGAACTACCACCTCCACTCTAGGAAACAAAATCATATACAGGCACAGCAGTAAATTCAAGAACCAATATACAGAGGTAGCCGTCATTTCAATTTCACAACACAGAGAATGCTGCTGCAGTTTCTCAGAAGTTTCCTAATAGAACCCCCAGTAAATATCGGAAACAAGAAAAAAGATCACGCAAACAAACTGTGGAATGAGTGTCATACCCATATCCTCTGTCCACTCTGAGGTCAATCTCTACATCTGGTGCACTGATTCATATCGCTGCTCTCATCACTCCCCTTGCAGTCTCGTGCTTCATCTGTGCAGCCTTCCCACTCCCTCGGAAATACATATAAACTTGCTGCATCAAAGTACATCACAAACAGTTAAAAAAAAAAAAAAAAAAACTGCAAGTGTGGTGCATGCAGCGATTTTTTCAAAACCATTTTGATATGTTGCTTCGGATACCTACTAAAAGGAACCATTTCAAAAACATTTTGGGACTGTTTCGAAACCAGAAACGGAACACAATGGGAATGTCAAAAAGAATTTGCTAACTTATGGCAATGCATTTTTGGATATTTCTAAGAGGGGTTGAAACAACACAATGTTTAGGCATATTTCCTTGAATTTCGACACATTTTTGGTGCATTTCAGTATATGTCAGTGGAAACATTATAATTTCTGCATTTCACCAATTTTTCGTTTCGGACTCCCAAGAAACAAAATAGTTTTTGTCGTTACAAACAAATTTAGTTCCTTGATGATGATATTAGGACTTCCGAAGAATCAGACCTGAAGAACCCATACGCTGAGAACCGTTTCAAGGCAGAATAACCCAAATCCTATGAAGTAGAATACCTGAGCAAAGTAAGATCAACTTAACCAATGATCTTAAAGGAAAAGAATAAGAATAAAGCACCAAAATCTATAAATGGTTGTGACAGGGATGAAGCTTACCCCAACTATAACATGATTACTTATGACATCTATTGCTGGCAGGATACCACTGCTCCAAAGTACCACAACAGTGAAATCATTAGCAGTGCATCAGCAAATAATTCGTATAGGAGCAAACGGCTTTCAAATAAAACCAAAGAAAAATACGCCTAGACTCCCAATCTATTTGAATATGTTTATTTGTCTATATTAAAGCATCAGATTGGTCTAAATTCACGGAGAACACACATTCTGCCTTTTTAGTTAGAACTGTTGCAGTCAAAATAAAAAATATATGTTTGATATGAACTCTCACAAAGCATTGAATACACAATACCATGGAAAATTTGGAACTATTAATCCTATCCTATGAAGCACGGATTTATTCACATGGATTTCCAAAAAATAGTGGGAACACGGACACGACAAGCGACAAAGTAAAAATAAATATATAATCTTTTATATAGACCAGTGGAAACATAGTTATATGTAGAAGCATGAAGCATCAATATATTTAAAAATAATAATCATACATACAACATATACCCATCATATTACACTTTTTTTATAGACATCATATTACACTTCTTTTTTTATCAGCAAAGACATCATATTACACTTTTAACCCAAAATATTTGAAGTAATACAAATTTACCTCCAAAAATTTAAAAATTACATATTTAACCCGTGCCATGTCCCTATACATATCCTTCCTGTGTCCCCGCCGTGTCCCCCATGAAAAACTAACTTAATGGACACGCCACGTGGCATGTCCCATACGTTTTTCACCGTGTCTCCATGTCCGACATGGGGACATGTCTCCCTCTAAGGGTGTCGGTGCTTCATAGATCCCATCTCTACTAGTCCGACGGGGTTTTTAACCTAACGATGTTGTATATCCCTTCACTACTAGTCCAGTCTCCTCCACCAAGCAATTGCATTTAACTGTGATCCTATCACTCTCATGATTGCAGTTACAGATTTCCATTGTACAAAACTACTGAAGTTAATTCATCATTAAGGCCATCCAGGCGGGATGAACCAGAGGATCAACAACATAAAATGTTTCTGATTTTTAGATCTCTCACAGAATGTAACAGAATGTAGAAATTACACTCTCCAAAGTTCTACAGGATTTAAGAGAACTTACGTTAGAGATTTCCCTTTGAAAACTATAGGAGGAGCAACTGCAGCAAAAGTGCAGAAAGCAACGTGAAGCTGCATGCAGTGGCAAAGATATGAGTCATTTACCAGGAAAAGATAAAGAAGACGTAGTTAATCCAAATAGAAATACAGGAAAGCTTACCAAATAAAAAAGGAAGAACCACGTAAACTTAAAAGCACTTTCACTCCTGTAACAAGCATCTTGTTATCAACTAAAAGCACATTAATGTCAGGTGCACCTACTCATGGCTTCCATAGTATGTAAAAATTGTAATAACATATTTGAGACTCTATAATCTAATAACCAATTTCAGAACTCTTTCGGAACTCTGGAGAAATTCATGAATAGAAGTTGACCTGATTCACAGCTACCTCAAAATGCAACTCGGTGGGTTTCAACCCACCAGGCTGTTAACACTTGCAGCTTGGCCATCTCATGAATCTCTCATAATATCAATAGCATTTGGATACAGTAAAACAGCCCAACGATAAGACTGACTAATTGATGCAGGAAGAACGTAAAATAAGTACCTGAAGGCACGATAGAGTGGACGGTACCACAACAAGTATGCCAGTGGGACCCCTGATACGAAGTATATGATAGCAAGAAACCAGATTTTTACATCTACAACAAGGCAAGTAGAATCACGTTCAGGACATCATCATAAAGATAAGTTAATGCAGGGAAACAACGGCAATCACAAAGGTAAAGGTACAGAATAGAATCAGAATTCGTTCTGCACTAACCTCCCAATTTAATCCATGCTGCAGTAACAGCTACAATATTCCACAGAAGACATAGTACCAATCCTGCATCCGTCAACATTTACATACCATGAATGTGGTCCATCTTCAGCAAATCGTCAAAGAAGTTTTAAATGAACGGGGAGGGATAGAAACATCATGGCTAAATAAGCAACAGATGTCTTAAGTTACTGCTGATATTATAAGACAGACAATTATTCCCTCCCAAAACTGCTCACGATAGAAATTCAAGAATGTTTGACTGGATGGAGCATCAAATCATGAAACTGGCAACTTCATCGTCAGAAGATAAAAGGAATTTCACTTCCAGAAGAAATAACATTTTTATTCAGGAAAAACTACACCCATGATCTGGGGAGAAATATGAGGAGGAGGTAATGGCTATTAGGGAAAGCAGATGACTGGGGAGGAGTTGAAGCCAGAAATGCCAGTGACAGCAAAGTCAGGGTGAGCAGGTGGGAGGGCTGATTATACACATATAGCTGTGTATTATAGCACTGGTGTAGGGAGTACAAAAAGATACATAAATCTAGGGACATTGACTAAGAAAAAAGAGTCACCTATGGCACCACCTAAGAAGAAAACTCAAGGCATCTTTGTCTAGTAAAGTAATGCTACAGTTGTCCTATGATTGAAGTAATAAGCAATTTCCATCCCTGCAGTTACGGAAGTCTCACGAGATTCAAGTTAGAAACCTAATAAACTGTTGCATGTTTGACAACTAGCCCCCAGATCCATATTAAGTTATACAGAAAAATATTCATTCCTGCTGGTAATTTTTTAAGGCAAATTTGCAAAGATGTACCAAACGAACATAGATGTTTCGAACAACAACAATATTAGAACACAAGCTCACAACCCATTTCAGCAAATCCAAGGTTTATAAGTACACAACTTTAAAACAACAAATTTCCAACATATATCAATATAAATGAGAAAACATCAAGCTTCATAATAACAAACAAAGGTTGACTGTTGAGATTGTTGGCATACCCAAATATGTGGTAAATGCAACGTACTGCAATTTATGTAGATGAATTGGTATCTCATTTGCGATGTCATGATGGATGATTGGGAAAAATGGCGGCCAATTTTTTTCCTCGAGAACAATACCAGCTGCAAAGCAAAAGGAGGAAGCAAACTTACAAAATGACTGGCAGCACTACAGGACATTCAAATGCGAAGGGAAATTGAATCTATTCATAGTACTGGTAGCAGAACAAAAAACAAAGAAGGGATGATAGCCGTGCTCAGAAAGATAGAAAGAAACTAGTTAAACTTAAAGGAATACACATTACGCATAAAAACGAAGTTCATAACATTGGATCAGAAAAATGACAGACTCTTCACATTATGTCAAACAAATTTCGTAAAATTGGATGAACTTTAAAAATGCCACAAGTAGAAATATAAGATTAAGAATAAAAGAGTAATGCAAAGCATTATCGAGAGAGAGAGAGAGAGAGAGAGAGAGAGAGAGAGAGAGAGAGAGAGAGAGCACCTCGTGCTGCTGCCTCTTCTTTTCTTTTTATTTCCTGCGAAGCTCAACAAAACAATGATAATAAGCAACAAAAGTTGCTGATGCAGAACAGTTTATGTAACAAAGACATTTTATTGCAAACGTTCTCAGATATATTTCTGGATTCCAACACTGGTGACACTGCTGAATTTTATGGAGTTTTGGCTTGGTCGCCTCATAAAACTTGTTCCTCATTAGAAAAGGAAATAGACGAGAATTTGAATATTTAAGTATACGATCACATGAAAACTAACTCGAAAGAAGAGGAACAGACAGAAGGAAAGAAAAGCCAGAAAGAAATTAATCTGACGCACTGTCATGGTACATAAGCCAATTACGTTTGATAACATCGTATGGAAGTCAAAAAAAATCTTCATAGAATATGTGCAAAAATGACCATTCTTATCAGAGCAACATAGTCGACAAGCCGACCTCAACATTACATGATGATTGACCTCTAATTAATTTGAACAAACACAAATAGCGTTGCAAATTCTAGCCCCCAAAAAGATAGAAAGAACAAAAATGGAAAGCCATTCAGAGCAGACAAAATTGCAGCAGGGTACGTCGGCATATCTAACAAAGTGGTTATATTTTGCAAGGTTGAGATTCCCCTGGGGAGTACCTGTTCCCTCTTTCTCAATTCAGCCTCCTTAGCTTGCAGCTCCCTCTCTTTCTTTTTCAAATCCTAAATTTTGAAAGATTTCCATCAGAGAAATGAAAGACTGCATGCGAAGAAACACATAACCCCATTATAGACTAAAATTTGTAAACTTGTACCTACCGCAGCTGAATCAAGAGGAATATCAATTGGAGCACTGCGGTCATAGTTGAAATCTGCACGTTCAGGGGGAAGAGAGGAAAGCCCCGAGGTTGGATTCTGTAAATCCAGCAAGAGCACAAAATTCTTAACTACCCAATACAGACATATATACAAGTTGTAACAAACAAAAACAGTTATTATAATGTTACCACAGATACGCAGGCTTTGTCAAGAGATGCAAGTACATATGGTACATCAAAGACACATGCTAACAAGAAAATTAACCACACTGGATTACTCCATGCATAGTTGAAGAAAATTATAAAATGATGCAAGAAACTATAGCTACGGGTGCTATTGAGCCAAACAAGCCGAACACAATAATGCTTAGACTTGGCTCGAACTCTTATATGCACCTGTTCATGCTAGGCTTGAGCTTGAGAATTTTTGGGACTGATTGTTAAAGCTCGGCTCACAATTGGAGTTTTGTGATCGTGATAATCTTCATTGGGCTCGTGAAATATGCAAGTCGATCTCGAGCTTTCAAGCCTGAGTTAATTTCGCGAAATTCTAAATGACAAAAGCTGGAAAAAAAGTTGTACGCCACTTCACCGGTACAAAACTGACAAAATACATTTAACAATAAACAAGGACTCCAATTTTTTTCCTGAGAAACCCTAGCCAGAAGAAGGTGATGACAGCTCCATTTTTTCTCACTAAACCTTAGGAATAGCTCCATGGAAGATTTTGCAGGATTTGATGAGCTCTACATTTCCATAATTTGCTAAATAAATTTTCCACCCAAATAAGCAAGAGAATAGGAAATGTACAAGGTAAAATATACAATTATTAATTTACCCCTATATTTGCTATATTTGGACATTTGAGCCAAGCTATTTTTTGTGAAAAGTTTGAACGAGCCCAAGCCGAGCTCGAGCTGTTTCGTTAGCCAGTAAGTATCCAAAAATCAGACTTTAGGACTGATTGTCGCAGCAAGCAAGAGAGGTCCATGAGCTCCAAACCAAGCGCAAGCAAGTAGTAGAGTATGACAGAGTAGAATTCATATATATATATATATATATATATATATATGAATTCCCACAAAAACCTCTCTCAAGACATCTAAAGGCCTATGGTTAAACATGAAATAAAGAGATGGCTTCACAGTGAAGTACATAGAACTAGGAAAACTACAAAATAACAAGACATGCTTTAACAAACTAGTGACACGTGGCCTACATGAAGATGGGACAATTCAATGAAAAGAAACTGGGCCTGGCTTTATAAGGGCTACCTATAGACCTGTCCCCAACATGAAAGTGCAACTATACACTTAGGGATGATGCTATGCTGTCCCCGGTCATTTTGGGGACACCGTAATTTTTGGCATAACTTCACCATTATGAGCATAACTAAAACCCATTACAAGCATAACAGAACCCAAACAAGGCATAACCAAGGAATATCCAAAAAACCAATCAAAGCATAACCAAACCCAACCAAGGCATAACAATCAAGTTATGCCTTGCTATGGTTCTGTTATGCTTATAATGGTTTTGGTTATACTCATAATAGATTTTGGTTATGCTCATAGTGGTTTTGTTATGCCAAAAGTTACGGTGTCCCCAAAATGACCGGGGACACCGAAGTCATTCCCTACACTTAGGTCACAAGCTCTCTTGGATAAGGAAATGGTATCACCAAAAGCACCAAAAGATTCAGAACAAAAAGTTTGTGGCAGCTGCATGGTTAGTTGCTGCTTTCACTGCCACCTTTACTAGTGACAATGTTCAGGGCAAGTTGTAAGAAATCATCAAACAGAAGAGGTTGAAAGGAAAAAAAAAACAGTAAGAGGTTGCATTCTTCCTCAGATGAATGGAGGCAAAACGGTCCACAGGCCCCACACCAAGTAGCACGACTTAATGAAGCACAAAAGACCTTCAAAATATAAACTTCCCCTAAATCCAAATAAGTAAAAATCGTAAGAGCACATAAAGTTAGAAAAAATATACACACACTAGCCTGAGAAACAAAACCAAAACTCAGGTTTCCAAAAGAACATCCAACCTAACTCCACATTAGCTACGTGGACTATGGCATATAACATCATATAATAAAAAATAAAAATAAAAAAAACAATTCTACAAATTAAGGCGAAATGAAATTTGAACTTACAGTTGTATAAAATGCACCTCCACCATAGTGGGAC
The DNA here is from genome assembly GCA_019656835.1 of Rhododendron ovatum. Classification (NCBI taxonomy): domain Eukaryota; kingdom Viridiplantae; phylum Streptophyta; class Magnoliopsida; order Ericales; family Ericaceae; genus Rhododendron; species Rhododendron ovatum. The sequence goes on along the minus strand of CM033793.1, from coordinate 9,762,720 downwards.
GGCCCCGATGCTTTTCCCCTGCCTGCTTGGTTCTGGCAGTGAAAAAGAAATTGCCAGACAAATTGAATTGGTATTAGCTAGTCGATAACTATCAATCACTCTTACAAGGCAGTACCCACAACCCCAACCCACCCCCATATAAAAAACGCAGCACGGGCAATCACAGAATCATCAAAAGTAACATGAAAAGATACATCACTCAGGATGCAAATACTACCATAGTATGTAACCTACAACTCGGATCTAAACTTGGGTACCATATGCAGTCGGCTTCTGCAGATAATAACATTTGAATGTTATGATGACTTAAACATCCAACTAATCAAAGCATTTTTTTTCCATAAATTGTCCGTGGAAAACACAATTCTCGGACTATTATGGCCATTTCCATTAAAAATGTATCTTGTAAACTTACTACAAATTTCATGAAACAAGAACGACAAACCTAAGCGGATGGCATTGGATCAGTTAATATATTATAACAAACGTGTATCATATATTGGAATGTGTTATCAATGGGATGCTAGTGTTTTCTGGTAACATAGTGCCAAACAAATTAATCATAATTTTCATCCCTGCACTGCCTAGTTAGTAGCATCATTGACAAATATACCCAAGTACACAACCAATTAAGCATCATCTCAAAGCACTTTTTGTTGTATTTTCAATTCAACAAAACTGTTAGTAATTTACTTATCAAATCCACGAATGGTTGAAAACAATCCATGAATACTCAAACTATCAGCAGTGTGATTCACTTGATAATTCTAAAACATCAAATTTTACCAGAAATTACTCAAGTAAATGCGACATAATACTTTTTTCAAAGCACAATGTTTTCAAAACCCCAATATTGTAAAGGTTCACCCCAAGGTAGGACTCATGGATCCGTCCCTGGCCTGGCTGCACGCGCAGCTAACCACAAAATCAATTTGTACCAAACAAATAAATGCATTCTTACAATCACGTTGACTAATGCCGATCAAAAAAAAAAAAAAAATCACGTCGACTAAAGATTCCGTAGCTAGACACCAAAATTGACTGATCATATATCGCAACCGACAAAGCGATAACTTTTACACATCAACGAAACGAAAAATCCAGCAATTACTAACTTGAAAAGCTTACATCCCCCCCCAAAAAAAAAAGTTAACTTGAAAAGCTACTCTGATAGGGTAATCGAGAAAACTGAACAAAACTCAAAGACAAACCAGTAGAATCTCTATACTTCCATGTACTCCAAAAGAGTAAATCAAGAAAACTGAACAAAACTCAAAGAAAAAGCCCTAGAACTTCTAAACTTGAGTACAATGATGAGTTCAGTTCAAATTGAACCACTCACGGACCACCCAAACCCATGAATTCCTTTGTCCATGCACGTACATGCATAGCTACGCGATGTGGTTACGTGCGTGTGCGTGTGTATACAGGAAGGAAGCGGGGCCCACTAGAGTAGAGAGAGGGTAGGTAGGGAGGGGAGCTTACAGAGAAGGGATTAACTTGTTCTTCCTCGTCGAATGGGTTGGGATCGTAACGGCCAGCCATCGGTGTGTATGCTCAGCTGCAACACCACAGAGAGGAGAGAGAGAGAGAGAGAGAGAGAGAGAGGAAAATTTCAAACACCGAATGAGACCAACCTTTTTCTTTTACAGGGTGTGAAACGCGAAAAGGGGAGAGGGGGGAGTTCTCGTCTTCTAGTAGTAGGAGAGAGAGAGAGAGAGAGAGAGAGAGAGAGAGACGGCTTTGATAAAAGAAAATTATTCGGTCGCACGTGTAAACCGTCACGTGTGTCCCAAGAACCTATGAATAATCTTTTCATTTTTCTAACGCCGGAAAAATAAATGTACACTATAGGATTTCCGAATCTTTAAAATGAATCTTTAGAATAAAGCGTGTCGGTCGGTTCAAAAAATAAAAAGGGATAAAATATGGCGGTCTTGGCTAGTGGGGACATATGACACGTAGAGCGTTAAATAATCTCTCGTTTGGTAATGACTTGAGTTTAATGAAAAAAAATACTTAGAAAATAAAATACTCTGTTGATTCCGAATTTCTTATTAAATTTTCGTTATTTCAAATACCTCAAAAAAATTATTTATATTTTCAAATATATATTATATTTTGCATGCAATATAAATCTTATTCGATAAATATTAATAATTGAAGTATTTCATTTAAACAAAGTTAACAAATAGTTTTCCAGCGACCATTCAATGAACCAAACATGCAATCAATTGGTTGACCATACTATTTTACTATTAGTAGTTTCCTTTTTTTGGTATTATGAAAAGAGAAAAAACAAAAAGTTTAGTCACAATTTTACCTCACGTGTGGAGCTCACTCCGGATCCCACACACGTAGATTGACCGAAGGAAAACAACAGCAGAAGAAAAGCTAAACCTAATCGATATATACAAAATACGAAGCCCTAAACCTGTGGAACTTTCGTGAGCAAACTCGAGCTCAACTCAAACTTAAGACACTTCAGCTCGAACTCCATTCATCAAATTTTCATCAAGCTTGAGCTCAAGTCGCTAAAAACTTATCAAAAACATTTTGGCCGTGTGAGATTCCCAGAACCAGTACTCTCTCTCTCTCTCTCTCTTCTCAGCACAGTCTTCAATAAATTCTATCCGCTTGGTACTTTCATTTCCTAATTACATAGTGGCTTTCACTCTTGGAGTGAACAGATTGAATATGAACAAATACATCCATTACATGCACACTATATTCAACACAATCAATTAAACATGTTGCCAGAATGAATGAAGCAAAGATTCCATGCACACTATATTCTGGATATTTTTCTGTGAAAAATTTTCTGAGTTTATACACTGTTGAAAAAGGAAAATTGTGAACCGCAATGAAAGAATTTATCTACACTTTCTTCCGAACACATCTCTGTGACATTTTTCCTGTGTATGTGGTATATTACTAAAAATGCAAAATCATGAACAATGATTGGTTGGGCAGTGAGAGAGTGCCCGCTTCGATGCCGAAAATAAAACTCATAGGAGAGCAGTCTGCTTCATCGTCGGTTCAGTCGTTTTCTCCTAAATGGATCAACCCAGTTCCTGTCCTCCTTCACGGCTTGGTCCCATCGCTCTCTGAACTTTCTAAGCTCTAGCGTACATTCCCTTCGTACCTGGTGATTTCATTTCAGTATGATCAGAACGAAGGAGTTTTAATCGAATGAGTTTGCATAAAGTTTGTGTCCTTAATGGCTAAAGCAAATGTATATTCACATATGCAATGGCTTGATCTAAACTCGTTACTCCCTTCTAATAACGACATTGAAAATTGAGATTCACGAGGTATTTTCGATGATAGTAGTTTCGATCAGATCACTGATGACAAAGTAAACTACTGGTGCCGTTGTCTCACCTCAGTTCGCACATCGACAGTAGGTTTCTGAAAACAAAGACAGAGAAACTCGGTAAGAAATGTTTGAAATGAAGGCACGCATTGTCATAGTAATCACTCCAACTTACGACTAATGCTTAATAAGAACGACGACAGTAACAAGTTGTAGGAACATAAGGGAAATATCATACCTGGGTCGACATTTCAGGATTTGAAGGCTGCACAAGGATAGAGAAGGAATTAACAGCAGAGAACAGAGATATATGAGAAAAAAACACAAGAAGAAGAAGAAGATTGCGTTGCTAAGTCTCCTCGAACAATATTGATGACTACACGTAAAGTGAACGATGAAGAATGCGTTACCAACCCAAGAAAGCGTAGACAAGAAATGGGGAGGCAATATATCAGATTTTGGATGTCTGCGCTTGTTTCAACTGTCATTTATTGATTTATGCATTAGTGTTTGCGCGGGGGTTGTTCTAACACAAAGAGACGCATTCTCGTGAAACCAACCGATGTCATGATTCAATCTCCCTAAGCGAACGGTCTAATTCAGAATCTCAGATAAACCTTGTGTCCGGGAGAATATTTCTATGTTTCTTTAAAAACAAAGAAATAATTAAGTGGTTACAAAGTAAAATGTACAGGAAAAGTTGGAAAGGAACTAACCGTTTCGGCAGCTGCACCACCCAGTGATTTTATTCCTTGATGAAGAACATATTCACTGTCAACTACTCCTATATTTTCAATTCGGCCGCCCTGGAAAAGTCGAAAATTACAAAGAATTGTAACAATCCTGCTAACAAAGCATTTGAATTATAAACCGCAGAGTACTCCAAGAACGACAGACTTGAAAAATATACAAACCAATGTATTTGCTTAAATGCATTAGCCAAACGTAGTGATACAATGAGATAAAAAAATCTAGAGCCAAACCATTTGTATCGGAAACATATAGATGATGCAGGTTTGTGAACAGAAATACAAAGATAATACAGAACAACCAGACACTTAACCGAAATAATATCTCCGCAGATGACTGCATATCGCTACTCTGATTCATACATTCAAGAGTGACACGTGCACATCCTAGTAAGTTTTAGAATCCAGAAGGCAGAAATAAGGTCTTTGGATTTTGTATGTTCGTCGTTTCTTTTCGGGGGAGATGGGAAACATTCAACTTACACATTCTGAAATGTACCCCTTCAGAATAAACCACTTAGTGTTAAAATATCGAGTTAAATTCATCACTGGAACGCTTAAAGATGGACAAAAAGGACGTCAAGATGGTGATGTTGGAGACTGGTTCAAGTGCATCGCTAGCGTTGGTGTAGTTTTGCAAGGTGAAAAGAAGCAGCCCCAGAAACAAAGGTGGCATCAGTGAGTCTAGAAGAGGTGACTGTACAAACAACTGAGATAGAAGATCGAGGATCTGTTCTAAAAATCGGTCTTGCCGCATATATAAAATATGCTCTTGCTGCATGATTATAGGGAAGGATTTTGGTTCAGTACTTATTATCCAGGCAACATCAGCAGGAAGAGTAGATGGAGATATCTGTAAGTCACTGGAAAACAAATACTCCAATCCAAGATTCATAGTCAGAAAATATGAAGATTATATAGTAATGAAACAAATACCAAACCAAGCTCTTATGTTCAACTGAATATGTCGAACATGCTCAAATAGCAAAAGAATAAGGAATCGTTTACAACACGACCATGTTGATGTGCCATATTTCTGTCCCATGGTTCTCATCTAATGATATAGAACATCAATGGATGCAACACATGTGACAATGATCAGCTCTAAATTGGTGCATGGAAAGGTGTTAGTAAATCTCACCTGTGCACAGTACCCAAGTTTCATATCCATTCCCCATCCATGCACAAGATCATTCTGCCAAAAAACGGAAGCAGCCCTATAAGCTAAGTTGTCAATTCAACATTGATGCAGGTATACCAGGACATTCAAACAAGTATTCCAGAAAGAAGAAATATCTTTACAAAACTCCATAAAGACAACTACAAGAAAAACAGTCGACTTTTCGAGATGAAGAATAAGAGAGATCTCTTCAAATCAATAACGATGGTTTTACTTCATAATACCCATTGCTTGTCATTATAACGGAGATTCAAAACCATTTTGCTCGCAATCCAGTGCTACAAAAATGCAAGTCGAAGCAGTGAAAGTCGATTTCAGATTGCGCCATCAACTTGTATGGAGGATCCCAAGAGTTAACCACTATTATCAATACCCGAGGCATCACATACTCATATTTGCTGTTTTACTATCCTGAAGGTAAGATTCTTTTTTTTTTCGTATCGCCTCCTAACATACATTTTTCTACCAACATCAAATATGCTTATAAGAGTCACAATTGCATCAGAACCATCTTAAAGATGCTATTTGAGGTAATTGGAGCTCTGAAAAAAAAGAAGAAGAAGAGGAAGACCACAAATCCACCTGTATAAGATGCCAAACGCAAGGCCAAGAGGATCTCGAAAATACTGGAGCCATTCCTTCCACATATCTGTCAAAAACAAAGTGAGGAACTTTACTAATTTTATCAAGCCACTGGAAAAGGTTCTCTGAAACCCACTCAAATATCATGTCGCTAATAAAATGCCAAACCATTCCCCACATGAAAATTTAAAGAGTTGATTCAATGAATGAGCTTAGTGATGGCAATTTGAACCAAGGCCGCGTAAACTTGGTTGTTAAGAGAATTAATAACACAACAGGCAACCAAGAGAGTGCATTAACAGATAACTTGCCCTGTGCATGGTGGCCCCTCACTGTCCTCTGAACAATTCGAGCGACCTTTAGCATCCAAGATTCTTCTGTACAAAGTAACAAAAAGCTAGAACTAGAATCAAAGAATTCAAAAGGAGAATATATCAGAAAAATCGCGAAGGCCTCCCCACTCACGTATGAAACTTCTTTCCTTTTTTGCGTACTGTAATCTTGTGATGTATACCAGTCGAATTCGGATCTAAAGCAGGCTGGGATATCTCCAGTCTCTCTGACTTCACTATTTTCAAATATCTGCAACGTTTTCAATCGATAAGTTCCACGGACAGATTACAGGCCCCAAAAGCAAACAATAACATGATCAATACTTTTATGAACAAGCAAGCGCCCTGCGCGAAAAAAAACATCGGCTCAACAACTACAACTACAAAGAGACTTATAATACATATGCCAATCATCTGTTTTATTGTCTTCGTCTGAATGGTTCCATTACATGCTACTGCAGTGTGAATCAGCAGCAGAATCCAAAGGGTACGTGGAGAATTGGAGGTGCCAAAATTTTCTACGGTAACATGCTTTTTTAAGCTGTATTTTACATTGTCGACATGCTGAAAAAGAAACACTTAGAAATTAAACGAGCTAACTGGAGGTTCAAAAGTACATATGGCACAGCATCAGCTAAGAGTGCACAAACCGCAACTTTTCCTTTAGGGGTTCATCAACAAAGAAACTATTGTACTCCTTTAGGAAAAATAATTTGTGCAGAAGATTTATTTTAAAAGAGGAAAACGTCAAACTAGGATGAAGAAAAAGCGATAACAACTGCATTGACCATACCTTCCTGGGTGAAAATTCTCCACTCCCAAATCCTCATCCCAAAGAAATATATAGTCGTAAATAGACACAACATCTGGATGCAGAAAACGTTTCGCAAACCACCTACAAGGAACATTAGATAATATCACACCACAAAAAGGATCAAAGTAATTCCTACATACAAAGTTGGTTTAGAGAGAGTCCCTCCAAAGAGAGCTTATAAAGGCAGTAGTAGGAAACATGCAATTTGATCAGTCAGTCAGACAGATGATATAGTAAGAATAAAACAATCCTTTTGATGGACTTAGAGCCATCCTATGATTCCTATCAGAAGCCGAATGCTGCAGCCAGGGAAACTTCAGGGCTCACTGTAAGCTATGACTTGTCTAAATTCTCACCAGTTATTGAGAAATAAATCATCTAAACACTAAACTTACCATTTTGTTTGGTTCGGCGCTACTATATGTATAGCTTTCTTACTCCATTCAAGATCAAGCCATCCATCCACGTTGGCGTCATAGTGCAATAACATTATTGTAAATCTTTCTGCAAGAAACTGAAATCACTAAAACTAAGCAAATTAGGTCCACACAATGGCATGCCTAATGTGAACAACCTACTATAGCTCTTGAATACCAAGCATTAAGGGGCCTGTATACCTTTTGAACAATAGCATCAACATTTGTCTTTTGTTTAATACCAACTGGAATCGCCAATAAGTTGCGAGATTTGGGAACATTAACCTGAAAATTTGAAGGAAAGCAACATGTTAAGACAAATATGAAGTAAACGATGGGCAGAACAATATCGATACAAAAAATTCAACAGATTTCAAGTAAAGCTTTAAAGCAACCACAGGACTTCAAAAGATTTATGCATATTGGCGACTGTATCAAGATCAGAACCTAACCTTCGACTTTGAATCATTTTTTGACCATAGCGGTTTCAACTCCAAATCTGATGTAGCTTGAATGATGCCACGAGGTAAACCATCCAAACTATTGGAGGACACGCCAATACCCTATATCGAAGAATCAAAAACAGCTAAGAATAACAGTAAATGCATGGACCGCCAAGATTGCATTGGAAAATAAAGATCTAAAGATATCACCGGAAAAAAGTTGTAGAATCTAGTATCAGACTAAATGAGAAGCAATGGTGCCTAAGTGTGTGTCTAAGACAGAAAACAGAAGAGATAAAACTACCACTGGCGTGAAGAAGGGATTCGACTTTTCCTCTATCTGACGATGAAAAAGGAGAAAAAAAAAATTAGTGGAAGCCAAAAAAAAAAACTTCGTAAGTACTCCACGGTCACAGAACAAACATAAGTTGATTATACGATTAAAAAAAAACCTCATTCGTCGGTTGATAATATCGCCGTACCTTTGTCTGTAGAAACTGGTAATTTGTAGTTGTGTACACCGTGAACAACGTAACTGTGCAAATGATTCCCAAGAACTGCAGTCGTGTCATTTTGATTCCGCATGTTCCCTGCACTCCCATAGTTATTTTTTGAGTACTTTTGCACCTCCAATGGCCTCTACAAAACGAAACGAATAACTCACTGCGTCTTCCTTCCCACCTAGCTTCCAGAACTAAATAAATCGAAATTGAAAAAACAGTATACCTCATCAAATAGTATGCGTCTTTACCTCACCATCCGTCTCCAATACCCAAATACGCTTCATAGACGGCAGTAGTTTACGTATAGTTTCGTAATAAACTGCAATCATTTGTTTCGGCAATATATTACTACTATGCGAATAGAACTCCATGAACACAACAAACAAGTAAATTTTTATTGATTTCGAGGACTACACAACCACAAACTATCAGAGAAAGAGAGAGATTGACCTTAGCCATCAGATAATATCGATACGATTCTATAAAATTCACAAAAATAGGGTAATAAAATACAGTCTGAATTCATCAGCGGTACAGAACCGCATCCACAAATTACTGATATTCGAACTGAGAAATATTCTCCAAAGTGGCATTATTTTCCGGCAAAGGGAAATTAGGAAGGCAGCTTTCCTCAGTCCTCAACTCTCAAATCAACATAGAACCAACACGCTAAGAGACCTTTGGCCCATCGGCATCGGGGCGCTGGCAGGTGTCAGGAAAAGGAGTTTGGGAGTGCTATTCCTCCTCTTCTAAGGTGCTAATTCAATTATTCTAACAATACCCACCTTGACTAATCACAAGAAAACAAAAAACCAAAACGGGGAGCCGAGTCCAAAAATTACAGGGGCCCGCTTGTTTGGCGGGACTTACTGCGAAAGGATATATAATCCCACCGGAAATATACTTTTAGAATTAATCAAACCACATATCCCACACCTTGGATAGTTATATATCCTATGATCACGAAAACAGAGAATTGATATTTGAGAGAAATAAGAACCTCAGTGAAGAGTAGCAGGTTTATTGAAGCTGAAACAGAGCTCTGGGCTATCTCCGGCGACCGGGATTGCGGTCCGGTTTGTCTATCGAAAAATATGCGCGCCAATGTTCTATCTCTCTGCGTGTATATAAGTATGTACGACTATAATAGTACGGTACAACTTGTTGACGTAGTCTGAGTCACCTGAAGTATATAAAAGCTGAAAGCAATGTTGCTGGTCCCATCTAGACGTACGTATACAAATATGTATATGTTATTTTGAGAGAGGAACAGGGGAAAGGAAAGAGTCGGGCAGACGTAAGCGTCTAAACGCCAAGTTTTACGGAGTCCAGAGAGAGAGAGAGAGAGAGAGAGAGAGAGAGAGATTGGTTTGCATGCGTGTTTTGGTTGCCAAGTAGCTCTCGGTCTCCGTTTTGAAGGGGGACTCTGACACTGTGCCCATGTAGATTGAATTAGGCTTGTGTGCAGTCCATACGTGGACTACAGAGGTGCGGTTGGAAAGTTGTAAACCGTTGGATGGTATTTTTAACGGTTGAGATTCAAAAAAAAATTCCGAATTTTTTTTTTCTAAAGCTTGGACCGTTGGATGCAAATATGAACGATTGATATTGGAGTGCATGGACTCTCTCCAACCCAACTGCATAGAATAGAATCCGCCTCCATGTAGATTTGGGTATTGGAGTACTCTCTTTCAGATGATTTGGGTATTAGTCTGTATTCAGTGGGGTCTATATCCTTAGCCCTGGACGTTTGCAAAAATGATAAAGAGTGTCGGAACACTATGTGACGGTGCCTAAAAATGCCAAAAATATTAAATAATGCAGGTTCCTTATTGCAGTTGGATCCAATATTACAACTTGGGGAAATTTCAGTTTGAGCTCCTGTAGTTTGGGCTTGGTGCGATTTCGCGTGTCTGATGATTAGAACCGTTTGTTTTGTTTATGTTCATTTGTTATAGACCATGTAAAAATTCAACTCAATCATAAATATCAGTAACACATGATATAAGATTTATATATTTGAGGCGAAATTCTCGATTCAAGAATTGAATTTTAAATCAAGTGTTTATGAATATCTGATTGAGCTAAATTTTTGCATGATTTATTAAAAAATGAAATAAGCAATTTGGATTTTTGAAATAAGACTCAAAATGAGCGTACCCTTACGAGGGTGGGCAAATTCTTTACATGTACACATGATCTCCTAGGTGACAAAGGAATTACTATAATTTCACTTACACGCAAACAAATACTCCCTCCGTCCCTAAATAAGTATCCGGCGCGCAAAATTAGCCCTTCAAAAAGATGCATTTGTTTCATTAAAAAAATTAATTTTTTTCACAAATCAATAGATAGCAATGAGTTCTATTAGATTGTGAAAAAAATTAAATTTTTTAATAAAAAATATGCATGTTTTGTAAAGCCTAATTTTGCGCGCCGAACACTTATTTAGGGACGGAGGGAGTAAAATGTACTCTCTGCTCATCACGGCAAAAAGTCTCAAAGGTTTAATTAATGGGCCACTTAATAGAATTGAACTGCCTCAATTAATATTTTATAAAAAGATAAATTATTGGGTGCTCGTGGAATTTTTGTCTTGTGGTGCCCACGTCGAATATAATTAGTTTAAATTTCTGTTGCACCAAAAAAAGAAGAAGAATATAATTAGTTTAAACATCTATGTCTACATATATGTTTTATATTGGATTATTGTTTTACCAACGCACCAAGAGAGGTGTTATTTGAGAACATATATACTGTGAATATGACATAATGAGAAAGATATAAGAATAATATTTTTATTGGGCCGGTGATTCACATGAAAATTTTAATCTGTATTTTTTAGTTTTTGTAATTTGATTGGTTGGACTAAGAGTGAGATAATCACAAATAGCTTATCTCCCTCGTCACGGGCTTCATATTTTGTTTGTCTAGTTACAAAGGTATGAATCTCACCCCGTCATACCTAAATGCTCGAAATAAGGCAAGGGATGGCCAATCTAGCTTTAACGCTCCACCAATTAGGCCTAGTTCCACTAAACTTTTTTTAAAAGTCTTTTTCACTTAAAAGTGGTTATTTTTCAAAATATTAGGATAAAAGTAAAAAAAAAATTGCTTTTCTGATTTGTCTTGATGGATAACTACGTCAACAAATCAGCTTGATAGATAACTACGTCAACAAATTACATTTATGTAGCAAAAATTGACAATTATAATTTAAACTATATTTCCCGTTTACTTTTTCATTCACAAAATGTGTTTCGTGATTAATGAGTCTATTGATATTCGATGATGTTAATCTTTCTTGTACATATTAATCTTCTCTCCAGAACCGACAAGATGAAGGGTTCCAATCATTTTGAACGGACTAAAGTAGGCAATGACGGAGCTCCTTGTGGGCGTATGAGGGCCACAACCCCGCGTTGATTCGGGGTTTTTTTTTCAAATTTTAAGATTAATATTAGTTATTTTTTATTTGTTAAGAATTATATTTTGTATTGAGTGTTATTTAGACATGTTCGTTTTGGGTCCTAAAACCCAATTTCTCTCTGTGCTCATGATCTCCCATAAGTTTTTTTCTATTATTAATCACATTTCTCTTTCTATCTCTCTCTACTGATTATCCAAAAAACCTACTTCAAAATCTAAACCAAACAAACTGTTAGATTTCCGAATCTTGAAACTACAAAATCTTGTTATTCATAGTCCTGCTCTCGTGTTTACGAAATCATGGCTCCGTCCCTGAGAGTAGGCCCAGCCAAAATCTAAACCAAAGTACTCTTGGAGGATAGTCTAGCAAACTAGATAGGATTTTCTTCCCTGTATAGCCTATGAATGAAAACGGCAGAATTAGAGATAGCGTTGTGCAGTTAAGTGCATAGCACCGTGCTGCGCATCTCTGAGCCGTCAAATAGTGTATCTAACGGCGCGAATCTCATCTCGGCAACTAACAATTGAGAGTCATTCATTGTCGAGATGAGATCCGAGCCGTCGGATCGTACATCCGATGGCTAAGAGATTCGCAGCATGGTGCTTCTCACACATCTGCATAGCACCATCTCCCAATTCGTTAGGGATCACAACTGTATATTACGTAAAGCTTGTGAGTTAGTAAAAGCACAAGCAACCATGCGTGCGCGTGCCAAGCCGTACATCGCGGTCACATTGAGGCTCGTAAGTCAAAGGAACTTTTAGTCTATGAATTAATTTTCGTATTGCTTTCAAGCAAGTAGATAAGACATTTGGTTGGTATGGATCGGAAGGCTCGATTCACGTTAGGGATCGGTATTGGACAAATCGCCAAACCCACTTTTCAGATGGGTGGGGTTTCCTCTCATGCATACTCGAATATGAATCACGAAATATAAGAAGAAACGCAGAAGTTAGAGGATAGGAGATTGTCCATCGTGCATCTTTTCGCTCACGGTATTACTTACCCTGGTATGCAAACGCCAGATGTTGAAGAATGAGCGGATCGGGGAGCAATACTTCCAGACGGGAGACAACACTTGGAAGCTCTGTTTATTAATTTCCTTTTAATTGTTTAATGTAATTTCAAGTTCAGGTTATTATTAGCGCTATCAAGCAATTTAATTATGGGAGGTGATTTTGGCACTTCAAATTTAGCCAATAGCACTCCACTTTTAGTTTTATTTATATATTGACATGGATAACATACTTTGCAACGTAACTTTGTGACGAAATTCAATTTAATTTCTAATTAGTTAATTACCAGTGAACAGATTCTTCGACCGGCCAACAATATTTAATTTCTCTATTGTGACATTAGAGTGGACTTTTAATTTATTTTTTTCGAATTCCATGGATTTGGAAAACGGGTTTTGTCAAGAAAATCTGTTTGACGACATCATCATAACAATTTGAATCTAAATAACAATCTCAGACTTTAGAACCCAGGACCCTTGCTGGAATTTGCCTTGAATTCCGTCGCAAGAGCAGCAGCAGTAGCAGAAATCAAAATCGGGCACTTTTGGTAATTTTAGCCCGGGCCGTTTCGGCTGCATAGCAGTAAGTTAGCTTGCAGTCAAATTGGCCCGGGCGGTCCTCAAATCGGCCAGAGCCGTCACGATGGATGTTATGCGCGAATTTTAGGGTTTTATCCGGTTTTGGTCCCCAATTGTAAATAGGAGGTTTGGGAGGTTGCTTATGTATGTTCTTTTGTTCAAGAGCTTAGATATTAGGGTTTTGTTCATCTCTTAAGGTTTAGTTGTTCATTTGTCAGGAAAAAGAAACTTTTGGAAAATTTTTGTGAGTGTTCACTCATTTTCCTTTTCCCGCAACGCAAAATCCTGTGTTTTTTGCAGGATCACTTTTGCAGGAAAGTAATTCCTGCAGGAAATTTAAAAACATGTTTCCCACTACTTTCCTACCAACTGAATACTACAAAAATCATGGGAAAGTTGATTTTCCCATCCTTTCCTGTACTTTCCTGACAACTGAACAAAGCCTTAGGGTTTCACCAAGGATTTGAGTCTTCCTTTTGAGTTTGTCTCTAGATATCTGTTTGGTGCTTCATGTTACGGATATAACCGCCTCTTTGTTTCTCTCCCCGCTTATAGTGAATCCTATTGCTCTTTTCCCCGTGGAGAACGTTCTTGCTTTGTGCTTCAGCGGAATCACATATATCTTTGTGTCCTTGTTTATCGTTTGTTAATTTATTATATTCTCAATTTTGTTTTTGGCACAACAACCTTGTTGTCCCTGAGGAGGACCCTGGGTGTTGGTCCTATCTGGGCGGACCTGAGGGTGCTGTAGTGCACCCCCCGCACTGTAGTGAAGCCAATCCGGCCGTTCATCTCGGCAATGAACAGCTTGGATTTTCATGCGAACAATAGACGACTAGGATTAATAGAAGCTCGGATTAAATCGAAGCCATCCGTGTTGAGATGGACGTTCCGATCGGGTGCACTACACGGTCTAGTGAACCGACCGCACTCCAGCACCTCCGAATTCTATCTGGGCCGTCTATGCTCGGTAATAGATGATGGCTCAGATTTCATCTCGACTGAATAACTGAAATGTGTTTGGCTGAGATGAAATATGAGCCCTGGATTAGCCAACACCCGTGTTATCCCCCATTTTCCAGACTTCATGGCTACAATTTTATTTTGTTTGTTAGTTTGTTATGCCAACTGCTGTTCGATGGCTGGTCCGGTTCAGAAAAATAATTTGTAACTTACAGTTGCATATAAATAATGAAAGCAATAATACTTTGGTGACACATAACCAACTGGGGGTTATCATTCCATAGGGTTGGTCAAGGGCCCTTTCAATTCTGAATATTTACAATCTTGGATATGCTGATTTGGGTACCGGTGTGTTTCGAAATTGCGTGGGTGAGTTTGTTTTGGGTTACGAACTAGCTATTCATGTCAACTCCAATTAATATATATGATGGGAGCAATATGGGCTGTGCATGACAGATACATATGGGTCGCCGGTCGCTTCACGTTTGCTCATATAGCTATTGAGATTGATTTCACATTTGTGTTTAATGTCTTACGTAGGAAGCAGGTCCAAGCAGGTCGGCTCAATAGGGTGCTTCGGGAGATTTCGGTACTAGCTTTTGAGTCTCCTCGTTATGGGTCATGTTTTGTTATTACAAGGCTAATAGGGTAGCGGACTTATTAACTAAGAATGCAGGAGCAACTCAAGAGATTTTTGTTTAATAGAGCGTTGCACCTGAGTTTTTGTTGGAAGCTTTGTATAAAGATTAGAGGGGGACAGTAGATATCACCCTTGTACTACTTTTGCCTTAATATAAGTGATGTTAAAAAAAAATCATGAAAAAACCAAAGGAATAATTATTTCTTTTCTTTGAAGGGGGTTATATGTGATTTAAAATATTGATATAACAGGGTTTGTGCCTCCATTGGTAATCCTGTAATTTAAAATTTGCAAATGTGAACTCCAACAAGCTCTTCAAAAGTCAAATCACAAATATTAATAGTGTGATTTGGTATTTGAATTATGCTAGGTGGATTTGGATTAAAATTAGGGAGTGACTTATTTTGTCTTTATTCAATTTTTAATTTTTTTTGGCATTGGTTAGTTTTGCGTCAAATTTTTGTAACTTAATAATTCGTCTCGAAAAAAGGAACCGAAAAAGTATAAATATTTTGAATTTTGATATTTCAAAATTTGCCGGCTGGCGATGCTTTTTATTCAACGGTTGAGAATTTCTTGTGAAATTAGCTATCTATGCTTCAACACAATCAATGGACCCAATTTTGAATTTTCTAATTAGTTGTTCACAATCAAACAGCTGGTACATCTTCATTCGTTCAAGAATTATTTTCTGTTACTTTCAACAAGTCAAGTTCTTCCAGAATATACTTTTTTGTTTTTTTTAATTGTTAAGTGCTTAAAAATTGCGTCAAGAGGCCTTTGGCCCAACAGCGATGCACTTAGGTGCCAAGAAAATGAGGTCACGAGACTATGCTGACTTTCGCGGATAATAGAAACTGATTACGACTTACAATACCGAAGATGAACAATCAAGTTGTTAAATAATGGGAACCAGGTCAAACAATTAACTTGGGAATGCCTATGTTTGTAACCTTGGGAACCAGGTCTGAAACAAGGCCGCCACGCGACGGGCCTTCGGCAAACAAGGGTGCTTTCGGTGCACCGCCAAGCGGCGCTCCACCGATGTTTCCCACCACACACTTGTGATGGAGCCCACACAAATGTACGGCGGAGAAAGCCCCTACAACACCTTCACTAACAGTGCTCCATGAGTGAATAGTATATAATTTGAGCCTGACTACTCCCACAAATTTCCGTGCACAGATCACTATGTGGGGTCCACCCCGCGTCCCACGCAAACGATTCAAGCCATTCATTAAATTTAAAACATTTTTTTCCGTAATCTTCGCAGATAGAACTCCAGCTCTAACTTCAGCTTTGAATTGTAACTATCACCTACTGAACAGAGGTTAGAACAAATTTGAGAAAAGACAGCCCAACAAAGAATTGAGGTCAAACAAACGAGAATAAAGTCCAACATTGTAGAATAATAATAATCAATTCTAAAAAATGGATGCCAACAAATGCTTCATGTGCTTCATCTGGGTTCGGTCGATATGTATGACATGAAAATTATAGGTGAGTTTGAGCAATGGCATAGGGGCCCATGACATTGTATAACTTTGTATTTGTGTGAAATGGGATTGGATTGCTAGACTTAGTTATTTAAAATTGATATTTCTTTTTGGTACAATCAGCTGAATAATTTTGCTAATGTTGGATTATTACTTCTGTGTATTATATCACCACACGTATATAATGCACGATGGGGTAGCCGGTTTGCTTGTCCTGATTGACTGCTGGTCTATGCTGTTGGGGTAGCCGGTTTACCAAAAGGCAAGGTCCGATCTTGGCGTTGGTGTTGTTTCTCCCACCGGTCTCTCTGTTGGGTTTGGCTGGTTCTTTGCTTAACGGCGTGTGGAGTCTCGCCCGCGTGGTCTACTGTGTGTGGTCATTGGCGGTGGCTGGTGCGGCGCCGACAGGTTTAGGGTTTGTAGCTGTTAGGATCTTGGGCTTTTTATTGCTTGGGTTTGTCCCTTATCTGGACTTTTAGGCCTTTTAGATGTTTGAGTTGATTATTTTTAGGCCAACAGGTGTGGGTTTTGTGGTGTTCTCATGTTTGCCTTCTTGTTAAACTTGGGGTTTGAGTCTCGGATGGGACGTAGGATAATTCCTAGCATTGTTTACGCAGTTGGGTCTTGAATTAGAAATTTGATGTCTTCACTCCTCATTCCTATTAATCTTTGTAACAATTTCAGAGATTAATTAAATTTTTTCGCCTTTCAAAAATATAGTGTGTGCGTGTTTATATATATAATGCACGATGCACAATTCATAATGTGACAAAGCAAAAATGGAAAATCATAAAATTGTATTTTTCTTTAAATTTATAACGCATAGTAACCCTTTGACCAATCTTTGTTTTAACTCTAAAACTAATATCGATAATTTGTTTGAGCTCTCATTCTGCTTCTTGAATCCGGATTCGGGATTGGTGCTGTGCAGCTGCTGCATGGCTCGGATGCACGGTGCTGTGCAGCAGCTACACAACACCAACCCCCAATTCATGAATCCCGACTGCGAAAGGGCATGACATGATTTGGCACATGAATAGGCACAGTAGATACGACACACATGAATTTGTGACTTGCCAATGAACCAACTCGGACATAGAATATCTTTCAAAATAACTCGGACTTAGAACACATTATAAAATAGCACGGTACAACAAGATTGATAAATAGTACACCCAAGAACGCGCGTTGAGCACATTTATAAGGCCCGGCCCGTTTGAAATCGTCGCTTAGCCACAGAAAAGATGGACATTTTAAACTGGAGGAAATCAGCCCGCAAATCTCAAAATAAGCCTGCACAAACAGCAGCAATACTTGGTTCTTTCCAGACTTCTTTTTTTTGTTTTGGCATCTGTTAGTCCTACATAGTAGTAACTATCTCCACACACACACACACACACACAAAATTTGTTCTTGCAGCAACAACATAGGAACAATGTCCGCATATTTCGCGCTTAACCTCATGAGTCTGACAACAATCTCCTTTCAGTTGCATAGTCGTTCACGGATGTCGTTACATAAACACTTGCATTGTCATAATTCAACATCTTCACAACTCTGTTTCTTTCCCTCATTTCTTTTTAAAACTAGTTAGCAATCTACACTTACAACATATAGCACAAGAAACCCAATTCACGGATGCACAAAACCTAATGCTAAATCCTGAGTAACAAAACTAAAGGCAAACTAAACTACAACATTTCTCATCTTCGTCGAGCCCTTTTCCTATCCTCGATCGGACCTTTAGGTCTTCCTCTAGATGATCCACATCCCACCTTTCTCGCCCGAATGCAGCTTTTCTTGCCAAACATTGATTCTGGGGAGGGTCCAGGTTCAGAATTACTTTGCATTCCACGAACTTCTGAATTTTCAGCATTACTTGGATTTCCATGTCTTTCCCGAGTTCCAAACGACATATTCTCAACATTCCTAGGGTTTTCCCGTACTTGAGGAATCCCATCAATGACACTTTCAGCATTTGGAAGTTTAGCCGGCAATTTTCGGTTACAAAGGCGAACACTACGAGGCTTTACAGGGGGATTACACATTGGAGAGAGAGGGAAAAGGGGGGAGGCAGACCTGGTGCTGGATTCCATGCAATGCTGTCGATATGCTTTGGTCACAATGTCTCTGAGCAAAAGCGCAGTCTTGTATTCGCGTGTTCTTTTGGAGTAAAAGACTAGGGCATTGTTGGCGAGCAAGAGCAGATCACGGAAGAGTTCCTTAACTGATGTGATGGAGCAGCTGGAAATCCTTGCTCTTATGGTATCAAAATCCATGTGCCACCGGACGGTTTTCTTGTATCTTGCTCTCTTCTGTTATGGAAGATTTAGTATGAGTACGAGTTGTGAGGAGTTGTGAGGTCGTTATTACATAAACTTAGCATGTTCGTCATACAACGTATAGAAAGCCTTTTGTGATCCCTTATGGCACTCCTATGAAGAGACAGAGCAGAACCCTAACATATTTCTCTACCGTATATACACGGACCTGGTTAGGAGCATTGGTTGTGAGTGCATAACTTTCATAAGGCCAAATGTTAGGACATTGAGCTGTGTCCAAAAGGTACGGGTATGGTGCAACATCTTACTTACGCTGTACTATACAGTATGACCTCTTAAGTACATTTTTTAAAAAGGTACTTGAAATCAAATGGGACTATAAAATGAAAAATTATGAAATCTATATCTTCCATCCGGGGAGTGAACCTACAAGCACAGAAAGAAGAGCGTGGTACCGCTGCCCCTCTCTAAGTAAAGGTAAGATTCTTAGCCCTATTGTCAGGTGAGAGATTAGATCTTTTCTATGCGTCTATGTGAGCGTCTTCAAATGTAATAAAAACTAGAGGATCCATGTGTCTAAACTGTGTATGGATACAAAACTCGCATCTCATATCTTCATCCAACTGTCGAATGGCCGACACGGATAGACATATTTAGAGAAGTCCATGAAACATCGCTCCTATCCATCACCTCAGATTTCACATTTTGCTACTTATAACTGCGCCATACGAGATCACAAAATACCCAAACATGACATGGTGGGAACGTGAAAAGTTGCAAATACACAGCAAGTTGATTTCGACGTAGAATTACACTAATTGTTTCATTGCAAGGTGGAGATGATAAAGTTGGAGAGCCCCTAGTACAGCTAATTACCTGACTATCAAGCCGACGTTGAAAGACCAAGGCATACTTGTTCTCCGCAACTGAGGTAAAAATATCCCTCAAATCCCCATTTCCAACTCCACACGATCCTATTTCGTAATCGTTCATACTGGATGATCTGACCATCGGACCACACTCACTGGTTGAATTTTCCACATTGGTTGAACCCAAATTCTCACTTTCTCCAACGCTCAACTCTCTGGGCTCCCTGTTATAATAGTCCTTCCTCTTTCTCTTCCCCCTTCTCTTCTGCGGAAGAGTGACTCCTTGTTCATTGCTAGTCTCTGCGAAATTCTCATTGCCCGGAAGTTTCTCCTGCTTTGAAGACTCAGAAATTTCATCAACTGATTTCTTAATTGCTGAAATTTTCTCCTGCTCTGAAGAATCAGAATCTGGATGGCTACTCATCTCTGCAACTGATTCTGGAATCTGGCAGAAACTTCCAGCAGATAGTCCGTCCTTGGATGTTTCTTTACCAGAAGATTCAACTCTCTCTGATGTCAATATGGGTACAGGAGATGCAGTCCGGCTGGAGCCATATCCTAAATGGCAGCAGCTTTCTTTCTCAGCCTTGAGACTTTCAAGTTTGCACTCGAGAGACCTGGAACCACAAAAAGTGATAAGCAACAAAATCTAACTGAACGGATAAAAAAAGGAATGCCAAAATACTCTTCAAATCGCATGGCAATACGGCATATCAATTCTTGTTGGATAATAGTAGAGTGATTTATGGAGGAAACCAGAAAAGAGGAAGCTAAATAATTCGTTTGGTACTTTGGCCTGATTAATTTGATAGTCTCAAAAAGGAACATGGGTAGAATTACCATAATTGTTTCAGTGAACAGGGATGGAGGCAGCAATCAGCATGAACATAGAATAGTCAATAAACAACTGTAGTTTGTGATGTATTAACAATTAGTTGAACAATTTACTTACCCAATTGAGTCATCGGATTTCTCCAATTCCTGCCTCAATTCTGCTACTCTTTTCTTTCGTAGCTCTTCAAACCAAGCTCTGAGTAAAGCATCAAGGTATGCATGATGAGACGATAATCAATGCAAGATTCAATGGCAAGCTTTATAAATCCATAAGATATGTTACTTTTTATCCTATCTACACAAGAAATGAGGTTTTGACATCATGCCATTCACCATTCACCAAGCATTATAACCCATTATTAACGTTGAAGAAGTAATTCATATACTAATATCCACTCTATTAATCCCTCAAACCATATGTATTTTGTAGGCAGGCACCATAAATTTAAAAAAAAAAAAAAAAAAAAAAACCATTTCAACAAGATGTAAATCTAGCTAAAGACATTCAGCGTTCACAGTTGGGCTTCCAGTTTCAGTGCACGATAGGAAAAGGATACAAGTCCCCATATTAAGTTATATTCATCCAAATTAATTAAATTACAACCAAAAAAAAGTTCCAACTCACTTGCAGCCAGAATAACGTTGTTTCAAGTCCTCGTACTTGGCTTTGCATGCCTGAAAAAGAAGGATAATGCACTTCGGTTACTTTGAAGTTCGAGTGAAGTAAATAACAAAATAAATACCAAGTCAGACGCAAACTTGTTTTCTTGCGTATAGGTAGAAGATCCTTTAGATGGTATGTCATGGCTAGGTACCCAAGCATATATGAATGTGACACAGAACTATGCAGTAGTATGCTCCTTGAATGAAAGTACAAATGAAAAGAAGAGGCCAAACGATAAAGAAGGGCTAACTACAAAATATTCCCTCTCATTTCTTCCCTCTAATGTTAAGTTTCTCGATTTTAACCTTTCAGTGTACTTTTGGTCCCAACTGAGTCCACTCAATAACAGCTATGAAGCAATCGGACGGAAGTTAGGTTGTTATTCAGTGGAGGCAAGGTGGTTTGAAAGGGGGTGGAGCGGTTTGGTTGGTGGCGGCATGGCATGGGGATGATTTACGTTTTTGCCCTCGTCTCCGTGCAATTGCTTAACAGGCTTTATTCATTGAGATCAAAAGTAAAATTAAAGGTTAAAATCGCCATAATTAATACTACAGGCTCGAAATTAAGACTTCAATAAGACTAGAAGGATTGTTTTTGAAATTCACCCAAATTGGGTAAGAAAAACAATTCCCTATCCTCTTTTATCATCTATATTATAAAACATATCGAAATTTATTTTCTGATATAAAGCAGAGCAATTTGAATTAGAGAAAACGTAGCGGAATTTTTTCTGATATAAAGCAGAGAAATTTGAATTAGAGAAAACGTAGCAGAATTTTTTTCTGATATAAAGCAGAGCAATTTGATATAGGAAACTCTCTCTCTCTCTCTCTCTCTCTCTCTCTCTCTCTCTCTCTCTCTCTCTCTCTCTCTCTCTCTCTCTCTCTCTCTCTCAGTAATATCTATAATTATCATTTTTATACACGTATTTGAATAGAAAAAAATCTACATTTTTATAATGTCCCTCTCTGTTTCTTATAACTACCCAATAAAAAATAGATAATGCTCGCGCATTTAATTTGAAGGATAATTTCTTATTATTTTTATTCATATTTTTCAAATTGATCTTTTATGTAAATTTACTATTGAGCATAGAAATTTTTTAGCTTTTATGTTTATCAATATTGAGAAGTTGATGTGGATTTTATTAGTATTTAGATCAGTGTGTTCATATCTAGAGAAGGTCTAGATTTTGTTAAATGCAATAGACACGGATTAGAGATGAATAAGAACATTACCGTTAAGAGTGCATTTAGGCACGGGCAATGTGCCTGGAGGGACAAAATTAAGACTTCGATGAAACTAAAATTAAAAAAAAATTGTACGAAAATGTAATGCAAAGTATCCTAGGCCATTCCTCTTTTATCATCTCTTTATATATAAAAATATACTTCATATTCTTCTTAATCCTAAGTTACACGACAACAAATGATAAAAACAATTAGTACTACTTCCTGACCCAACCAATCGCAATCAACTTGACAAAACAAATGAACCAATAAATTCGGGCAAATAAAACAACATAATACCACCTCATAAAGTCCAAAACAAAAAACATGTTCTTGTCTCTCTGCGTGTATATATATGCATATTGAAAAATTCAATCCCATATAAACATGGGTGTGTGTGTGTATATATATATATTTGAATCACGAAAACATCAAAAAAAGATTAAATTTTTTCACCTCGGGTGTGAAACTGTAGGGAAAGAGAGTCCGGGCTCGGAGCTCCGAAGCAACGGCGCCCCACGACTGGGTCCCGTGGCGGAGGACGGCGCCGCCCAGGATCAGCTCCTCCCAAGTGCCCCACCTCCGCCTCCCACGCGCCACTACCACCATCCTCAAACCTCCCTCCACGTGTACGCCCACGATACCACCACCCCCTCTCGGTATTCCGATACCTTCGGCCACTCCGGCTCACGTTAGCGGACACCCTTCATTTGCAAAATGGGTAAACGTGAACGTTTGGTTGATGCTATAATAACCCGGAAAAAAATCCAGAAAAGGAGAAAATTAAAAGAGTTTGAAAAATGGGGTTTTCTTTTGGAGATGGAGGGATTGGAGGAAAAAGGGTAATGTTGATTGGTTATTTCGAAATGGTGGTTTAGGGATTTTACAAAAGGTGGGTTTGGTGGTTTTGATTGCTTTTTTGTTTCTTTTTTTGGAATGTTGTTGACTGTAGATAAGAATGCGTGAGAAATGGGGTTGACGGGTTCTGAAACTTAACAAGGGGGAGGACCAGGAGGAGAGAGAAGGTTATGATGGGTAAGTACAGAGAGACAAGACATTGGGTTCTCGATGTTGAAAGATGATATTTTGTTCTCTCTCTCCAAAATATATATATTTTTTTTTTTGCCAAACGGAAATTCTCTCTTTCTCTCTCTCCAAGATATGCATTTGATAGAATTCATCTCAAAAGCTATATATACGATGAGAAATAATTCGGAAAATGATATTGACACACCAAAAATTGATGCAGACACTTTCAAAAATTAAAAAAAATGATTTTGGAGTTACACTGATTTTGGAGTGCCTGCATCAATTTTTTGAGTGCTAATATCATTTTCCAATAATTCACTCTTTTTTTTTTTTATAAATGCACTTTTTTGTATTTTGGTGAGAAAAATACGCATAAAAGTTTCACTAAAGAACAAAAAAATAAAGTGCATTTTAAAAAAAAATAAAGTGTGGAGTCATCTTTATCGGATATCTAATCACGGTAAGTATTTTTCATGTGAAGAGCACATTAAAATATTCAAATTAATTTTTGAGCCCAGAAAAAGAAATCATGAGGACAATAAAGGCCTAAGGTATTACTAGGTTCTATGGACAGCCAACATAATCTTTTTCGGTTGTGAAAAAAAAAAAATGGTAACGCTGTATGTTATACTCCGTAGTAATATCTTGACAAAAGAAATGAAACTCTTCATAGTTTTCATTTTCTCCTCATTTCAACCTTTTTATTTTATTTTTTTGTGTTTTTTTTTCCCCCTTGTAGCGACCTTTTCATGCAATTTCTGAAATTGTACTGGTATATATAAATTCTGACAATATACCCAAAAAATTAAATAAATCGTTCCCCAAATTGTAAAACTTTTCAAAAGAATTCTGGTTTGTGACAAATGCAAGTGTTGGACCCAGCGAAAAAGTCTCAATTCTTGGTGTGAGCAAAACATGGCTCCGTGTACCCCAAAAAAAAAAAAAAACCTTGTCTCCATTATTTGCCATACTCTTTCTATTATGTCCCATGGTTTGGGCATCAACACCTAAGGGATAGTTCTCAAAAGTGCGAAAAGTATTAAAAGTGCTAAAATTTTTGTTAGTATTTTGTGAAAGAAAAAAGCTCCTTCCGTGATGAAAAAAAAAAATTATTTTTAGTACTTTTAACCTATTTAGGAAACTACCCCTAAATATAAACCTTTAGATTGTAAAATCACAGCCGCGAGATCAAAACATCCAAAAGTGAGGTGAATTTGCTTTTTGCTAAATAAACGATATGCATTTGCGATTTTTAAGTCAGAAGTTGCCATTCTACTTACCACAAAAGATGATTGTAACTCGTTTGGAACAACAAAACAACTATCTTACATTTTGAACAGTTGATGTAACTAGGTCTGCAAACGGACCAAACTGTTCGCAATTTTTGTTTGCTAAGAAACTGTTTGCAATTACCATGAGTCTACTCGTTGGGACTCATTCGAATTTGGATAGTTAAGTGAAAGTCAATAAACAAACTTGAGTTAGAATTTTAAGTTCGTTTCATGTACAAGCCAACTCAAATTAGCCAAATCGGCTCAAGCAAGCTCAGGAGCATAAATATAAATACGGAGGTTGTATCTTGTAAACATAAATAGCAATTCATACTATTTAATTCACTTTTCTTAGAGAGCTCGAGTTTTAGGTCGAGCTCAGCTCATTCATATATCTTCTCAAAGCTCGAGCCCCTACTAATTTTGAGCGAGCCTAGCTCAAACACCTCAAAACTCGGCTTGTCGCCTTGGCCTGTTTTCCGCCATAACTATAGAGATGTCTGACTAGAAACATTAACTACAGATGTCCGACCAGAAACAATGGCAAGTGTTGTCAACTGCTAGCATTTTCGAACAATTCACTAGCTCAATCCTGCTACGTCTCATCGACCCTGCTACCGGAAAGCAACATCTCCATCCCACCTGTATAACATTTGGTCGCGGTGACAGCCACACCATGGAGATTCACTAGCTCAAAATCTTACAACTACAACTATAGCCGCGCAAGTAAAACTATAGCCGCGCAAGTTTGCATCACAAGATTCACTCTCCAAATAAAAAACCCGTCTATCTATTACCTCTTAAAGAGTCTACTGCAAGCAAGCCTTGTACAGTGTGTAGGCATGGCAAGCATGGCGCACCAGTGCTTAAGCTTTCATAATTCGATCGTAAAATGGAGTTAAACTATATGATAAGGACGTGGCATGTGAAAACGGAATTTCTCAACGCATGTACATGTAAATTTCCATTGGGGAAGCACTTACCGTAGTTGGCCACGTGGCACTTCAATGGCCATAATACTGATGAATAGCTCATAGCCTCATAGGTTAACTCACCATCACTTGATTAGTGGCCAGGCCAGTAGTTGTCAAAGCAAAATGAACCCCAGAAAACGCTGTCCTGTATACACCAATTCAACAATAGAGCAACCATATATAGTAATTGCAACACTTAAAAGAACACCAGTGTCTAACCAATTTACGCACAAAGAGACAAGTAAGCTCAACAAACAGGATGGAACTTAATTTTCAATTGAATTAAAGGAACACAATTGTATACACGTATTGAACTGACTATTGCAAGTGCAATGTACATGTGATTGACGCATATTTCATACAAAATGTACCATGATGGTAGATAACAGTATCCCTCTCGAAATAATTAGTCACGATTAGAAAAATGCACCGCCAACTAACCCATGTGCAGAGAGATCCATTGCTTCGTTGACGAATAGCGAGAGCAGCAAAATTCAAGTATTGACGACCTAGTGCCAGCAGCAGCCTTTTCAGAACTCTCAAAACTATAATGCTTAGAGATGCAGAGGTGGTGAAGATGGCAGCAAAGAGTAGAAACCAGAAAGACAAAATTGGATATGGACATGGTTCTCTCATATAAATTCTGTTAGGTAATCATATGAATTTCGAGCTGTTATTGACCCTTCCATGCCAATGGGCGTGGATGGCAAGGTAGGTTATGAGGCTTGCAGAACGAGATTTAGTTCTTGAGCACATTTTGCCAGCAAACCTCCCCTCCTGCAGCAAATAAAATTAAACAGAAAGAAAAACCTTAGAAATTTGGAAAAGACACTCAAAAATTTATGGAGGCAAAGCAAGAAATTCTAGTCGTTTCAAAATCAATGTCTCAAATGGCAGGAAAGAATAACCAAATTGGCTAGCTTATTGGCCAGAGCCCTCGCACCTCACTAGAAGGTCCTGGTTTGAATCCTCCAACCTGTGTGTGGGTGTCATTCTCCTTGTATCTCTTTGGGATTTCTCTCTCCAAACAATTATGAAAGTTATATGACACAATTTTTCTTCATTGTGACTGATTCACAAGGCTTTATGGGATGTACTAAAATTGCAGTAAACTGTGTTTTGATACAAAACTGCATAATATTATTGGAGTTGGGTTTTGGTTATGGTTGGGCACAGTTAGACACACTATCAATAAAGCTATGCAAATCATTCTACGGAACTTAGATTGAGCTGTCAAGAACTGTGATTGTGTTGTCTCCCACCATAAAAGCATCCATAAGCCAGGCCTATTTTGAGTATTCAAACCTCTTCCCCATCCCAATGTCACTCCCACAATGACATACGTAAATAAACTCCCTACCACATGTCCTAACCACCTAACTAAGAACCTGCCTCAAAAGAAAGCAAAATAAAATGCATAATTTCACCTTCACTCACCTTCAAACAGTGGCACCATTGATTCGAGAGATAAAAGCAGCTGCAATCAAATTTCAACAATATCTGTTGACAACTTATCAACAGGCCACTAAATGGCAAAAGAGCATTGCTGACGACACCTCAAACTTACACTTCATAACCCAAATTGACAAACAAAAAGTCAAGCCGCTTCTTTGGGCCCATTTGAGATCACTCATATGTTACCTTTTTAGATTATAGATTCCTAGAATATTGGCATAAAAGGCTTCAAAAGTTCTTGATCTGCTTGGTACAGTTTTTATAAGCTGTGAAAAAAGTTTGTAAGTACTCGGTTTAATAAGCAAGTAGCTTTTCGTCAAGTGAATTCTTGATACCCCTAACAAGTTCAACAGGGACACTAATGTAAATTGAGTGCTATTTGGTCCATACATATTTACGGTGCCAAATAAGTTTTAAAAAAATACAAATCGGAACTTATAAAACGATAACTTTCCCAGGTCAAATAAGCAAAAAGCCCAATACGTGCTTATTTAAACTTGCTACAAAACACTATCACGTAGCTTTTTAAGCAAATGAATTAATAAGTTTGCTTAATAGTGCCAACTAACAGAGGCATCATACCTTACAAGCACAGGAAGAATATTCTGGATCTTTTGGAGCTGGATAGAGCATTGATTGCAGCATTTGAGTCTGTGCATAAAAGTTTAAAATTGCAGTTCATAATCCATGCAAGTAATACACAGGCATTGACAGCCATACATTTAGGAGGAACCATAGAAAAGGTTGAACCTTTGTTCCGCATGAAGATCAACGCCAACGGCTGGAGGTGCTGAAATGGTTGAACGGACTACTGGCCCAAAGACCGCTACGAGCTTCAATAGCATCTCCAGGGAAATATTGGCATGCCTAAAAAGATGCAACATAACTAAGGTGTGCTCACAGTACAAGATGATTTTAAGGAGTTTGTTTCTTTAAGAATTATTTTAAACTCACAAAAGCATGCTCTGTCAAATATTCTATTAGCATAATGACCATTAGCAGGATTACAAATAGGTGGAGTCCTTTTGCTCCCCATGCCAAAACGAAAGGGCATAAGAACCATATGAAGAACTATAAGTTTGACAACTAACTAATATCTAAGAAAACTACTCCCTCCGTCCCTATTTGTTTGTCCACTTTCGGGATTCCAACTTTTTAAGGAGACACAATGATTACAATTGAAAAGCTTTGATTTTCCAAGAATACCCCTCACCTTTTTAGCATTAAATGAGGGTGCACATTCTCCAAGGCACATTTTTTTAAAAAGATAAAGGGCATTAATCGAACTTATATGAGTCAACTTCAAATTGGACCAACAATTTGGAACATCAAAAAGTCAAAAAGGGGACAAATAAAATGGCATGGAGGCAGTATAATATAGAGTTCAAATACATTTAACATGTTACTAGAAGGTCACTTAGTTTATTACTGAACACTTGAATTTCTGACAAATACAAAACAATGTCACCATAAAGTCATAGGCCATAACCAACTATTTTGAAGAGATGTCACATCATCCAATGTCAATACTTCCGACCCCGGGCAACGTACATTTGCTGCTTATTAAACGTTTACCTTTCTAGCTTGCTATCCAGTAAACACAAAAGCACAGGGAGCAAGCATGAGAACAAATCTAAGCTGAGAATCTCCATTTTCTCCATGAGAATGCTGATCAGGTCTGCTTGTACCTACACCACAACCTTGAGAAACTTAACAAGCATGGAATTGGTTACCAGTAGGAACCATCAGAAATAAAACAAGCAACATATTTGAAATCCTCCAATAAATACTGACAGAATGATCAGGAAACTTCTTCACAGCGTCTATAGCACCCTTAATATCATTCCGTTCCCAAAAATGCCGCACCACCTGCATTCATTACATTTTATTCAGTGTTGCCTAATATGAAACTAGATGGTGGAACACCATTACCTAAAAAGGTAATAACAGTTCACAATAAAGGAATGGGTTGCCATAGATAATCAAGTTTGACAATCATTACAAACATACGGCAGCATCTATATTGAAACTGATTTGCATTTCCAATTAAAGACGGTATAAAAGGTTAACCCGTATGCTTCCAGAGGTCGATCTATTTATGCTCAGATGCACCTTTCCATGTCTAGTTGGAGACTGAGGAAAATTGCCTCATATATGATCCAATGTCATCAAGACAGCACCAATGCTAAAGTAATCACCATATCCATCTCAAGTAGGAGCTGCTGAACTTACCTGTAACTTTGTCAAGCGGGACCGAAGGGTGCTTAACAATACATCATGATTCTGCATAAGATCCTCAGTATGATTAACATCATTAGCAGATGGCACCTTCTGTCCAGTTATTTGTGGATGACTATTCTGTAATTTGCCAAGTAGAATATTGAATATTAAGAAACTATCCACCAAAATCCAAGAATGTGTGAGCAGAAAAATAAAAACTGAAACTTCAAGTCTTACATTAGCTCCAGAACGAATACCAATTCCTATCACATCAACAGTAAGATTACCAGCATTAAAAGAAGGCAACTCCTGTCCAGTTATTGGTGGATGTCCATTCTGTGAGTTGCCAAGTAGAATGGTGAATATGAAGAGACTATTCGACAAAATTGAAGAATATGAGATATAAGGAAAAAATCTGAAACTTCAAGCCTTAACCCACATAACATAGTTTCAGCATATCGTTAAGGATATGTAGTAAAGAAAACTCTCTGCATGTTTGAATCAGAATTTGGTCAATCCTCCAATGTCTTCAAGGATTCGGACTACACCATGAATGAATTAGCTGCTAATTGGGGAACTTAAATTTCGATATTGGCGAGCTATTTGTTTGTAATTGGTTGCTTGTTGAATAACCTCCCTTGGATGTAGTTTCTGGGTTACATTAGGTCTCACAATTCAACTGAACACAAAAGGTGCTTCATTTGCATTTTATTTCTTCTGACAGAGATCTTCATCTGTATTTAGGTCCCAACAGATACTTCTTTCTCCCTAAGGTATACGATACGTTCCTATGTGTATACGGTTGACATATCTACTGTTACATAAATTCAATGGATATGACATTCTTATTCCATGCATCCTTAGTTTTACTGTGCCTAGTTCGTAAGTTTGTATATCTCCACATATATGGCCAAGTAGGGATTTTTTTATATCATCGTACATTTGGCTAAGTACAGAATCTACTTCCACATAATGCCCCAAGAGTTTACTAATACATATATATTATATAAATGAACATACATATGTACATGTGCACAAATATGTATGTACATGTACATAGATATATCTATTAGTAAGCGCGCGCGCGGGCACACACACACACATGTATGTATATCTATGGGGCCGGTTCAACTCACACTACATTTGACACAAGTTTTGCGTGGGACCTTCACACAAATGATTGGAGCCGTTCAATTTATTTAAAACTCCCATAAAAAATCAACTCATTTGGATAATGGTAAGGGCTTCATCGGTTCATTTAGTTGATTCCTGTCAAATTTGACAGGATAAAAGTGAATGAGCCAATCAAGCCCTTACCGATATCCGAATGAGTTGATTTTTTTACGGGACCCTTAAAAACATGTTTTAAAAAAATTGAATGGCTCCGATTATTTGCGTGGGGCTCCGATTAGTTTTGTGTCAAATGTTTTGTCCCTTGAACCAGCCCTATATGTGTATATATATGCTTTTCATTTCTCGCACAGAGGTTGATACCCCTTACTGGTACCTGCCATAGAGCTGGGATGGCTAGCATTGCCACATTGTCAAGCTACAAACTCTAACAGCTTCCTCTAATAGCTAGGAAAAGAGGAAATGCCAGGTGCACATTGTTGCCCTATTATTGTACTAATCGAAGATCACATACCTTCGCCCTTGCATCACTCAAGACTCACAGAAGATAAACACAACATTACATTGGGCGGGGGGGATCGTACCAGCATGGGGGATGCTTTAGCCACCTCAGATAAACTCTCAGGGCTTGTATCAGGTGCCTGCAATTCATCGGTACTGGATCTCTCTTTCATTTCAAACCTCTCAACCAAAGAGCGTGTTCTTCCTCGTACAACTGCTACTGGCAAAAGAAAAATTCTGAACAAATCAAATCCTATCCAATGTGATCTCGAAAACTGTTTAAATAGCATTTGATAGCAAACCTCCATTCACATATTTAACTGCTTTTGTCCCTTCAGTGCCATTGAGGGACTCAGGACCTGAAAATAATGGCAAAACAAATCAATCTTCCTGAGCATTAGACTTGTAAAACCAAAACCGTCCACCCATAGTTGAACCAATAAGAAATATCATGCAAAGGACAAATCAAGCTACATAGAAGACCACAAAAGTTACCTAGAAATGAGCAATTAAGTATAGCCTACAGGTCTTATCAGATTTGTTGGTGTATGTTTGTGGCCCTTCGTAGAGCAGAATGAAGAACATGGAGCTATTGTGCTATACAAACGTAAACTACGACACCGTATAAAGAGAAGAGGAGAGCTATAACAATGGGAGTAATTAGACAAGAAAGGAAAAGAAGAGTGAGATGCATAAAGTAAAATAAAACAACAAATGCTTAAGATAACATGTAAAGAATACGCATTGAGGAAGAGAAACAAGAACTCACAGTTTTTTTTACTAGAGGGTGTCTTTGGTGATAAAACTTTGTCAAACTTCTGGGCAACACTCTTGATATCCAAATGCTTTTCCGCAGACATATCCTTAGCATTATCATCTGCTACAAGCCTGTCATGGAAGGTTGGATCCACTGCAGTATCACTGCTTGTTTTCCTATAAGGTTCAGATTCAGAAGGCACTGAAAGCATATCTGCATCATATTTGGTTGCTGGTGGCCTCCGTACATGAGGTGGCCTGAGGGGCATACCAATGCCAGCCCTAGCAGAGGTATTAGATTCTCTTCGGGCATTGGTTGAGTCTTTTCCATCGGGACAATCCCGAGGTACAACACTAGGTACTATGAAGGATTTAGCATTTGTTTGCCCGACTGATTTTGCATGCACGCCAACTGCAGGACTCTGCTTCTGGTTTGGGAGGCTATTCATTTCCTTGGAATCAGATGGTGGTACAACCTTAGGAGAGGTATAGGACCCAGCTCTCTTTGAAGCAACTGGATTTGCTCCTGCAGCTTTATGCGGGACAACATGTTAGAGGATACGGAGAACAACTTGAAGCAAAATATAGACAGGAAACTGCAAACTCCTATTCAAATGCTCCTATTGTCTGTGCTTTGGTCACAACACTATTGGTGAAGTGTAGTTTAGTAAACTTCTGTTAGTGGATTTTATACGAGAGAAGACATTTTGGATAGGCCCGATAGGGCTCGTAGTATTGACTCTTTTGAACTTTTACTTTCTGCCTATTTGATGTATAAAGGTGACACCCCCCTTGGAATCCTTTAACCCACTTCCATACTTAAAAAGAAAACCCCCAATTTCAGCAACTACAAAAAGAAAACGGATTCAACCTTGTTTTGGCCTCAGAATGAACATCTGATACATGCAGGCTAACCTACTAGTTAAAATAGCCAGCACTAACAAAATACTTGGCCTGAACTGAATTCAGGCAGATTACACCTTCCGTACCCAACACTTCACCCCAGGGTGGAAAGAGATTTGTCAGTTTAGACAAGGTTACTTTCAGACTAAACTGGTCAACAAAATCCTGGTTGATGAAGATAACATCCTACGAATGTAGTATACCTCCGAAAGCAGACATCCAACCCAAAGACGGAGGGAGTAGTGGGCTATCGGAGGCAAGGCCACCCCCAATTTTTAAAAAAACCCAAAATTACCTAATAATTTTTAGGTATAAAAAATAACTTGTCGGCCTCCCCATAATTTGAAAGAGAGTTGAAAACTTAGACTGCAACAAAACTTCTCACATACAAACACACAATCTTTTCTCATTTGGGAACACAAATCAATTCTAAGTTCTCTTTCTGTGGGACAAAAAAAAGTCGCTTCTTTCTTTGTCCTAATTTTATTGGACCGTACCATGCCTCAATTTATCTCTCTTGATTTTCCCCTTCTCTTTAAGAGAATATGATTGGTTTTTATTTGTAATTTCAAGTAAGAATATGGGAATGGTGTATACAATTGATGGTATTTTTTAAAAAAATGTACATTGTCCAATCAGAAGCCAATATTGGACACCCCATATTAGAAATCCTGGTTCCGTCCCCGATCCAACCCAAATAAAACGGGACAAGAAATGAAAACTGAATGGAAAGAAGTAAACTTGATGTGCAGATTTTCTTTGTAATGTATATATATTTGACTACAAGAATTTTCATATCGCTTGTACAACTAAGTCAAAAACACATATCATCTATATAATATATCAACGGATATGTCATGAGATACTAATGTCACTTCACAAAAATCAGAAAAACTTACTACACATTTACATTCATCTAAATAGAACCAACATATGAAGACCTTGAAAATACCCAACACTAATGGATATACCAAAAAAAGAGCAGATATAATTTATGAGGTGAGGGCAGACATGTTTGAGTAGAGGTGAAATGCGGGGGACACAAAAGAAAAGATATGATCATCCTGTACACGACTTCTGAATCAACACAGGATTGACAATAGATGACTAGGTATAATATGAAAGGAACACCAAATATAGCATTTTTGGCAAAGCCCAATCACTTCACTGTAACTGTTAATACTCACTGTCCACATAAATCGTTTTTATTTCTTTAGTCTCATACTCAGGGGACGAGCAGCGCAAACTTGAAGCAGTCCTTCTATGACTCCCTACTTTCCGCAAAGGGCTTTCCTGGAGATCATGTTTCTGCTCAAATTGGCTATCTTGCTCAGGTAAAAGAACAACCCCATAGGGCTTGATAAGCTGGGAAAAAGAAAAATGAATAAGGACTTAAGAAAAAAGGGAAACTGAGATGCAGAAGAAAATAACTAACAATCTTTTGATTTTTAAAGTGAAAAGAGATAATCAAAGAAACTAAAAAAGAACTAGGTGAGGCACTGAGGTATAAACCGCGCAGTGCTCTAATTTAGCTGACTATAGCAAGAAAGAAGGGCTTAAGGAAAGAGAGAAATTGAAGATGCACAGGTAAAAGTGGAAAAAGCTTTTAAAGTGAAAAAAGTTCAAAGAGAAGCTAAAAATAACTAGGAGAGGTAATACCGAAATATCTGCTGCCCAAACTGCAACAGAGTTCCGATAATATGAGCAACCCATGAGGTTACCATCATGGATACAGAGGTCACCCAGCGCTGACCATCCCATATCCACAGCATCATGACAAACTATAGGCTCCCATGAATAAACCTGCAATACCAGGGGAAGGGAGACACAAAAACTATTTTATTTTCTGAAAACCAAATCCTAAAATTAAGAAAACGGGAGAGTTCAGAACCTTTAAACTATCATCCAATCCACAAAACAGGGTTCTACCATCTGGGTGAAAGGTAATTGACCGTACTCCTGTAGCCTAGAAGGAAACAAACAAAAGAAATATGCAAAATCACTTCATCTTGTTGAAAAACAGTACAAAACCATGATTGCTAAGACTGTACTAGGTACTGAAAAAGGACCTTTCCAGAGTTCAGGCTAGAATTACACAAGCCCAGTTACCTCAGGTCTGATAGATCCAATCGGTTCAAAGGTCTCCAAATCCCAAAATTTCACTGTTCTGTCTGCTGAACCTGGAAAACATCTCACATATCACTACAACTTACCAGACAAAGAACTTAG
Source organism: Rhododendron ovatum (assembly GCA_019656835.1). Classification (NCBI taxonomy): domain Eukaryota; kingdom Viridiplantae; phylum Streptophyta; class Magnoliopsida; order Ericales; family Ericaceae; genus Rhododendron; species Rhododendron ovatum. Next base: position 9,727,915 of record CM033793.1, on the reverse strand, counting down.
AAGCAAAAATAATAAGCCAATTAGAGGGCCACTGAAGAAGCAAATCTTGTACTTCATCAGCTAACCTTTGATTTTGTTAACCGACTTCCCAGCAAATATCCGTTTGACATATTAAAAGCAAGCAACGCCTATGATTTAGGACTCACTACTTAACTGCCAGCAAGAGAAACTATTGGATTTACCTCTTCCCTTAATTTGCATATGACAAAAACGAAATTTGAAAAAGATTCAATGCAAATTTAAGAATTCGTGTTAGGGTAATTGAAAAATGAAAATATTTAACAAATAGGCCGGAGCAGACCAGTTAGAACTCTGATTCAAACTAAAAGTGACATTTCAGCATGAATAGTTGAAGTTGATCTCCTTAGGTATATGGAATCGTAGTGCCTTATAATGAAAAATTCTTCTTGCCTCCTCGGAATAAAGTGAAGCAAAATTTAAAACCATTTAGTCAGTTTGAACACACATATTCACACCAAGTATGTGAGCCAGATTGTTTAATATTAAAAATTTGTCTGACATAAAATTTGAACTTGTGTCTAAGATTGCAAGCACTCAACATGCATATGCAAATGAAGCGCAAGCGTACTAGGTATTAGTGGGGATTTTCTAATGGTTTACAATAAAGCATAAATCAAATGTACAGAAACATATCCAAACAAACACGTTGGCGCTGGTTGAGGGAAAGAAATTGAGAGTGATTCAACCAAATCGCACTTTATTGCCCGCTGAGGACATAACAATCAGAAGTGGTCCAGATTGCCACTAAGAAGTGGTCCAGATTACATTGACTCGGGCAAAAATAGTCTCATGAGTCATGACCAATGCCATCTTTCAAAGAACAACTACTCGCAATCTTTGTCCTAAGTGGTGTGTCATTTAGGAGGAATGAGGAGTCTTTGCATCATCTGTTTTTGCATAGCCCATAGGCCTCGTCATTATGGAACTGATTCTTCCTTTTGCCACATGTTTCATGGGAGCTCCCAGCGTCTTGTTCAGAACTTCAGATGCTTTGGACTGATTTAAGGGTATTTGTTTGCAGTAAGAAGGCTAAAGCTTTGTGGATTTGTGTTACCTTTTCTCTTTTTTGGGTTCTTTATTGGAGGTTAATGCAAAGAACACCATGAGTATCTATGACAAGTACGAGGAAGTTGTTTCTTTTATGGAAACGAGTGCAATATTTATCATCCTTTTGGGTCTCAGTTGGTATCCACACCTTTTAAAGGGATAACTTTACTGTGCTTCTAAAGGGATAACTTTACTATGGTTCTAGATACTGAGGGCAGTTTTGTGACATTTAACTTAAAAGGCTTCGCATATTTTGTTAGTTTTTTGGTACTTTGGTGGATTTCTTGTCCTGTAAACTTCTTATACGATGGTTCTCAAATTTTTGAAACCGGGACTGGACCATTAATCCACCGATCCTAATGGAAACAGATGGTTTGATTTGGTTCAGGCAGGGTCAACAATTCTCTATGTTTTGGTTGGAGTCTTGGTGTATATATACACAAATGAAAATACTTACTTGGGTTGCTGATAAAAATAACAAAGTAAGGAAAACAGAAATGATCTAGGTCCAAAGATAGAGCCGCTATGCCCTTAAACTGTTCGTCATTTAAAGGATCCAAGGTATTGTACAATGTCATTCACAAATCTTTGGACATCATCACAAGTTCAGAGGTAGTTATGATTCTTATAGCAAGCCATGACTTGCACAATCATGTTGAAAAGGAATGGTGTGAAGTTGTAAACCACAAATTTCAACATTTAAACTGAACAACAAACCAAAGAAGAAAGAATTGAAAAGGCTAGAGAGGGAAATATGTACACAGAACACTAATCCAACAATAGATGAACATTTGTAAGCGGTAAATTAGCAAAGATGCTTAAAGGAGAATCCCCCTGTATTGGAGCCCTATACCCACCTGTTGCCAAAAGGAACTCAAGGGGATGGAAATCTAGGGATCGAATATGTCCTTCATGGAACTTAAAATCATGCAAGAGCTTTCCCGCAGTTAGGTCCCATACCTGTCCACGAAAAATGACACCACCAAAATTGAGATTGATAATTAAGAAAGCTGATTTGCAGCAGCATTGCCGGCAACAAGTCCAGTATCATACCATTGTCTCTATATATTAACCCAGTATGACATTACCTTTACAACATTATCAAGTCCACCAGATACTACCCAACGACCATCAGGAGTGAATTTAACTGCACTAATTCCTTGAGTATGACCCTTGTATGTGTGAATGCATCCTTTCTTTCTGGTATCCCAGACCTTTAGATTAGTATCCATGGCACCAGAGGCAAAAAATTCACCAAATGGATGGAATTCAACAGCAGTGCAATTGGATCTGTGTCCAGTAAGAGTGCGAACCACTACACTTCAAGAATAATAATAACTAGATTAGAATATACCACCTACTCTCTTAAAATTAGTGCCATCAACAGATTGCATAAGCGGAAGGTCTCAGCTACACAAGAAAGATGCACTGGTTCCACTATTTGCAAATTAGACGTTCATAGTTCACATTTAATGATTACTGACTTCTGGGCTTCTGTTAGTTCATAGAAACTGAAACGGTGAACCACAGAGTTTAATACAGTACTCTTTTTTTCCCTCTAATTTTGCAAAATGAAGAACACCACAACTTACTCTTTGTTTCTTCTAGATCCCACAACTTGACTACACCAGCAGAAGCTCCAGCAAGAACTAAAACCTCTGCAGAATTAAATGTTACAGATTCTACTGGACTCGCATGACCAGATAGGCCCTGCACATAAACACAACAAAGACAACCGTAGTTCATCATATTAAGTAATCGTTAATGCCTCAGACATGACACCATAACATAAAATCTTCGAGACGCATAAGCTCGCAAACTTTCAACCTATGAAGCACGGGTACTTTCTAAAACCCCGGTGTAGTCGTAAGTAGGCATACCCAACACAAAAATGAAACTAAGTTGATAAGTCTCCCTTTTTCTATGCTTAGCCTGATTGTAAAATCACAATTCTGGTCTATATGTTTTTTTAGTAAAATGGCATTAAACTCTAATTTACGACTTTTGTTTGATGTTGAATTCCTAATTGCCAGAGTCCTTTATGCTGTGTTTGGATTGTGTTTTGAAAAGTTTTTTGAAAAATAGTAGGGGTAATAAGTGGAGAGAGATAGAGAGAGAAATAGTAAAAGTAGGGGGAATCTAGGAGGAATCTAGAGAGAATTTTTTGAAAAATTCTTTTTGAGAAGATAAGAGAACAAGGCATTAGCTATTTCCATTATTTGAAGTGTATTATTACGTTTAAGAGTGTAATACATTGCTCAGAATTATAAAGAAGGATTGTTATAGATGTACCCGCACGGTCATACCTACATTTTTTAGGGTTTTCCGTATCAACATACCCGTATCGTATGGGTACCCGGACACGTGCTTCTTAGGTTTCAATGAATACATCAATGACATAATGAGAGCAGGTGATTTACATGCACCTTGCCTAAAATCGGAATGAACATAAATTCAGCAACACATAGTCTAAACAAAGTTCAAAACTCCAACTCAGAGATATATAGCAAGCAGAACAAGAAGAAACACAGCTTTCAGGCATATAACAGAACACCCTTATTCTTCTTGAATTTCCTAGTTTTTAAATATTTTCTTCTATAAGCAACGAAGTCAGAATTTTTCCAACCGAAACTCACCAGTTCCTCAAAATTTATGTAAATATTTTAAATGCCCTTGTACAACTCCATAATTTCTCACGCAATTTCTGAATGACTTCAAGAAAAACAGCAAATGACAACTTAAAACGCATCGTGGCCATTTTCCGGTCGCACAACACATTCCTACTTACAAATTATTAGGAAATTCAAGGTCAAAAAATTTCAATGAAAATATTACTATTAACTTCTTTTCCAAATAGTTTTCAAAAATTTCTGTAATATTGAACTATCAGCACAAAATATCGGAATATATCAACGGCCAAAACACAATACCTCTAAATCAACCAAAATTAGTAAATCTCCAATAATCTATAAATCCCACACTTATCATTGGATACTATATCTTTAAAATTCCAACTTGGAACTCACCATTAAAGAAGTCGACTTGCCAATCGACCAAAGATTCACCTTTTGATCATCCCCACCAGTGGCGAAAAGTCGACAAGTCTTCTTCCCAATACTAAGACAGTTCACACTCCCCAAATGGGCCACAAACTCCTCTATTTCCAACCAAGTCAAGAAAACAAACTGATCAAATAATAACTACAACCGAACTCATCCATCAACTTCACGTCGAAGGTTCAAATATGAGCTCCATTTGGTTGCCTACAAAATTCAAGAACAACAAAACACACACCAAAAAAAGAAAAAAGGAAAAAACTGAACCTCAAAGTTTCTCCGTGCTTATCCAATATCTTGATCGGGCAAAATCCAACCAAAGACATGAGTGAATATTCCAATCTTAATTTTATCGATCTTCACATCTCAACAGACGGAAAAGATACATTTTTTCTACTTCACATCTAAGGTTTTAAAAAAATTAATGTTTCCCGTTTCCGAGAAAGCGAAGGAACAAAAACACACACACACACACACACGGGGGCGAAAGAAAAAAAAAGACTTCAAGATTTCTCAGTTACGCCCAATTGCACTCAATCCAGCAACTTGAATCACTTGACTGATCTGAATACGACTAAAGACGTAAGCTATTAGTTTTCTTTTTTCTTTATTTTTGACATTTTTTATCTTCTTACCGACTAAACATCGACTCTTAAAGAACATTAACAATTACATCTAAATTTTTCGATCTTGTTATCATAAGCTACATACATTTTTCAAGATAACACAGCACAGTTCAGAATCAATAACAGAAAACCCTAGAATTGGGTCAAAAAGAAGGCAGAAAATCTTGAAAAAGGATACGCAGTTTATATCCGCGTATCGCCATTTCCGGGGAGACTGAAGCGTCGTCGTCTTGGTCGTCGTCGTCGTTCAGTTGACCTGAGGCTAGCGGTTGAAGAGGGGAGAGAGAGAGAGAGAGAGATTCCACTTTTCTGTACAAATGGGTTCCTGTATGTGTGGGTGGGAAAATCCACCGGAGAAAGAGGAATTCCTGGATTTGGATTCCGATTGGGAATCCACGAGAGAGAGAGAGAGAGAGAGAGAGAGAATTCTTTCCGCTAATTTTGACAGAGACGCGTCTGCTAGTACTATTTTAGCTGCTTTGTTGATTAGACTTGAGAGAGAGAGAGAGAGGGAGGGAGGGAGAGAGAGAGAGACTGGAATTTCAGACAAATCTTTCAATTTATTCCTAAAATGATGGTGGCAATCTATTACATTAATTTCAAAAAAAAAAAAAAAGTAGTGATTTTCGTGCTTTTAAATGGAGTAATCGCATTTTCTTTTTTGTTTTTTTTTTTGTTTGAGGTTACAATATTTATCCTTTAATGATCTCATTTTTTGACACATTTAAGGATAATATTGTATTTTTACAAATCTACAAGACAAAAGGGGGATGGTTACAAAAAATAGGAGTGCGAAAATCCTTCCGAAAAACACTATTACATGAAACTTTATTGTTAATTAATGTGCTATGAAATTCATATTTTGTGAATTTGTGAACTCTAAAAATCAATTTAAAATTTATTACTCCCTTCGTCGTGAACGAAAGAACATGCAATTTCTGAATTAAAAAAATAGTACACTTTTGTGCTTTAATTTTTTTGACACCGAATTAAATTTGGGTACAATTTGTTTTTTTCCAACTATATAGGATGCATCTTCTGTGGATAAAAACAATAATATGAAATGGAGGGAGTAATTAATAAGAGGGTGTAGATCATTGTAATTCTTTAATTTCATTTTCTCACAGTAACACACCATGTGCACATTATGGGCTCAACCAACAATACAAAAATAATCATAGAGTTCACATGGAGTAATTTATAAGAGATTAAAGAGATTTTGTAAATAAAATAATTCAGTACTTAAAGTTACCCAGGCCCACATGCTGGACTTGATCAAATTTGCCTCTTTGCCCCTTTGGTCCCTAAATTAATGTCCAAAATGCAAATTTAAATTTTTAAAAAGATAATTTTTATTTGTGAAAATGTTTAATTTCCTTCGCAAAAATCAAATAGATATCAATAAATTCTTTCAAATTGTAAAAAAAAATTAAATTTTTTTAAAAATAAATTATTTTTTAAAATGTGGACCGAACATCTATTTTGAAATGGATTGATTAATGTCTGGTCATTATTCTATGCTACTCCGTGACGTGTAAGCATGAGGAACACCCCGGCCCTAACCCCGCTCCAGTGGACCAGTGGCCAAGGTTTGTTCTTTTCTGTTTCTTTGTTTTTTTGAACTTTATAATTTCATCTCTTCCCCCCTTTTTTTAAGTGGCTGAGAAATCAGATCCGACCTACCTGGTTTGAGAGAGTGTAAGAGCATCTCCAGTCCACCCAAAATAGAGGATGGATGTGACACATTGAAGGAAGATTTTATAATTTATTCTTTTTTTTCTTCACTTTTTATACTTTTTGGGAGAATTTTTGAGGAACCCACCGTCTTTTTTAGAGTTTGGTCCTCCAAAAGTAAATTTGGTCCTCTAAAAATGGAGGACCAAAAATAAATTTGGAGTACAAAATTCTTCTAAACTCTAAAAAGGACGATGGGTCCACAAAGATTTTCTCAAAAAGTACAAAAAGTAAAGAAAAAATGGAATAAATTATAAAATCTCCCCTCAATGTGTTACATCCATCCTCTATTTTGGAGGAAATGGAGATGGATTGGAGATGCTCTAACGGGGCGGATTTGAAGCTGTCAGAGCGGGCCAGGTGCCCTACCATGTAGGAATCTTAATAACTTGATGACTACCTGACTCAACCCGTGCTTGTGCGGGTTGATTTGTTCATCTCTTCATCTTTGGTGTCGCTCCGTTTTCTTTTAAAAAAAAATTTTTTTTAAAAAATGTAATTTCAAACTCAAATATAACAATATGAACCATATTTGAAAAAAGTTTACTAAAGATGAACCCAATCCTCCATACCCCTCCAAATCCTTAATTTTTGCCCTTATTCCGCATTTATTCTGCATTTCCAGTAACGAGCCGAATTGTTCATCTCATAAGCCTTGCAAAAAACAACATTCTTGTAAAAAAACTAGTTTGGTTGGACATGGATAGGTTCATGAACTGATTGAATTTTTGTTCTATGAAATGTGTGGTAAATATGATTTTGAGCTTAAATCATGAATTTTAAATGATTTGTTCATGTACTTCTTGATATTCAATCGATTTCAATTTTCACGAAATAAGGACGAAATTAAGGGTTTGGAGGGATATGGAAACAAAATATCAAACCAATGGGCACATGAAAGGGCAAATATGGTATAATTAGTGAATGCCATGTGCAACTACACATTTTCCTATAAAATGCAAAATCTCATATTTTCCTTGATCCCAAGCACAATTTTTATAATGGGTGTGGTACAAGTATTTTTTTTGCTTGATCCCAAGCACAATTTTATAATAGGGGTGTGGTACAAGTATTTTTTCCTTGATCCCAAGCACAATTTTGTAAGGTACAAGTATTTTTTGCTACCACCCACCATTGCAAGCATTAAAATTGACTTGCACACTTACCCCAAGAGAAAGATAACTTGCTTATTACGGTTACAAATTAAAGAACAATTTCCAAACTAAGGCCTAGAATTCATGATTAATTTTGCCTGCATTTTGCCAATGAAGACCTTCACGATCTTTTATATATTGACCTTTTAATGAATACTTCTAAATAGCATGCTGACATGCCCTAAGGTGGTTTTGGGACGTCAATGCCACAAAATATTTATGACAACTAAATATTTAAAATAAGGGCAAATTTTCGTAGTCATCCCTGTAGTTTTACGGTTGTCTCACTTTCATCCCTCTAGTTTCAAAGTGCTCCAATTTCGTCCCTGTAATTTGTTTTACGTTCCAAATTGGTAAAATCGTTAACACCGTCAACGAAACTAAAGGAAAAAAAAATAAGTGTTCCAATTTTCAATCCGTTTGAACCGGTGCAAATATCTTATTTTTCTGATCATTTTATCTTAAATGGTCATAATGGATTTTTGGCTCTAAGGCCTTTCAATGAGCACCTTAAGAGAGCCCTGAAACTAAATAAGGAGTCTTCGGGTGCTCGTTGAAAGGCCTTAGAGCCAAAAATTCATTACGACCATTTAAGATAAAATGATCAAAAAAATAAGATCTTCACACCGGTTCAAACGGATTGAAAATTGGAACACTTATTTTTTTTTCCGTTAGTTTCGTTAACGGTGTTAACGATTTTACCAATTTGGAACATAAAACAAACTACAGGGACGAAATTAGAGCACTTTGAAACTAGAGTGACGAAAGTGAAACAACCGTAAAACTACAGGGACGACTACAAAAATTTGCCCTTAAAATAAAGTATAGCCCTTTAGGCTCGTTTGTGTAGATTCAGCTTGTTTAGTAAACGAATTGGGCTCGGCTCGTTTGTAAATGAACCATGCTCGAACACTACAAAACTCGGCATACATGGCTCGGTTCGTTTAAATGAGCCACTCGATGTAGTGCTAAAACAATTTGAACTCACAATGTGTTCAGAATATGTGTATTAAGATGAAAAATGAAGAGAGAGGAAGTGATAGAGAAACCACGAGGAAAGAACATAACAACCAAACCTAACCAAGAAAATGAACCAAGGAAAAAAAAAGGGGTGGAAAGGAAAATCTTATTGCACTTTCGTTTTTTCGTTTTCTGTTTCTATCAGTGAATATTCTTTTGAACCCTACCAGCTCTTTTGTCCTAACCTCACCGTTCAGTGATTTATTTGTTATTTTTTAGTATGTACTTAACATCTAATGACGTATCATTAGATTCTTTAGAAATCAAGTATCTATATTGTTGGAGAATATTTCATATTTAATGCTTCAGTGTTGGAAACTATTATTATTTTTCTTCATAAAAGTGGTATCGGAAAAACCTGACATAATCGTCGCCGCTGTCATCTCCTGTCTCCATCGTTGCTGAAGAAATCGGAACCCACGCAATGAAATCCGATTGACCACAGATTTTGACGGTGGTCAAAGACGGTGGTCAATCGAAAAATACAAAAAAAAAATTGGGAGATAGATCTCATCTCACATGGCAAGAGCATCTCAAGCCATACCCTGAAGAAGGAATGATAGAGGAAAGGGAGAGAGAAGAGCCTGTGGAACTCTTTGCGGGCCGGGAAGTGATGGGCCTAAGTTCCTGGCCCAACTCGTGGGAGAATGAGAGCGGAAGACATCTTATGGCCTTCGCTCAATGCCACGTGTGTGCCAAAGTGGCAATTCTCCGCATGTGGTCCAGAGAAGATATTCAATGTCCTTGGGGCAACGTTGAGTACGAATGATCACACCCTTTAGTGTCTAGGCTTCACACTAATATGGGGTTCAGGTTTGTGCTCAATCTTGCCCCAAAGACATTGAATAATTTCTCGTCTCGTGGTACAGTGCTAATAAGGTGGGCAACCTTCATATTCAAAACATACACTACAAGTTTGTAGTATTGTTTTAGATATAATTTAATTTTTTTAAATATTGTCTGTACTAGGCCATTTGTGCCTAGCTAATGTAAATGAAAATTTAATTAAATTTGTGAGTAAATAGGTAGAATAGTTCAACAGAACAAAATAAATCAGGCCTAATAAGTTTTTAACCCAAGAAAAAAATTAACTTTGTTTTAGATAAATAGAGATATGCATTATGAAAATTTTCTATACAATTTTGTCATCGTAGAAGCCTACATTGAAATCCTGGAACCACTCTTGCCAAAGACAGTTACGTAATGATATTACGCTTAAGACGATTGTGTAACGTAATGATATTATGCTTAAGACGATTGCGTAATGATATTGTGCACACGAGATAATTACGAGGACACAGACTGAGCACAAGGTGCTTGAAGAGGAAATTACTCTCTTAATGTACTATAAAAAATACACAATGCAACCCTAAAAAGGCATGCCCTAAAAATACACAATGCAACCCTAAAGAGGCATGCCCCAATGCAACTCTGGCACTTCTTCTATAGAGTACTTAATTGGAAAACAAAGGTGGACTTAAGCATGCCCCAACGGACCTACTAACTATTCGCCTAACCACGTGGCTCAAAAGATTAACCTCAATTTATTAGTAGTTGGATGGCCTTTACTTATATTTCACTTTACATTTCCCACATCCACCGACGTGGGACTCTTTTGTTGCTTGTGGGTTCACGTAGAGAGAGAGAGAGGCGGTGAAGAGAAGAAAAGGGAAAAACCTAGGGTGTGATCTTGCTTGACTCGTATCGAAGCCCTAACTTGGTAATTCATGTCTCTTCTACTTGAATTCATGTTCTTTATGTTGAATTTCATGTTTTAGTAGTTAAATTCATGGTTTAGATGGTTGATTACAAGTTGAATTTGTGTAGTTTAGAACATGAATTACTTGGTCTTGAAATCTGCAGAATTGAAAACCTTATATCTGACCTAATTTTGGGGATTTTGTTGAGGTAGTTCTAAAGCTCTAAAATTCATGAGATTTTTATTGAGAGTATCTTTATGAGTCTTTTTGTACGTGGTAAAATTTTAGGACGAAATTCAAACTATTGAGTTATGTAGAAATTCATAACCTTGTTGGGCGCAATTTCGGAACTGTGCTGACTGCACTGACACATGTTGGGGAAACGACTATAATTTTTAGCTCAAGTGACGAAATTGCAAACCGTTTTCTGATTTTGGAACAAGACTCATTAATCACAAAAAATGCATAAAGATTGTGCCTTGGTTGTTTTTGTGGAGAGTCTGTTTTTGAGTTGAAGTTAAAGCTGCAGATTATGTTCTCTTGAGGCTTGTTATGTAGTAACTTCATAATTTTATCCTAGGATCTTATATTCATTAAAAATAGACTTGTTTGATATCTTCTAATCATGTTTTTTTTGCCTAATTGTCATAGGAGGTTTGTGTGACATGAGGTGAGTGACTTAATACCCAAATCACATGGTTTATTGCAAGCTTTTCACTTCAATGATGTTTAATACTACTTTGATAAGAACACCATGGAATATTAATAAAAAATGGACATGTTTTATATCTATTAAAGGCATCCTCCCACATCCCAACTTGTTAGGGGACAGTCTAAAAGGATAGCAAGGCATGACTATTATATTGGATAACGAAAGACGTCTTAACTTATCCACTACCAGGGACGCCCGGTAGACATGAAATGAATAAAGGTTGTGCACTATTATTCTATGTTGCTATGGAATGAGATTCCTTTTCAAATGGTTTTATCATTGTCCATGGAAAGCATGTGAATTATGTATTAATCATTCATACGAACTTTGGCTTATGTAATTTTTCACCTGTCAGACAATGAGGCATAAAGTGGCAACTCTTGGGATATACTTGTATATGTGGACACGTAGATAGGGCTTTTGTACTATATAGATGTTTTTTGACTTGTAATTATGGATGGCTTGTTAAACTCTTGTAATATGCATAGCTCTGGGTGGTTTGCCATGTAGCGATCCTTATGTAAAGACATCTGACTTTCGTCGTTATGTAATAAAATGGGGTTTTGCTTCCGCTATTCATACGTGTATCCCTAAAGGCTCTAGCCACAACAAAGCGCCAGTGATCGGATCACTAAGGCTGTATCAAAGTTAAACATTTTATTAGCAAATGGCTAAAAGGGACACAAATATGAATAGCGGAAGCAAAACCCCAATTTATTACAAAACAACAAAAGCCATATGTCTATAAGGATCGCTACATGGTAAACCACCTAGAACTACGCATATTACAAGAGTGTAACAAGTCACCTATAATTACAACAAGACAAAAACATCTACATAATACAAAAGCCCTATCTACGTGTCCACATGTACAAGTATATCCCAAAAGGTACCACGTTGCCACTTTATGCCTTGTTGCCTAAAAAATGGAGAATTACATAAGTCAAATCTTGTATGAATGATTAATACGCAATTCACATGCTTTTCATGAACAATGATAAAACCATTTGAAAAGGAATCTCATTTCATAGCAACATAGCATAGTAATACACATACTCTATTCATTTCATGTCTATCAGCAGGGCCGGCCCAATGGGGAGGCCCAAGAGGCCGCCGCCTTGGGCCTCCACATTTTGGGCAAAAAATGGGGCACCCATTTCTAGATAAGTATATATATTTTCTGTGTGCAACTATAATACAAACTTTTTTGGTGGTTCAGTGATAGAGTGTTTGCATTTCCACATAAGATGTTTGGGTTTAAATCCTGGTAGGGTATTTTTTTGCAAAAAAAAAATTTCTTCTATGTAGGACACTATTCCACCACTTGGCCTAGGGCATCCAAATACCTTGGGCCAAGCCTGTCTATTAGGCGTCGGTAGTGGATAAATTAAGACGCTTTTCGTTATCTGATATAATAGTCATGCCTTGCTAGCCTTTTAGACTGTCTCCTAGCAAGTTGGGCAGTGGGAGGATGTCATTAATAGATATAAAACATGTCCACCTTTCCTTGATATTCCATAGAGTTCATATCAAAGTATTAAACATCATTGAAGTAAAAAGCTTGCAATAAACCATGTGATTTGGATATTAAGTCACGCACCTCAATTCACGTGTCACACGAACCTCCTATGACAATTAGGCAATAAAAACATGATTAGAAGATGCCAAACAAGTCTATTTTTAATGAACATAAGATCCTAGGGTAAAATTATGAAGTTACAACATAATCTACAACTCTAACTTCAACTCAAAACTGACTTTCCACAGAAACAACTAAGGCATAATTTTGTGGTCTATGAGTCTAGTTCCAAAATCATAAATCGGTTCGCAATTTTGTCGCTTGAGCTAAAAATTATAACTGTTTCCCAACACGTGTCAATGCAGTCAGCACAGTTCCGAAATTGCGTGCAGCAAGGTTATGAATTTCTACAAAGCTCAATACTTTGAATTTCATTCTAAAATTTTTACCACATGGATAAAGAAATTCTCAATAAAAATCACATGAATTTTGGAGCTTCATAACTACCTCAACAAAAATCCCCAAAATCAGATCAGATATAAGGTTTTCAATTCTGCAGATTTCAAGACCAAGTAATTCATAACTTGTAATCAACATCTACTACTAAAACATGAAATCCAACATAACGAATATGAATTCAAGTAGAAGAGACATGAATTAGCAAGTTAGGGCTTCTATACAAGTCAAGCAAGATCAAAAACCTAGGTTTTCCCTAGTTTTTCCCTCCTCCTCCTTCTTCTCTTCTAAACTCTTCACCGCCTCTATCTCTCTCTCTCCATCGAAGATATGCACAGGAAAGAATAACGTAGAAGTTTTCTGTTTTGTTTTACTAGGCTTAAGAAAAGTTATTGAGTGTGTGTGTCATAAGCCAACTTATGTTCCAAACATATTTAACTAGCAAATTAAGCCCAAAGCACAACACATAATTAGACTTAAAACATCGGGTGATTCTGAAAAGTTTAAATGGTATATAAGTGATTCTGATCAGCTACTGTATAACTTGAATTTAACCTTTTGAGCCGCGTGGTTAGGCGAATGGTTAGTAGGTCAGCAGGGGAGGGTCGTTACAGTTGGTATCAAAGCACAATCCTGGTCCATATGGTGGAGGCCACCTCTAGAATCCTAATCCCACATTGGGGACATCAAGAAAAGTAAGTGGTTTATAAGTAAAGTCCCGCCAGCTACTGTATAACTTGAGGTTAACCTGTTGAGCCACATGGTTAGGCGAATAATCTTGCAAGTCAGCTGGGGCGGGTCATTACAATTAGAGTGTCATCTAAAGTACACAATGAAACCCTAAACAGGCAAGTCCCTGAAACTTGCATTAAGTGCCATCCGGAAAGGGCTGAAAACGATCCAAGCACTACGCGATCAACTTGAGGCTCAGCTCCATAATGGCTCATTCGAGCTTGGCTCGCTAGATAAATGCACAAAGTAAACCTCAAATCTTCAGTCCTACATCAAAAACTCAAGACAAATGAAGCGTCAAATTCCACTCGTAACCGAGCTATTTCGAGCTGAGCTCGAGCCCAGGTTGACATCTCCAAGCCTGATCCCAGTATTTCCAGCTCGTCGTAAGCTAAAGCTGGCCCAATTTTCACCGAGAGCTTATGCAATGCGAAACTCAACTTGCCGACTCGGCTTGTTTGCAGTTTTACATCCAGCCAACTTCTGACCTGTCAGCACTAAGGTGGTTGTTTGTTTTTCAGTTAGTTGGCTTTAAAAGGGAAAACTGGCAAAAACCTTTTACCTGACGATCAGATCCCTCTTGAAGAGTCACTTCCGTCTTGAAATTGCACTTCAAGACTATATTTGTATATGTACTCGTATATTTGGTAGACATGGAAAACTTGCTCTACTCAAACGCATCGCAAAACGCCACCAATGTCGATCATACATTTAACTAAGTTTCAGATCACTTCAGTACATGGCAAAACTGAAACAAATTCTGGAAATGCCACATGAAAAGGGCCAGAATTCAAGGAAATCAAGTCTCACAACCAATACATTCCCCATAGCATACATTGAACTCAACATACAGCCAGGTTGAGATCAAAAAAACATTCAACCAGGTTTCATAAATACAAAATTTGAAAACCAGCACAAATAAACAAGAAAAAGAATAATATGAGAACACGGCAATTTCGATATATTACAGTTTGCCATTCTACAAACCGAATTTGGAATATCTAAACATACAAAGAATTAATCGAAACATCAGGGTTAGCACACACATTACAAGCAGCCAAGAAGTTCCGAAGAGGCCCTCAGAATCACCATACTTTGATTTAACATCCGGAGTTCACCTCTGATAGTTGACTTCGATTCCATTGCAATCTTTGGCAAGTGATTTTGCTAGACCATGTTTAGAAGGTTCTGGACAATTTCGGAAATAGGTGGCCTAAACTCTGGTTCAGGCTGCAGAAGAAGATAGAAGAAGATAGGATATTAGGAGAGATGGCTCCCTTAAAGATTATAAGCGAAGCGCAACAAGATTAAATCAAATTAATGAAACACCATGCACCACCATGTAGAATCTTTTTGTTTCCCAAAGTCATAATCATCATCTGTGTTACATGACTCCTCGAAAAGTCTTCATTTTGAAGAATCAAAATGAGATTGTTTTGCTCAAAATACTATTCATGCACACTCTAACCAAAATTCTTCATTTTCATAGCTACCCTTCTCAAAATTCCATTCCTTTCTCGTCAAAATTGAACTTTTCCTCCAAAACTTAAGTTTTTACCTTTTTAAATACTATCTACATACACTCAATATTAATATCATTTTGCAGATATTGTTAATACATTTACAAAGGTACTAATTTTATTAAAAAATATTACAAAATAACAAACTATGTCTACCTTAAAGTACAAATTGGATTTGAAGAATATTCTTCATTTGAGAGATGGTTCTCCATCTGTGAAGAATAATCGAGGTAACGCTCCAAACAGACTACTGGCTGAGTACCTTGATTATAACTTCACAAGTCACGCCACCTGGCCCAAAATGCTTAAGCCCAAGGTATTAGTAATAGCGCACATGGTTTGTTATATATCCAACATCATCCATGTAGACTTCCAATGTTCCAATGTAGGACGGGGTGTTATAAAAGTTGATTCTTCATTTTGAATGGAAATGAAGTATGGTTGGAGAGCACAAAATCTTCATTTTCAAGAGTTGAAGAATGGTTTTGGCAAAATGAAGGGTTGGTTGGAGATGCTCTGAAGTACACTAGGACTGTCATTTTTAGTTGGATATTCACCTAGGAAACATATTTACAACTCGATGAATCAGACAGATATTTGGCTCAGTATATAAATTAGATTAGCAGTATACACAAAACATATTTGTATAATAAGTTTGAGTACATCTCCCTATCCTTGACGACAAAATTAGATGAATTTGATCCTTATAAACACACCCTTATGTGACACTCATGCCTGAGTCCATAGAACATAGATCTAGATTCTAGAGAGAGAATAACCAGTTAGTACATATAGTTCGTGTGTAACATTAGACTTCCTCTCATACGTTTATTTATCTGAACCTGTTCCCCTAAGTCCATATAAATCATCATTTTCTGTGTTAAGCAACAAATACTATTTTAAGAAAGAGGGTATAAATACTCAATTTCGAGGGACCGCAACCCCATGAATGTCTGCCTCTGTGCTTTGGTGCCTTATCTAGAGACCAGAGTCATGCAACTTCTTTTTCCTTTATATTGCAAACGCCATGCACGTACTGAAAATGATTTAAATTTTCTGCATAACATTATTTCAGAAATCTTTAAAAATCTAACGTGCCCGGCTGATTGTCATTTTTATCCCTTATATTTGGGGAAGAAAGCTTCAAGGGTAGGATACTGTCTTAAGATTATGGTACACCAACTCAGTGCAGAACAAATTTTATTCTCATGGTAGAAACAAAATTCATCCCTTGAATAACGATCCAAGGCATATGCCTCTTCCAAGAACAGCACTTTCTAAAAACTTGAAGTTGAAGAACAGAAGATTAAAGATGTAAATTGGGGGTGGGAGAGAGGAGAAGAAATATTTACCTGAAGACATAGGGAAATTATATCAGCGAAGCGTGATAAAGACTTTGAAGGATATGCTCCATTTAAAGAAGGATCAACCATCCTTGATAGTGCATCTATATCATGAAGTTGAGGAATTGCCCATCTAACTAGATGTTGCTCCCCGTGAGGCCGCGACCTAATCATAAAGTTTTTCAAAATGAACAACACTTTTAGCTAAATGCAGTTTAAAAACAGTTCAACTATCTGTTACTCAACTTTAGCAGAGTTGACGGAACATATAAGTTAACAAGATCATACTAACAACCAAAGGAGAATTATGACAAATTAAAGGGATCACAGACCTGTCATAAGATTTTCGCCCTGTCAAGATCTCCAACATAACCACTCCAAAGCTGTAGACATCACTCATGCTAGTATAACTTCCCAACTCAACCTCTGGGGCACCATAACCATAACCTGACATCTGATACATGTACTATGTCAGCACTAGTGGTTTTCTTTTCTTTTCTTTTTTTCTATCTTCCAGCTCAATTGTTTTTAATCCAACATAGCTCTTTCTAATGGAACTTGCTTCCGTTTGCTTTTAATCCAACACTTTCCTAGCTTAGTAAAACTGGACTATCCAATAACATTGGAAACAACTCACTGAGATTACTGAGAATCAAACCGAAGAGTAAGTAACTATATAAAAATCTCTCCAATAAGTTTTTATACTAGTTCACAAATGGTACATCAGTTTGTGTTAGCAAACAGAGATCCCTTAAATGGGAACATACCACCTAAATAAGACATCAGAGAAGACGCAGCCTGAATGGTGGAAGTGACCCAAAAGAAGGTACACAACCACTTGATAGCTATGGCATAAAAAAACAAAGTTCTAGTACACAAAGATCACTGCCCCAAAGAAGAAACAATCAGAACACAATATCCCAAAACTGAAACCTTGGATAAATTAGGACTGTCAGAACAAACACTCGAATACAGAGTTTTTCTGGCCCTCAACATGTAAGCCCAAGAACACGGCTATATCAACAACCAAATAATAGTAGAAAAATTCAATGCAAATATTAAATTCTAAAACAAATCACCACCCCTTTAATTAGATCTAATGACATCAAATTACCTGACTTATGTGGACAGATGATATTAAAGGAGCCAAACCACAATCTGAGATGTGTACTACAAGCTTATCATCAAGGAGGATATTGGCAGACTTGAAATTTTTATGCACAATGGCGGGTTGACAAACTTCATGAAGATACCTTCACCAAGAAACCAAAAGAAACCTATTCAGAAACAATACCCAACTGAAACTTTAATGGTTTTTAAGTTGGAGCAAAAGGACTTATTTTTACCTTTTATGCACTTTTCAGTTTATAATTTTGTAAATTGTCTCGATGAGAGGAATCCAAAATGCAAAAGAAGATATGGACTAAAAACAAGTTCACTAAAGAAAAAATAGACAATTACAAAAAAGAGAAGCTAAAATAGTTGGCATCGATATTTTGTGAAATGAATGATAATCCCTCTACTTACTCCAGGGCTGTTGCAGCTCCAAGAGCCAAGCGGATGCGAGTGTTCCATGATAGCTTCTTATGGATTTCGTCATCCAAATGCAAAGCTTCATGAAGCGTTCCATTTTCACAATACTCATACACAAGTAACTGTTGACCATGTTCAGCACAATAACCCACAAGCTCAACTACATTAGGGTGTTGAAGCTTGGAGACAGCAGACACCAGCTCAAGAAAATCTTCATTGCTCTGCTTCCTGCAAACTGCAGCATCGAGTTTCTTGACCGCTAGTAGCTAAAGAATCACGGGAAGACAAAAAAACAGCATGGTCAAGATACTCTCTGCATAGAAATTCAATCGTATTTGTGTTGATGGGTTATTATTAAGATTCTCATCAAAAGAATCTTTCAACTTTTTCTCATGTTTCGCTACATTTAGTGACCTATTTTGCCCAAAGATACACAAGCTTGAGTAACTAAAACCAACTTAACTTGTGAGGTAACATAAGTAACGGTTAGGCTCATGACCACCCAATGAGCGTGGTTAAGGTGCAAATAATGGCCGTAAGATTTAAAACTTCAACACATGTATTATAAATCCTACACTTCAACAAATTCTATACTTTTACACCGTTTTCACATAAGAAGGGGATGATACTATTGACACTACATGTATTAAGCACGACAGTATTCCATTGACATCAAAACAGTCGAAATTCAAGTCAGAAGAATGTTACCTTTCCAATAGGAAGTTCAGCTCTGTATACGGTCCCAAGCATGCCGCCTCCAATAAGATTTGCTTGAGAAAAGCTATTGGTAAATTGTTGAAGAGATGCTATGGTGAAGGACCTTACAGAGTTTGGAGTCCTGTTAGAGTGCCCTGTCATGGTTACAGGGGCAAAAATTGGGTTTACAGTAACCTTGTCAACCGAAAGAAACGGGGGAGGAGGTGGGGGTGGCGGCAGGGCAAGAATATCTACATCCAACAGTGTCATATCTATCTCATGATCTTCCTTGTGCTTTGAAATTGAAGTCATTGTCTTTATATTCTTCTTTTCAGCCTCCGGTTTTATCCGCAAATCTTTTCCATGTCCAATGGGTGGCCTCAAACCTGCATCACTATGACCTGCTCACAAACCTCCAAGGATCAATTGCCAAGAAAAAAGAGAAACATTGAACAAGAAAACCAATAGCAAGGAAAAGATGTCCCTCTGTTCCACAATGTCGGTCCTATTTGTTAAGTCTGGAAAATTTACCAACTTTTTCTTCAATTTGCCAGGATGACTTACATTTTGGGACATCCCAAAATGGAAAGGGCTAACAATGAGGGACCGAGGGTGTACATACCAAAACCAACTAAGGACAATAAGTGAACAAGATGAAAAAGGTTTGAAAATGAAGATACCTTTCTCCATAGGGCTATATAACTTTGAGAATGATTCGTCAATCTTAGGTTGCGCTTTGGTGTAATTATATGCATCCATTTCACGACTCTTGGCAATTTCACTGGCTGGTTGACTTCTTTTGCAGCATTTAGGCACACAAAAGCAGAGTGTTAAGCCAAGCACTGCACAAATTATAAGGCCTGCAATAGCAATCCAAGTGACCCTATTAGTTGTCAAAGACTTCAATCCCGTTGAAGAGTTTGGTGTTCTGGGTGCTGACGGTCCAAGAGCTTGTATTCCTGGAGTCAATTGAGATGTAGCACCAGTTGGAGATGGAGCACCCGAAGGAGATGAAGCACCGGATGCACCAGATGGAGATGGAGGACTGGATGGTGGTGGCAAAGGAGGCAAGGCAGGGGGTGATGGGATAACAGAAGTGTTGAAGGGGTTTCCAGTTCTCCTGAAAGGTATATTTAATGCTTACTAAAAGGACAAAGAAACTTTAAAATAATTACCTTGAAATCTAAATGCATGACGAAAATTCCAGGTCATTCAAAAGGAACAAGAAATCTGAAAATAACACCATGTAATCCAAATGCATAACGAAAATAACAAGTAATCAAAATGCATGACGAAAATAATACTGCATAATCTAAATACATGAAGATAATAAAACGAACAGTAAAGTTAAAAATAATAACGCATAATCGAAAAGGAACAAGAAAGTTAAAAATAATGCCGCATAATCCAAATACATGAAGAAAAGAACCACTTTGAGTGGTCGTTTTAATTGTGGTAGGAATATGGAACCAAAAATGAAGATATGAATGCTTGATAGTGCAACTCAGGCAAGGTCAGAACATACCCTGATGAGATTAATTTATTGAGCTCTATGTTACACATACTTGGGTATGGTGTCAAATGTCAATACTGGGTACGTGTCTAAGCATCAGATTCTTCCAACTCTAATGCCCAAGTACATCAGGGAAGATCAGATACCGTACTTGTATCATTCTTTATTCATTAATTCTTAGAAGATAAAATTTTCTTTCTGAATTTTACGATAATATGCGGAACTCTAACTTGTTCAGAGTAATCTTAACTAGTATTCATCCTTACCGGAAACACAACAGACCAGACACATTCCACACCCTTACCAAAGTATTCCTATTTGGCCCGAATGCTTCAGACATTCAGGCTGTATAAGGACTCCAGGGAAGCATTACCATAGCAAATTTATTGTGTAAGAGAACACTAAATAAAACTTACATGCTAATTGACTTGTTATAGCACATAAAACGAAAATCTACTCAGTATATGAAACATAGTAAGGTATACTAAGTCCTCACCTGAAATTTGGAATGTTAAGCAACTTATCCGGTATTGGGCCCCAGAACTGGTTGTTTTCAATGTCCCTAGTTAAGAACAAAAAACAGTTTATGGGCAGCTGAAGGAAAATCATAGTCCTATCAAACTTTGGATTCAAATTATAAGTATGAAGTCACAATGTAAGGAAGAAAAGTACAGATCTGTTAGGGGAAGATCTTGTAACACATTAAGTCTCCCAATGAGTTGATTGTTTTGCAAGTGCCTGCATCCAAACATGTCTATGTAATTGATAAAGACAAATTCAACATTAACAAACTTTATGTAAATAAAATTACTGACAGTGTAGTGAGAGACGACAAGCTCCCCATAGAAGGCGGTAGTTGGCTGCTCAAGTTGTTACCGGACAGATCCCTGCAGAGCAATAAATGATCAGAACCAAAACCGAACCAGGTAACAGTAAGTGATACTTAGAAAATGAAAGGGATACCCTACAAATTTATCAAACCCGTAAGCGTCTGAAAGGCATCTGGGATTCCCCCGGTAAGATGATTATCATTAAATGACCTGAGGCAAAGACAAAAACCATCAAAATTAAGAAATGGATTTGTAGTGTTGAAGTGATATGATTGAGAATTACTGATTCTCTGGTTTCTTATTGAAGGTAATGAGCACATAAATATAATCGAGTCTCCAAGCCTGCCCTCTGATGCCTTCCGGCTTTGATTTGGGGACTGGTTCTATAGCATAACACCCCTTAAGTTTCCCATTCTTTAGAGGTATAGTGTGACACCCATCATTCAGTCCGTCACATATAGCAGGCCCACTATCACAATGGTAAAATTTTCTATCTGTCTCCAATCCTCCCCTACCATACCCCCAGCAATGGATTGCATGGGTATTGTTATTGCTGCTGTTGTTGAATATGAAGGGATATGAATTTCTAGACATATTGGAATCGAATGTACACAAAGTGCCTAAAACTTACAAGTCTGTCAATTGACCTAATGTCGACAAAGTGGCTGGGATGCTTCCGGTGAATTGGTTACCTGAAAGAAAACTAATCGCCAAAGGAACAAAAGCAAACCAAGACAATGTGAAAAATTAGATTATCAGAATAGAGATGAAAGGACCATAAAGATGGAAACGTACAAGCTTCTGATGGTAATGGGCAAGCTGGATGGAATACTACCGCCAATACGATTGTTGCTCAGATCTCTGCCTCATTAAGCAGCATACAACTAAATTAGATATCGATTGAACCATTACATCCACACTAACCAGTTTCAAAAACTACGAGAAACTCATTACACATGGTACATGAATTACTGCTTCTACCTCTACACAAGGGTCAATCTTACAACAAGTAAACTAACTCTTGAGGAAGCTATGCCTTTCAAAAAAACTCGAGGAAGCTATGCTCTAAAACAACAGAATGCTTGACACACACTAATTACATTTGAAATAGATTTTGTACTAACAGCAATTGCTACCAAAACCGGATACCCATGAATGCTTGACTATGAACCTCATCTCATAGCCCACATCCATGATCACAAAGTTAAATGCAAATACAATGATATGTTGATTAGATAGTACTTACATTTGTATGATAGCAGAAAAATCTCCCAAGTCATTGCTCAGTGCACCGCCCAAATTCGCGCCATTGAGAACTCTGTCAATCAAAATAGCTTAGGTGTCTCGCTATAATAGGCAACAATGGATATAAGATATGGAAATAGGTACTGTACATTCCGGTTATGTTGGCATTGACACACTGTACACCTTGCCAACCATCTCCACATGGGTCTCCTCCCAACAAACTCCACCCAGGAAGAAGTGGGAAGTCAAGAGCAGAATATAAACTATTTATTGCGTTAACTGAAAAAACAAAATACAAAACTGATTAAGTAGATGACAGGAAACTTCACATATATCCCATTGAGTCCATAATTGGAACTAAAAGAAAAGTAAGCTGGAAAAGAAAATGCCAAGTTAACTACGATATCAGACTAATCAGTATATTTTTCATGCACTTGCAGATCAAAATAGAGTGGAAGGAAATACTAATTTCAGAGAATTAAGATGTCATAATATATATTCTCTGCTGTCCCATCCTTGGTATTGGACCACCCAATTGGCAGCTGCAGGCACACCCCGGTCCCACGTGTGCGATCGCAGCAGTTCGCATCAGTCATTGCAGAGAAAAAGACGTAAAAAGCATGCGCCTCCAACGGATGGTCGAAGGTCTGTGGCTCTGCACTAAAAAATCAACGCCGAGGAGCATTTTTGTTGCGCCTTGCCTCAAGACGAGCCCCATAATCACTTTTGAAAGCATTGCCAACATCCAATCAAAATCTAATTTTTTGCATGGATTTTTTTCGACGAATCGGTGGGTCCTACAAACTACAAGATCAATACTTTGGACTGCCTAGGTAAACCCGAAAGGGCCAGCAACAGGCCAGATAGTTACACACAAACATAAACCGGAATAAAAGCAAAAGAAGATAATGGGAGTGCTTTTGGTTTACATAAAGTCTACACACAACTCCGGACACAACTGTTTCCGGACCCATGTGCATCAAACGTCCCGGAGCGGACACAGTTCTGTGTCCGGAGTTTGTGTTCTGTAGTTGTGTGGGCATTGCTCTTTGATTTACCGTCGCTAGGGTTCGTCGTCCCACGGCACACTGGCATTGAGAAAACTGTCATCAGCCCAAACAAAATCCAGACAAGTCTCTCCCGATCTGTACGGCCCATTTTGAACGGCGGCCACCTCATAACCAAACTCTCTTTTCTTTGCCTTTTTTTCTTTCTTTAAATTTCTTTTGTAGATTTGTTTCTCACAAGACCTGGAAAAACACCCCACATGATCAAAATCTAGAAGCAAATGCAGGAAAATAATTGAAACAGAACAAACCCACATCTTCAACGCCACAAACAAGTCAAATGAATCCAGAACAAGTTTACCTCTTTCTTCCGTTTGTAGTTTTTTTACTCAGAAAAACAAATTCCTCAGGAGAATGGGAGAAAATAATTACAAGAAAACAAGACCCACTTGCCAGATTTGGAGAGAGTAAAGTTACTAGACAGAAAGAGACCTCTCGAGAGTTCAAAGCAAATTCAAAACAGAGAGTGAAAGGGAAGTACGATTTGAACGGAAGCACACCCAAACAAAAAAAAACCAAGAAAAAAAAAATCACTACCATGATAAACCCAGATGAGATATAAAACAGAGCCAATTATCAGCAACAGATTCAGGAAATCAGAACCAAAGTAAACCCACATGCGAAAAACACAAAACGGAGTTATGAATTCACCAAAAGATGAGAACCCAAACCTTTCCACTGGATTTCACTGAGTGTTGCCCGGAATAGAATGCGGGGAGGCGGAAAGTATGAGAGAGAGAGAGAGAGAGCGAACTCAAAAGTGGGGACTTTGGGAAAGAAGCCAACTGTATGTTACGTTGTGCACTACTCATACAACTCATATCTTTACTTAGGATGGAGATTATTGAATTAAATAGGATTTTCTGCAATTAGGAAAGAAATTAAAATACTTTGAATTCGAATCTTAATTTTGAAGGAATTGTGGAAATACTCATTATATTACCGTTGAGTGGATGTAGAGGCTGGGTGTTCGTTTTGGGCTTTTTTCGCTTTTGGATAATACGAGGCCCAAAACGTTGCACTAGGAAATCCTAGATTGATGAACAAAATAGGAGAAAGCTATCAGCTATGGTACACCTAGATATTGTACCATAGAAATCCTATTCATTTTTGTAATGTATGGCTCTATTTGTTTGTTTCGATGTAAAATATTTATTTTAAAAATAAATTTCAAAATTTTATTTTCAGGTGTTTTGTTAGTATTTGAAAAATATTTTTAGAAATTGACAAAATAGTGTAGAAAGAGAGAGGGGCTTAAACAGTGGAGAAATCAGAGAATATTGAAACTGAACGTGGGTCGGGACTGATAATCGAGAAAATTGAGAAGTGAGAATTGCAATAGAAGATAGCTGGTTCATTTCAGAAAATAACTTGTAGAAGATTTAAGGATAAGTCATTTTTATCCAATTAATTTCTCATTTTTTGCACAACCAAATACAGAAAAAATAGATAAAACATTTTACGTCCAAACAAACGGAGCCATATATTATACATGTTTTTGGTGTATGTTACGTCTTTTTTTGCTAGTTACCCATATAGTATATTATGGTGTACTTTGGAAGTGTATTGTCTCCTAGTTTTAAAAGTATGATCGATGGTACACATAATTTTTGTTTACGGTCCACATAACTCCTTCTTCTTCTTTTTAATCCGCGGTCCACATAACTTGGAAGTGTATTGTCTCGTAGCTTTATTAGCTGCGCAATTTTTTTTTTTTTTTTGAAGTAACAAATATGAACGTATGAATTACGCATTAAACAAATAAACTTAGATACACCATGTTCCGCGAAGAAAATATATATATATAAAGGTCAGCAGTCCTTGTCTGTTTTTTTATCTTTTTCTTTTTTTCCCCACTTCACTCTCGGCTCGGGTATTTACTTGGAAGCTTTGAAGTTACCTAAAACAGCTCCTACTGGGAAAATTGTCTCCGTTTTCCAAAGGTGTGAAAGTTACGCGTACTGTGACCGGCAAACAAATGCTCTAGAAAACTATACTATAAATCAATGAATATATAGGTAGTAGGAGAGATACTTATTCGTGGCTATTTCGTGAATAAGTTGTTCACAGAGGCGGTAAATCTCATACGTCCGTTTCGACAATAAATAGTCCGGATTTTTTTTTAAAAAAAATTCAGTCTTTCCCAGAAAACTTTTTTAAAAATTCGGACCATTCAAAATACTTTTGGATGCGCGCGACCTCTGAAAGAGCTTTTCTCTATAGGTAGTGTGTATGTAGGAGTAATTCCCAAAAGTCCACTCTACTCTCACCTCTTGTATGTAGGGGTATTGTGCTCTTCTATCTTGTTTTAGCTCGCCGAGTATGTTGTCTACATTACGAAAGATGTGTTCTGTCCATGAGGGTGTTGATACTCAGATCGATCAGTCTCATTTTTAGCATAGACGAGAAGACGAATTCGACAAGCCAAACAGAATTCGTTCTGAGTCCAAAATTTTGATCCAAACAGTTTATATTGTAGTGCTTGACGAGTACGTACAAGATCCTTGCAAAAAACAAGTTGATGATATATCAGCAACTCAATGACCTAAGTACATTTTTTTCAGAAAGTAAACGGAATATACAATTTTGGCATTGCAAATCAATTCTTTCGATAATATATTTGTCGGTATCAAGTCGGCTTCATTTGTAGAAGAATATTTTCCTTGTCAAGCTCTCCACAATATGAACGTTTTAGATTAAAAAAAAATTAGGCTCGAAATAAACTCCATTTGGAAGGCACAACAAGGCTTGTTGTGTTTAGAAAAAACACAATATATTGTCGTGTCTTCATAGGAATGGCAATGCCTTTCTCTGCCTCTGACCTTCCTACCTCGATCTGAACGAGTATTCTCAATCTGTAAAAAAAAATGAGAGCGGGTGTCGTATTTGCTTCTCGCGCCCCGATTTAACCAAATCTAACCCTAATTATTTATAGTAATTAATGTTTTGTATTTATAAATCTACTTGGATTCCATCTATTTCAACATGCATACTCTTAAAAATAAAATACCAAACAAAGAATTAGTATTTATTTTTTTGCTTTCATTGTTTTAATATTTTTAACTCTCATTGCTCATTAATGTTTCATTTTCCTATGAAAACTCTCACAAGAATAAAAAGTTAGTAAATTACAACAGTTAATGGGAATCTAACTATTCCCCGACCTTGACATAGAACGGAACAGGGATGGTGAACTATAAATCTGATTCCAACCAATCCGTTGCCATCCCTATCCTTAGTGTTCTGAGCTCACCGCAGCGTCCCAGTTGATTTCTTGTTCCCACTTTTATCATCAACCGAAACATTTCCCAAAGCAATTAATACAACTTAATTAATTAATATGGATTCTGGTCAATCTCTGCCTCCACTACCACTTAAGCACCATGATTAACTATTAAAGTCTATTATACAAGACAGCATACCGTCAACCCACGAGATTTACGGTGTTAGGAATAGTTTCATGTGCAAAGCTCTTACACTGTTGAATTAACGGTCGCCTGCTAACAACTTGCTAGGAGTATATATATTTTTATCTCAGTGTACAACTCGATAATTTAAAATAAAATAAAATAAACTTAGGAGGGACACATTAAATACAAGTGGAGATGACTAAGCATAAACTTTCATAATGCATGTTTTTACAAAGAAGACTCAAAAGAGCATAAAAATCGAGATGTTTTACGTGCAAAAAAGGCCCCTTCTTAGATTATATCGTACGAGGAGATTTGTTGGCAATTTTTGATATTGAGCAATCTTGGCGAATTTAGGATGGATATATATTGGTGTATTTATTTAGAGAGAAAACAATTAAAAGGTAATCCCAAAGAGTGCAGCTGAGTGGAAATAAGAAAAATTATAAATGATTGTCTTTTATGAGATCTCATATTCGAATCCTGCGGAGGCCATACATTGATTCCATTGGAGGGTTTGCTCAGTCGTTAACTTCAGTGTCCTAAAATTAATTATTATGCGCGCAAACTGACCAAGACATCCGATTATTAGAAAATAGAAATAATTAGAAGGAACTACGTCGATGGGGTCTAAATGTAATTATAAAAAAATTTGGAGGCACGTGAGCCTCTGTTTGCGTATGTGTGTACACATTTATGAGACGTACATTATGCAATTATACAAACCAGAAAGTCTATACAAACAGTGGGTGAGGTGTCATGGGGCCCCAACTTTGTTTTTTACAGGAAAAAAAAGAAAGAAAGAAGTTTTACTTGATAAACTCAAAGCCTCCCTCACAAGAACTATGTGTAATGTTTACTATTCTAGATTCACAGTAGGTGGAGAAATTTTTGGGTGCAGAGTGGTTACCATGTGGTGCCCGCTTGACGCATGCAGACTGTCCATTTCGGTTTTAGACGGCTCGGATTTGAAGAGAGAGGGGAGAGATAATAGTGGGGTGAGAGAAAAGAGAAAGAGTTTCAATCTGGGCCGTTCAACACACTTTTAGACGGCTCGGAGGGGTTGCTCTACCCAAAAAGTTTCTCACGTACAGGACTTCAATTTTTTCCTCTGGCAAAAAAGTCTACTTTTTTTTTTTTTTATCCGCTCTCTCTCAAAAGGTCATTTCTCGCATTTTTAGTTGCAAAAGTAGTAACTAATTAAACTGTCATACTGATTTTTATTATGTATAAACATAACATACGGGTACAAAAAACTTGAAGTCTCAAAATAAGATGAAATTGGGAGGTTGGTGCGGTCGCATCCTTGATATATGCCAAAAAGCTAACCCTGCCTGTTGATTAGCACTAGATAGTTCTAACATTATGCCAATATTGTCAATAGAGTAAGTGTACCTACTAGTTGGTAGCTGCTTAATTAGAGTTGTAAAGCGGATAACAAAAAGCATCTCTTTCATTTGCCTTTAGGTTATAATCATGAGTTTTTATTTCAATATCTTGGAGCTAGTTTACAACCTAAGTTAGTTTTCATTTCAATATCTTGGAGCTAGTTTACAACCTAAGTTAAAATCAGAAGTCATTGACTATCACCAATCATTTTCCCAATTTCCATGCACAACTAAGGCTACAAATGAACCGAGCAGCTCGCGAGCTCGATCGGCTTATTTAGTAAATGAACCGAGCTCAAGCTCAAGCTTGAGTTTTCAACTCGTTAGGAAAAAACTCGGCTCGTTAAGGGAGGTTCGGCTCATTTAGGAAATGATCACTAAGCTCAATTCGTTAAGTACTCGGCTCATTAAGGCTCGAGCATAGCTCAAGCTCAAGTTTTGGGCTCATTTAATAAACAAGCCAAGCTTGCAGCTCGTTTAATAAATGACAAAGCTCGGCTCGTTTGCAGCCCTAAGCAGCGCAAGCTATATACAAGATTGAGCAAATGATCAAAAGGGTGGTCAAAAGAGGAGTAAATGAAAAGTTTTAATTTGTTGGAATTATGTGGTTTAATTAGGTAAAATTTGGAACAAGGAAATTATTTTCTGAAGGACTGCTGCTGGAATATTTAGCTAGGGAGGAGAATGGAGGACTAGTACTGCGGGATGGACCCAAGGCCAGAATGGCTCTATTTCTGCTGTGTTTGGTTTTTAATTTTGGGTGTCAAGGCTTGTGATCTCTTTTGGTAGCTTGTAGTTTAATTCTGTGATAGATTTTGATTTTGTTAGTGCTACTTGGTTGGTTTCTTGTCAACCCTTTAGGGTGTAGGCAAGCATTTGATTAGTTAAGATGGCATGCATACGCAAAAGGATCAGTCCTTCACTTGCTGATCGTTCGCGAGTCGAACTCGTTCTCTTGCCACGCCTTTCACTCACTCGCTTGAGTCGGACTCAATCACTCTTTTTGTTTGAAGGATCATTCGTTCTTCACTCTCTTGCTATTATCCGCAGGGAGCGCAGCAACCAAGGTGCATATTATCATATAGAAAGAAGCGAAGCGTAGCGATTCGTACTACCGGAAAAGAGAAATCGATAACCGGCAGGCAATAAATAGAATGCGCCGATAGGCGCAAGCAAGCGTAGCGAATCACATAGAGTTGCCCCTACCTGCCAGCGCGCATATATATAGGGCAAGCGAAGCGCAAAATATGCCAACTAGTACCTTTTTTGGTTTTTGTTTTTTTGGATTGTGCCAACTAGTTGGGGATATGCATTTTTCGACAACGATTCTAGTAGCCTATGTCCATATTAATCATGAGTGCCATGTTTGGCACTATGCTCTAGTCTTAACTACTAGTGAAAAGAGAAGTTAGCTAGAAAAGAAAGATCTTGATGAAGTTCTGGTTTAATGGGTCATTGCCAAGTTGGTGACTCTCTCTCTCTCTCTCTCTCTCTCTCTCTCTCTCTCTCTCTCTCTCTCTCTCTCTCTCTCTCTCTCTCTCTCTCTCGTTGGTGCCTTTGTGGCTGTAGTTTAGCTGCTGGAACAAGAATGTCTATCCAGCTTAAGGACCACACTAATGACATGATGGAACAAGTTTAATAATTTCTTGTAGGTACAATATTCCTAGAATTTTTAATCATGTCATGCACACTAGCCAGCTAATCATAGAGTGAATGCTTTATTGTAACTGAGAAGCACAATCCTTACCTTGACTAATTGACATGTATAGATTACTGCTCCAAAGGAGAAAAGAAAATAATAAGATTGATATTTTAGGTCTAAACGCAAAAATTAATGTGTGTGGCAAGTTAATGAAACATTAAGAAATTATTAATTAGTACTAGTTGTTTAGCGAAGAAATTTAAGGGTATTTGAACTTGGAAAGAGCATTTCTGGCCCAACCTTCATATGTCCAATTTGAAGAAATTCAATGATTTTGAATGGAATGAAGAGAACTTTCAATAGAAAAAGCACCCATTTTTTAGACCGAAAGTGTATCTAATATTACTATTTTTTTTAACGGCAAAAAAATTATGAATTTTTGAAATTGTTACAAAACCAAAATGAACAAGGATTTGACGACATCATGTCTCTAAAACAAAGACAATCTTGTGCCCAATAATTAAAGACCCCAATCTGAAATTGACAAGATGCCAACCAAAGAAATACGCATTGGGACAAGTCCACACTTTTTAAAGGGACAAGCCCAAAAGTTAAAAGAAAAAGCCGTAACCCTACCGACAGCAACCAAACCGCCGCCCCCCTCCAAGCCAGTGCTGAAACAGTTGATTTATGTCCCATGGACTTCAAATTCAGTCATTTCTCTCCTCCTTTATTTTTCACCTTGAAAACTAGAGTACTTCTACTTGGATGACTCACATTTCATCCACAATAGATAAGTTGGTCAATCTTATTTTCCACTTTTATGAAATGAATGTTAAATGAATTCATCTCTTTAAATAAGACTCATCCGGCCCGTTCCAAAACTCGATATAAATACTTATTTTTTAAGAACTAAAAAATAATGGGTTTATTGAAATTCAAAAACATGCAATATGTATCTTATTTGAAAAAATTTCATCGAGATCTTTTAAACAATGAAAAAAAATTGAAAAATTAACAAACGTTAACTCTAACACTTCCTCACTAACCCGCGCTAATGTATACAATGTTAAAAAAAAAAAAAAAAAAAAGAAGCCAAAATGACTGTTCAGGAAGTGTTTTGATAATTAATACCCGCCAAGGACATTTTTCAGCATTAACAAATGTTTTCAGTATGTCATTGGTGGGTATTAATTATCAAAACACATCCTGAGCCATTATTTTCCCCAAAAAAAACCAATGATTTTGGGTGAATCGATAATTATGGGCTAGACTGGATTGAATGGATCCTAAATAATTGGACCCAAAAAGAGCTTTCACCATCCACAATTCTGAAGCCCAGCGTTTCCAAAACTATGATCTACATATTGGGCCTTTATATAGAAGGGGGAAAAACTGCAGAAAGAAATAGATGACGCTAATGGGATAAACATTGACATTGTTTAATCTTTGACTGGATTAGTAAACGAGAAGAAATATTTGGCATCTACAATCAAAAAAACAAAAAACAAATTGTGTTTGTTTAGTTGCATATACACCTGTTTCCGCAGGGATTAAGATTTTGATATTAGATATTCATGGTAATAATTCAAGTGAGAGAACGAGACCTTGGGATTTGGTCCAATGATTGTATATAAAGCGCTCATTTCATTTGGAGTGTGAGATCTATAAATGGTTGAGTGATGGTTCGACTCTTATGGATTGGCATCCTATCGTCTGGCTAACAAACAAAAAATTTAAGTGAAAGAACACAACTACCATGGCCGAATAAATTGTATGATGAGAACTTTCAATAGAAAAAGCACCCATTTTTTAGACCGAAAGTGTATCTAATATTACTATTTTTTTTTAATGGCAAAAAAATTATTGATTTTTGAAATTGTTACAAAACCAAAATGAACAAGGATTTGACGGTATCATGTCTCTAAAACAAGGACAATCTTGTGCCCAAGAATCAGATACCCAAATCTGAGATTGACAAGATGCCAACCAAAGAAACACCCATCGGGATAAGTCCACACTTTATAAAGGGACAAGCCCATAACTTAAAAGAACAAGCCCTAACCCTACCGATAGCAACCGAACCACCGTCCCCCTCCAAGCCAGTGCTGATCAGTTGATTTATGCCCCATGAACTTCAAATTCAGTCATTTCTCTCCCCCTTTATTTTTCACCTTGAAAACTAGAGTACTTCTACTTGGATGACTCACATTTCATCCACAATTGATAAGTTGGTCAATCTTATTTTCCACTTTTATGAAATGAATGTTAAATAAAATTCATTTCTTTAAATAAGACTCATTAGCTGTTGCATAAAAAAAGAAAAAGAAAAATCATATCTTCAATTTCAATCAGTTTGGTGAAATGGTTATGTCATCGGACGAGGGATTTTACTCGGAAATCCATCGGAGCATGTGTTTTAAAGTACGTAAATCGTCCTTTGAGGATGCCGATTTGTCCGAGGGTAAACATGCACCACTCAGGCTTACTTCAATTCCACGGCAGTTTGCCAAGCTCTACCATAATGGCGATGTCAAACGAGGGTCGTGATCTCAAATTCTGGTAATCGACCCTCCGTGGAGCTGAATGATTTCTCTCGCTACGCTGCACTCGGGCTCTCTATTGAGTCCGAAACTCCGTTGAAAGAAAGCGAGCCGTCTTTGTAAGTCGATCCACCACGACCCGAACCGCATCACACGTAGTGGCCCTTTTCTGTGGAGCAAAGAAAAACACATGGTAATAAAACAACAGGAGCTGAGACCACTGATTGATGGATTTATGGGATCCTCAAGCACACAGGCTTTGTTGTAATTTTCATATGTTTCCAGTTGTCGATCCAAGAAAATAATCTAAGTCGTTCATTTTATTCGACTTGTCGACTTTGGTTGGGTAGGCGAAAAATTATACTATCGTAGATTGATAATATACTAACGAAACACGTTAATCTTAAAAATATTTAACGACCTACTATGGTTTTGAGGAAAAGTCTTCAATACGTACCCCTTTAAGGTGTGTACCATATACACCTATTGTGTGATTCATATTGTGCCACCTCATAAAAATTTACTTGTAGGACCGGTCATTCATAACATTTTATTTCGTATCGTAACTTTTTTAGTAAAAATTCGTAATTTTTCATCAATATGATTCGTAACTTTTTAGCAATAGATTCATAACATTTTGGGAATCATAACATTTTAGTGTATTTCAATGAGGGTTCATATGATACACACCCAAATGAGGGGTGTGTATTGTAGCACTTCCCTGGTTTTCATACTCAAACTTCAAAAAAGAAATGTATCTCAATCATATAGACATTGTTATGTGTTATGCGATCGTGTGAAA
This sequence comes from Rhododendron ovatum, assembly GCA_019656835.1. Taxonomy (NCBI): domain Eukaryota; kingdom Viridiplantae; phylum Streptophyta; class Magnoliopsida; order Ericales; family Ericaceae; genus Rhododendron; species Rhododendron ovatum. The sequence continues at coordinate 9,694,606 of CM033793.1, read as the reverse complement.
TTTCACTCTCAAAAACCAACTCAACATATCGAGAGAAAAAAAAAAAACAAACGATTCAGATCACTCTTTTTGGTTTGTAGTCAAAATGAAAGCGACATAAAAAGTGTAGCAGGACCCAATCCCTTAATTGACGTATCTACAAAAATGAATGATTCATATCACTCTTTTCGAACGGAAAATGAGAACCATTTGAATTGCATGGCAGGACCCAGTCCCCAATTGAGCCATCTAATCTAGTTCTACGAAACAACCCATCATTCATGCATGTTCTGATGTTCCCTGATTTTGATGTACTAGTTCTACTAGATTAATTCTTTCTGTTATTTTTTCTTGTTACTCCTACAAAATAAGAGTAATACAGTACTAGTGTACTATTTTAGTTCACTCTCTCTCACTCATTGGAGTGAAAGTCAATTGTTGTAACGTGCTTTTAGATCTTATTGACCTGTAAGAATGTTAAAAAAACAGAAGGTCTGTCATTTCTGGTTTTCATGAAATTAATCGGGCTGCACAGGTTAGTGCGAAGAAAGCCCTTTTTTAATAGTTCGTACGAATTATGGACAACCATTCTATCTCCATGGGATTATGTCCTCTCTGAAGTTTAGGCGTTGTTCCACCCTTCACATAAACATAATCTTCTTCTTACCTAATACTAAAAAGTTTGACCTATTTCATAACCATAAACAACAATATGCAAAATTGCCTAGGTGAGTTGATAAGTGAAATTGCTCTCTTAACCTTCATAAAAAAAAATAACAATGTGCAAAGGATATGATTGATCTTGTGTTAAAAGACAAAAGGAGTAAAGTAAAAATTTTAAGATCTCTGTTTTAGACAACACTAATGCTAAGGATATGATTGATCCGGGTTCAGCATGGATGATCTGAGCCATTTTATTTTATTTTTTTTTTAAATTGAGTGGGTCCATGAAAAATCAGCTCAATCAACTAGATCAAATTTTCCAATTTTTTCATTTAGATTTCAGATCCATGAAGAAAATAAAAGATTGGATCGAACACCTACGCTATTTTAGACAACACTAATGCTAAAGGGACTGACGGATTCCATACCGACCACGAACCGACAGGCACGCAGGGCCCATTTCAGGTCTCGCACAAATTATCCGAGCCATTCAATAATTTTTAAGAAAAGACCCTAAATTTTGGATGAAAAATAAAAGATTAGGTTGAACACCAACACCTATTAGATTAAATTGATTTTTCACTAGCCCATTCCTTTTTTTTAAAATACGACTTGAATCATCCGTGCGGGACTTGGAGTAGGTGCTAGTCGGTTCATGGTCGGTATTAAAACCCGTTGGTTCCAACAGAAGGGTTCTTTTGACAATTGAGACTCCAAAACTCTCATGATTAACAAATGTTCATACTCATGTCCAATAAATAATCGAAGTAGGACATAATCAGAGATATGGAAAATACTACTGTACTAATTAAAGATGCCCTAAAATTAACGGCATTCCAGATTATTAGACACATAAAAATGTCACACTAATAAAGCAAAAAATACTCTCTCTCTCTCTCTCTCTCTCTCTCTCTCTCTCTCTCTCTCTCTCTCTCTCTCTCTCTTACATGTTCAACTCCGTCACTCTAGTCCTCAACAATAATTGGCCTGAGAATTGTATAATTAAAAGTTGTACTAGATCTGGAGGAGGACAATTCAATAATTCAATCAATATTTGCAGATGTCACCCCAATAAATACCCTCTCTCTCCAGTCTCTCTCCAGTCTCCATTGGTGGACCCACATCATCCCCAATTTCGATCTCTTACCCAAGACACATGCAAGTTATTATTGGTCACCTATATACAACTAAATTGATTTTTTTTAAATATAAAATACTCAACAGAATTTTGTAAAATGAGCATATCAAAATGTGACGATGATATCTCATATATATGATCTCACCGTTATGTGGCTACAAAACCTCGCAAGGTGTTGGAGCATCTCTAACGAAGATAGCAAATTGTTAGTACTTTATTTAGCTTAGGTGACGCATGTAACAATTTGAAGAATTATTTGAAATGAATGCAGGCCAATTTCTAATTTAAATTTTTTTTTGACACTTTCGACTATGAGGGACCCATTTTCTCAAATAATTTACTATCTCCGTTCCAAAAAACAAATTGTCTGGTTCACAATACGAAAACTTAAAAATAATATATGTTTGTTGAAAAAAATTCAAGCTTTTTGTTGCTTGTTACTAGATATCAATGTGTTCCCATAAATAATTTATCAAAAATAAGTTTGAATTTTTCTCGACAAAATGAATTTATTTTAAGTTTTCATTTTGAGGACCGAGAGAGTAACTCTGTTTGGTTTGGATTTTGAGGAGATTTGAAAGTTTAATGAGGGGAGGTAGATAGAGAAAATTTACTCTATTAGGAATCGCGTGCACAGAGGTTTTGAGTACCTCAAATGAATAAGCCATCGTTTTGGATTTTCAAAGAGGTTTGAGTGGAGAGATAAATAGAAAGAATGTATTGGGGACCGTGCACAGAGATTTTAAAGCCCCCAAACGAACAAGTCCTAAAGTAATTCACCAATGAATAGTAGACATTGAGTGAGCAATTTGAAGAATCATTTTTCACATTTAAAGTTTGATAACTAAACCGAAATAGTGTAACAAGCTAGAGGTTGCTATAAAGCATTTTGCGTAGTCGGGTCCAATTGTGGCTCGACTGTAGGGCTATTCCTTGGCTATAAATAAAAAAAAAAGCATTTTCCATACGCAACTTGTGGAATATAAATTGGTTCATTTTGATGCAACCCCAAGAGATGGTCTTTTCTCAATGATCAGGAGTGTGCGAGCCAACTTATACACAACTTGCATTCTGGCAAAGACAAACTATTCACGTCAGGATTAGGCGATTCACAAGATATTTCTATTTTACAGTCTGGCCCCAAGAGATTACCAACCAAGTTTCAAATTCAATATGCCTGGAATTACAGCTCATCCATGTTGTCACTCAAGGTTTCATGTTAATTGTATGTCCACAAACAATTACATCAACACTTGCACAAACAAACTCACATTTTGTGTGGATCAAACACACATGGATATAAGGGTCTACCCAAAATGTGAGTGTGTTCGTGCAAGTCTCTTTCCTCACAGATGGTCTAAGGCCCCGTTTTGCTAATATTTTGATTTTTTAAGTACTTATTTTTCGTTTTGTGAGACAGGTAATCTATATAATAAGGGAGCTCATTATTTGAACTTATATACCCAAATTTATCCCCATATATATCTAAAGGCTAAGAACAAAGATGGCAATTCACGAAATCTCAAACTGATTTAGGACAATTCTGTAGAGTTTGGACAAATGGCATTTTGGTAAAATTAAGATTTGGTTATCAAAATTTGAAACCCAGTACGTTTGTTCTTCTCTCTTTACTGTCTCCCCCAAATCTGAAGCAGTCCCCCCCTCCCCCCCTCTCTCTCTCTCTCTCAAACACATGTCTACCTCACCCAAAATCCAAAGGACGGCCTCTCTCCTTCCCACCCACACCTTTTAGTTTCCACCTCTCTTTCCTCTTCTCTGTCTCCCCCTCGCCTACAGCAGATAACTGCTACCCTAATCGGTAGTCCAAAAGTGGAAGAAAAGCCTTTTATCGAAATTTTTTCATTCCTTTTTTTAATTCTAGGTATTCTCCCTCTGTCAAGTTCTTTTTCTTTCCTTTAGTTATTTTTTATTCCAGGAATTATATCTTAGTAATTTTTTTAGGCCTTCGGGAATAGGGAATGTGAGAATTGTACTCTGTATATTGCACTCAAGGTGTTTGTAAGAATGCTTAATCCAAGTTGCTCTCCTTTCTTTGCATTGCATTTAAATTATTCTGTATTCGACATAATCTATATGGTTTGATAAATTGAGAGGCATTGTAACATGGGTTGGTCTTGTTGGAAATTGAGAGGCTTCATATGGTGGGTTGGTTTTGTTGGGTTAATAAACTTTACGATGGTTTTATGTATTGTCTCTCCCTTTAGCACCCAACAAGCACTCTAATCTGAGATTTGGACACTCGTTATTTGTTGACAGGCTAGCTCAAAGGGAAAGAAAAGGCAACCTATCCTATGAGAAACAAGAATGCACAGGTATAACCCTTACATTTTTGAAAAAGCAATGTTTTTAGTCTTTGAACCTTTTTTTTTTTTTTTTGACATTTCTCAACTGACTTTGTACGTGCAGATTCAACCACTCAAAGACAGAAATATCGAAATTGTAATCCGTGATGAGCGGGACCACAATGTCATCCATATGCATTTAGTACCCTTCATATATTTTACGTATTTCCTAACCAAAAATACCAAGAAAAAAAACAATGGCTAGAAAAGGGAAAATAACACATGTAGGCAATGGAAAGGAAAATTCATAGGTATCTTCTAGCTTTCTTTTGGTAGCTTTGTACAATTGAGATTTGAATACCAAAATGTGGAGCATCTTTAAAATACACTTTCACCTTCTTTGTGTTTGTAATTTTCATACAAAGCGGTGCTTTTAAATTCACGGCCCTAGAAGAAACTCTGTTTGAACCTAATTTAAGAAAAAAATCTTTGCGTATAAATCAATTTCATTAGCGGGGGTGGTCAATAGTTTCGTAATTCATTTTAGTTGCGTTCAAAACACATTGCGCCATGCCTTCAAATATGGGCAAACCCTACTTCTCTCACAATACATCACATTTAACTCAACCCCCAAATGTCTTATAGGACCCCAAGCTAATCCTGTCTCAATACCAATGAGCTATTAGGTCCTGTTCCAGAAACCTTCTTAAAAAATAAACAGTTTATTTCACATTTTCAAACTAAAAAATAATATAAATGAAAAATAAATTTTCAATTTTTTTTCATTGTTCAAAAGATCTTAATGAAATGTATTAAATGAGATCCATATTGCTAGAAAAATTATTTACGTAAACATATTATTTTTTAGCTTAAAATTGTCTTATTAAAAAATAAGTACTTATTTAAGGTTTTGGAAAGGAGCCTTAGCTCAGTTGGTATGCCTCCCTCAGTGGAGGTATGGTTCAAATCCCGCGAGGAACGATTTAGAGTTCAGGATTATAGACAACTTCTGAATCTCATGTGAACTAACATAGAAGCACCTCACTATTTACTACTGATGTACCATGCAATATCGCTAGGGAAAAAAAAAATTCATTGTTCAATCACTATTTGGACAGTTCGCCACAATAAATACTCTCTCTCCGTTAATTGACCTCTCATTCGCACCCATTTCCGCCATTCGCAACTCCCCTCTCAAAGTCTGAACTACCCTTTACCCCTCTCAACCTCGCCGGAAAACACCAAATTCAAACAAAATCCAATCCCCAATTCACTAACCACAAAATTGGATCTACATTAGTCGCATTACACACCCAAATGGGTTGCTCTCCGAGTTCTTCTACGGTCGCAAACAAATTTTCTCATTAATTATTATTCTTATTTCTCTATCCAGCTTTCTCCGCTATTACACAAGAATCTGTCTAGAAACCCAAACCGGACAGGTAGCCTAGTAGTTAGTTGCATTACACACCCAAATGGGTTGCTGTCCAAGTTCCCCCTACAAAGCTGATGCTGCTGCTGATTACACCCACGAACACCGCCACTCGTCGGCAGCCAGACCCGACCCGTCCAGCCGTTCCAGGACGGCGGCGGCGGTTGCACCACCCGAAGAGGAGACCGTCAAGGAAGTACTCTCCGAGACTCCCATTGCCAAGATTAGCGAAAAGGACGACAAACAGAGAGTGCTTAAGCCATTGCAAAAGCAGGACCACCCCAAGAAAAATATCAACAAGAAAACGCCATCGTTTAGGACAGAGGAGGCTTCTGAAGTCTCCGACATCCGTAGCCTGAGCGAGCTCAGCGTCTCCACGGTGGCGGACAAGAGGGACGACGACGGCGTCGCCGGCGGCGAGGAGGCCCGGCAGAGGGTGGCCGGCAGATCTCCGGCCAAATTCCGCAACCGTGAGAGGCGGGACAGGACGGCGGCGGGGGGCAAGTCTCCGACGAGGATATCCGATCCGTCTCCGGGTCGGGTCAGATCCGTGTCCGGGAGGGAGAGGGCGGGGCCGGCCGACGGGAAGAGGCGGGATTCGGGTGAGAGTTCGAGGCGGAGGTCAATGTCGCCGGCAACGCGCGCAACGGAGATGGGGTGCGGGAGGCCAGGCATGGGTCGGACCTCGTCGGCGAGGAGGACGGGGAAGAGCCCGGGTCGGGTGCACGGGAAGACGCCCCCGACCCAGAAGTTTGAAGGGAATGAGGAGGGGGAAGTTCCAGGTGATGGTAACAAGTGGCAGCAGCCACCGACGACGGATGAGTCACTGGAAAACCCACTTGTGTCCCTGGAATGTTTCATCTTTCTGTAAGGAAATTGTGGTAGAGAATGTAATTTAGGTTGTTGTTTGAGGTCATTTTCGGGATGACATGGTTGACTACATTTTATTGGGATTTAGGATGCTGCCGAGCGGCCAATCCGGCTGTTTATTTCGGCATGCATAGCTCGGATCAAATCTGAGCGCATACAAATCGCATAAAATCTAAACGGTTCATTGCTTGATTAAGATATGAACCGTCATCTTTCTACAAGGAGATTATGGTAGAAGCTGTAATTTAGAGTGATAGGAGGTTATTTTCGGAATGAGATGGTTGACTTATTTTTATTGTTAGAGGTATTGTGCATTTGTCTTTGTGTCTTGCTGAGAACTTTTTTTCCTAGCGTGAATTGAAGTCAATGGTAACTTTTGGGTAACTTGTACGTACATACTACTATGCAGTAGTCTGACCCACTATGGTTGTTTGGATCACATGGTGCTAGTGCGGGTGCGCAAAGATGAGCATGAAAATATCTGTCAGAAATCTTGCCAATACCAATAATTAAGATTCGTGAGTACGATAATTGAGTATGCGAGCGTAAAGAGCATAATAAAAACGAGAACGAAAGCTATTTTGAAGGATTGCGTAACAACTAGTAACAAGATTCCCCTCCAGGTTTCTTGCACTATCTTTCATATGATTTGGTGAATCGATGAGATGTACCTTTCAAAAATTGTTTAAATCAAAAGGTAGTAAATAGGGAATGGTGTGATGTGGGCGTATTTGGGTGTATTTGGTGGGTGGGATAAGTTGGTAGGTGCATTCACTATTTTGTTGCGAATGTGGGACATAGATATTGAGACCCTTTTCGTCGGATTCGGGGACCTGCCGGCCATCACGGACGGCAGGGTGTGCCGACTGACCGCCAACACGACAGCGTTTTGGGGCCAAAGCCCAAATCCCTTTGGGCTATACTAAGTCCCCGTTTGGCAGCGGAACAGATTAATGACTTTTCGTTGGGCCTATTTCGGGTCCCGCAAAGATAATTCATACCGCTCTTTATTTTTAAAATATTTTTCTTTATATATTATGGTAAAAAATTAGCTCAATCCGATATTGACAAAAACTTATTTTTTTGAATGAACAATAAAGCAAATTGAAGATGCGGATTAATGTATTATGATCCTTTCCTAAGAAGGTGACTGATCTATCGCTCGTACACAAGATCAAGAACCTTCGCTTCCACTCTCAATTTCCAAATGGACCCTCGCTTTCACTTTCAATTCTTGCTCTGCGTTCGCGCTCTCAATTCTAACACTCATGAATTTTAGTTGCTTGAGAGGTTTTTGAAAGACCTTTTCTGTGCTCTTGCACCCGCACCCGCACTTGTCGATCGCCCGTTCATTACGCGACTTAGGTTCAGTCCATACCATCATAAAGGAGGTCAAGGTTTGTTATGCGCCAAGATGCTGAGGATCTTTAATTGGTCAACTCTTCAACTAATGGATCCACAATCCCATTGGAGAGTTTGTGAGAACAAAGAGAAAAAAAAAAACAGTTGATATTGGTTACTCCATGATTGTGATCCCAACAACCATCACAGTTGTGGATTAGCTTAGCTGGTACACATCTAAATGAGTTGGAAACCTTTGACCAGAGACACCCTTCGGACGAATGACGAGAAAAAGGGAGGTGGGTTCACAAGAAAATTGCCCCATACTTGAACCTTGTACCCAGTGTTGTTATGCCTCCTCCGAAACCAAGAACCGAAGCCTTAAAAAAAATCAGTTTGATCAGATATCAATAGGCTCGTGAGCTAGTTTTATTAAATGATCGGGATCTTGTTTGTACAATTCTAACAAGATCCGATGAAACTGATTTTTGGCATAGAATGTTCTTGGTGGGGCTGCTATATTCACCGATTCTGGTAACCGGTTTGAATCGAAGTAAAGCAAAGGAATGGAAGTTGGAGGAGTCTCGAGAGATTCAGTATGAACCCAGCTTCTCCCTATTCGAGATCTGTAGCCCACCACAAGCTCAACCTTGATTGATTATGGATGGTCATTCATTTTATAATATTGCATGTTCTCTCTGCTATTTCAATACTATTGTAAGCACATCTAAATGAGTTGGATGGAAACCTTGACCAAGGTCACTCCGTGGACAGATGACAACAAGAAGTTAAGGAGGTGGGTTCACAAGAAAAATTGTCCCAAGGGTAAATTTTTTAACGGCGGAGCCGTGGATAGTTGTTTATGAAGCCAATCGCAGACGATTCAAATGTTAACTCTTTTCCGAAAAAATTTCATTAACATCCGGACCGTCTAAAACACTTTTGGACGGTCGCGATTGATTGCTACCGTAAAGAAGTCATTCACAGTTGTGCCGTGAATAAGTATCTTTCTATACCTAAGCGTTACACTGTAAGGTTCTTTTTGCCTCCTCCCTACCCCAAGAACGGAAACGTTAACTCGTAGGCCTTGTAGAGAAATATCTATACCAAGTTGATGCAGGGCCGGCTCATAAATTTTGGAGATCGGAAGCGAACCTCTTGAAGGAGGCCACCTTATATTTTTCATACAAAAGTGATCCACAAAAAGTCATAAAAAAAAAAAAACCAATACAAAAGATTTACCAATACAAAATAGAAGCATATAATTATCCCCAAAAAAATGCAACTATTACAATACCTCAAAATCCATCATTTGAAAATTATTCTTCTCGCACTTTTTGCTGCAAACACACTGATTAAGTCTCCATAGTCAAGCTGCTTCACCAACTCCTTCTCGATAGACAACATAGCCAATCCATTTAATCTTTCTTGAGACATAGTTGACCGAAGATAATTTTTGATCAATTTCAACTTTGAAAAGCTTCTTTTTCCCGATGCAACTGTAACCGGTATAGTCAACAATATTCTGTATGCAATCCATGCATTCGGGAAACAACCATCCAATGTCTTCAAGTAATTCAACACATTAATTGACTTTCTTTTATCTTTTGGCAAAACATTCTTCAAAACTTTTAATTCTGAAAATAAATCTTGGTAGAGGTGGAGAGTTGGAGATAGTAAAAGAGAGGCCTCAAGAAATTCCGTGTGCAAGTATTTTTCGTCCACCGTCGTTGGTTGTTGTCTTCCCTCCCCTTCGACTCCTCAAGCATGAAGTCGTTTCTTGTTCCTGCCGTACTTACTCCTTATGATCGGCTATATCTTCTTTTTCCTTTTTGATTTTTTTGATTGGCTATATTTCCTTGCTAGTTCCTGACTTCCTGCCGACCCTTTAGTTTTTTTCTTTCTTTCTTTTTTTTAATGCATTAGTGTTTCTAATGAATAATTCGACAATTTGGCCTTATTTTGTGGCTCCTAAATTTCAATTTGGCCTATTTTGTGGTTCCTAAATTTCAATTAGGCCTATTTTGTGTAAAGAAGTCTAGTGCAATTTTTTGTGAACCATATCTATATATACATATATATATATATAGGAATCCTAAAAATTTGGGAGCCCTCGTTTTTTAATTTTTTTCGGAGGCCCGAAGCGCTCGCTTCCCTCGCCTTGGCTACAAGCCGGCCCTGAGTTGATGAGACATCAGTAGACTTGTGGGCTAGTCTTATTTATTTTAAAAACGATCCGGGTCTGATTTCTACAGTTCAAACACAAGATCAGATCAAACTCATTTTTGGGATGGGATATTTTTGGTGTGACTATTGCAATTTCATCGATTTGATCACTGTTCTGGATGAGTCACGAGTAAACCTTAAGATTGGAGTCGTCTTTTCGTCTTTGAATCTCCACTATCAGCTCGAGTAAATTAATACATCCAAGAAATTAAAAGGGATTGAAGAGAAGATAACAAAATCTTCTAAAATCCAAAAAAAAGTGACAACTCGATCTGCTCACGGACGGGGGTTTGAATCTCGGTTGGTGACTTTTTATTTGTTGGCAATGTAATCAGAGATTTTACAACGCACCGGTAAGCTTAAAATATTTCACGCGTTAAACATTTAGTTTTCTGAAGAAAATAGTTTTAATTCCTTGTATTTAAAGTGTTTCTGTAGTTTTTACTTTACAAGAAGTTTAGGCTGTTAAGCAATGTATTAGAGTTACAATTATATCCTCCTTTGGAAGGGTATTTTAGGGATTAGCTTATATCTACATATGGAATGGTGATTTTGACTTAAATTTCTGGGGTAATCCGTTTTCTAGCCGTTGAGAGTTGAGGACTACTAGGGTCAACGGATTTGGTAACTGTGGTCCATATTCTTCATGCACAGAGAGCCGTTACTGAAGTGGATAATGGATGATTGATGAGTTTTTTTGGACTTTTTCTTGGCATTTTCCTAGGAAACAAACGAATTTATTCACAACCCAAATCCTGAAATTGATTGGCTCGAAGTTCAAATCTTCAAGAATCTGCGAACAAGTGCAATAAATCATTGATAGGAGTATATTTGTTCTGTTGTATGCATAGGTTTGGGATTGAGATTTTCAGAACAGAGCATCCTTTATTATCTCCTACTTCAAAATATGTGTATCCAGTGACTTGTGGCCAATATATCAGAGCCGAATACAACAGAACCAAATATGTATAGCTGGGATTAGTCGAGATGCGCATAAGTTATCCGGAAATGTGGTTATTAAAAAAAAAAGTACATACTAGAGCCGAATAAAATTTAGTCACGGCTAACAACATGCATTTCAGCTAATTAGAGTCGTTTTGGTGATGCCAAAATAAAATTTCGGCCTACGGCTAACTGTAATAGTAATGTTGGGAAAAATACGTACGGCATGAATCCAGAACACAATTTCATTACTTAATAACAGAAGTACAAATTACAGATGCTAAACGAATTGGAATTGCAACAGAAACCTGTGTTACACACAATATCTTTAAAGCAGATTCGCCACCTACCGAAGGGTATTGAGGTTGAATCGACATATGTTTTCCAAGATTTATCCGGCTAGAACCACAGTCGACCGAACACCACCGTAGAGACTAGACAGCCTTGGCGAACTAACTACATCTGCCTCGCTCTCACACAAGAACGACTCTCCGATTATACTGAAAACTGTTTGAGAATTGGTGCCCAATACTGAAAACGGGATGCCAATGCATAGAGACTCTTCAGCTGCTGCTATGGGGGGTAGTAACCAGCCCTAAACTGCTGGCTTTTGAGCTGCTTGGACCGGGTTCAATGAACCAACGAGCGACCTTTCGGTTGTCTCCCTTGAGAGACCCTGCAAATTTCCCCCAGATTCATTCACCAAAATTCCAACAAGTAAAACGTCAAGAAATTGCTATAACGTTGCTTTACAAGAGCAATGTGATTTCATTTGTGAGACGATACAGTGTTTAGGGTGGGAACCAGAGTTCCAGGTCATTGCTTGGTGGATCCTATATAAATACACTCAGCATTAAACATGGTCTGGGCTAGAATACTAGTTAGGTCGGGGTGTGCAAAAAACCCGTCAACTCGCCACTCAACCTGCACCGACACCATCCGTTCGGGAGGATGAATGGGTTGACTTGGGAGGTTGTAAACTATATGGTGACCGTTTGCGTTGACTGCATATTGAATCTTCTCAATATATCATGAACGTAACCCAACCCGCTATATACTTGTCTTGAAAAGGGTTACACACATTGCCATTAAACTTTTAGAAATTGGTCTAATTTTGCTGTTAAACTTGCCCTCTAGTACTGACTAATCTAAAGAGTTGGTTGTTGCTCTTGTGCAAATGATCCTTGTTAATCATGTGCTCCCGTTTTTTGCTACCTTTTTTTTTTTTTTTTTCTAAAATTCGTCACTCGCCTAACCCACCTTAATTCACGGTTCGAAACTACTAAAAAAACTCTGCCAACTCGTCGGTTTTGAAGTTGAACGAGTTGGTTACGGGTGAAAAAATGTTCAACCCAGTGCATTCAAGAATTTGTCCCCTAAACCACCAAGATCGATCTGTGCAGATCTTAATACTAGCGCTCCGTAATATGATTTTCTTTAATCTGGAGTTCAACTCTCACCTGCATGGAATCAATTTTTGTATTGGGTCAGCCAATACAAAGCTTTTGCTCCATTTTTAATTACGACCTTGACTAGTCGGTGACAGGATTGGCCTCAAAATTTGTAGGTCCAGTGAACAAGAAATCAAGTTATTAAGAAGAAACAATAAGCGGTATCAGCCTCAGCGATGTCGCTACTAACACCTATTCAAATCATGGTGTCAACATTTCCGAAAATAAAACATTTTGTCTAACAAGTACGAAGAGCCTCGTGCACTGAGTATGACACTCATGTGATTAGGGAAATAACTTCTGAGGAAGTTTGTGATACTACCCAGCAAACTCTCTGATTGAGAATCTGGTTACTTGTAATTTAAAAAAAAAAAAACGAACCAGGTACAATTGGGTCCATGCATTGAAATTAACATGACAACTGATAATCAGACCGAAAATGTATTTTTTTTATAACTCAAATGTCCAGGCTTACACACACCTCAACTAATCCTGGGTACCAATCCCACCGCTCACTTGCAATGGTCCAAACAATAACCCCTGCAATTAACCTGGTAATGCCTGAGTCATGAACTCCTAACAATGGAAGCTCGCGTGGGACGAAAGACTCATGTACAGAAACTAGTTGGGACCCCCAAAAACCCCCCTCCAATTTTCGTACAATTTCCACTAGAAAGAGGATTTAAAAAGGTTTGGGTCCATTGGAAAACAAAGGCAACCCATTTTTACTATCTACCCGAAATAAATCATTAGTTCTCAACAGCTTTACAATAATGGATTCCATAAACAACCGAATCCGTCCCTCGAGATCTGCATTTTAAGAGTTTGAAGACTCTGTAACAGACGGAAATACAAGGACAATAGGTCCAAAGCATTGCCCGATTTACCAATGTCAACTCCATGAAGAAACACAGAAGCCAGTAATGCCTGTCTTGACCGAGTGCTATATACACAGATTCAAGAGCTTAGGCTTAAAAATTCCCACCTTTCAGATTCCCAGGCATACAAATGGCCAACTCTCATTTTTCAATATAGTATAATGCAATGACTTTCGGTTGAGTTGTGTCCAGAACCAATGGTTGTTGATGTACAGAGTAGGCATTTTCAAAGCTTAGTACCTTCAGGTTGAACTTGAGCTTGTGTTTGCTTTTGGTTGATGGGTAGGCCATGCAATGCGCTCTGGGGGGCATGGGATGGGTGCTGGATTTGCAATGAAGGTAGGAATGTCTTCTCCAGGCATCAACACTGAAACTTCTCTAGCATTCGAAGATGACTGAAGGTATAAGAGATGAAAACATGAATTTAGATAATGAATTTATGATCTCAGAATTCTGGTAAGATCTTCATAGGATTTAGAACTTTAGAAGCACTTATTACTCTTGCCAAATAAACACTCCAAGTCTCCGTCTAAGCAGGATTCTATTACATCCACAGAATTATAAGAACCGTGAAATGATGATGCTCAAGAATAGAAAGCATGCAAAGCCGACGAATAGCTGAATCATAAACCATAAATTAACAAGGATTAAAACATTGTACATGGAATGGACTAGCTGTAAGTACACCAGACACCGAGAGTGCACTCCTTCTCCTAGGCTTCTCAGCCACCAGACTCCTCAGGCAAAGATCGCCTCAATCTAACAAGAGAGAAAACAGCCCTTAACGCCCTTAGGATGACCGAGAAGATAAGTGGATTGGAGGCTAGAGTTAGACTTGTTGAGACGAGGCAACCCCCTCCCCTGAGGAGGTTCCCTCACCTTCACGAATCTCAAAGAGAGAACGACACAAGATGGATGACAGGAGCAGACAATAACTACACCACCGCCTGAAAGGAACAAATAGTGGCTGTACGAAGGTGAATCACCATCGGCCATGAATCATCTCCAGTGCTTTTCAAAGAGACATGGTCACATGGGCATGAACGATCTCCAAAGCTCATACCATCCGAGTCCCCGACAGCCACCCACGAAGGGACGCCACCTGTCCTCAAGTGAGTGGTCACCTCATCCTACACATACGAGGATACAACCCCATCCGAAGAAAATCACAACTCTCTCTCTCTCTCTCTCTCCAACTAAGGGATGCCACCTGTCGGACCTGTCGGACATGTCCTCAAGTGAGTGGTCACCTCATCCTATAATACGAGGATACAACCCCATCCGAAGAAAATCACAAAACACTCTCTCTGCGCCGTCCAATGCTTGCGTCATGGAGAATGGGTAAAGCATATTGAAACAAAGAAAAGCGTTTTCCTTTGTACCATGCTCTGAACAAAAAAAAAAAAAATCAATATAACCTGTTGGAGCTCAGGACTGCTTGCTCACGTGAAAGATACGTGAGAAAGCTCGTCCCAAAATTTAGGAATGCCGATTATAATATTGCTATCTTCTTTTCTCTCTCCTTTAATACCAAGAATCAACTTATCTAGCATAGTTTACCACCAAAAAAGGCAAAAAGTCTAGAACCACAAACAAACACTCACAATCCATGTGGGTCCCATGCACACTAGAGGTGTGTAGTATGTGTGGGGCCCACATATATCGTGAGTGTTTTGTGTTTGTTTGTGTGAATGTGTTTGTAGCAAAATTGAAAAAAAAAAAAAGTAAGAAGCTTAACTTCGTAATTATATAATATGGGTCATAGGAACCGAGAATACCCTAGAAGTATATACTGGCAATATTTCTGTGAAAAAAGCTAGACAAGTATAGAATAGCAACATATGCCCAATTATAGAAAAGTAAGCCCACTAATTCACAAGCTTGTAACTGTTATATTGTCAGTTCGCCTGGGGAAAGTTGATCCTGACTTTAATTAAGAAGAAAGCAGAGGGAAATCGAACAGGCTTTTAGGGATAGAGGGACTTACCGTCATGATTTCTAAGTTGTTCAATCCTGGCCTAACGTCCAGCATCCCAGTGAAGCGGGCTAAAGACGGTCTGATTAAAGGATATGCCAGTCCAGTAACATGGCGGGTTACTAGTACACTCTTTACATTATGCCTCCTAAAGCAGATCCTAACCTGCAGGACTGGCCCAATGTATTTGGGGGTCCCTAGTCAAAATTGTGGAGTGGGGCCTTACTTATTTTTAAAATTAAAAATAATAGTAAAAAATCAATACTTATTAATTATTTTAGTACTTATTGAACATGGTAAATGCTTTGGTTCTAGCTGTTTTAGGTTGTGCCTTCTATTATCTTTGACACAGGTTCAAACCATAGTAGCTTCGATTGCCTTATTTGAATTATTTTTGGCAAATAAACACACCTCAAAAGAAAGAGCATTGCCAAATGCCAAGGTTTGAACTCAGGTGTTCCCTGAGGGAAAGAATCAATTTACCGCTGAACTACTAAAGGTACTCATCCCAATAATATATATAGTTACTTCGAAAGGGGGCCCCTACCTTGGGGCCTAAGCCCAGGCCTGCTAAATGGTATTCTGCTCATAATCAGTAATTCCTCTAAGACGATCAAAGTTTTTAATAAGCAGAAAACAGTATCTGTAATGTATTAGGTAAAAGAAAAGGAGATGATTAATAAACAAGCTCCTTCCAATTCCGAGGTTGAAGCATAAAAGTTTCGCTTTTCTAAGCCTTGCATTACATCAATGTGAAGCCAAGCAACAAACAGCCAATACATAACAACCGAATCACATGGTATCTCAAAAATGTAGCAAAATTTTTCATCTCTTTTTGAAACTACAGGTAAGTTATGTAGGTAACTGGTAACATTAGCTCAACAACTAACAAACAGTAGCTCAACAACTAACAAACATATTTGAATTCTCCCTTTCATGGCTGGTGGTTAGAATATAAATTGGATGCTGAGCAAGACCTTAATTTAATGAGGACGAATACAAATCACACACAAATACACATGGTAGTTTTGCTGAGAATAGACGTTTGGCGTTGAGTGTTTTGCCAGCATAGGTTTCTACCATGCTGGCACTCCTGACTTCATTTTATTAAAATGTTCAAGTATTTGAGGACTTCATATTGCATTAGCAGAACAACTTGTACAGGAAAACCAAAGAAAAGTTTCTTTTTTTAGTTTCAAACTAACAGGAAATTAAACCCTGCTCTTTTGTACCGCTATGTCTCCTCAATAATTCCTTCCATTTCAGATATTACAAACAGCATAAAGTAGCATCTAACGTCTACCAACTATAAAAGGTACTTCTTTTTATTCATGAGATACTTGATCAAAGGTGACCCCTAGGTACAATAAATGGTGTGATTATGTAAGTGCTCAAGACTAACTAACAATTTGCAAAAACTGCTAGCAATCAGAAACATAAGATGATTGTGAATCGTGATGGACCATTTGACCAACAATTATTTCTCTTGAACACTTTGTGTTTAAGAGGATTAACATGGCAGTCATCATTTACCACCATGCATTGTCCAATATCCTACAAATAAGCAATGGTCGACTTCATTATGTTAGATTGAATCCATATGTTTGGCTACAACACAATATGAGTCCAGTTCAACTGAACAACAATTGGTCTTTAGCAAGCTGCAACTTGTGCTCCAAAAAAAGGCAAAGCTTTTCTCCTATTGGGCACAGAAAGAAGTCTTATTCGTAACATGTCCACTGCTTTACCAAAAAATAACGTTGTCGTTTGATAACATTTAGCAGCTACTTTTTTTGAAAATTAAGTAAATATTTAACAACAACTCTCTTGTTTAGAAAACTTTGTTGGCTGAATACGTATTTAGAAAACTTTCTAAACTCTTAAGGAAAAATAAAACTCAGTTGGATGGAACCAACAAAATTGCTTAGAAAACAATCTTTCATTGCCTCCTCCCTTTTGCAAAACCTCTGGCCACATCCTACTTCACCATCCCTGGCCGGCCGCTCCAGCCATCTCACTAATTTGTCCTCAAAACAAGTCTGAGATGAAATATGAGTGTACGAGACATTTTCGTCCTCTTCTTTTAGCAAGATACATGAGAGCCTATTTTAGGTTTATTGTCAGGAATATCCAGCTACCAAATGTCAATAAAAATAATATATTATGTACTATCTTTAACGATAGATGGGCATTACATTAAAATCCTGAAAAAAGTAGACTTAGCCACAAAGGAGTGTCCCCCACATTGGCCATGCTTGGCATCATAAATTTGGTGGCTATTGACCTAAAGGGTACCTTGGACAGTGGTGGGGCTAAACTCCAGACAAGAAAATGTTGTATATAAGCATAAAGTAAAAAGACTATAATTGGGACCAATCAACCACCAAGTGACCTCTTGAAAGGGCCATTCATTAAAAAACTTTAAACTAACAGACAATGCAGTTTCACAATGTCTCTGCATTTGAGGAAACATCACATGCTTATATTTTAAAGAAAAGTCAAGAGTAGTCTATGGAATGCTCCATTTATTAACCAAGAATTTTAAGGGAAATGATTTTGCCACTCCATTTTTTGTTAACAACACTCCCCTGCAAGTGTAATTTTGCACCAAAAGCACACTTGCAGGGGAGTCACGCTAACAAAAAAGGGAGTGGCAAAATCAGCAACCAATTTTAATTACTAAAGGAGAATATGAAGGGAGTTGTTATAATTCAGATAGCCCAGCAGTTCATTTTCTTTGCATTTTATCTACTCCACTACCAATTACTATTAAATTCCCTATACAAAAAGTAACTATAATTAAATGTGTAGAACTAGAATTAAACTTAAGCACATTCAAAATGTGACAAATGTGTCTGGAGAAAGCATAGCCACAACATGGCAGAAATGTCAAGGTTTGTCCTCTCGTAGACTCAAAGTACATAGGGTCACCATAAGGTCCATACCATGTCCAAAGGGGATAATTACCATTTTCTTCGCCACAATGTTGAAATAGTGAAGCTTAGCAAAAAAAAAACCGTTAAAATAGTGAAAAAATCTCAGCAAGCGTAACAAAAAAAATACAGAGGAAATAAAATCATTTGTCAGACCAACAATCACCAATCTCTTTCTCTCTTTTTCCGGAGATATCAGAATAATCATCTGACCAACCAAACCACATCAGAATAAGGAAAGGAACAAAAGCAAACGGCCATTCCAGTTGAATAAGGCACCATCTCCCAAACCACAAAGACATTAGGCCCCTGTTTTCAGAATCACTTTCCCATAAAACTCTTTAGAAAACTTGTTTGGTCAACTAATAACATCCCCTTTGGATGGAGAGAAAGGGTGAGATAAGAAAGGGGAGCTGTTTCTCACCCATTCTCACCAAAAACTTACCCAATATCACCATTTTTTGTGGCATTTGGTGAGAAAGGGGAAGAGTCAATCAAAAAATCCCATTTTTTTACTTTTCTCTCCATTTCTCACCAAAATACTCCATCCAAATGAGTGATTTGGCAGCAAATCAGAAACCTTTCTTTCTTTTCTTATGAAATCCCTCAATCCAAAGGGGCTGAATTCCCAAAGTTACTTTCGTAGAATCTTTTGGGGGAAAACCCTATTTTATTTTCCTTGAGAGGGGGCATAAGATTTGACAAAAGAAGCTTTTAAATTTGGAATAGCTGTTTCTAAAAACTACTCAGTCATATTTTGTTTACCTACTGGAGACCGTGTCACTTTGACGACCAAAAATTAACAACTTCCCGAACCGATTTTTTAAAATTTTCACACCTTTCCGACGATTTCAACGAGTAATTTTGAACGGTGCAAAAAAGTTGAAAAAACTATTCTTAAAATCACTAGTATTTTTTTTCTCAAGGTCAAAATGGCGTAATTTTCCGCAAGAAGCAACCAAAATGGGACAGGGGAAGTAATTCAGAAAAGAGCAACCAAGCATTACCAGCTAGCACTTTCCATTCTCATTTCCAAATTGATAGTGCGAACCTAAGTCACATAATTCTCGTGTGCGTCAAGCGCGAGCGTGAAACCGTCTTTGAATCACTTTCAAATCTATTAAAATTCGTCAGCGCGCAGGCGCACTGCAAGGATTCAGAGCGGGAGCGCCGATTATTTTTAAGGATTAAGTGACTAAGGTGTGAACTATAACAATGCCACACAGAATATAACACGAACACATTGTACGCGTATGCAATTAGGGCATTATTACTCACTTTGGGGGAAGGAAATCGAAGCTTCCCATGGAAACCCATTTGGGATTCGACGTCTCCGATGTACCGGCGGCCGGACGGCGAGGACTCCGGCGAAGTGGGTCTGAGAAACCTCTCGAAAATGGCCATGACGAGGAACATGGAGATGAGAACGGCAGTGGCAACGAACCCAAACGAAACCGCGTTTACGGAGTTGTCAAACTGCCTCCAGTGGTCGTCTATCTCCGTTAACGACGGAGCACCGGTCGGTTGAGAGCCCATTCTCTCTCTCTCTCTCTCTCTCTCTCTCTCTGTGTGTGATTATTAAGGCGAGGAAAATTTCAGTGACATCAGGGTGGGGACGGGGAGACTGTTATTTGAGGGTCTTCGCACCGTTATCGAGGGAGCACAGTGCTTAAACAATACCCAAACACAAACTCACATGAGAGCTGGGTGGTGCTTAAAACCTGGTACGTGCAGGCCTGAATTAAAGAGGAAGAGAGAGAGAGAGAGCGCGCGCTTGTGGACTGGCTTTACAGACAGAAGGGAAGACCAAAGGGTTGAGAAAGAGAGCTTTGGTAGTATTTGTTTTTTGGATATTCAATTCGGAATTTTTTGGTATTCCCGAAAACATGAATAAAACTTCTTAACGGGTAGCCCGTGAAAGTTTGTCTACGTCCGTGGATCGCTCTTTGTCAAAAAAAAACTTATTTAAATTTGAACCGTTCGAAGTTGAAACGGACGATTAAAATGGTTCAAAACCGTAAATAACCTATTCACGATTTCACCATAAATAAGTTTTTCAGTACACCAAGCCACCAAATGGTGTTCGAGTAATCCATTCCAGTTTCACGTCCACTTTTATGGAAAGTTTTCATTTCTTTTAACTGTCTTGGAAATTACTCAGTAGTAGTTCTAGTGTTGAAATGTACAGAGATTCCCATGTGAGTAAGAAATCTCTGGCTGTGCCTTGGTTGGGAAAAATTATCTGGGGCAGTGTACGTTTCCAAATTTTACTTTGATTTGACTTTGTTTTTCAATCATTACCCTATATATTTTTTCAATTATTATTCTATTTTTTAATTTTTTTTCCCTCTCTATGTCTCTCCACTCGTTACTCCTCTCTCCAATCATTACCCTATTTCTCTCTCCATCCATTACCAAAACTAAAATTCCGAAAATTACCAAACGAACAAAGCCTTGATGGCCTTGGGTACCACCACGTGGCATCTTGGGGGATTCTGTAGTGACTTTTTTCCCTATAGGTTCCCGAATCCCGTCCTAACATCCTACCAATGTGTTTGAATCCTACATAAATTTTATTGGTGGAAGAGAATTTTTGAAGCATCAATGTCCCAAAACTACTTAATAATTACTCCAACCTTTGGATTGGAGTGCACCAATCATAACATAGCAAGAATTAATTTCTGAGACATAGTACATTACACGAAAACTTGAGTCCCGCTTATAGTCCAACCGAAATCGTTCGATACACACATGCATCTGTGTTTCAATGTGTGTTTGACTTTTATTTTATTTTGACAATTCAGGCGTCTGGGTCAGTTCTTAGTCTTAGAGTTCCAATTTCATCGTTCATTGAGAAAAATCCAATTAAAATCAGGACAAAACTCATGAGATAAAAAAGGGGCAGCCTGCGAGACATCATATTCCAACCCACAAAATGGTTAATTTCCACGGTTCTACTTTTCCCAAAACAGAGTATTTATTCCATGGGCCATGGTAGCTCCCTAAATTTTGCTTTACCAAACACACAAGCTTTACTGCGGATAAAAAAACAAAACACACACACACAAGCTTTACAAATGGGGGCCCAGCCCAATAACTCCTCCAAGCGTGGCCGAATTATCGTACACTCTCATAAATATCAATACATCTTTTTCGAATATCAATAAATTTTTATCTATTAATTTACATCCTTTTGAACAGAGGTTAGAATAATCCATTTACGGAGTATGAAACGGTATTCACCGTTGTACTAGTAATTTATCACCGAGGTAGCCAACCACTTGCGAGTTTAGAGTTTAACGTTTTGTTCTATTTACAATTCAAAAAGAATTTTTTTAAAAATACCTTCTAAATTTTTCTTACTTTTAATATTTCTCTCTCTAACTCTCTATATTTATTATTCATACTATTTTTTTAAAAAAAATTTAAAAACCAAACCAAATATAGCATTATTGTGGGTGGAAAAGCAGGGGAGAGGAAGGAGAGAGAGAGAGAGAAGGGGGGGCGGGGGGAGCCCTGTGGAGTAACAGATGAAGCAGTCGTCGTTTTCATTGACCATCACATGCTTCATGTCGATGTATGTGCCCATGTCTCCCAAAGCCCACAGGCCCAACCGCGACCCATTGGTCCCCACAATGCCCTTTTTGTACACTTGTCAGGAACCCCGAGGCCCCACCTTCCACCACGCGGCAGCGACGCCACATGGCATGACTGAGAAGTGAGGATCACCCAGATTTGAACCGTGTAAAAGGATTTTAATTTTTGCGCTCTACTTTGTTCATTAAATTAGTAGTAATTTCATGTTAAAAGTGGAGCGCCGTTAATGTTAGATTTTTTGGAGGGTTCCAACCTAAAATCAATTGGCAATAGGTGGAGTAGTCTCTAGATTTTATTAACCAAGTTTGGGTGACATAGATGAGAGATGTGGGACAAGTCTAACACTCCCCCTCACGTGCAGCCCGGAAGCACGTGAAGGTACGAATTAAAGAAATAAGAGATTTGACTCGGGCGATCTCTCACGTGCAGCCCGGATGCACGTGGAGGTATGAATTGATGAGTTAACTCGGGCGACAGAGACTTGACCATACGATATGAGACCACCCAAGACCTAGCTCTGATACTATGTTAGATTTCTTGGAGGGTTCCAACCTAAAACCAATTGGCAATAGGTGGAGTAACCTCTAGATTTTATTAACCAAGTTTGGGTGACATAGATGAGCGATGTGGGATAAATCTAACAGTTAATAAAACGTGGAGCGCAAAAATTAATTTTCTAATATCAAATATTGTATTTTTTTAAAGGTAACCGTTGAAAACCTGTAAATCTTCGATCCATTCATCTAAATCTTCATTATCCTCGAAATTGAATGAAAAGTTAGATGATTGAATCAAACATATGTATGTATTAGATTGAGCTTGTTTTTCGCGAAGACCGTCGAAAACATGTTTTACATTTAATGAACGACTCGAATTATTTGTGTGAGACCCGTAGTAGACCCCACACCGTAATCTTAGCACAAAATTTGTGTAGCAAGCAACTCTCTTTGGTTTTGCATTATAGATTAGTCTGGTGATTTTTTTGGGATGTTTCTAAAAATCTGTGTACAATTCATAATTTTTTATTTTTTCGGTTTCTCTCGTCGGTCCGAATCTGTAATACATAAAAGTTGGTTCACAATTTATTGATCCGTGAAAACACTCTCTTAGAGCATATACACCAGTCTAGACATACTTGCACTTTTATCTACTTTGGCTAGGAAAAGAACAAAAGTGGGCTTGCACTAGCCTAGTTAAACACCAACAATGTATTTCACATTTGTGGAGAAACCTCAACAAATTTACAGAGGTACTGTTGCTCTATGCCCAATTTTTTTATTCATTTTCTGTCTCTCTCTGTAATTTTATTTTTTTCTATAATTTAATAGATAGAGAGAAGATTACGAAGAGGCTATTGTTGTGTTGAAGAAAAAATAGACAGGTAAAATATAAATTGTAGTAGTTTTTTTGGTAGGTACCCTTATAGTATGTCATCGTACTCAGTTTGCTCTTTTACGTATGTTTGGTGTACATGCTCTTACAACTAGAAGTAACAATAACAAATGATTTTCAATGAAAGAAAGAGAACACAAGAACAAAACATTGTAAATAAAAGCGTGATGCGCCTATTGTAGGATTGGATCGAGAGTCAAAGTACCAATTTTCGTTCAAAAGCTAATGAGCGGTTCGGATGATTTTTACAAATCCCGTGAACGAACACCGCGCACCGATCTATGCATCGTCCATGCGGTTGTCCTCAATTCCCATAGGATTTCTCCATAAAACAACAGGATACATTTGCGTACATTTGTTCTCCCCGTTCCAACCCAATCTGCAGAGACGGATCAGATTCACATCTCGAAAGCGCCTGGCCCTTTCGGTTCCAACCAGCAATCAAGAGGGAAAAAAAGTCTCCTGAATGGCTTCCTTTTTTTTCTCATTGGATCACACCGTCATCCATGATCCACCGCAGCCGTTGGATTTGGAGGCCGAGTCAAGATCTCTGTCGCGCGTGCAAGGGAATCATCAGGTCATCAGCGCACGTGAGATTGCGTGCTCGCTCGAGTGCAGAAATCAGTAATGCAGCTGCAGTACTGTACACGTGAGGACTGAGGAGAGAGAGAGAGACGTTTGACGGAGGGAGGAGAGAGAGGTGGCTGTGTCAGGTGGCGAGTGGTGGTCTCACGAGGCATTTTCCAGTTTCTCTTCTTTTCATGACTCATGGTTAGAAAAGAGTTGGACCATATTTGTATGGACCACGATAGGCTTATAATTTGGGCTACTTGAATAAAAATATTGCTAGCTCAACCTCTGCCAAAAGGAGGGGTCCGATCTCTCTGTTCCGAAAATTTCTGTGTCAATAAATTTTTCGGCTGTTGAATTATGTAATTTTTTTGATGTTTTAAATACAACGGACGAAAAATTTCTCGACACAAAGACACATAAATTTTCAGCACTTATCCTGCCTCCTCCTGGAGTGGAAGAACTCAAAAATTGTGAACAGGATTGAAAAAGATTGGATTAAGCTGGGGGATAGAGACATTGCCCATAGATGATGGTTGAGTAGACATGATTTGGATGAGGTCCATTAGTAGGTCCTTGGATCGGATTTGGCCAAACCAAATAATTTGTGGACTATTTATTCTTCTCGACAAGAGATATATTTGGATTAGTTTTGTCTATAGTAAACTTTTTAAATCTTTTGGTCATAAATTATAACTTTTTGAATTCATTTCAACAATTCACGTATGTTTGACACAAAATTAACAAAAGTCGATAACAAAAAAAATACATAAAAAATTTCAATGATAAAATTTAGACAAAAACCACCGGAATACAAATAAAGAGGGAATAAGTAGGTCCAGATGTTCCCCGTACTCCCAATTCCCCATTCTAGTCTATGTTATTCAATGAGCCCAAAGTATTTTATGAAATGGTGTGGCACCTTTTATTTAAGAGAGATTATTTAGTGCCCTATGCGGTATCCAAACTCTTTTTTCATTGTACATTGGGGATAGGGCCGACACAGTTTGTCTTGCGCCCCAGGTCAAATGGTGGAAAAGCTAACGTCTTAAGGTTCACCTTCCCAATGGGTGATGGAAAATGGACTTAAGCTACATCACGGACAATGAATAATTTTTAGTTGTTTTGGCCCAAAGTACTTTACTAAATATGCGGATGCATCATGTTGTGTTAGCGATTCATTCATGTTTGACTGTGCTGTTTGTGCATCCTCAAGACCAGCTCCAAGCCGGGCTACCCAGCAGTGCACAATGGTCGTTCCATTCAGACTTGGGACTAGTCACGCACATCTGATCGATCTTAAATGAATTGGCGACACCAATTTACACCTCACACGCATGGAGATGGTCCTACTCATACGGAGATATCAAATTCAACGTACAATAGCAAGCGACACAATTAAAGTCGAAATAAAATTCCGAATGAACTAGGAAAATTCCAAAGCAGACATAATCATTACTCATTTGGCTACATAATTACTCCAGGAAACAGCAGTATTGAAGACATGAGTAAAGGATGTGAGATGTTGTGACTTGAAGCAGCATGATTACTAGTATTAACTAAAGAGCTACTGAACTGATTGAAGGCATAGGCAAAAACATGACGACATAATTATGATTTGGATTAGGAAAAAGTGGTAAACCAATCCTCTTTACTTTTTTTTTTCATTTTGGGTCAAAATGCTCTTTACTAAATTTGGGCAAACATGAACTTTTAGCTGACCCAGCCCATACCTAAGGGAAAAACTTCACGTATGACACGGATAAATGGTGTGAACTTTTGTGAGGCTCGAAGCTATGGAAATTACATAGTAGGAATATAAAAGTGTATATTTCGAAGTACAAAAAGAAAAAAGAAAAAGGTGTAAAAGTGGTTTATGGAAATTAAAATACAAGAATCACATGTTTGGCATTTTCGGTGCTCATAAATTAACTCTTTTCTTTTTCTTTCTTTCTCTTTTGTATTAGTTAGAATTTGTAAAGGGTAGACGCTCATTGGTTGGCTCCTGTCCGAGCAATGGATGGCTCGGACCAATAGGAACTCAGCTTAAATCCAAGGTGTTGGTGTCAAGCCGGATCGACCACCCTACAGTCCCTGTAGTGCAGCTCGTGTGAGCTGCACCCCAGGAAAATGAAGTGACAAGATATATAATGATTATGTTTTCTTATTAAGTTGAAATCTCCAAAAGGAAACAACAAATGGCGACGGAGGGAGTTATAGTTAGATTAGACCTAAGTCACATAAAACACAGACAAATGTGAGTGCAAATGTGCAAGCGTGAAAGTATCTCTTAAAATCCTTCAAAACAACTAAAATTCATGAGTGCGATGATTGAATGATATAAAACACTTGAAGGCCTAATTCAATGATCAATTAGATCGGACGAAGCCTTGGAAGCTCAAATGATGTTTAATTTCAGATTATCTAATTTGGCAAAATTCGGACGAGTTCAGAATATGCCCAAACTTGGTGGGCTGACTTATTTTTGCGCTCCGGTCAATACTTAGATGCATGGTGGATTTCGGCCTGATTCATTCGTTTAGCCCTTCAATTGGACGTTTTTGTCGTTTTAGGAAAGATTTGTTTTGTTAATAACTCCTAGACCGTGATTTCTTATTCATTTTTTTTTGTTGTAAAAATCCCTGTTTTTCTTTTCCATTTTCAATTTTAGGAGCTTCTCCAAATTTGGAACTTTTTACTTTTCGGCTTTAATTATTAGTGTTTCGGGATTTCACCATATAAAAGTGTTGTAACTAAATATTTTCATTAACTTTTCATCAATGATATTTCAGATTTTGTCTTTTCTCTTGTTGATTGAAGAACTACGCTAACTAATCTCTTGTTAATTCTGCTACGTCATTAAAAGTGCAAATACAGAACAAAGATTAAAAGTGCGAGCGTATGCAATTTTGAATGATTGCTACATGACCAAGGATGGAGGTCATTGGACTGCTATGGTCCCCGCAAGAGAATGGGATGGGTTGCATAAGCATAGCATAGCATAGCATAGTGGGTAGTATATATTTCTGAAAAAGCACCTGAAAAGAAGAGGGAGCAAATCCAAATGAGATACTCCGATATAGATATGTCGCTCTCGAACCTCACGACTGTTTTGTTTTTGTTTGAGCCAACAAGAGTTCGGCGCTAGACAGTAGCTAGTTAGGGTTTGGTTATCAAGAACTGTCCTGTTTTTTTTCCCCAGGTTAAACAAGAACCATGCCTTATAAGTACATTATTAGTCCAACTAAGGATCTTCTTACACCTTTATTGCTTTTATGCACAGACTTGTACGGAGTTAAATAGTAAAAATTAGCAGCAGAATTATATATCGTCCATGTGACCTTAAAAAGCAAACAAAAGAACGGGAATCGTATAAAGGTTACGAAAAATACCAAAATATTATGAATCATAATGAAAATATTACGAATCGTACTGCTGAAAAGGTTATGAATTCTAGAACAAAAGTTACGAAACACACTAAAATGTTATGAATGAATTATAAAATAGGTGTATATGGTATACCATTTTAAGAGGTGTGTATTGTAGACTCTTCCGGCAAGAACATACATATAATGACTGTGTAATTGTTTGGTAGCGGGTGAATAGAGAACTATAGTAATATTGAAAAGAGGGGTAATGATTGGAGAGAGATAGAGAAAAATGAGAAAGTAATAATTAGAGAAATAAGGTAATGATTGAAAAAATAAATAAAGTAATGATTGAAAAACTAAACTAAAATTAAAATAAAATGGTAACCGAACACTTACCACTGTATAACCTTACTAGTAATTTTCTTTTCTTAAAAACATACTAATTAATGTCAAAAACCAGAAACTGAAATTGGAACACCGAGACTTGTGTTTGATCGATACAATCTCCTTAAAACAACTTCATCATCATCATCATCATCATCGAGAGAGAGAGAGAGAGAGAGAGAAGGCGATCTGGGCGAGGGTTCCCACCGCTCATCTCAGCCGCCCCCCTTGTGTACTTCATCTCTGTGTTTCTCGTTATTTTGAAGGGTTATTTTTGACTGTGTAATCTTTTTCTATTTTAATATATCTGCTTCTGGTGTTTCTTTGAAAAAAATATACACTTGCTGAAACGAAGTTCTCCAAGAAAATGTGTAGGGTAATGCAAAACGAAGAGACGAACTTTTCCAGTTATTCATCGATTTCCACAGGACTATTTATATTTATATAGGCGGCGAAGTGACTCACTCCATGTTTCTTATTTTGCCATTATTCAATTTTTTTGTCTTTGTTAATTTTGCACCTAATGTTTTTTAAGAGGAATCAAAATAGTAAAAATTATTCATATATTTTTGAAAATATTCAAAACAATTAAAATCCAATGATTCACAAAAGTTAGGTGCAAATATATGGGTAATTTTCAGCCTAACTTATTGGATATTTTCAAAAAATATATGGGTAATTTTTGCCTTTCTGATTTGTTTTGACAAGACGATTCAATAATTCTCAAAAGTTAAGTGCAAAACTAACAAACGCAAAAAAATAAATAAAAGAGAGTCTAAAAATTCCAAAAAAACCTCTTAGCCGAACTTTTAGTCTAAATATATATTTTGGGGAGAAAACAAAAAGTGAATTGGTACGTCGAAGATAAACTTTAGCTTTTCAAGTAAATGAAATGATGCGGATCAAAAAAAAAAAAAAGTAAATGAAATGATGATAGAGGAGAAAGCAACGCAATAGCGTATTGGGTTGACAATGTTTTGGTCCACTCTGGAATGAAGAAATGGGCCTCGAAAGTCTTGATCCCTAGTAACCAGGCCTGCCATGACTAAGACAAGACAGTCTCGCGTGTCCATTTCGATTTTGGAAGATTCAAATTTTAATGAAATTTTATCGAAAAAAAGTTAATCGCAATTAATTATTAGCTATCATAATTAATTTTCAATCCGGATCATCTAAAAATACTTTGGACTGTCACGATTGAGCTCCGTAACTTCTTCACGGCCGAAAAGAAGATTTTCTGCTTACTACTCTTCAATGTCCAGATCCTGCGATGAAACAGTCCAGATCCCAAAAAAAAAACAATGGAGTAGAGCCTAGACCAGAACGGAAAAAAAAGAAAGAAAAGAAACCAATTGTAAACTTGGACAAGTACCAAACATTTAATCTAGCTTGTGTAAAGAAATTTGGCTCACACCCATTACTCAGATTTTGTTCACATATTTTCGTATTCGTACGTTTGCTACGTACATTTTCTTCCTAAGACAGTAGCATTATCGATCTATAGTCTTAAGATTAGTTCGGTTGGTTGATGGGTTTGCTCATCACACAACTGACCATGATTCGATTCAGAGGGTTAGGCCACAACAAAATTTACTTATTGTAAATTTCTTAGTCTCAACAAGAATGACAACTGTTGATTTTTTCGCTATTCTGCCACCAAATCTTTTTACTATAAAAAAAAAAAAGAAAAAAAAAAAAAGAGCCTCTCACAAGATCTAGTGAAACGGATCCAAAAAAAAAGAAGAAGAAGATCTAGCGAAAACTCACCTACGTCCAGAATAGTGCTGGGCAGGGGTAGCCCTGTCCAGGCCTAAGACAAATGGATCTGTATTGCTGCTATTGTAGCCTTTGTAGGATCGAATGACAGGTCATCTGACAGTATGGGTCCCCATTTATCTAGAGGTGCATTGGGGTATACAGTGAATATTGGGTCAATTTTGAACTGGGAGATGTGCTTTGCGCACCGTGTTGTGCATATTCGAGATGTGGATCTAGGCAATCAGCGTCTGGATTAGCGAACGATTGAACGGTTGAGATTAGGTACAACATCATACAATTTGAACCATTAATTACCGAGATCAATGGTTCGAATGTGCACACTGCACAATATCTTGTACAACACCATCCCCGGAACTTGACCCCATGGAATCCATATTCAGAAGAGATAAAATACATTCAGAACTAGAAATATAGATATGTAAAACTCTAAAAAGGACCAAGGTATCCTTTCCAATGCATCGGCACACTTGTTTGCCTTTCCATAGATATGCCCATCCTTTCAAATGGCTTGAGAAGGTACCTGCAATCTCTGGGACAGCACTGGGGGGGGGTTGAATCTGATTCAATTTCTAGGTTTTAGAGTTTGAAATTACTTACTCATGATATAAATCTAGATTTCCTCACGAACAGGGCTACCACTTAAGTACTTAACCTCAATACTAGATCAATTGCTCAAGTCAAATGTAAGGCGGAGTAGGGGTGCCTGCTAATTGGGTTGTTCAATGTTTAGGGTCCAACCCGAGTTTCTTAGTTTGATCCGAACAACTCATTTTATTTGACTCAATGAGTTGCTTAATGAATGAAAAACATTCTAAACGAAGCCATTCTTTTATGAAAACGATTTCGAGAGTAAAACCATATTTTGTTTATGAATTCAGCATGTTCGATTAGTATGATTTCTTTACGGAGAGTAAAACCATATTTTGTTTGTGAATTCAGCATGTTCGATTAGTATGATTTCTTCACGGACACTACCAACCAAACAAGTCGAACAAAATTAGCGATTCGGATCAAAACTAGCCTGGTGTGCTCCTAACGACCCAGTCCAAGAAAAAGGGGGTCACAGAGTAGGACAAAGAGGAAGGAAATGGGAATATGGCATTGGAGATGAGGACAAGAAGATGAAGTAGAGAGGGGTCCAAGAAGGTATGAAAAAATCCAAAAAAAGGTACACCACGAACTTCCCACATTACCATCTGCTGGAGGCAAACAGTTTGGTGCAATGCAAAAGGGATGCTCTGATTTGATTGGACATACAGCAAAAGATGAATTGCCGATTACTTCAACTGATGCGATTCCTATGAGGTGCCGTTTACCTTGTGTTGTCTTGATCATACATTGCATACGATGCGCTGGAATGGAATAACCATTTTTGGGCAATGAATGATATGGATGCAGACAGGATGTACGTACTTGTCTTAAGTCTCACAAAGATGATTAGAATTGTTTATTTTTAAAATGCTCTCAATCCAATTCTGAAATACTCGTCCTAATAAAACTAGTAATAAACATACCATGAATGTATACGAACATATACTCCGGTAATAACAAATGATGGCCCCTCTTCACAAAATTTGGTGTACATTTGGATTTGGTATATCCAAACATAGTGCTGTTATAGGTACACACACTCATTTATATACAACGCGCACATACGCATTTTAGACCTGTCTCGAGCTACAAAGAAGACCTGAGTCGCTCATTTTGTTTAAAATAGTTTGTTTACGATTCTTGTAAAATTTAACTCATTCCGATATCGGTAAAAACGTTTACAAAACATCTATTTTTGCTATAGAATCAATATCTAAATTCTAAAGCAATGTTGGATGTTTTGTAAACGTTTTTACCGATATCGAATTGAGTTAATTTTTTATAGGAACTGTAAGCAAATCATTTTGAACAAAATAAGTGGCTCGAATCATTTTTGTAGGATCCGGAATGAGTCTAAAGTGTGTATGTACGTGAATATATTTACCCATAAACGTTCCGATCCAAACTGATGTACCCATAAATTTTTTTTTTAACACTTTTTTTTTTCACACTTCGAGGAATTCACATTAATGTGCCGAGGAATTGGGCATTGAACAAAAACAGTACCTGAATCTGAATACGACCACAGAGAGGGCTCTCTGCCCGAGCACATTCTCTCTCTAGTTTCTCCCTCCGGATCACAGAATTTGAGCGTCCCAAAGCAAGTGGGGGGGGGTGAAGCGGAGTGGGGGGCCGCAGCTACCTTGAAAGACCTAAAGATTTGCCAACCCCTTTCGCCTTTCGGATTTTACTTCTCTCACCTCATTTTCCCAACAATGTAAAATCACTTTCCTTTCCAGTTCCTATAAAGAAAAGTTCAACACCCTCCTCTTTTTCTTGCTTCAATCTTTCACTTTACCCCTCTTTCCAATTCCTCGCTCCTTTTCCCTCTCTCTGTCTTTGCTTCCAAAACCCACCAAGAAAAACTTACTA
Source organism: Rhododendron ovatum (assembly GCA_019656835.1). Taxonomy (NCBI): domain Eukaryota; kingdom Viridiplantae; phylum Streptophyta; class Magnoliopsida; order Ericales; family Ericaceae; genus Rhododendron; species Rhododendron ovatum. Next base: position 9,662,919 of record CM033793.1, on the reverse strand, counting down.
AAACCAATTCATTCACAATCTTGTGGGTTATCCAGAGAAAAACGAAGTGGGTTTTTGAAATATTGTGTGTACATACATACAAACAAAGATAGAGATCGGATACAATCGATTATGGGTTTGGTCGGAAGGCTGATTTGGGTCAATGATTACGGCAAGAAGCAATGCAAGAGCCTTTTCTGGAGGATGAGGGCGGCGGTAGTGAAGAAGAAGAAGGCGGGGAAGAAGCAATGCAAGTTCCAGTACGATCCTTGGAGCTACGCTCTCAATTTCGACGACGGCGGCGGCGGCAGAAGCAGCAGCAGCAATTTGAGAGTGATCGAAGGTGTAGGAGATGGAGGAGCATCCCGAAAGGGTGGATTTGTGGTCGTTCGGGGCTTGTCTGGAGCCACTGTTTGGGTTTATGTTTATCTGGGTAATAGAGTGTTGTAACTAGTGTTCGGTTGCTCTGTGTTTGGAACTTGGTTCCGTGAAGTGATAATGCTATGGAAACCTTTCTTTTTGCCGATTAAAAAGAAGAAGAAGTGATAATGCTAGAGGGAATTTGTTGAGTTTGTGTTTCTGATTGTGTTTTTCAAAACAGAGGAGATTACAGCACTGGGCACTAACACTGTTTTTCTACCAGTACTACTTCAGACCCACCGAATATTTTCTCCTCGAATACATATCCGAGCAAATCATGACCGTTTGATTAGTAACACCCGATTGGCCGATGAACCCGGATTTTGATGATCCAATAGAATGGAGGCAAATAACAAGATAAAGAAGTAGAGAATAAAAAGTAGTTATGATAGGAATAGACATTAGACACTACTCCTTTAAAACTTAAAAGGGGTTTTCATACCATTAAGGTTACTTCCCAATAGGCAATATTGCTCGACGGAAATGCTGGAAATACGCCTCTCGGCCACTATAGCTATTCAACGAGGTCAAATTGATTAATTGGGCTATAAATAAAGAGCAGGCAAAATCTTTTCCTTTTCCCATTATTTTTTTCCCGAATAGAAAGAAATCTTGGGTCGTAGAGTATGCTTTTGGAAGTTGGAGAGAGAACATAGCAGTAACAGTATTAGTCATCATAATCATATAATTGAGGTTCTTCGTACAGGAGAAGCAAAACAAAACAACGCTCATTGCTTCCTCTGCATACACAATACTCTGCTTTTAGCTCTAAATTATCTAGGGAGGCTTAAGACCAACCATACTATTCAGAAATGAGGATGCATGCATGTCCAACAAAATCATCAACTACGATTTGCAGACCTTGTTAGGATCAAACTCCGATGTCTCTTTTTCCTTTTTTATCGACAAGGGTGTCTAGAGTTTCGTCCCGATTAATCACTTAGTACATGTACCCTGCCATCTCACATGTACAAGATAATATCGGGTCTGCACTCCTAAGGTAGCAACCGCAAGAGAGGGTGAAAACGAAAATAATCATTAGGCCACGCATTTATACTGGAACCTAAGACTTGTGGAAGAAGTCCTTAATCATTGTATTAAGTAGAGCAAGTATTTAAATTTGAGAGGTAATGTAATACAGAAAACATCGATCTTCCCCAAACAAGTAAATCATCCTCTCACTCCTCCACGGATCTCCGCCGTTGCCCTTGGACTTGCCATAATTCAGGTCAGGCCACAGCTTGGACTGGCACAAAGGGCAAGTGGTTCGGCCTTGATCGACCCAACCATCAAGGCACTCTGTGTGAAAAACATGATAGCAGTTGCACAACTCCCTGACCTCATCGCTACCATTCCCGAGTGCTAAACACATAGCACACAGGGAGGTAGATGAATCATCCCATTGACGACCTTCTGGTTTCTCAAGGAAGTTACTGTATTTGATAACTGGCAGTCGCTCCTTGATCGAGTCGATAACAGAATGGACAGGCACTTGCACTAGTGAAGCATAAGGGCGAGGCACCGACGACACAACAGCTGAGTCGTCGGAGAATTCTGTTCGTTTGAACAGAGTGAACGAAGAGACAGCTGCGGCGAGCACGCATCCGGCAAGGCGTAACGCAAGTTTTTGTAATGTGAGAAGTTCTAATGGAAAAGCCATAATCATCTACTTCAAGAAAGCTTTGGTTAAAAAGAGTAATTGGAGTTTGGATGGTTGGAGTTGAGGATATATATAAGAATCTTAAATCTTTTTTTTTTATTGACAAGAATAAGAATCTTAAATCTGAACCCTCTGAAATATATGTGCATGTCCCAGTACTTTTTGAGAAGTTTTTGGGTGCCGGGCTGTGGTACCCATTGGTGATCTCAGTTGGATAAATGTGTTTTGAATGGTTCGAATTTGAGAGAGAGAAAAAGAGGAGAGAGAGTGGTGGGGTGAAGAGAAGGAGAGTGAATAAATTTGGACTGTTCAAAATACGATTTGGATGACTAGGAATCGCCGACGGATATCATCACGTGCTACTCGCTCAACACCCAAAAATTTATCCCCCACTTTTGAGAAGACATGCGGACCCTACAAGGAAATGTAGTTTATCCCCACTTGGATGGGTCGTTGGTTTTGGGTCGTAGTATGCTTTTGCCATCAATTTGATTGATGACCTAACGAAGTTTACTACTATGTTCAATTTACCCATTTACTACTATGTTCAATTACCCATCTATGTTGCCGTCGTTAGTTATCATGACATCTTGACAAAGTGGCGGCTCAAGTGTACTTTCGCTTCTTCTGTCTTCATTTTTTAAGTTCTTGTTTTATTCTAATCGGATAAAAAATTAATTATAATTTTTAATTGATAATACCAAACGATAAATTCTTCACATATATTTTTGCCTTTTCACATACTCTCTCCGTCTCATTTTAAGTGTCATGCTTCGTAACTTTAATTTATTAAGAAAACATTATCATTATACCTTTCACGTCGACTTTTATCTCCACTTTATCTACTTACCTTCTTTGAAAGTATCATTATTACACTTTTATTCAATAACTTTTTAAAATGGAATATATTTTTAGGGGTAAAATGGAAAATGTACTAACTTTTACCCACTAACTTTACAAAATGAACACTTATTAAGAGATGATCCAAAATAAAATACTGAAATTTAAAAGGAGACAGAGGGAGTAGCATTTTAATTCTTTAATTGCTTTTCTGAATTGAAAATTCGTTGTTTCTTTCAATTAAATGGCTTTGGATTGGGTAGTAAACTACTAGGTGTTTGAATTTAAATGAGTTTGGCGTTCAAAGTTCAAAGTTGAGTGAATTAGAGCATCTGCAATGGGGATGGAAAATAACTAAGGATGGATGGTCATTTTAGCATCAAAAAATTGTTAAAAGTTAGTTGTAAAATAGAATCAAAGAGTCCTAAATATTACTAACTAATTTTTCCTCCACCTTATTTCCCCCCAACTTAATTCAATTACTATTTTCGTTCAAAAATAATTATTGTGTCTGCCAAACAAGAACTTAAAAAAAAAAAAAAACTAAAAAAAATCAATCTTTTATTTTTAATTTCCGTCCAAAATTTCTGGTACAAGCAGTTGGGGATAGATATATCCATCTCCATATTCATCAAATGGATTTTTCATCCTTACTTCCATCCCCGTTGGAGCACTAATTTTTGCATCTGGGGATGGAAAATCACTATTCATCCCCTCATTGAATTTGCTCTAAGGTGTTCGAATAATGAACTAACCTATATGAAATATTATGTGTGAGGAAAAAATCTAGGGTGTTTACCACCAAACTCTCTCACAGACGCACTGGTCTGTCTCCCTCTCCCTCGTCCTTCCCCCCCCCCACGCTCTCTGCTCTTCACATATATATATAAGCAAATACTTGATAGAAGAAATTGGAAATAAAATATGCCATAGCTTAGTAAAGGCTCAACAACAAAATGTGGGTGGCGTCGAATGGCGCGTGAGATTACTCGGGCTACTGATGCAGATGGCTGGGGTCCCTCCATGTCCCACTCTCCCATTAAAGGGAAAAATCCAACCCCTTTCGCTTTTGGTCCTTAAAAAATAAATACTTATTTACAATTTTTAAGATTAAAAATAATAGATTTACTGAAATAAAAAAATATTCAATATGAATATTGTTTAAATCAAAATCTATCAAACCCTGGAAAAAAAAATAGTAAAAAATTATTTTTGTAAGTCCATTATTTTTAAACTTGAAAATAGATTTTTATTTTTTAAATACTTATTTAAGAAAACGAAGTGGGGCTAGACTCTTTCACAAACTGAAAGAATGCTCCGTACATAGCCCATACCCCCTGCTGGGATGCCCATCGTCTTTGCGAGTCTGAATTTGGCTGCACCTCATACCAAGGTGTCCGTGCCCGTTGTCGCTGGGGCGCCTACGCCTCCTCACCCGGGTGCCGTGCACGGGTCTTCTCCTTGCACACAATGACTCAAACTTCCCATTTCCTGCATGCATCTTCTGGTGACCGCGAAAACACAAATAGACATTCACTAATCATAGATGCCTCCCAAGCTGGACATGAGTCCTTTGGAAACGTCACAATTGTCCTGGAATAATACAGTTGACATACACATACTAAAGCACAAAATTTAAAAATCAAACTAGTGAAACCATCGACAAGAGCATCCATGGGCAGACTAACAGTGTGTTAATACAAAAGAGAACCAAAATCAGTCAGTGATCACCGATACCTCACTAAATTACTGCTTCTTCTGACCGTCAATGATTTCCTTTTTGCGTAGACGATAATACTCTTGCAGCATTGGAGACATCCCACTTGAATCCAACATCATGATTCTACGCTCGTCTCTCAATCGCTCTATTCGAATCTCTTCAGCTTGATTACGGTAGAGTTTCTCAAACATTTCGACTTGCATCTTGAATACTCTTTTTCTTTCTTCGAGCATCTCATTCAATAACTCCCTGATTTGAGAACTTGCACAACCATGGCTCTTTACTTTTTTCAACCGTCCCTTTTCAGCCTCACTGCCTATCGGTCTCTCCAACGCGCATAGGTATCGAGCAAGACATCATCTTCTGCTAGGTTGATTGACTCTTGTGTCCAAGGAGAAGATGGTGTAGCATTTCTACTTCTTTTCGGGTTTTTTCTTCCGGCCTTCAGCAACTGGAAGAGGCTGATTACGGGAAGAGCAAGGTCTGCTTGCGAATCCATCCCTGTTGTAGAATGAAAAGAAACAAATGGAAAGAGAATCACGGTGGTGAAAGAAGGCCAATTCCAATTCTCATAAGGAAAAGAGGAGGCATATGAAAATTAAACCAACCAATGCTAAACTGAATCAATGAAATCCTCACTATTCACATTTCCATCTGCGAATAAAGCTTTCAAGTTTCAACCCCATATTACTTGTATAGATCTATGGAAAGGAAGCCAACATCAAAAGATTCAAAACCACATAAGATAGAACCTAAAGTATTGCACTCTTCTTTTACGACGAAGATACAGCTGCAAACCAGAGCCATACCAAACACAAGACCAGAAACCATCACATTTGGCACTAGGTAAACTCAAATAGATTAAGCAATTAGAAGGTCTACGCCTATGATAACTAACCATTCCATTTACAACAAACCCATTCCTTGCCTTAAAACCATTCTACAGCACTAGCATCCACCCAAACTAGTCACAGACTCGCAGGAAATCTACAGATTTCAAATAGTCTTACTAATTATAATATCACTATAGCAAAATTTCCAAAACAAACTTGTATAGAAAAGTTGGCCCTGGACATTTTTCCCTACAACATCAAACAAGGAAACTAGATTAGTGCAAAACACCACATATGCAACTGTGCCGCAATCTACCTCCTCATTTAATCGACTAGAAATCTAATCCTGTCTTTTCATGAGAGCAGAGGCAGATAAAGTTGAAGCAACTAAAGCATTTGCTTTATGCCCTGTCTGGACGAGTGACCCGTATTTTTTCAAACCTAACCACAAATTTCAGTAGGTTGATACCCAAAACTAAGTTTCTTTAGAGGACCTACCCTTAGATGGCCTCCACTCTATCCAACAGGGAAAAAAGTCCTCCCATCCCATGAGTGTCATGTTGTGCGTGGTTTGGGTCATAAACCTTCTCCACGGGAAAATCAAACGAAAGAAAACATATGTTCAGAGGGCTACAAATAACCGATGGATCCCTCACAGCATCTCCAATCCTTACCCATTTTATTACCCATATCCAAAATTTAAGTAAAAAGCCTAAAAAATCATCTCCAATGTCATACCCATTTCCTACCTATTTTGAATTTCACCCTTTTCCTCACCTAAATTTGGGGAGACCCAAACCCATGCCCATTTTTTTCAAACCCTCTTTTCACTCTCATTAATTATAAGTGTGTCATTCAGTAATAGATTTGGGTAAAAATAAGGGTTTGACATTGAAAATGACTTACCCAAATCAAGCTTTTGACCGAAATCTCTAGAAGAAAAGAGTCAGGGCTGGTGATGCTCTAGTCTCTGTCGTGCCTCCCACAGAAAAAGCTGTTATGTGTGCAATACAATAAACATAAACCCTAAAAACTGATTAATTGGCATCAGGCCCGCCAACAACCGACGGAAAATACAGCGACCTAGGTTTTTTTACCAGATAACATGGACTGCGCGGACGGCCCTCAATCCCGTCCAGATGGGATTTCCAGAGAGCCCAGAACGAGCCAAAATTCTTCATGACATACAAGTTCTAGAGATCTGAAATGGGATTAATCGTTTCGAGGTAGGTTTATCAAATTCATCAAAAACAAAAACAAAAACCATCAAAGGCAAGTGGATCCAGAGCTCAAAGGTTTTCCACTCAGATATTTTAAGATAACCCACTACAAGACACCTACCAACACGAGCCAAGTTCAAAATGTTGGTCTCCATCCTCGGTGTTTACCAGGAATCTAACAGCGCATTTGGATGGAAGGGTTTCATGACAAAAGAAAGGGAAAGGGTTATGGTTATGGTTTCTTATGAAATCCCTCGTTTGGATTGAGCATTTTGGTTAGAAATCCCTCATTTCCTATTTATCGAATAGTTCTAAACATTTTTCTCAATTCATAATCTTCCTAGAAGACTTAAACATAGTTAAATCAAGAGCGAGCCGAGGATGTGGAACGATACTGTCAGAGAGAGAGAGAGAGAGAGAGGGAGAGGGCACAGATTGGGATGGGGAAATTGGAGAAGGAAAAACTGTACCTTTGCGGTGGCTGTAGGTGTAGCGGCGGAGGAAAAGCCGCGTCGGCCAATAACGAACGATGGAGGGAGAGAGAGATGAACCAGAGCTTCAGCAGCAGCTTTGGTCGAGTGTAGATGGGGAGCTCACTAGCGCGCAAGACGAGTGTTTTGGAGCAGAAAAATTCAAACTTGTGTTGATAAACAAAAGGAGTTATTCACCGCTGCTCGCAATTTCAACAAACACTTTTGACGCGCATGATTGAGTGCCGCAAATTTTATTTTTGTATTTTAACGCTTTGATTGGAACTTAAGAGAATTGATGGAAAATGAGAGAAGATTCCACTCCGCTTGATTCACTATTTTAAGAGTAACTTTTACTCTCGGCATAATTTTTAATAAATTTTTTTTTCTATCTCTCTCCATTCATTACCAGTCAACTCTCAAAAATAATTTTCTAAAACATCAACCAAACCTCATTACCATTTTGAATTCTTTAGTTTCTCTCTTCTTTCTCTCCAATCCGAGGAAATGGAGGAAATTTTTTCTCTCACTTTCCCTCAAAGTTCCAAACAAAACAGAGTTAAATTTAGGCTCTGTTCTAGAAACTTTCTTAAAAAATAAGCAATTTATTTTACATTTTCAAACTAAAAAATAATGTAAAAGAAAAATAATATTTAAATTTTTTTTGCATCGTATAAAAGATTTTATCGAGATCTTTCAAACAAGATCTATATTGTATATTTTTAGATTTTAATAAAACTATTATTTTTTAGCATGAAATTGCATTCTTAAAAAATAATGACTTTTTTTCGTTTGCGAAACGGGCACTTAGGGTGATATTATAACACTCGTTTTTACTAGCATTCTTTTTTCCTTTTTGGCCTCTATTTACGTCAAAGTATCAAATTGTCTTCCATATTTGAATATTGATTCAAGAAATATGAATAATTTAATAGTTTTTCATAAATAAAAGATATAAAAGAGTGTTAAAATCATTTAAGGCCCCTTTTTGCTAAAGGAAATAAGTATTTATTTTTCATATAAGTACTTATGTGTTTTATTAACTAAAATAAGTATTTATTTTTGAATTAAATGTGATGTATTATAAGAAAATGATCTGTGCTTGTAAAGAAAAAAATAATTACTTAAAAAATAAGAACTTTAGCGAGATGCCGAGATGAGGCCATATTTTTTGAACCTATCTCGTAAAGTGGGTAATAAGTACTTAAAAAATAAGAATCTTAGTAGAACGGGATTAATTAGCAGAACAAAAAATATCGATAAATATTTAAAAAAGAAGAGAGGATAGTTCTATTTCAGAAAGCTCAACGATAAGCCTCCGCTAAACCCATTTGCAGTGTGACTCCTACGAATGATGAAACAAGAAATTGTTGCGACGGCACCAAATAACCCACATGAGAACAATAGACTCGTGCAAAGCCAACTTATCTGCACTTCATTTCCACCAACTCCCAAGCCAAACTCTAATCGCAACTGGCATCTCTACCGATACACATACCATAATCATGACAATAGATCGAGATTAGAGAGTAGTATGTACTGTCCTAATTAATCACCGCATGTCCTAATTAATCACCGCATCTATAACATTGCTTATTAAAGTCAGAGACGGATCTATAGGTGGTCATATGGGTGCCACGGCCTCCGCGTTGTTTCGGATTTTTTTTTAAAACAATAATTAAAATTAAAATTAATTATTTTTTGTTTGTATGTTAAAAACACATAGATATTGTATTTTGTATTGAGTGTTATTTTAGGCATTTAAATTCTATAAAAATGTGTTCATTTTAGGTTCTCAAACCCAATTTCTCTTTCTGTGCTACGGTCTCCCATAAGTTTTTTCTTCAATTATTTATCTCATTCGTCTTTTTATCTCTCTCCACTTACTACCCAAAAAATCTTCCTCAAAACCTAGACTGAACAAACTATTAGATTTCCGAACCTTGAAATTTCAAATCTTGTTCATAGTTCGACCTCCGCATTTACGAAATTCTATTTCCGTCCCTGATTAAAGTCCATATCTGCAGACAAATATGGATCGAATGGTCTAAAAAATCCAATGATAAAAAATTTTTAATTTTGTTCTCACACGGTCGCTTTTTGAATGAAATGAGATTTTGGCAGCTCTTTTTTATTGCCTAAGCCAAGCAAATTTATTTAGATTTGGCTCATCGTTTGAGAGAGCTAGCTTGGAGCAGCTGAAGCCTTCAAATTTGACCATTAACCATTGCTGGTGTTATGAAGGAATTGACATGGAAGGGGTGAATTATATGTGACATTAGTGTAATAGTAAGTCACCTTCTGCACCTTCTGGGAACCTTCCTGGGTGGTGGTAAAGATATGTTGTCGTAAGTTCGATTTAGAGCACCAGAGTTGAGTTGCTCTAAGACTGGTCATATTATTAGTTGACTACATTTAGTTTGGGATACCAGATGGGAATGTGTCAAACTTTTTGACATGCACCCTCCGTCTTTTTTCAAGTGTCGACTGTGGCTCTGAGTGCGATTTTCAATAATTTATATCTCTTGACGTATTTTATGTTTTTAAAATAATTGTCTTATAAAAATAATTGAGATATCAAACAATATCAATATTACATATTTTTAACAATGTACATTGAGAGATTTAGACAATTAAAAATGACATGCAAAATCGTAGGGGACACTTAAAAGGGATGGAGGGAGTTTTTTTTTTTGCAACATTCACACATTTTCGAAGTAACTGAGTTGTACTGTTCAGAGCATCTCCGTCAGATAATTCAAAAATATTCATAGAAAATGCATTCCCTCCATACCAATTTGTTAGTCTTTTTTTAGAGTTCGTACAATTTTAAAACTGTACTATATATAATATACTATCATTACCTCTTAATTTATAATGTTTGATGTAATTTTAGATTTTTGTCTAATAATTGACATCTACCAAACAAGATATATATGTTGTCTATTTAAGTATCAACTAAAAATACAAATACTTTTTTATCCGATTCAAATAGAATGAGAGATGAACAAATTGGGACAGAAAGAGAAATTTGGTATATTGCTTTCCATTTATTTTTTCAATTGATTGGAGATATCATTACATCATGCATTGATTACAAAGTACAAATCACGAAACATTACATCAATTGTGTGAAAATCTACGAAACAGCCAAGCTCACAGCTCAACTAACAAGATAAATAAGTCTATCAAAGGATCTGCAATCATTATAAATCCAACCCAATACAAGTCCCATTAAGGAGAGAAAAGACTCGAATTCTTAACATGCTAAGGAAATACAAGTCCTGACTAACTGAGTTAGTCGTAATTAATTACTATATCCTGCTTTCCATTTTGAAGGGAAACCATTTTGTTGTGCAACCCAGCAGATGCTCCAAATTTTGTTGTCATATTACTTGTTTGGATTTTGCTATCTTCATAGGATACTCAAAAGATAGGCCCCGTTCTGCTTTTTCTTTTTCTTTTTTTTAAATCTTCTTTTTAAAAAAAAAAGTAATTTCAAGTTTAAATATAATGAAAATGAAAAATAATTTTTTAATTTTTTTTGCACCGTTTAAAATATCTCAATAAGATCTATCAAATAAGATGTATATTGGTAGGAAAATTATGGGCATAAACACGTGATTTTTGAGTTTGAAATTACTTTCATTTTCTAAAATTTCTTTTTTTCCTAAACCGGAACAGGGCCTTACCCGTTCGTTTGGAATTTTGAATTTTTTAGGTAATCAGCATAAAGAGAAATAGAGTAATGATTGAAAATATGAGTAATGATTAAAGAGGGATAGAGAAAAAAATGAGAGTAATGATTAGATATAAGAGTAATGAGTGTAAAAAAAAATAGGATAATAATTAGAGTCAAAAATCCAAATCTTTAACCGAACAAAGTCTTTAAGACAATATTCTATTCGTCCCATTTTGTTGGAGCTTCTTTGGAAAACCAAATACTCTATTTAAGGAAACATAATTATTACATTGTACTTTTACGAACTCTCCAATTTTGTCTCATGACGTGATACTTCTCTTGATATTCTAATTTATTTAAGGCCAGAAAAAAGACAGACAAGTGAGAGTGTCAATTACCTTTTTCGGAAACTTTTCAACATCGATAATATTTCAAGGACATTCTAAAATAGAATAACAGATCATCTCTAACGAGAGACATTCAAGAATTTGAAAAGTAGTACTTGTCTATCACGTAGTTCTTATCTATCAAAGCACGTGAAGCCTCGCAAACTTTTTAATTTTGACATTTGAGGAGCCTGCTGGAGATGCTCTTGCTTTTTAACGTCGGAAGGTTCTGCTGGAGATGCTCTTAGGCGGCCACGACTATAAACAAAAACCTCGTATCTTTCCTTCCCAGTATCTATCTATCCATCCTTCCTCAAAATGGCTATGGCAGTATGGCCGATTGGTTGTGTACCTGCCCAATGCCAACAAACCATAAACAAAACAAAAGTAGTAAAATACTAAATAAAGCCGTTTACCTGCAAATTTGGTCTCTGTCTGAACTTTCCTAAAAGACTTTTCCAGCGAGTAGGAATCAGGCAGGAAAACCCCCCCAACCTACTTTCTCCCAAATTCATTCCCCCTGCAACAAGAAAGATACAACTTTCTCTCTCCTCTCTCTACACATAAGTAGCTGCTTTTTTTTTCCTCCGGTACTGTTGGGGGTTTGTTTGACTGTTGTTAGGGTTTGGAGATGTCGGAGTAAAGTAGGGGTTTTTTTGTTGTTGTATTCCGGCGTGATTTCGTGTTGGCGATGTTGATGGCAGACGAAAGGTCGGACCTTTGGAACTTCGAGGATCTGACGGCCGGCACCGATTTTGGTGGATTCGACATCAATTGTCTATTGGACTTAATGGATGATCGTCCCGATCCAGTGCAGGTGTGTTCTGATCCTACTTTTGTCGCGATCGGACGGAAAATTCGGATGCTAGTTTTGTCCTGGAAGTTTCGGAAAAACCTGAGATTTTGGTGGTTGTGTAGTGTAGTGTAGTGTTGTTTTTGTTTTTTTCTTTGTTGTGGAACTGTAATTTAGAGTTTTATTTTGTCTAGATATAGCATCTGTTGGAATGAAACTTGCAAGCTCCTTCTTTTGATATATTTATTTTGTTTGGGAAGTTACATTATTCGCTTAGATTTATTGCGATTGGGTTTTTGGAGGTATTTATACGTATATGAATTGATATGTAGGTATTTACGGAGAGAAGTAAATATAAGAAATGGATGTCATGAATGAATCTTAGGCATTGATTACAATCATGATTTCCCGATTGAATGATATCTGGTGTGTGGCATTCGTCGTTTGTTAGGAGCGTGGCGTTCACTAAGTTGTTTAAGCAACATGAGGTGGAGGATAATATTGTGGATAGGAATAATATGGTACATTACGGTAAGTGATGGTTCATAGTTGAACAAACCATCAGCTAGAGTCGGGGGAGGGGCCATGGGGTTTAAACTAATGCTTGGGTAAAGTGGTTTTCAAGGATATATAGAAGGATAGGCCTTTTTTGGTTATTGAGGTAGGTTCTCAAGAATCAAGATACTCTGACTCGCTGGGAAAGGTTTGTCAAGAACTAATTTGATTCAAGGGGACAACAATTGTATATTTGTTTGATGGTGAATGTATTTGAAATTTGAAAATTTTCATCGGTAGAGCTGCCTATAGTTTTAGTGCGATAAAATTCATTGCATATGCTGAAAGGTTTAGGTCAAAGTCAGGGATTCGCACATCGCTTTGACTTCTATATACCCCCCTCTGCTGATAATTCCTGATGCACTATTCTATTTTGGAATGTCTCAAAATGTTGGTCCTTTTTCTAAGCATAATGGGTTACCATTAGTTTTGAAAGTAGAGAATAACGTATAATGTTGGAAATCTAGTCAAAATCTTCTAAGCATGCATATATTAATTGCCTCTCCCCATAAAAGGATGTGTTCCCCTGTCAGGGAAAACAATAAGACAGAGGGAGTATTAGTTTCACATTCTAAATGAGCATTACAACTGTTTGATTGTTAAGAAAGGGTAAGAAAAGGGTATCAGGTATGCATAAAATATTTTGTAACGAGGCATCAGTTTTTGATTCAGGCGAAGAGTTAGATCTTGCCTCCACCACTTTTTGCTCATCTTTAAATTTTGGGTGAAATTTATGCTCACTTGCACAAGTCCTTTAAGTGTTTTCAAGGAAGCATCTTTTGCTATGTACTTAACATATACGTTGTAATTTGCAGAATCATTCAGAAGACATGTTAGTTGTAAAACAGCAACAAGGTATGCCGGCTTCGATTTTTGGCAATAATGAACAACACTCCCAGCTTCAAACAGGTAAACGTATCATTCTGACAGCCGCTTTGCTTTATGTCCTTTGTGATCTATAATGTTCTTGATCTAAGTATGCTTGGTTCGTCTAGGCTTGGATCAAAACTGTATAATATAATAGTAGTATACCAGTTCTAATAGTTTGAACCAATGTCTTCAAAGGCTGAGTTGAGGCTTGCATCAAGGTGAGACATCCAAAATATACCATAAGGATTTGAATTTGTGCTTTAGCCTCCAAAGGTGTACCATGTATGCCTTATTTGATGGTGCATCCATTGGGTGGTTGAATTTTAATTACCCACTATGGCAGCCTCAGTTGAAGTGCTATGGCCCAGTGCGAATGAAGAAGTCTTTTTGGTCTAATAAATGTGACTGGTAGTTGTTTTATTTAGCAATTGGAGATTATCATATCCTTTAGTCTTTTATTGTTATTACTTATTAGGTTGGTATTTATAAATAAGAGGTTTGCCGTTGTATTCTTTAGACATTGATTAGTAAGATTGAGAGCGTTTGAGAGCTAGGGTTGTTTGCCTTGTGTGTGATTCTATCCGTATCTCTATCTATCTCGCCTCCATCATTTAGTATCAAAGCTTAGGCCCGAGATTCCATCTCCCATCTCTTTCACTCCCTCTCTCTATTGCTGCCCCTTTGTCATTACTTTCTCAAAATTTGGAGCATATGCAATGAAACAGTCAAATCGTCATCATGAGCATAGTTTTTGAAACCTAGAACACCTTTGTGAAATCTCGCAAATCATTGTAACCCAGTCAGAACTCAGAATCATCTGAACCCAGTCGGATCTGAAGCTATAGCTGCCATCACAGCCCGATCTGGCAGCACAGCCGATTGCCGCTGAACCTTTTTGGAAGGTGAGGATATCTGTCAGCTTCGTTGCATCTCGTTTAGTTCTTCAGTCATGGCATTCCATCATTGCTAGAGCGTAAGATTTTTGACCGCAATGCAGACACTGCAGACAGTAGTTATAATCTCACGTTCCTAACCTTTAGCTGACTCAGCTTTTAACCATTTCAGTTTAATGGAACCCAAATCTACCCTAATAGTTACAGTAAAACGCAGCCCAAACTCTTTAAGCCGACTATAAGGTTAGATCAGCCTTTGTGACAACATTGTCTAGCTCACTTATGACCATTCAGCCTAATCATTTGCGTTTAACAACCCCCACCAACTCCAAACCCTGTAAACCACCCAACCCACTTCACAGCCAGACCCATCCCACATCTCTAACCAGCCAAAATGATTGAGCAACCCTAACAAAACAAAAAGGAAAATAGCCCTGCTATATATCCTTTAGGGGTGAAATCGGTTCGGTCCGGGGAGATTTTTTCCAGGACCAATTCGGTTCAGGGCATGACTTTTCAGGACCAATCCCGACCGATTTTATTTCGGTTCGGTATCAGTTCAGGGCGGGGTCGGTCCGGTCGGAGATTTCGGGGAAATCGGTTTGACCGAAATGGGCCAACCTGGGCCAAGTTAAAAAACTGATTTTGAGCCAAACCCACCACTAGATTTTAGGGTTAGATATCAATGGACCAGATTTTAGGAGTAAAGATCAACGGATCAGATCGGTTCGGTCCTATACCGGTCTAACAATTCGGTTCAGTCCGGCCGGAATTCCAGGCAACCGAACGCTATCTGAACCGGGACGAGACTGACCGAAAACCGAAAAAACAACCGGTTTCTCCGGTTGGTTTGGGTTTTTTTTTTCCACCCCTAATATCCTTTCCCCACAGCTCTATCGGACCACTTTAGCCACAAACAACCCGCTCCTTTACCACATACCTAAACCTCGGTGACCAATGCAAATATAATGCATGTTTAATGGCTTATATCAAGGAGGATAGAATTTTGAACAATCGGAACAAGATTTGACCAAAACAATCAAATGATCCTTATGGATCGTGAGTCCCCTAAAGATATGGAACTTCTAATTTGGCACCACTGTCTAGATTAGTCACAACAACATTCATTTTTTTTTCTCCATTTTGAAACCAAATTGGAGAAGCACAATGTGAATGGAGAACAAATGCAAATAGAGAGACTTGAACCCAAGACCACTGAGAATCGACGCTTTGATACCATGTTAAGCTACCAAGTGTACCAAAAGCTTTAGTTTTTAAGAAATGGGCCCAACAATGTATGTCAAACTATCCAACAATCATGTGAAATGTTACTTATCTGGAACTACAGATATCTCTCTCTCTCTCAATTGTGTGAAGGTCTTACGGGAGAGAGATGTGACCAAAGTCAGCCATGCAATGGCTACAAATAGTGCTAATATATGTTGTGGGTATGCTTTCATCTTATGAAACTTATTGTACTCTGTAGAGATGACCATGGGCATAGTTTTAGCTTGTAAGAGTGACTCAGCTTTAATTAAATAATTACAAATATAATATATGTATACGTATGTATGTATGTCTCTGTGTTTACAGGAGGTTTTATAATTTACTTGACCTTACTCTCTCTCTCTCTCTCTCTCTCTCTTGTATTTTGTATTATTTTATTTGACATGAAAGTATATTATAAATTGTTTTGCCAACCACTATTTGGGCGGTAGATAACACGTTTCACAAATATCAGTTAACTGATACCAACATATTCATCATGGATATCAATGCAGTTTTTGCAAATTATCCTCCGGCACTAGTCCGACTGGTGGCATTTTCCAATTGTAAATGCTTACGCCTTTCCTAGCATGGGATAAAAATGCCTCACTTGGGTATAGAATTAGTAATCAGTTAACATACATAAGGGACCTCTCCACCTAAAAGCTAAAGTTTCTATGGAGGCATCAGCCACATTCTGCTTTATAATGAACAAGACAAGACAAGTCAAGCGTTTGTGCTTTCACTGCTTTGTGTGGTCAAAATGCAATATTTGAACGATGACACGCAATTGTGTGGTCCCATGTTTTATGTACTTCACGCATCGCACGCTGAGAATTGATAGCTTGCCTCTACAAAGCTGCAGAAAGTAAAGACATTATTGCAGCATGCACCTGCACAGTTCTGTATAGTCAAGCCATATCGAACGAAGCCCAAGCTTAAGCATTTTAAAACTTTTCTGACAGCTAGTTATTTTATGCTTACCAGAATTTTGACTGCATAATAGCGAGACTGGGTATTACATCATGATGCTAACTTGATGTCGTTATGACTTTTGCTTTGAATTTGTCCAGTATACCCGGCGACATCTACGTTTGGGGCTGAGTTTGCAGGATCTGGTACATTTTCTACTTCATACAACTCTGAAGTATTGGATTATAGGGCTGGTGTTTCAGGTGGTTCTTTTGAATCTGTGGGGAACTTCGTCAGCTATGATTGTGGAAAGCAGAATGCTTCAGGTCAGACTGGTTCTCTAATGGATAGCTGGCCTGTAAGTCTT
Organism: Rhododendron ovatum; assembly: GCA_019656835.1. Classification (NCBI taxonomy): domain Eukaryota; kingdom Viridiplantae; phylum Streptophyta; class Magnoliopsida; order Ericales; family Ericaceae; genus Rhododendron; species Rhododendron ovatum. The sequence goes on along the minus strand of CM033793.1, from coordinate 9,646,053 downwards.
CCAGATGCAGGTCGGATATTGCCAGTTCCAGGTAAAGATTCTTAAGTGCATGTAGTAATGGAGTCTGTCAAAATGTTTCTTCTCATAGCAATAATGATTGGAAAGGAACTCAATTTGAAATACCTAATTGCAGTACCACATATCAAGCTTCAGATTTCATAGGGATGTTGGATTCTAATTAACTGAACCCTACTGATTGGGGCATAAGCCTAGTTTGGTTTGGTTGGATTCCACTCGTCTGAAGTAAGAAACTGAATTCAGTTCAGGTGTGTTTGGAGGGGAATTCTGATACCTGTGATTATGTGGTTATAAGAACTTAGTATTGGTGTTTTTCTTGCACTTATGTGTGTAGTGTTGTAGTGTAGCTTCTTCATTTCATTATTTGCGGATGTCCTACTTTTCTAGAATTTCTGTTGGAAGAACTGATTAAGGTTTCTTCATGTTTCAGATGGATCTCACTGCCCCTTGTTGGAGAAGTCAGATGTTAATTATGCATATTGTGTTCCAGCTGAAAACAGCTTTCAAACCTTTGGGAGACCAGAGATCATGGAATCCTGCATGATGGATATGAATAGGCCTGTGCCTTGGATTGATAGTTTTGATTTTCAATTTATGTTCGACAACAATGAAACTGTTAGCTATATGAAGGATGAACGGGAGGATCTCTCATCTAAGATTGCAGAAAAATATGGTGCGATCATGTCAGAGGCCCAAGTGGGAAACGATGGTGGAGCAGTCTTGGGAGCACCAATGACCGGCAGCAACAGAGTTAGTGGGTTTAGTAGTAACTGCAAAGAAAATAACATTAGATCACCCACACGTGGGCATCCTTTCATGAAAACCAATTGTAAACCTATCATTGACAAGATGTTGTCACCAGCTTTGCCTTGTACTCCTTCATATGCGCCTAGAAAAAAACAAGTTACTATAAAGGATGAAACAACTAATGAATTGGTTGCATCTCGGAGAATGCCGACACAATTGTTGCCACCTAATCTACCTTCCAATTCAAAGAGGAAGCTGTTGGTTCATTCAAAGGATGAAAAAGAAGATATGAATTTTGCATCTGAAAGAGCTTTTCCTGTTGCTGGTGATCATGGTATTGATGGACAGGTCTCAGAGCAGTCTTGCAGCCAGCCATCTACTCCAATAAAGATGCAGTTAGGTAACTTAGGGTGCACAAAAGTTGAAAATGGAAGTAAATTGATTCAACCCAAGAGTTTGGGTACCCATCTTTCGAAGGTCAGCTGCCAAACAATATGCAGTAATGCCAGGGTTAGCTCGCATGGTGAAGATGGCTCGGATGTGTGTATTATCCTTGATAGATTTGAACCTTCACCAACTGAAATGTGTCCAGTGAATAGGAAATCCCTCGTCTCTTTGCAGCATTCTACGTATACTGAGCCCATTAATCACGTGGCAGCGGCAGGTGTAAAGCTTAGAGCAAATGATGAACGCCTAATTTATCGAGTAGCATTACAGGTGAGCCCTCACTGTTTGAGATGATCTTGTTGCTTATAAATCGCAAGAATTTAAAGCTGCTGATTTTTAATCCAGTATCTGGTGTAGCTAGGAGCCCTGCCTAGTGAGTTATAAGTAGTATAAGTTGGTTTCCGTACAAAATATGATTAATTTGACGTACGCTTCCGCTGCTTGCATCCAAATTTGGAAACTGGATTATTTGGTTTTTAACTACGGTTTGAACACGAAGCAGATGTCCGAGAGAGAAGAAAAATTCTAGTTTCTTACATCTATTGATAGAAACCTTCATATCCTCTAGTTCTATTTGATTGCAAGTACATTAATCTAAACAACACCTTATGTCACTTTGCTGCACGCAATATGTATCTGAATGTTTGTTCCTATCCATTTACCCATATCCAACTTTTGGGTACATATCCCAAAGCTAAGATTAAGGATTTAGGGATGTCCGTGCTCGGACGCACATCCACACTTGATGCTTATATCCAAGTCTTCGTAAAATTGGTGCTAAGGATGTGAATGAACTTACTGTTGAGTGTATAACTTTGATTGCATGTTGCTTTTGGTGTGTTAGTTGGCTTTTTTTTTGTGCACATAGAACCAATAGACTATCTTTTGCTTGAATTCCATCAATTTTATGAAACTAACTCTTTGATGAATTATTGCAATGTTTGGCAGCTATTTTTTTGCCTTTTGGATTTTGATTAAGTTTAATGGTTTACCAACAAGAAACATTTGCATGACAAATATGTTCATCTTTAAACAAGATTTTTTTTGAAAATGTATGTATGAAAAATGGGAGTATTATTCTTTCTACTAGGGACCATTGTTCTATTCTTCATTGGTCTCCTCCCTTCCTGTTCTATTCCATAAGAAACAAATTAAGTGGTTCAACTAAGGAGAGGCATGTACAACTAACTTTTTTTTTAATAGAATGTATAAATCACTAGTGTGTTGGTCCTATGTCTGTGTCGAATCATGGCCCTTGTATTTGTGCCTTCAGAAGCACAGATATGGGCTAAGGAGAGACATGTACAACTAACTTTTTTTTTATAGAATAAATCACTAGTGTGTTGGTGCTGTCTGTGTAGAATCGTGGCCCTTGTATCTGTGCCTTCAGAAGCACAGATATGGGCAACATTGACTTGTTGGCACTACATTTTCGAAAGTATTTTCTCATGACCCGATAAGTAAACGTCAGTGAATAGGTCTCTTTTATAGGTATACATGGAAAACAAATATTTTATTTTAATATTTACATCACAATGTGATATTAAAACAGCAAGAAGTCAATTTTACATTCTGTGTACTTGAAAAAAACTTTGAACTTAGAGAGGTAATATTGATCTTGAATTTTTTCCCACAAGCCAATTTGATTTTACCAGATTTTGGGCATTATTGAAAACACAAATTGTAACAGGGGATTAGTAATATAGTTACACATTGTCCTTATTTTCCATTGGATCACTCATCGCTTTTCATTTGGAGTGGTAAGTACATATGTCCCCCCCACAGTTGTCTGAAGCATAACTGGTTCTGCTGTAAAATTAAAGTCACGTCTGTGTGTGTCCACAAGTGTCGGTGCCTTCTTAGAAGTGTGCTTGCTTCTTATTTTGTCCCGACTGATTACACCCAAAACATATATATCCTGTACTTGCTATGCTAGCAGGTGTTTTATGAGATTCAGGTGCTGGGGTGGCATTATCTTTGTGCAGAAATGTTTTTCTTGTATTTTCAATGCCAAACAATTCTTGAGGTCAGTGTTTTGGTTTGCATTGCAGGATCTTTCTCAGCCTAAAACTGAAGCTACTCCACCAGATGGTGTTCTGGCAGTGCCACTTTTAAGACACCAGGTTTTGACCTGTCTTTAGGTTGAATTGTGTTTATGTTTTGTTTTGGATTCTTTGGTCAAGCATAGAGAATCATTTGGCAATATGTGACCTGACGTTTGTTGGAAGCAGACACGTTGACTGGGCTTATGTTTGAGATGCTCCGTGGAGGAAAAATATAAGGTGTCTGCCACAATAATGATGATACCAAGAATGAAACCTTCAATTTCCTAAAAGGAATTTCGTGTTGTAGGATTGCAGTTCGATCTATTCTATTTGCTAGATGCGTAGTTGTGCTGATGGATAGAATGAAAGTAGCCAATCCAAGGGTAGTTTGATGTATCATCATTCATGTTTGATACTGGTGGGAACTTACCTACTCTGTCTGTGCGTGTAATATTATCTTTCTATGGGGGTAATTGCCTGGATTGACAACAGTTGAAATTTTGGGCAGAGAATTGCTTTGGCTTGGATGGTCAAGAAGGAGACAGCTAGCTTACACTGCTCTGGAGGAATTCTTGCAGACGATCAGGTTGGTTTCTTTGGTTCTTAAACTTTAACATAGATTCCCTCTGTCCCGTATTCTTCATGTCTTGTCAATTCCCAGTTTTTTTAAGGGTAAATGAAATAATTGCATTCATATTTAAATTGACATGCAGTAATTTTCAGCAGACCCTTTATTCTCACTTTTTAATACCTTAAGCCATTAAGTGATTGTTTTGGAGAACTAAAAGGTTTTAGTATTTTGACTTTTCGAAGAGGACTAAAGTTTTTGTGGGACATCCCAAACTGGAAAGATGGACCAGCAATATGGGACATATGGAGTATATTTTGATATTTTAATGTTACTTGAACGTAGATGGTGAAGGAAGTGATCTTGATTTGTTCTGGGTTTATACAATTGTGCTCTGACAGGGACTGGGAAAAACAATATCAACAATCGCCCTTATACTCAAGGAAAGGGCTCCGTCGTCCAAAGCTTGTCCAGATAATTTGAAACCCAATGAAATGGAACCCTTAAATCTGGACGAAGATGATGGTTGTGTGCCTCACCTTGACAGATCAAAGCAGGATGGTGAATCATGTGGAGTTGTGTCTAATGGAGCTTCACTCAACCACAGGGACACTTCCGTGCAAGCAAAGGGTAGGCCAGCTGCTGGAACCCTTGTTGTATGTCCTACGAGTGTCCTAAGGCAATGGGCTGATGAATTGCACAATAAGGTGACTAGGAAAGCAAATCTATCTGTTTTAGTATATCATGGAAGCAATCGAACGAAAGATCCTTTCGAGCTGGCGAAGTATGATGTTGTTCTTACAACATATGCAATTGTAAGCACAGAGGTCCCAAAGCAGCCTCTTGTTGATAAAGATGATGTAGTTCATCCTACGGGACTTTCATCCAGTAACAAGAGGAAATATCCTCCTAGTTCTAACAAAAAATCTTTGAAGGGTAAGAAGAAGGGAATGGATGATGCATTGCTTGAATCTGCTGCTCGTCCTCTTGCTAGGGTTGGATGGTTTAGGGTTGTTCTGGACGAGGCACAGAGCATAAAAAATCATAGAACTCAAGCAGCTAGGGCTTGTTGGGGGCTCCGTGCTAAGCGCAGGTGGTGCTTATCTGGGACCCCTATCCAGAATGCTGTTGACGATCTCTATAGCTACTTCAGATTTCTCAGATACGATCCGTATGCTGTGTATAAGTTATTCTGCTCCACGATAAAGTTCCAGATCAATAGGAATCCAACGAAGGGTTACAAAAAGCTACAAGCTGTCTTGAAGACAATAATGCTTCGTCGTACAAAAGGTGAATCGGAACAAGTTTTATTTGAAAATTTTATCCTCATCTTTTTATTGGAAACTACATGTCACAATTCTTCTATGCTTCTCAATATTCTACGAGTTGATTCCTTTAGGAAGCTTTTTTTGCTAGACGTATTGAAATAGCTTCCTGTCACTTATCTCTAATAACTACTGTAGTGTGTTGAGCTTTCATTGTTTTACCCTAGGAGGCATGTAACTTGACCAGGGCCTGCCTTTTTCTTGCATTTGCATTTGTTAATGAACATTTCCAGTAAATTGCTGGGAACTTTATGTCAAAGATTATTGTTGTGCTCGTTCCCGAAATTTTTATTTTGTTGCACGTCTTGCGAGTCACTGGATGATGTGTTAAATAAACCACTTATTTTAAGGAGAAAATGGTTCTATGGCTTATATTATAGTAGTGTACTTTCATTTCATTTTTTGGTGCCGCTTGTATACCAACATTGATGGATGTATGAGTTTTGAGCTTTGCCACCAAGGAATGCTAATACCCTAAGAATTTATGCTTTGGGATGGCGCTCCAACGCATGGTGTACACCTTTGCAAGAAAAATGGTGGATTTGGTGATCAATCCCTCTAAGTTTTTCCAAACTCACATGTACTAATTAAATATGGAGATAGTGGAGCTTGGGAAAAACAATGCAAAAATCTGGATATTTGGCTCCTAGAAATGTTTTTCCGTGAGTAATTTGAAAGAATATTTTTCTATATTGGATGTTGATTGTTTTGAAGATGCACATTCTAATATAGTAGATAGGGTGTATGGCATACCACGTTCCTGTTCCACGATCTGCTTTGTTCTTTATCTGACTTATTCAAAATTGGTCGCTCTTATTCTGTCTGGAACTGCAACTGGGACTACATCAATGCACGACCTGCTTCTGGGACTAACTGTTATTTTTTGGCAATTTTTCCTCTAGGCACACTTCTTGACGGGGAACCCATCATCAACTTACCACCCAAATCAGTAGAACTGAGGAAAGTGGATTTTACAAAGGAGGAGCGGGATTTCTACTGCAGACTAGAGGCTGATTCGAGAGCTCAGTTTGCAGTATGTTGTTTCTTGTTTCTTTGGGAAATACTTTCTTAACAGTGCAATTTGTCATGTCATTTGTTTAAATGGTTCAATGCTGTGTGCATTTTTTAGTTCTCTTTTCTGTGGTCCTCCTTTTGACCACTAGATTTTTATGTTACGTTATGTACTGTCAGGAATATGCGGCTGCTGGAACTGTCAAACAAAATTACGTCAACATTTTGTTGATGCTCTTGCGCCTTCGACAAGCTTGTGATCATCCTCTTCTTGTGAGGGGATACAAATCTAGTTCCACATGGAAATCATCAGTTGAAGTTGCGAAGAAGCTTCCTCAGGAGAAGCAAGTTTGTCTTCTGAAGTGCTTGGAAGATTCTTTGGCTATTTGCGGCATATGCAATGTATGTGTCCACTTGCTTGTCGTTTTTTTGAATGTTTCAAACCTATCATCTTTTGTTATCCATTTCTTACAAAAACCTTTCCAAGCATCTTTTAATAATGATATCAGAGCATTGAATAAGGGCGGGTGGAAGTTCATATAGCTAATACAAGAGATTTGCCCGCTTGATGCAACATGTATAACTCAAAATCCAATATGTTTTGCTATTCGGCCCCATCCTGGTGCCTTGCGCCCGAGTCATACCCTCTCACTCTCCCAAAAATGTTGGTGCAAGTTTTCCTACCTATTATTTCTGATAGAGTCCCAGAGCCTGCGGTTAGCTGGGACCTTTAATTATGGTTATGTTTATTATACACTCTGCATTAGAAGTTATGGTGAGAGAGAAAAATTCCTTCTCATGCCTCGTACAAGGAAAATGGCCATAACTGATGTTTCCATGTTTGTGTATATCCAGTGCCAAACCTTGTTTCTATGTTCTAGTATTCCCTGGTCAATATTCTTATTAGCTGCAGTATGTACCACAGCTAGAGGTTCTTGCTTTCAACTTCTGTTGACAGATGTGATTAGTAGCACATATGATTTGGGGATTATTTTTGGGAAGTTTGGTAAAAATGGGATCAAGGATAGATAGAGGAAACATGTGGGGTCTACGGGATAATTGATGAAATTGGATATACCTTAGTGGGAAAGAATGGGACAAAGAAATGAGGATAGTTTTTGACTGTTTAGATGAAGAAGGAAGATCAATCCAGAGTGGAGGGACTAATTCCACCTCCCCATTGTATTACTTTGCCTGACATAAGTAGGACTAAATGACCAATAGTCCCTTGTTGTCCAGTCCTGGACTTACTACTGGCTGTTTCAAACACTGACCATAGCCAATGCGGGAACATGTGGTCCCCTCGCATGTTCCCTAATCCTAAATACCTCCCAATTCCCATTTGGTCCTGTGAACCAGACATTCATTACATTCTAGGAACATAAACTCCTACATGTCAGTGGTTTCATTCGTAACTTGTAAGTTTTCCAAGCTTCCCATTTGTTAGCTGCTTCTCTGCTTACGCTTAAATTTTTTTATTCATGTATTGATCTTGAAATTATGCCCCTTCCATGTATCAATATTGATCTTTATTGAAGTTAGAGAGGTACTTATTTCTTGAAATAAATATGTTGCCATTCACTTAGGACCCGCCTGAGGATGCCGTTGTCACAAGCTGTGGGCATGTCTTTTGTAACCAATGTGTTTGTGAGCATATTTCCGGTGATGACAACCAGTGCCCCACCAGAAATTGCAAAGCTAGACTCGGTTTATCATCGGTGTTTTCAAGTGCCACCTTAAAATGTTCTCTCTCTGAGCAATCTGGTCAAGATAGTATTCCTGATTGTTTCAGTTCTGAAGCCTCTGATAAGCTTGAGCCTTTTCAGTGGAGTCCATTTCATTCCTCAAAAATCAAGGCTGCTCTTGAGGTGCTGCAAACACTATCCAAGCCAAGCTTATCCTTGCCAAGCCTATCATCAGAAAACTCTGATCCTCTTTCAAGTGGGTTAGAGCGGTATCTGCTTGATAACAGAAACTCAGATTCGGATAATGGTCTGAATGAGTCGCTTAAAGTAGCCGGAGAGAAAGCAATAGTCTTCTCTCAGTGGACAAGGATGTTGGATTTGCTTGAAACTTGTCTTAAGGATTCTTCCATTCAGTACAGGAGGCTTGATGGTACGATGACTGTTGCTGCTAGAGATAAAGCTGTGAAAGATTTTAACACTCTTCCTGAGGTTTGTGGAGATATTGAATCTTTTGTTTCTATGCTTCTATTGCTTTGATGTTCATGACTTGAGAGATTTCATGTCTTTTGAAAATCTTAAAGTAGGAATTTATTAGTGCTTGATGGAGGTAGAATTGTATGGAAAACCCACCTGTAACTTTTTTTTTCCTCTAGGAGAAAATATAAGAATTTTCTTGAATATGAGGTTTTAGTTGACAAATTTAATAATCTGCCTGAGGTTTGTGGGGATCTTGGAATCTTTTGTTAGTTTGTTGCAATATCTGCTACTTAACAAATTTCATCTCTCGAATTTGATCACTTGTGCTTTGTTTTAGGTGTCCGTTATGATTATGTCCTTGAAAGCAGCTAGTCTTGGACTGAACATGGTTGCAGCTTGTCGTGTTCTTCTTCTTGACCTCTGGTGGAACCCTACAACTGAAGATCAAGCGGTGGATAGAGCCCATCGGATTGGACAGACCCGTCCGGTTACAGTTTTGCGGTTGACGGTTAAAGACACAGTTGAAGATCGCATCTTAGCTCTCCAGGTATTATATTGTGCTCGTATCTTCTACTCAATAATTTCCATTTTCATTGTAAAAAACTTCTACTTTTTTAAGGGAAGAGTATAAAATCACACTTTTTTTTTTGGCTAAGCTATAAAATCACACTTTGCACTCTCATTATCATTGGCGCTGAATTTGTCTCTTTACTTCTTTTTTTCTGTTTCCAATAATTATCTGCAATTCTAATTGAACTTGTGAAATTTTTTTTTTACTCTGTTTGAGAACTTGTATGTATTTCTTGATATGTAAGTACATTCTTAAAACAAGGCATAAAGGGTATGTTAACCCGACTATATACACTTTTATGTGTACATAAAATCCATTCATATCAAGAAAGTGGTCAAGAGTGGGATTGGTGAGGAAAATTTACTTGCAAATAGTAGTTGCTGGTTTCTTGAATGAACATCTCTTTGAAATTCACTATCCCTGTTTATTTCTCAGCTAAGTTATATTGTAGTTGAGTTATATTGCCATTTTATGTTGCTGGAAGGAAGGGAAGGATTTATGTTATGAAATGGAATGACTTGTCATTTATTACTCAACTGGTTACACGGCTGGCATTTTTTGCTCAAACTCACACACTTTTGACTGCTAAAGTACCTCATGGTTTCAAAATTCACACAGTAGTACACACTAAGGCAAATGATACTATTAGACCTTGATATGGTGAACCGCAATATGGATAATGAACCTTTCAACTATAGTAGTTCTACTATACAGGCGGAGAGGAAAAAATGTTTATGAAGGTAAATGATGGAATGAAAAAATGTTTATGAAGGTAAATAATGGAATGATGCAAACATACAAGTACACAATTGGGGAAACGAACTTTGGAACAACTGCTGCAGGCACAAGTTTATTTGATTTGCGAGTCATTCATTTAGCCCGCTGTTACTTCCTCGTTCTTCGATTGACCAAAATGCACATGTAAATTTGAAAAGTATATGTCAAGATATTCTGGAGGAGACGGAAGAATGATAAGTGACGCTTCTGATAATCCCCATTGTATTTGAAATTGGCATATCACTTACGGATTGAATTGCAGGGGGTATTCTTATCTATAACTTACCAAAGTATTGAAATCTGAATTTGCTATGCTGCTTCTCTACCCAGTTTATTCTTATTCCTTCGATAATCTTCTGTATCTTAAAATCTACATCATCTCTCTTAGAGCAGGTCTTCATTTTATAGATTTCGGCGGGAATGCTAATTTATGCATGTGCTCTGTTCTGTTTTGCAGCAAAAAAAGAGAGTGATGGTTGCTTCGGCATTTGGTGAGGACGAGAAGGGTAGTGGTCAGACTCGCCTTACGGTAGAGGACTTGAAGTACCTGTTCATGGCCTAACTTGGGTATTTCTTATCTATTCATTGGACCCTCTTTTTGATTTGTTTTCTACAAATTCGTTATCAGCAGCAGCACAGTTGAAGCCTTTTTTTAACAGAATGCTTTTACTAGAATAGAAAACTCCCGACTTGGTTGGGGGCATTTGTTGGAGAATTGACATGATCATATTTTTGACATTCATTTTTTGTCTTGACTAATTGTATAGAGCATTTGGAGTACTGATTATAGGAGCCCCTGTAGTTTTCTTCTTCTTCTTCTTCTTCTCTCTCTCTCTCTCTCGCTCTCTCTCTCTCTCCCAAACTGTAAAGGATCCAGTTGTCTTTCATTTATCCACATACAGATACTGCTAACCATCGCGTGTTGATTGGTTGATGTGATTATTTATGTATTTTCCTCTGTTGGTTCCTTTTTATTTGTTCTTAATTACTCTCTCCACATGAAAGCACTGGTCCACTGTGAAAAGTCGTGTTATTTTTTGGATAAAAGATAAAATTACTTTGGCTTATAATCGTTGAATTTCTTGCACCGATTTAGAGAGCTGATTGAGATCTTTAATTTGGTGCAGAAGTTTCAAACTACTTATGCACGGAAGAACTTTAGTTACGACTTATGAGTGATGGAATTATGAAAACTTATAAATAGGGTTGAGTTGCGTTCGTCTGATCCTTCCCTTAGTAGGAAGCATATAGATAAGAGCATTTGTTGTTTGTTCAATGAGCTAATGTGGTTTTTTGATTAATAGAAAGCTATTACTAATTGGATGATTATCTTAAAGTGAGGTTAATTGCAAGGCTAAGGAGTAAGGAGTAAAAGAATAGTGTTGTGTTAAAGAGATTAACGGATTAGCAGGCTTAAACAAGATTTGCTGGGCTACAATCTGCTGCAGTAAGGAGTAATTCAGAATCATTAAGAAGATCAAGTTTTACTCGTAACTGCTACACATAGACCACATTTATTCTCATTATACTATGAAATTTGAATTTATATCATGTTTTATTTTCTGCGTATAACCTGTTTGAATAGGATCGTTGATTTTCCGAAAAGTTATTTTTTTCCCCGTAAACTTAACTTGGCGCCCTTATGATGCACGATTTCTGGCTTCGTTCCTGACTATCTAAATCACTTTCGAATACTAACAGAATATCCAACCATTTTTCCGGCAGATAAATGAAGCCTTATTTTGTGAAGAAGTGGTCCGTTCGTTCATTTTAGGAAAGGACACAAAATTCAGTCTTTTGGTTATGGTATTGTTTATTTTGTTATTATTTTAGTGAATTCACTCGAATATCGTTGTTTCATAGGAGAAAAAGATGTCATTTTAAAGGATTTTCAACTGATGTGGTGATTCTTTTCTTCTTCTTCTTCTTCTTCTTTTTTTTTTTGTTGAGAAAAATCTATTAACATCCCTTTTGCACGACAACAAACACATAACTTGGTGATGTGGTGGTTTCTCAAATTGCCGTATAATAGCATCTCTTTTAATTGCTATGAAATAATGGGACATGAGCATGTTGTGTGTTTTGTTGTGCAAAATAATACTCCATTTTCTCTAAATAAGTGTCCATTTCACAATCCTAGACCTTACAAAAGATGCATTCTTTCGTTTAAAAATTTAATTTTTTTCTCATAATTTAAAAGAATTCATTGTTATCTATTGATTTGTGGGAATTTTTTTTTCAACGAAACAAATACATTTTTTTAAAGGCCTAGATTTGCAGGTCGGACAGTTATTTAGTAATAGGAGTATGCTAAGACTTGCTTTGGGTTCTAAAGTATTTGTTCAAATTAATAAACGCAGCAGCGTGAAGCAGATAGGGTCCCATGGTCTAGTGGTCAGGACATTGGACTCTGAATCCAGTAACCCGAGTTCAAGTCTCGGTGGGACCTTTGTCTTTTGCATACTAGTATTGCTCCTTTTCCATTCCACAAGACCATTTTAAACCAAAAACAAGCCAAGTGTACTTTTTTTTTATACTATGTTTAGATGGCTTTCATCTCAAGTAAAAATAGGAATCTCCTTGCTACTACTCCCTCCGCCCCAATAAAGTTCTGAGAAGAAACTATTATCAAGGGCGAACTATGAGTATATAGAAAGGTGGGCTATATAGGCTATAGCCCAGGTCAGCTTTGAAAAAAACGAAAATTTCATATGTAAAATGTAGCACAAATAGCCCACCAACCCATTTTAGGCAAGCGCAGATTACATTCCTGGTTCTGCTCCTGCCTATTACTACAAATTACAAAGCAAAATCCAAAAAAGCAAACGAAAGATATGAAAACTTAAAACTGTTGGACAAAAGCATAAACAAAATAGTATATTATAAATCTTCCACAACCATCCAATAAATACATATTCTTATATTTTTCTTTGTTCCTATTTGATAGGAATAGGAATAGGAACATGAATTGCTCTGTTTATGTCATGAAGTAGTTCTGTGGCGGAGTCGAACAGATTACTGGAGTTGAAAAACATGTAAAACACCCTCAGAATGGACAAATGAAAGTGGTTGCATGTCTTGGGCAAATCATTGAAGCCATCCATCAAGGCCTGCTCAAGCAACTCTTTCTTCATTTCGTCAAGTATTTCCTTCACATGCTTGATTGAAGTTTCAAGGCCTGCCTTTGGATTTGCTTTCGAATGCAATATCAAAAAGTTCTTCTTCCCCACCTCTAGTTCTTTCTGCAAATTAACAACAAATTAAGAAATTAATTAAAAGCCTCGTTTGGGATTGTGCTGTTAGGATTTTGTTGGGCTTTAATTGACTAGGATTGTGCCTTTGTTTCTAGGCTTTTAGGCCTTTGTGCTTATTTGCTTGGGTTTCTCCCATATTATTCGGGCTTTTAGGTCTTTAGGTGTTTGGACTGCGTCCCATATGTTGTATGGGCCTGTCCATTTGGGTGTTTCCTTAGTTGGCATCTTGCCAATCAAGGAATTAGGTCTCGGACTAGGCACATGATTAGAAATATGATGCCTTCTCTCATTGTCCTTTTAATCTTTGCAACATTTGCAAAGATTAATAAAATTTCTTTTCGCTGTTATAAAAAAAAAAAAGGCCTCTTTTAGAAATTGTAGCATGAAAAGAAACTTATTTCTGAGTAAATTGTACTTAATTGGGCTGCCCGCAAGTGGGCGGTAAAATTTGGCTCACAGCATAAAGAGAAACGTATTTGTGGGTTAATTGCCCCAGAGTTGTAGCTCAAGCGATTGTGGGTAGCTAGGCACTCAGGTGCCAGTATATGAGGTCTTAGATTCAAGTTGATAGAACGATGCTGCTGGCTTACCGTATAGTAGTAATGTAACTCTAGTAACATATTAAAATCCTATCGTCTGGCAAGAAGAAACAATTAAAAGAAGTTAGCTAGTAATTTAGTTTACCTGATAGCTCTGAATGTCATTCAACAAACGAGATGAAGCCATGAGCAATTTGGTGATGCTCTGATAGTGATCAGATTTGAGATCATAGTTGAGGAAACACAAAGCTGGCATAATCATGGTGTGTGTAGCAATAGAAGTCATGCCCGTTTGAAGATATTCATCCAGTGATGGTAAGTATCCTGTTTTGCTCCATGTGGTCTCCATCATCCATGAACCAAATGTTTCACCCCACTAAAATAAAATAAAAAATCCACAAAATTTTACCATTATTATTATTTCAAGTTTTCATTTTTTTTTTTGATAAGCTATTATTTCAAGTTTTCATTGGATTAATTCTCCCTAGTTACATGGGGATTCTGTACCTTAGGGTCCATTTGATTTGAAATAAAAGGATAATGGAAAATGAAAATGAAAATGATAGAAAGTGATGTTGAAAAGACAAATTTTTTGCTTGCATGTTTGGTTGTAATAAAAATTGGGAAATGATATTGGCACTCCAAAAATTGATGCATGCACTCCAATATCAGTGTAACACCAAAGCCATTTTTCTTTTTTTTTTGGAGTGTCTGCATCAATTTTTGGAATGCCAATATCATTTCCCTAAAAACTTCTAAATATTTTCCATTATAGAGTTTGGTTACGATGAAAGTCACAGGAAAAAAAATGTACATTCCTAAATTAACCTTTTTCTATTTTTTGTCATTCGTTAAACACCTAATCTAGTCTATCCTAATTCCTAGGGGCCTTGGGGAGAGGGATGTGTACTTACTGGAATTGAACGCTGCCCATGTGTATGAGAGTATAAGGGAGGCACTAACTGCACTCTACTCTACTTGCACATTCCTAAATTAACCTTACATGACTAAAATATTTATAACAACTTCGTTAATAGCAGGTAATTGAAAAAGAATGATATATATATATAGTCCGGTTCCCCTAAGGGATCCCGCACGGGCTTACCGTGCGGGACTCCCATTTCCCGATCAAATTGCAAAGATCTGAGCCACTCAAAGTGATCAGAACGTGATTTTAAAAGTACTCCCGAGAAATCAGAAAAAAAATGATCGGGAAGGGTTTGATCTGAACAGTTTTTTATTGAACGATTCAGTAAAAAACTGCTCGGATCAAGCCCTTCCCGATCATTTTTTTTGATGATTTCTCGCGGGTACCCTTAAAATCACGTTCTGAACACATTGAGCGGCTTGGATTGTTGCAATTTGATCGGGAAAGGGGAGTCCCGCCCGGTAAGCCCGTGCAGGATCCCTCATTGGATATAAAGTGTGTGTGCGTGTATATATTTGAAATTCCAATTGTAGAATAACAAGTTTCATGAGAAAGTTGCAAATTTTTGTGTTTTTTGCAAGGAAAATGCATTAATGGGTTGTACATGATTCTTTAATTTCAAGCATTTTTTCTAATTAAACACACAAAAAGTTGATATAATTTTTCTATTTCCATAATTTTCTTGCTAACCAAATGGACCCTTAAAAGAATGTGAGAGGCTAAGGCACATTGGGAAATCCCAACGCGGGGCGGTGCAGTGGTGCTGCAATCTCAACCGTTCAAAAACATTTTGAATGATCCGGATTAAAAAAAAAACTCTTCCAGGGAGGTTTTTTTAAAGTCCGGCTCATCGATTGCTGAGACAGATGGTCCGGATGGTGCACAACATTGCTCGGGTTCACGAAATTCTTGATCACAGTCTGCATTACATGTTCTTGACTGTACTTCTAATTAAATGGAGAGAATTCAAATAGCAAATTCAATCACGCTGATAAAAAAAATCTTACCAAATCACGAAGGTTTTCCGTGATGTCGATTCCGTATTGCTGAAGGTGGTTTTCAGCAATTTCACTCACGATATCCTCAAGGCCACGAAAAATAATGTCACCATGTCCACTTAAGCCTCTTCCATCCCATCTGCATGCATGTTAATAGCAATGTGAGAAGAACTCGAACATCGGATCATTGAGACGCGCTTTGGTCTATACGATCCAGTCTTAGAATCATTATGAATCTATTTCTTCAAAATTAAATGTTATCTGACTTAATTTTGTTGCATGAATAATCTACTGGAGGAGAGAGAGAGAGAGAGAGAGAGAGAGAGAGAGAGAGAGAGAGAGAGAGAGAGAGAGTCGTTGTAGTATTGTATAAGTCAATAGACGTTATTTTTCTGAGTGAATGTTGTGTCTCCACCTGGCCCACCTCCCATCACCGGTTCATCGTAATGGTCCCAGAATTATTGGCTCAGGGCTTAGAGATAATACATCTATCTATCTATATTCAAAAAGAGAGAGAGAATTAACATTCCAAATCATTAACCTTTGAACGGCTTGAGTCAAGGCGTGCAAGTCGTCTAAAGAGCCTTCCATGTCGTAGAGATCGTCGGCAACAGTAACGAGTACGGAGCTCTTCGCAACTAGAATTCGTACCGTGGAATCCAGCGGGAGGCAAGTGCTGGAGGCGATTGCGAAGTAGCAATAGGCTGTTTTCTCCCTCCCAAATCCCATTTCACTTAGTCGCCATTCCTTTGACCACCTATACTCACATATAGACTCATAAAGCCAAAATTAAACACAATCTTCTACAGTATGATACTTATATATAATCCATTTGAACAGAGAAATCAAAAAAATACAAGAAAAAAAAATCATATTTGTAAACAAAATTCGGAGAAAAGAAGCTTAAATTTATCTTCTCATGATGTGAGAGAATTGATCGACCATACCTTGTGAGGTCCTCCAATTCTTTCCTGTAAATTGATTGCCGATAATTGTAATTCTCCACAGCAAGTTGCATTAGCTTGTCATTGTGGAGACATGATAACCTAGTTACAGATTTTTAATCGAAATTTCGTTATTTGATTAATAATTCATATTATTGCAACATTATTCAACAAATAAATCATGAATATGGTTATCGTAGATGATCGATCATATACCTATCAAACGAGGCCTTTTCGATCCATAGGGTGTCAATTTTATTTTGTTCAATCCACATCCTATGATCGAGATGATCAAGTCTAGCGATCCATGGATGCCTCAATTCATGCTCAATCTGTTTATATATATAACAAATTACAAGGTCAGCTTAGGAATAAGTAAAAAAAAAAAAAAACTTCAAGAGAAGGAAAGGTAGGTTAAAAATTTGCGAGTAACAGTAGTAGGAAGGTATTGTGAACTCTCTGTGACTCTCTGAATGTTCTCTTTTTTTATTGTACTGATTTTCTTGCTCTTATTTTATTTTATTTTTATCCTTGTACTTGAATGATTTTCTTTTGCCGATAAAAAAAAAAACTTTGTCCTTTTTGGTTGCTGTTCTCAAATAAACTTAATTTTCCGTCACACTATTCGAAGACTCTTTTCGAGAACAAAAAAACTCACTGCGTTTCCACTGGGTGTCCATTTTTTTTAGCAAGAATGGGTTCGCAAGATTTTATAAACATTTCGATCTCCGAAGAAAATCAAAACTTTAAAAGAAGAAATTCGAATATATATATATATATATATGTTTTTTGCTCCGGAGATTTTATTGAATAAATCAGAATAACGTACCACCCTTTGAAAATTTGGATCATCCTTTACACTTTTGAGCTTCAAGGATTTTTCAAGCAATTTCTTTGAGAATAACTTTGCCTCTTCTGCTTCATATTCCCTTGAAAACATAAGCTCTGTGGCTCTGTAAACATTATACAATGCACCTTTGAAATATTCAAAGTTTCTTTCCACATGAACCCTTATGTCTTCGTCATATAGAAACCAACAAAAGCTCCCTGCACCATCAAAACGTTTTTAGTTAGTCAAATTGAACAGGAAAGATTTTGGGTGGCCCAGATTATTCTACAGCGGTATGGTAGGTACCACCTCCAGAATAAATACGAGCAACCCAGTAATTTTGTTTGCGTTTCATAATGCATCTTCGTTGGTGTTTCGAGGCAATACTAAAAAATTTCGATTGAGGCTTACTTGGTGTTACACTATAGCCGTGCATTCGGAGCAGACGAAATGCTAAAGAGTCCTTGTATATTTTTGCCGGCGCTAAATGGAGGTCTATTTCCTGCGATTCTTGATTCTTGTAACTCCTGCATGATTTTTAGCTACAAGGGTTAAAAAACAGAGGATCGAACAGCGTTGGTTAGTTTAGGAATTGAGTAATATTGAAATAAGGTGTTCTACGCGCGTACCGGCAAATACGTTCCAAAATTTCGTCAATCTCCTTGGTGAAGTGCTCAGCCAGCCCCAGTCTTTGTATATGGTTAACAAAACAAAGCCTTATTAGCTCTCCATCAACAGGGTAGGTCGTTGGAACTGCATATAAAAATTAGTCTCAAAGTTGAGAGCTTGTTACCTTACGTTCTTTCGCATATGATAACAACATATAATTACGTACATATATGTATCTTCGTTTTCGTGTAATTTTAGCTATAGAATCACACATTAGCCTCTTTCTGAAAAAATCTTTTGTGCAATCACGTGACTGACATTATACGAGAATAGAGATGCATGCATTTTTTGCACAAATGACCTGAGGCAATGGTTTGTGTAGCTTTAATATAAATCATGTGCATGTGTGGGAGTGAGGTGTGTATTGTGATTTCTATTTCTGTTAAAAGATTACTATAAGTAGAGTTTGTTTGAGTGGTAGTGCGTGCAATTTTTTGGGGGTTATACATTAGAAGAATTTATGATGACCCAATTAAGTCCTACTCAACTCATTAATAAGGGTGCATCTTGTTATGACAGCCAGAAGTAGAGAATAAACCTAAACCGATTTTGATAAGGAATTCTAGTCACTTTCCAACACATGTCAACTTTTTATTTGCATAAGAGTTGAATCCACAAGTTCATCGTACGTACGCAAGGGCAGACCATTTGGCAAAGTGTGTGCAACTTGATTCGTCATAGACACGTGGGATGTAAATAAATGTACCTTTCTCTATGTTTTCTTCACCAACAGCACCCCATGTTTTGAGTGCTACAAGGCAAGCAAGAGTGGAAGGAAGGCCATCAATGGTTGGAATCCCATCCTCTCCCCAAAACCCCTCTTCTCTCTGGTTATTGACAATCCACTCCAAACAACCTTTGAACATGGGAAAACTAGTTCCTTGTTTGGGGTGATCAGGAACCATAGCTAACCAAGCAGTAGTCTCGTAAGCAGACGGGGAAACAAAGGAGAGAGGATCAAAAGGTGATAAGAAAATCTCTTGCTTGATTTGGGTTACCAAAGCTTGAATTTGCGAGAGCGAGGATTCCATGGCTCAAAAAAAAGAGAAAAACTGAACTAATTAAACCCGATTTTGCTTCGGAGGAAATTGTGAAATGGGGCGAGCATATATCATACATGAATCAAGCAAGCTATTTATAGAGAAAAATGATCAGAGATCTTAGAATGTATGCTCCCAAAATTTTGAGACGTCCGTGACTCTAGTTGGGGACCGCGGGTAACGTGAACAATGTTTTCAAAATCAAATTCATGTTGTCCCATGCATGACAGTACCATACATACAGGGACGGAACCATGATTTTGTAAATGCAGGGACCGAATTATGGACAATGTTTTTGAAATTTTAAGGTTAAGAAATCTAATACTAGTTTGTTTGGTTTAGATTTTGAGGGAGGTTTTTTGAGTAGTAAGTGGAGCGAGATAGAAAGAGGAATGAGATAAATAATTGAAGGAAAAACTTATGGGAGATCGTGACGTAGAAAGAAAAATTGGGTTGTGGATCGAAAACGAACACATTTTTAAAGGATTTAAATGTCTAAATAGCACTTAATACAAAATATAATATTTAAGTGTTATTAACAACAAAAAAGTTACTAATTTTAATATTAAAATTAAAAAAAAAACTCACCCGAAACAATATGGGAGCCGTGGCCGCCGTATGACCACACATAAAGCCGTCATTGCATACATATGACTTAAAGTCGATATATATTTGACACATTTGTTGTAGTTTTGTAACATGACCTAATAATTGAAGTTGAATCTATCTGTTGATTTGTGGGGAACATAATATTGCAATAATTGATGTGCCAATCGTACGTGTTGCTAGATACATACATATATATATATCTTATATACTTTGTTCGTTCTTATGCCAGTCAATATATCGTACGTACTTTGTTCATTCTTGGACAAATAAAGTTTTTCTTTGCTTAATTAGCAATTTTTTTTCCCCTCAAAGCTAAGCAGACCTTTTCTCTTTTTCTATTGAAGACCCGTGAATAAAAATTTTGTTGTACACTTACAACTAATCCCTCTTTATTGCCGTTATCCCCCCAACCCAACCCCAAAGCATTATATGTAGTATTATCATATAATGCTTTGACGAGGCTCGCGGAGGTAGAAGAGGAAGTCACATCTGATTGGGAGGAAGATGCTTCTGTTTCTTTGGAGTTTTAGAGGCTTTTAGTGCATTTTTTGTTAGGTTTTGGAGTAGGTCCATTGATTGGCTTCGTTTTCTTTCTTCGGTCTATTTTTGCTTTTTGTGGAGTTTTGTTCTTTGGGGTTTGGTTAATTTGGAGTTTTTTATTTAGGTTTTGGAGTCGTGTTCTCGCTTTTGTAGAGTTTTAGGTTTTGGGTGTCTTTAGTTTAGGCTTTCCTTAGGTTTTGCTATTTTGGTTGGCCCCTTGCCGGCCCTTTTTGGTAGTCTTGAGTTATTTTTGCCGGTGTACCCTTATTCTTTTGAATCTTTATAATCGTTTATAAAAATTAAATGAAATCTTTTTACTTAGAAAAAAAGCAAGCATTACAGATTGAAAACAAGTCGAAGGAAAGAAGAAAAATACAAGAAGACCCTATTAGGATATTAAGCTCAATTTGTTTGGACGTAAAATACTTTCTGGTAAAATATTTTATCCATTTTTCGTTGTTTGGCTGGAAAAAGGAGAAAAATATTTTTAAGATAAAACATTTTGCACCTACAGGACGATTGTTTTCCTCTAATGTTAGCCGTAAGTCATTTTTGCATTTCACCCCAAATGGTCTGATATTTTCCAGAGAGAGAGAGAGAGAGAGAGAGAGAGAGAGAGAGTACTAAGTTACTCAATTAAAATATTTTTAGAAAGGCCATTGTGTTGGGAAAAAAATTTCATATGCCAATCAAACACCGAAAAATAAAACTTTAAAGTTTATTTTTTGTAAAAATATTTTACGTTACAAAACATTTTACATCGAAACAAATAGAGAATATGTAACTGTTAGGGGCAAAATGTAAAATCACTACCACACAAGGGCGGAGCTATGTTGGGGCCCAGCACCCCAGCTTCCCAAGTGTAGTTTTAAAATTTTTAGTTTGTATATACCTGAATTTGAACATTATTGATAATTATTCTTGTATAACTACTTATAATCTTAATAATTTTGGTTTGGTTTGATAAAAAATTGGTTATTTTGGTAATGATTGGAGAGAGATAGAGAGAGATGAAAAAGTAATAATTAGAGAAATATGATAATGATTGAAAAAAAAAGTAGGGTAATGATTGAAAAACTAAACTAAAACTAAACTAAACTAAAAACCGAACACAACCTTTACATTCTCATTTCTCAATTTCTTTTGTAAATAAAAAATAAGCACGTGACAGTTGAGGTAGCCTAAGATAAAAAATTAAAATGATTGCTATACTTTAACTGCATTTGGCTGGAATCATTTCAATGTTTAAATGTAATATGTATTGAAAAGCAAAAACCTTATGATATAATAAATATATGTTCCAATAAAAAATTAGAAAATTATAATGCCGTTATACTTTCTTCTAGTGCCAATGAAATTTATTGTGCATTGACCATCCCTGTTTGCTTTCACTTAGGACACTTTTTCCCATCAAATCCACCTCCCCCCTCTCTCTTCCAAAGATCAAACTCCTTGTATGCAGGTAGAATACTTCTTCCTTTAATTAAAAAAGAAAATCAAGAAACAGACATCAATGAAGAAATCTAGAATACCTCTGTTAAATATGAGAAATGTTGTATTTTGATTGTATTATCAAACATAATTCTAGCATGCTTTTATATAGGCTATATTATTCTTAGTCACTAAGAAATCTAAACCAAATAGAAAACATGCATTATTAAGAAATCAGCCCAACTAGGAAATATGAATATAATAATAGAACCTACAAAACATGATAACATAATATTTATGTTAACATCCCCTTGATGAGCACCCAATATTGTAGATATTTAATGCGACTAGTCCCGTTTTATGTTATGGGTTTTGCTAGAAAATGCCTAGTGGACATCATAAGAAGACAAAAATTATGTACTTTTTTCCCTCTGTTCACCCCGTGTCAGGGGTCTGACACGGGTTCACTCCTACTATGACGAAAATACCCCCGCCTGGGCAAAAAATATCCGAATCTATTTTATTTTTTCTTTATTTAATTAATACTAATGTTTATAAGCTGTATCTTTTTTCTTTTTTATTTATTTAAAATTATTAGTGTTCTAATTTTAAATCCGGTTGAATTGGTAGAAAGATTTTATTTTTTTTATCATTTTATCTTTAATGGTCATTATGAAATTTTGAACTCGTAGAAGCAAATATCTCTTAGGGTTAATCAACGAGAGCACTAAAGTCAAAATTTAATTATGGCAATTTAGGATAAAATAATTAGAAAACTAAAATCTTTCCACTGGTTCAAACGGATTGAAATTTGAAATTTGGAGTGGACCCGTGTCAGACCCCTGACACGGGGTGAAGAGATGGGAAAAAGTATATAATTTTTGTCGTCTTGTGGATGCCCACTGGGCATTTTCTAACAAAACCCTTATGTTATTTTATTTTGCATTTATTTAGCTTTTATAGCGATATTGCACATAAGGTGTGTTTTTGGTGTTTTCAGGTAAAACATGTGCGTAAGGTGTGTTTTGATGCCATGGACCCTGTTAGCCCTTTAAAATCTGTCTAAGTATGAGAAAAATGATTTTCCGAAAAAATATCGATTTTCGAGATTAAAAATGGCGGTAATTGATCTTTGAATTTTTCTAAGAGTAACTACAAAGTTGCAAAGTTTTATTTGAAGAGTAAGGTCATGTTTTGAGTCATTTTCTCTTGAGAAAAACATGTAGTTTTCCATTTTACACTAAAAATGAGGGGTTGACATTTTGATTTAATTGAAATCTTGAAATTCTAGTAATGCCATTGTTTTCAAATAGGGGGTACTTTTTTATTTTTATTAAATAAATTAAAGTAAAGAAAATGTAAAAAAAAAAGGTTTAAAATATAGTATTTACTTAAATTTAGAGAATGAAAATAAGATGCTGAGGAGTTGTGAAGCTTTGCTGAAGCTAAGGCCAAGATGAAGGGATAACACTATGGTATCGATACAAAAATAGCTGTATCGATACGGGAACGAAATAGAGAGCAAGCTAGGCTTCAGCGTATCGATACGTGAACTTTTGTATCAATACGGGTACGCTACGGGGAACTTTGGAATGCAGCCAAAACTACTCGGTATCAATACAGAAACTGTTGTATCGATACGGGGGGCTTTCCGATAGCTTTTTGACAGATTTCAACTTTCCATTAGTGGAAACTTTCCATTAGTAGGTACCTTTTGGGATATTTTGCGTGGAGAGAGAAGGTTTCTTGTATAAATACTTCTCTCTCTCACTTGGAAAGGGGAGGTAGTTAGTTTAGTTGCTTTAAGCTCCATAGTTGTTCTTCAAGTTTTTAGCTCTAATCATTTTAGAACTCAAGTAAGTATTTGGTTTCGTTTAGTTTGTCGTGTATTAATGTTGTAGTTACGGATTAGATTCTCCTTTAAATCAAGTTTATTTTCGTTTCCGTCGGTTAAATATCATGTCTCATTTTTCTATTATGTTTTTTTCTATAGCTATGATTGAGTAGTCTTTTGGCTAAGTCTTGGGCTAATTTATCCCAATAATTTAGGATGTTATTTGTTCTCGGAACCTTCAGGCTTAAAGCATGGTTTTCGGAATTGGATTAACTTAACCATTTTCGGTCTAAACGAGAGGTGTTAACTTCTTAATATGCCGTTTAGTCAAGCGGTCTTGGCATGGGATATGCCTAGAGCTTGTGGCCTCCTACGTGTTAGATTCATTAGAAAAACAAGTTGGTTTGATTTCTTTAAACGTAGTCTTTAAAACTAAATCTTCCGAGTGAGAGCGCGCGGTCGTGACTCTCACTTGAGTTATATTCGGGAATCGATAACGGCCTAAGTTAAGGGATGGATGATCCCTAGGCTTGCCTCTTTTAAGTTAATTAATTTTTTTCTAGTCTTTTGCCTTAGTATTTCTTCTTTCAAAGCAAAACCGAAAGTTGGCCGTCTTAAACGCCTAAATCCTTACAAACTACAATCCGATTAAGCTATCTCTGTGGTATGATCCTGGTCTTACCGGTTTATTATGCTTCCGACGATCTAGCTTTACGCTTGGGGTTTTCCAACCTTATATTTGAAAGCGAGGTTGCGGAGCTAAGCACCCCCCTCAAACTCAAGTGGATCTATCAACTTGAGTTTGAAAAAGCCAAGAGAAACCAGGAACAACCATGCCAAGTCAAGCCAAGCCAAGAGAAATCAGAAGATGCCAAGAAAGAGAAACAGCCAAGAGAGCCAAAAACAGCTATGAGCAAGAGAGGCCATGCAGTAGAGATTTGAGATGAAATTCGAATGCACGAGCCGGTTACATATTACTACCAGTGCTCGGCAGAAGGCGACGAAATTTAGGCCCGCCTGGTGAGAGCGAAAATTCCACAGGGCGTAGATCTTATAGCTCTGATAGCATGTTAAATATGAGAAACGATGTGTTCTTGATTGTATTATCAAACATAACCATAACATGCCTTTATATAGGCTACATTGGTCTTGGTCACTAAGAAATCTAAACCAAATAGGAAACATGCATTATATAAAATCACCCTAACTAGGAAACATGAATAATAGAACCTACAAAACATAGTAACATAATATTTCTGAATATTATGTTAACAACCTCTTCCGTTAATTTAGTAAGAAAGTCAGAACCACTTTCTAAAAAAAAACCAGAAAGTACATAGAGGGAAGAATGAATAGGGAAATTGTATAATAGAACCTAGTTTTGTCAATTTTCCCCCCCTCTTCTCACACTACAATTTATTCTATTCCCAAAACCAGCGACGGCGATCTAAGACGTCCTCCTCCACTGAAAAAAGTTTTTGATGACATTTGATTGTCTACGGGAGAAGTGTTTAAATCTGGACGACTGGATCCAGGAATGACCACAAAAGCAGGTGCGAATCAATCGAAGAAGTGGTGGAGGACGATTGAAAAGTTTGAATCGATTGAATAAGGAAATTAATAAGCACAGAGGGTCTAGGGATGAGAAGTGGGTTCGCGTGGAGTTTGACTGTAGGGCCAAGGAGAAAAGCCAAATGCAGTAAATGGGGGCAAACTTGGCTGACCCAAAGAAGTGGTTGTGACATTAAAAGAATTAGTTGTGGCATTAGGGCCACCCAAAAAATATATGTTTATTAAGTTAACCCCGCATTCAAAATTTTGGTTCTGCCACTGCTCCCACACCAGCCGCTACACGCCTACAACCTACGTTTCCCTCAAAACTGCTACACGGCTAATGGTTACAACCTACGTTTTCCCTCAATATCCCATTGCTCCTCATCTCTTTTCTTCAACCCGTGGTTATCCTCTCACGCCATTAGAACATATACCAGGGAAATAACCGCGGACTCTTCGTTCCCACTTCAACGCGCCATATGCCTATGGATTTGAGTGATTTTTCACTGCTTGCACACGCATCGCGTTTGCCCCAAACACTAGTATTTACATTCGTTTTTGGCACCAAACCTTGGGCCCGTGTTGGAGGCCATTTAATTAAATATTAATTAAATTGGGCCGATATTTATGAGTTTCTTGGACTTAAAATTAATGGGCCACATTAATTTTGTGGTTTGGAGCAAGGCCCGATTAATTAAATTCCAAGTGAAGCAAGTTACACCGAATAATTTTCCTTAGAGGTGGATTTATTTGGAGATGTGCACACATGGAAAAACTAGAGATTAACTGTCGGCCATATCCATCCAAAAATGGAGACAGTTATTGATACATGGGTGATTAGTTTAATTAAAAAGAAAAATGGCAAACCATGTTCAGTTGGTTTTCCCTTCAACTGCTACCCATGATCTAAAGTTGCTGGAGAAGGGCCTGACTTCATGGGATTTTTGGGATAGATGGCAACAAGAAGAGCAAGCCTGTTAACTGCTCCATGAGCCGTGGAACTACCTTGGGTCTATAAATAGGAGTTTCAACGGATTATTTGGGGTTCAACACCTCAAAATTCAGAGCTTAAATCAAAGTCTTTCCAGCGAAACAATTATATTTACTTTTCTTGTACCAACTCAATTACTTCATCAAGTAATTCGAGTTTTTTTATCTTTCTGTTGTACGCAAAACTTTATTATTCTGACATAATAAAGTTCTTTTTTATGTTCTTTACTTTTTCTCATACGGTTGGAAAATTCTAAATCCACTATTGTTGTGGCAAACCACGAACCTCTTGTGGCCGCACCCTTTGGGTCACATGCAATCGCATCACATACAAAGTCAGATCGAGGCGCCCTTGCCTTTCATATGTTGGACGTCGACAAGTCCTGACACGTCCGCGCTCATACCGCACACGTCATTTGATTTTTCGCTCACACCTACCTGGTGGAAAAGTGGAAAACAACTAGTTTATTTTAACGGCCGCTTCTCTAGCAACTAACCACCTCCATGTGGTGGGCATGGCTCGGCGAAGTGGCCCAAGAGATGGACTCACCACGTTGACCAGTGGTCATAAGGGTTGGACGGACCAGCGATGCACAGTTCTCATTGTACCTTCGCCAGACCCATCCCGCCGGGCCAGGTACCCCTGGCAAAGTTAGGAACCAGGGACCAAGGCGTGGGTTACCCTTTCTCGGATAAATTTGTCTGTTTGGCAACATTCCGCCAGACCAATCGGTAACACGAGAGAAGCCCGAACGCAGCCGGGCTATATCGATCGGCAGAACTGTCAACCACCTCCCGGCTCCTTGACTTGGAGAGGAAGTCAGGTAGAGTTGAGTAGGTGTGGCAGATGGTGTGACACCGTTTCTCCTATTGAACGAACGGATTGTGGAGATCATGACAGGCCTTAGATTGCGGGCCTGATTTAGTGCCACAATTGACGAACCAATCACCGAACGCGTGGTGCATACGCGTGGGTTAGTCTCCAAGTTACCTTTGCCTATAAAATGAGTAAAATCCACCTTCAGAAGATGATAATTGATTTTTCTCTTCGAAACCCTAAAAACCTCCTAAAAAGCTTTTTTCCCTCCTAACTTAACCGTCGGAGTGTCTATCTCGGACTCCCCACGATCCGGATTTGGGTACTAATGCGGATGCTAAGTGTGCAGGTCTCAACCACGCTTAAGATACATCACCTAGCCACCTTTCAAGAGGGTTCAATTGGAGAAAGCACAGCACCACACTCTGGTCACCATTGATCAAATTAATTGCAGATAATGAAATTTATCTGTGGGGGCGACAATGGTGCGTAGTGGCGCTGTAGATAATTAAATATCGTGAAGAATGAAATTGATGGTTTTGCTGTTGCTGTTTCGGATTGCTGAGTTTTGGCACAAATGGCTGGTGATTCTCAGGGATTCAAGGGAGGTTATCATGGGGTTGTTCTGTTCTTTGGGATTTTTAGCCCCTGGGGCCTCACTGGAGGTTTGTGTTTTAAAATCTCTTCTCCTTTTGTGGTTTTGTTTGGCCCATTGCCAATCCTCCTTTATTTGGGTTTGGGATGGCGTGCGATTGCCGACATGTTTTTTCTTAGTTGTGATGTCGTTTAATCCGTGTTCTCTTTGGTTTTTTGTTTCCATATATCTTCAAGGATTAATAAACTGTTCCTTTGTGCAGATAAAATTAGTAAAAACCCTTGGAGCCACCCATGCGTAAAAATCCTTTGGGTTAATAAATTCTTCTAGTGTTAATTCATGCGGGGTTTTGTTGTAACTTTAATTGAGTTCCATATATGCTAATGAACAATTAGATTTTCTTTTTGAATGTTTTTTTTCTTACTCGAGATAGATGTCTAGCCTACTCTTAAGGAGATGAAAACAGGGTACCGCTTAGCAGTGCATGGGTAAGTCCAAATGATATCAACCACCACACCAAGCACTTACGCTTCTGGTGAGAAACGAACTCTCATCTTTTATGTGAAAGAGGTGAGGAAGTCCCATTTGATTACAAGCCCGTTGGCTTTTAAAGATCGAACAACTAGATATTGATGCTCCAAAAATTAGTCAAGTTGCACATAAACGGACACTTAAAAACATGTGGTGTGTCCGTGTCTAGCATGTGTCGCATATTGACACTCCTCGGAAATTATCGGACACGTGTCTGATGCTCATTTTTCGTTTCCATTATTAATATATGGAAATCTTTTTTCGGACAAATGTGCTCGGACGCTCTTTTTGCAACATATATGTCCGACAGTTCCTTGGTGCCTGGGTGGCTACCAGCTATGACAAAAACATAACTACGTAATTAATATTTCTTGAACATTTACTAACATGTAGTGCTTGTTCGGTTGGGATACACAAAATTTATGCGCACGATTCCTAATAAATTTTTTCTATCTCTCTTTCCACTCATTATACTTTAAAACCTCATTCAAAGCCCAAACCAAACAGGGTCACTCGCAATTAACATAGATTCCGAAATTTGACACATCAATATATTTTTTTTATTAATCTCAGAAAAGAAATACAGAGAGTTAAAAGAAGTGCAAGAAGCCAACCAAAAATCCCCAACACATCACTATGATATACAAAACTGAAAAAATAGTTATCTTGAAGACCAATTAATAAAGTTTAAATTCAACGTATATGGTTCAGATACGTTTTTAATCTTTGATCGGTAATAGTTTGTTTTTAATCCGAACCGTCCAAAACACTTTTGGACGTGCAAGATTGAGCGTCGTAAATCTTATTTGTGGAGGCTCTGTAAATAAGTTTTTCTCTATTCGTATATCTTATACATCCGTACGTATTCAATTACAGACATATATATGCTTATGGTGATACATATACACTGTTACACATTTAGATATTTAGACACTGGAAAGTATCCCAAAACATCTGCGTCATACGTTTTAGAGAAATAATTTATCTGTGTATCCGTATCATATAGTATCGGTATCTGTGCGAACTTCAATTAAAAGATGAGACACTTTGATGAACTTGGGACTTATAAAGGAGTTTTGGTGACAGGGTTCATATATAAAATAACGTGTGCACACTTAGGAAAATCACAAAATTAAGGTCATCCACAGTGGTATAATCAAAAGTCAATTGTGATTAAAGTTAACAATATTGGTGCAAAAGATGGCTTACAATGATATAATCAAATTTAACAACATTCTTAGAAATAATCAAATTTTGGACTTTGAATAACCAAAAATAGCAACATTTTCCAATAATCAAATTTTATGGACTTCACACCATATAAGTTAACTAATTCCAAAATTTGTATACAACTGTTTTTCAACTAGTATTTTCTAATTCTTTGCCTGCTCTATATTTTCTTCACTTCACCCACAAATTATTTTTTTCTTTCCCTCCAAAAGTGAAGCTTATATCTCTCGATCATCTGCAATTCAACTCATCTTTGCAGAATTAAGGTATTTCACTATTCTTCCCCGTTTCTATTTTATTCCTTTTTCGTTCCTCTCCTGTGGTTGAGTACATGAAAAATCTTGCATTCTTTTTCACATTCAAGAACACATCTGATTTTTTTTGGAAGATTAAGAAAGTGGTGAATTTTTTGATATTAGTTTGGTTAGATAGGCTACAAGAATAGGGGAAAAAAAAGTTTCAGTGTAATTTTGATAGAGAACACTAGGAAGAACATCATATGTTCGATATATTTTTGCTCAAAAAAACGTAATTGAGGGAAGTGAATGGGGAGAGAGAGAGAGAGAGAGAGAGAGAGAGAGAGAGAGAGAGAGAGAGAGAGAGAGAGAGAGAGAGAGAGAGAGAGAGAGAGAGAGAGAGAGAGAGAGAGAGAGAGAGAAATTATAATGAACCCCTTATTTTGGTTATGGACTAGAAGTGATTATTGTGGATTTCAATATTGTTAAGTGTACCAACTTCTTAAATAAATAATCAAAAACTGATATGTCAACTTTTGATTATCAATTTTTTATTATACCGCTATGGATGGTCTTAAGAGCCGCCCTCGTTTCCTCCGAGGAAAACATGGGGCAAACAACAATAATGCATGGTACAATTCTAGCCATGTGTAAACTTTTCCGGATATTATTGGCTTAATTTGCAAGGGGCTCTCTCTCAATCTCTTTCCGGATATTATTGGCTTAATTTGCGAGGCTCTCTCTCTCCGGATATTATTGGCTTAATTTGCGAGGCGCGCACTCTCTCTCTCTCCATGAATGTATGGTTCTATTATAAGTAGTTCGTGTAACGTGTTGTAGGGATCCTAGTGTTGTGACGACTCAATATCCCAACGGGATGCAACAATGATGATCATGCACGATCCTAAAAGATAAAGGTATCTCATTTAGGGGTATTTTCGGCGGTGAAAATTCTGTAGATTTTTATTTGTGGTTGAAAAATTGTTAGGTGTTTTTGATAGTGAATAAATTGTTTAGAAATGTCAAGTTGTTTCCGATAGTGAATAAGTTTTTGTTGGGTATGTAAGTGAAAAAGTTTTTAAGTGGGTAGAAACTTTTTTGTTAGTAAAAACCAGTAGGTAAAATGCGTTAAGTGTTTAGTTTTTTTGTTAGTAAAAATGAGATGGTAAAATGCGTTAATAGTATTTGACAAGTCCAATCACTCATAATTTTGTAGATAGCAAAAAAAAAAAGGATTTATTAATTTGTAAAACTAATTAAATTACTCCGTCCGTCTCACTAAATTACTATTTTGAGATCAAAGTTACACGAGTTTCAATAGAGAGTATCAAAAAATGAGACGGAGGGAGTAAGTACATGATTAAAAAGATCCTAAGCACGAGACATCACATTGGAAACATTGGAGCAAGAGCGTATCAACAATGTTGACACCTCCACACTCTGAAAATCATATGCTGCTAGGATCCAAAAAAGAAAAAAACAGCATTGACAAGATGCCAACTGTAACAGAAAAATTACTCCCTCGCCCACAACCACACTGTCTCCATAGAACCACCACCACCCCCACCCCCCGTTGTGACAAAGAATCAAGTATCAGAGGAGCTTGAGTATTAGGCCAATTACTTATGCTCGCATGAGTACTACATAAGAGGTTATGTAACCCACAAAGTACTCATTTTCCTTAGCGAAATCTAATAGCTTTAAGAGATATAATTACCAAACACATCCATTTTGGAATCCGGAGAAGGGAGATTGAGCAGTGGAAAGATGACGGGTAAGTGTTTTTTTTTTCCTCATACAATCCATTTGCTTGTCTATGGTCCCTCCCATATGCAACTACAGCTTTTTTGAGGAAGGGCGCGGTTTTTTTTTTCTCAGCAAAGAAAGAATTTTATTAATCTTTGAAGGTATGCGAAGATTAAACGAGCGGACACAAAACGGCATCACAACCAATCGCCCTTATCCCGACTAGGTTGGCACCACTCCCACCTGGCCACCTCTCTAATCCCCGTTTGATTGCATAGCAATTGGCATTATTTGACATTTTTCTCAAGCCAAGAGCTTGTTTCCGTGTCCTTCCATTTGTCCTTAAGGCTCCGTTTGTTTGGGCGTAAAATGTTTTCTGGTAAAATATTTTACATATTTTCTGGTGTTTGGTTGTGTAAAAAATTAGGAAAATATTTTACATGTAAAACATTTTCCATCAATTAGATGAAAATAACTTACCCTTGAATCTTCCGTAAGGTATTTTTCGAAATGAACCCGTTGCGTTCTACTGCAATTTTTACTATTCAGTTTCCTCGATCGTTAGTTCTGACCCACATTCAATTCCAATATTCTCATATCTCTCCTCCGTTCAAGCTCCCCCCCCTCTCTCTACACCATTTTGTTGATTTCTGAAAATATTTTCAAATGCCAATCAAATACCAAAAGATAAAAAGATAAAAGTTTAAAATTTATTTTTTGCAAAATCATTTTACATAAAAAACAATTTACAGTGTAAAATATTTTACATCGAAAGTATTTTATATTGAAAGAAATGGAGCCTTGATTTCAAATAGTGATCACATACATGTAAAAACGATAACTTAAAAGAGTTAGTTGAACAGTTTGAATCCAGGGACCACCAGATACCCCCCGAAACAGTTTGAATCCAGGGACCCCCAGGTCCCTCCCCAACCACCAACCCCACCCCCACCCCCAACACCGGGCGCTTTCGCTATAGCAATTTATTTTCTAGAAAGCCATTATTGCTGTTCTTTTGTAAGCAAGGCCATAAGACCAATTTACACGCACCAGTCCCTATTATTTTTTTCCTAGGTAGAAAGAATTTATTAATTTTTATAAAGGATTAAAAAGATTAATGATCAAAGGTACACCGGCAAGAAGCCATCCGAGATTTAAGGAAAGACAACACGCCAACTAAACACCAAAAAGAACCCACAAAAACCAAAACATCGCAAAACAACCAGCTGAAAGAAAAAAAAAAAAAACCAAAAGCACCGAAAGAAAAACACAGATCGGGGAAAGTTCGGAAAAGACGAATTCTTTGTCACGTTTTTTTTTTGGTGTGTGTCGGCAACTCTCTTCTTTCGTCTTAAGGAATCATTATTGCTTTTGGTCATAAAACCTTTTTAATTTATCTGTCGAGACAAATAATTAAAACAAAAAATTAAGCGGGTCTACAAAAATTAAAAAAGAGAACAAATAATTACATTCGCTTTTTTTTTTTTTGGTCAACAGTGAAAAGATTGTATTGATAAATGTTCAATGGCACTTACAAAATGGAGATCATTACAAAGAATTTGACAAAGTCAAACTAATCGTCTAACAAATAGAAAATTAGTAAATCACAAGGCAATCGATATCTTTCATCCTAACCCAGATATGGTCTGACGCAATAGCTATACTTTTAAATTGCCTAACATCTAATTAGGATGAAACACTATGTCATATGGTTGTAATGTACTCCTTCCGTCCCATCTTCTTGGTCTTATTTCACTTTTTGTGCCACTCAAATAATTGTCTATATCTCACAATCTATAATATTTTAAACGATTTCGAAAAGTATGTTTCATAAAATTATTTGAGATATATCAAATAAAATTCATATTTAATATAAAAATATTATAAATTAAATTTTTAGAACTCCCAAATAGTAAACATGACCAAACACATTTGACGAAGAAAATAGAAGTGTTTTAAAGGGCGTGCACAAGAGCCTTCTCTTTCTACTCTCGTTTCCTCTCCCTCTCACAATGAATTATAAAAGGGAAAAAAGATTGAATGGTCACAACATGGTCGTACCATTTAAATGATTTGGTAAGACAACTGGCCCTGTTCCGAATTCGAAAATAAGTACTTATTTTTAATAAGACAATTTCAAACTTAAAAATCATATGTTTACACAAATAAATTTTCTAGAAATATGAATCTTGTTTGATAGATCTCATTGAGATCTTTTAAACGGTGCAAAAAAAATTAAAAAATTATTTTTACTTTCATTATATTTAAATTTAAAAATATAAAATAAGTAGTTATTTTTTAAGCGGTCTTGCTATTATTAGCCTACTGGGCTGACGATAAGCACACTAAAAAACAAGAAAAATACGTATTTCTGTGTATTTTTATACCCTTTAATACACATTCATACACTCATTATTGTCAGCTCATTTGGCTGATTTTAAAATTTTCCTTTTTTAAGGAGGGGGCGTGGAACACCAAACCAACTATACACCAAATGCGTAAATAATCGGACGGTACTCCACATGTTCTTCTCATTCTTTAACGGTTCCTTAACACTCCTACTACTTCGGAATATTGAGTGGTCGCAATTAATTATAAAAGAGAAAAAAAAGATTGAATGGTCACAAAATGGTTCTAATTGTACCATTTATTACTAGTACTACTTTAATGGGAAAATGATGGTCAATGACGTGCTTTGATAATTAATACTTGTTAAAAGCGTTTTTAGAATTAAGAAATGCTCTTAACTTATCTTTAACAGATATTAATAATCAAAACAAGTTCTGGACCGTCATTTTTCCCACTTTGATTTTGGTGACAATTAATGGACACTTATGGTGTCAGTATCTCCCCGTACTCCACGGATGCGGGAGGCTGCAGCCGATGAGGGACAGCAGCCTCATCGGCTGCAGCCTGCTGCTGTGTGGTAAAAGCTACACCGTTTCATGTGTTAGTGGGTAGCAAATGGATATAGAGCATTCCATCAGTGAGCTGTTACAATACCCCTCAATTCTGCACCTTTCATTTTTTTTGATAAGACAATTTGGGGGACCTCAATTCTGCACCTTTTGAGTTCAAATAAATGATTTTTACACTAAAAAGATGAAAAGAAAAAAAAACCAAACTACAAAAAGTAAGTTCAACAACCATCCACAAAATTACTCCAAATCCTTCAGAAAAGATAAATCCCGTGGACTCCCAAAAAAAAATTGTGCGAGTTTAGCGATAACAAAAAAATTACACCATACATTACATATAAGCCGAATCGGATGGTTGTGAATTGCATAACAACTCGAGAAATTAAATTATCATCAGGGAAGAATGGCTCGGTCTCGCTTCATTCATGAAACTGTGTCCCACTCTCTCAAATGCAATACCCTATAAAAAGTTGAAAATCATATTAGAATAAAAAACGTAAGTTAACTTCATTCTAAGAATTAATGTACATCAACACTTGAAAAAACAGGGGACTATAAGAAGCTTGGGAGGATGACGACGCCATTTTTTTTTGATTATTGCTTCGTCATGACAAAAGCAATCCAAAGAAGTTAAAAAATTACAATCGAAACTTTATTTTTTTGAATAAAGACAAAAATAAGCCAATTAATAAGCGGCTTATTTTCTTCTTTATTCAAAAACATTTGGGTTTCGATACTAATTTTTTTATTTTTAAGATTCCTCTACCATAATGAAGTAATAATCTAAAAAAATTGCCAAAAAACAAACAAATTCCAAAAAAAAAATGAAAATTGAATAAGGACAAAAAAAAATAAAATCCAAATAGATTCTTTAGCCAAAAAAACCCTTAACCCATTCTCCTTAAATTTTTAGCATTTTGTAGTTTGGTATTTTTGTTCATCTTTTTCGTGTAAAAACCATTTATTTTTGTGCCGCCCCCCGCGTCCATACTCCACTATATATGCTTGTCATCGTCTTTTTTTTTTTTTCCATGGAAAAATCATGACAATGGGCATATCCTAACAAAAATTATGCATCAGCCCTACAATAATGTGGTATACTCTCTCTTTCAGTCTTCCCTTTCGTTTTCTCAATTGAGTTTAGTAAGCTAAAAGAAATACAGCGCATTAGTCTAAAATTTAAATGAAACAACCCCATAGGAGCTTTAGTCCAGCTTAAATTTCTATGTGTAGAGTCCATTAATAAAAATATTTTAGAGTTTAGAGTCCGTGAAAATACAAATTACCTTTAATGAGATAATGGCTTTGTTTGGCTAAAACAAAAAATGTCTTAAATGACCTTGTTTGGCTAACACAAAATATGTCTTTTTTTTATATTTTTCGATCTTGTTGCACTTTCATAAGATTTTAGGGTGTACTTTTATATTGTAGGGTTTTAGCAGTTTAGACACTCTTATAGGGTACCTTAGGGTATTAGGCATTTTCATATATAGGGTACCTTACGATTTTAAGCACTTTCAATGCCGGTCAATGCTGGTCAACCTTGGTCAACACCGGTCAATCTTGGTTAATGCCAGTCAATCTTGGGAAGGGTTTTTTTGTAAATACTGGACAGAATATCCTTTAGACTTTATCGAAAAATATTTATGTCCTTATTATAGCAAAAACTCTTATAGTATGTCCTCCTACTCAATTTGCTCAAAGAAAAAAGAAGAAAACGTAAGGGTGAGAAGGAGGGGAAGAGGGAAGAGGAGAGATGGGGGGAGGGCGGCTAGCGGCGGGCGTCGCCTCCCCTGAGCAAAACCCTTAATCGGCTTGTGGAGAGAGAGAGAGAGAAGAGGGAGGAAAGTGGCGGTAGAGGTTCTAATTCAGTAGTCACGAAATTAAGAATCGTCGTCGTTTTTTATTTCCAGAGGAACACATATATGGGCCAACAACAACAATAATAATGCATAGAACAGTACTAGGTCAAGTAGTCATTCTCATTCATCCTCTAAGAAAAACATCCTGGGTCAAGTTCTGTAAACTTGTTCAGATATTATTAGCTCTTGGCGGCTTTCTCTTCATAAATGTATGGTTCTACGTACAACATTATGATTTATGTGTTGTAGCTATCGTAATGTGGTGACGATTCATCCCAACGGGATGCAACTGTGATCATAGGCTGACAATCACATGCTGTGCATTAGGGTCCAAAGGAGAAAATACAACCACTTGAGGGCGACAAGATGCCAACCAAAATTAATAAACTATGCACAAGTTATTTCCTGTGCAACTAACATTAGAAAGAAAAAAAAAACAATCAATGCAAACCACTAGGAGTTAAGGGTTCACTTGAATCTTGATTTTAAAAAGGCACCAAGATTTAAGTAAACCCTTAACTCCTAGTGGAGCCGCCCCTGTAAGCTTCCTCTCCCTTTTTCTAGATGCCACAACAAACTTGATTAATTTTTTCGAAACAAAAATAAGTTTTTCGAAACAAAAATAAGCAACTCCCAGAAGTTTACCAATTTGTAGGCCCACATACATAGGTGATCTGATCACATGATTAATCACGTTTTTTTCTCATCAAAAAAAACGAAGGACACAAAGAATCTTAAAAATCAGATCATTGATTAATTTGGAAGACAAATTCGATGCAAGAATATGCCAACAATTGTCATATTAAAGTTGATTTTGGTCAAGTTGATACACATACATGTGTTTAAAATGAATGACAAGGATTAGTTGACATAAAAATGGCAAACTGGACAGGTACCGGAGAGAAAATAAAGGGAGATGAGCCGGTTCCAAGATAAAAATACAACTGATGCCTATTTATGTATGACCCTTTGTTTCCGATAGTTTTATGTATATTTCCTTTTAGAATTCGAACTATCCAAGGGTTTTTTTTTTCTTTCCCGATTGTGTTGGGTCCGGAGTGTTTCTATGGATTTGGTTACACAATGTCACTTTCTGCAACCTCTCTAAAAACAGACTTCCGTGTGTGATGTCGAATGCTATAAAAAACTTAATTGAAACTCTTCTTAACACCAATTGGTTTTAGGAGAAATGGTGAAAAAACAATCCGACAGATCAGAACTATCCTTCTTGTTGAGAGATTTCATGATAGTATCTCCCCCTATCACTCTATACTCACTTCAACGATCTAAGAGTATC
This sequence comes from Rhododendron ovatum, assembly GCA_019656835.1. Classification (NCBI taxonomy): domain Eukaryota; kingdom Viridiplantae; phylum Streptophyta; class Magnoliopsida; order Ericales; family Ericaceae; genus Rhododendron; species Rhododendron ovatum. The sequence continues at coordinate 9,608,991 of CM033793.1, read as the reverse complement.
CATAGTGGAATAATCAAAATCAAAAGGTTGCTAAGATTAGTAATGTTTGGTCAAAAAAGTGTTCATTACTCATAGGGCGAAAGGTTGGATTGTATTCATAATTTTTGTAATTTGTTTTTTTGTTACTAAATATGTTAGCTTGGTCATTACTTGTAGAGTGAAAGTATTATTCTAGCATTGCTTATTAATTACGAATTATTTTCTGGTGAACCAAGTTTTAAAGCACCTCTGCCTAACGTGAATTCTTGGCTGCGTCACTGCCAAGTAGGCCAACATACCACATGATGAATCGTAAGCTAGCTGCACCCCGAAGAAAATTGGCAACACAAGCACCAAATTAGATGAATTACCAAAACGCTAAACCAACTCTAATAAGCCAAATGCATAAAAGTAATCGGACACTCCACATGTTCTTCTCATTCTTGTCCCTTAACACTCCTAGTACTTGGAATATCGAGTGGTCACAATTATTAATTGTTGTTACTTGTTATACAATAAGTTTAGAACCACAAACAAAGACACAAACACTTCTACACTGACAGAGTGGAATTAACAAGAAAGATTAGTTGCGTACTAATCGAACGAATGATAAACTCGAGTCTACGAGAGAAAGAGACAAAGTCTAAATATTATTGATAAAAAAAGCTGCATAATCATTAAGTTACAACCCTTAGATAGGCCTGAAACCCTAGAAACCCTAAAAATAAAGCCGAAAAATAAAAAGTCCCAAAATTTGGGGCTTTTCCTAAAATTGAAAACGGGAAAGAAAAACAAGACTTTCTCGAAAAGAACCAACTAATAAGGAATTACATTCTAAGAATTATTAACGAATTAAAACTTTCACAAAATGACAAAATAACGCAATTGAAGATCTAAACAGATGAATTAGGTCGAAATCCACCATACATCACGACCTTAGGGTGGTGTGTATTGATCGTAACGCAAAAATAAGTCAGCCCACTGAGTAATCAGAAACTAAACATCATTTGGGCTTTCGAGGCTTGGCACGGTCCAATTAATCATGGAATTGGACCTCTACATGTTCTACATCACACACACACACACACACTCACAATAGAGGCGGAACCCACACGCACCAGAGGTGTGCAATGTATGTGGGGTTCAATGGTATTATGAGTGTGTGTGATTGTAGCATTGCTGTTAATTATAAAAGGGAAGAAAAGATTGAATGGTCACAAAATGGTCGTACCATTTGGTGAGGTGACAATGGACTTTATGGTGTCAGTAATCTCTATGCTTGTCATCGTCTTTTCCTTGAAGAAATCATGTCAATGGGGAGATCGGCTCATCTCAATCGTTGATTTGCGAAATCAACGGCTGAGAAGATTGAATAGGCACCTGTCCGGATGAGAGTCGAATAGGGGATCTCCTTCGGTCAATGGGCCTCCAACAAATATTATACATCAGCTCGCAATGGTGTGCGAGCTGACGTGGTCTACTCTCGCTTTCCTTTCATTTTCTCATTTGACTTGAGTAAGCTAAAAGAAAAAGAAGAAAAATTGTAAGCAAAGGTTCTGAATATTATTATACCGGCTAGAGTACCGTTTACCTATTAGTAGAGGACGCAACCAGTATTGGTTTGATAACATGTGCCATTTCAAAATTTTATTATATATTAGGGTTATTTTCCCAAATTGTAAAATATGGCATTGTATACAAATGTATCTAAGAATCGTTTGGTATCCGCTGGTACTGACTGGTATTATTACAGTCATGTTCTCTTCTAGTTTTACAAACCAATTACATTCATAAACCACACCACTACACCCTATTATATCGGCGCTACAAAAAAATTCACACCCGTATCGTTTGATACCCCCTACATATCGCTTTTCATATGATTTTTTGCCTGCTTAATACTTGTGATGTGATCACTATGGCCGCTTTAGGTATTCTGGCACCAAAAGTAATCTATCAAAAAATTTCACAATTGATACACTCGATTTCCGCTACATATCATAAGATATTAGTACTATCGTCACACCACCAATTGCTATGAAGTCCGCAACCGCTATTTAAAGCGTTGGTACAAAGTGAGCTGATTCCCCCCGAGAATTGACAATAGTGGAAAGGGACACCACACGCCATCCTTATTAAGGTTAATGGGAATGTCCGTTTACACGACTATTTCCTACTCATGTGAACCACATGTATTTTGTTTTTTGAGTGAATCATATGGGGCAACGTTGTACAAGTCTCGGCATCGACAACGTTGTACAAGTCTCGGCATCGACAACGTTGTACAAGTCTCGGCATCGACAACGTTGTGGTCTTCGACAGAGCCAAAGAAATATGCCTGAGGAATTATTGAACAGAGCACGTTATTGGCCAGTCTTCTTGATGATGACAACAAAGTGGAACCCATGGCAATGATATATAAGCATTTGTTTCGTGATACAGGGTCCCCAAAAAAGAAATAGGAGTCCGTTCACGATTATCATCGTGATACACGATCCCCGAAAAAAGAAACAGTAGGTACAGCAAGTCCGTGAACGATTATCATGACACTATAAAAATTAGATAGGTTCGATCTAGCTAGGGTCACTCGGACCTCCTAAAAGGATCTACTAAATTTATCGAGTTGTTCCAAAGGACCAAAAGGGCCAGTTATTAATAGGATTTCTTGTCAACTCTTTGTGATGTAGAAACAAAGTTCCATGGGCCGGGCTCCCTCCGTTCCTATTTGATAGGAATAGGAACATGAATTGCTTTGTTTATGTCATGAAGTAGTTCTGTGGCGGAGTCAAACAGGTTACTGGAGTTGAAAAACATGTAAAACACCCTCAGAATGGACACATGAAAGTGGTTGCATGTCTTGGGCAAATCATTGAAGCCATCCATCAATGCCTGCTCAAGCAACTCTTTCTTCATTTCGTCAAGCATTTCCTTCACATGCTTGATCGAAGTTTCAAGGCCTGCCTTTGGATTTGCTTTCGAATACAATATCACAAAGTTCTTCTTCCCCACCTCTAGTTCTTTCTGCAAATTAACAACAAATTAAGAACTTAATTAGAAAGCTTCTCTTTTAGATATATTGTAGCATGAAAAAGAAACTCATTTGTGGGTAAATTGCGCTTAAAGGTCTCTGAAGTATGCACTTAATTGGGCTCCCTGCAAGTGGGCGGTGAAATTTGGCTCTTAAAGGATTAGTCGAGGTGTGCATAGTTGGTCCAAACACCTAAGTTACGCTATCAAAGTTTGCACTTTGTCTCACTTTTTAGGTACCACAAATTTTGTCAATTTTGTCCTTGAAATTTTCATTTTTGAGTTGAACGGGTTCAAGTCGATAGAACGATGCTGGCTTACCGTATAGTAGTAATGTAACTCTAGTAACATATTAAAATCCTATCGTCTGGCAAGAAGAAACAATTAAAAGAAGTTAGCTAGTAATTTAGTTTACCTGATAGCTCTGAATGTCATTCAACAAACGAGATGAAGCCATGAGCAATTTGGTGATGCTCTGATAGTGATCAGATTTGAGATCATAGTTGAGGAAACACAAAGCGGGCATAATCATGGTGTGTGTAGCAATAGAAGTCATGCCCGTTTGAAGATATTCATCCAGTGATGGTAAGTATCCTGTTTTGCTCCATGTAGTCTCCATCATCCATGAACCAAATGTTTCACCCCACTAAAATAAAATAAAAATCCACAAAATTTTACCATTATTATTACAGTTTTGCTAACCTAATATGCACATAATTCTAAACAAGTTCGGATATCAATGCATCTCACGGATATTAATACATTTCACAAATATATATATCAATACACTTTTCTCGGATATCAATGCACATTTTACCTATTATCCTAACATTTTGGGCAGAGGTTAGAATAATCTTTATTACTATTTCAAGTTTCCATTGGATTCTCCTTGGTTACATGGGGATTCTGTACTTTAAGGTCCATTTGATTAGAAAGAAAAGGATAATGGAAAATGAAAATGATAGGAAGTAACGTTGAAAAGACAAATTATTTGCTTGCATGTGTTTGGTTGTGATAAAGCCTTCTCAATATTTTCCATTATAGAGTTTGGTTACAATGAAAGTCACCAGAAAATATAGGTACATTTCTAAATTAACCTCTCTCTTTTTCGTCATTCGTTAAACCTAATATACTCTATCCTAGGGGACTTGCGAAGGAGGATGAGTACTTACGGGAATTAAACGCTGCCCACGTGCATGAGAGTATAAGGGAGGTACTAACTACACTCCACTCCACTTGCACATTTCTAAATTAACCTTACATGACTAAATATATATAACACAATTTCATTAATAGCAGGTAATTGAAAAGGAATGATAAATTTGAAATTCCAATTGTAGAATAACAAGTTTCATGATGAGAAAGTTACAATTTTTTGAGTTTTTTTGCAAGGAAAAAAAGACAACTTCAAATGCATTAATAGGTTGTACATGAACATGATTCTTTAATTTCAAGCATTTTTTCTCCTTATTTTTCTTGCTAACCAAATGGACCCTTATAAGAAAAAAACGAGAGGCTAAGGCACATTGTGAAATTCATGATCACAGTCTAGCATTATACGTTCTTGACTGTACTTTTAATTAAATGGAGAGAATTCAAATACTAGCAAATTCAATCACACTGATATAAAAAAATCTTACCAAATGACGAAGGTTTTCCGTGATGTCGATTCCGTATTGCTGAAGGTGGTTTTCAGCAATTTCACTCACGATATCCTCAAGGCCACGAAAAATAATGTCACCATGTCCACTTAAGCCTCTACCATCCCATCTGCATGCATGTGAATAGCAACGTGAGAAGAACTCGAACATCGGATCATTGAGACGCGCTTTGGTCTATAAGATCCAGTCTTAGAATCATTATGAATCTATTTCTTCAAAATTAAATGTTATCTGACTTAATTTTGTTGCATGAATAATCTACCGGAGGGGGGAGAGAGAGAGAGAGAGAGAGAGAGAGAGTCGTTGTAGTATTGTATAAGTCAATAGACGTTATTTTTCTGAGTGAATGTTGTGTCTCCACGTGGC